>NC_051173.1:32717601-33330101 GCF_013339725.1 Rhipicephalus microplus | reverse complement strand
ACTCAAACCAATCCGCAAAAAAAGCCTATCGCACCAGGTCGCGTGACCGTTTATGACTGCTCACTAATGCGAGTGACCTCCACAGTGATTGGTGCGACTCACCCCAGTCGCGACCCGGAATTCACACATGCTCTCACTGTCATCGCCTCGCAAAACAAGAGATAAATATTCTTCACACGCATGAGAGCGGTGCAGAGTTGTCCGACCGCTGTTTCACAACGGAGAATTAGAAGAGCGAACGACTACACCAAAAAGCGATCACCTGGAACCAGTTGGTTTGGGACTACTTTGGCTGCGAATCAGGTGCTAGTCACATTTGGTATTGAGTTTTCAGTGACGTCACAGTAGTACCTCATGTACGTTCGTACTGCTACAACTCGTTAACATCGGTTATGACTAGAGGCGGCTACATGAGTACTAACGTTGGACATCGAGTGATATAAGACAAGTCAATGCTACCTACGTACATTGAGCTGCCTATATATGTGTTACTCCCATCACAGTATACGTGAACTAGTCTCTAATGGTTTGAAGAAACGCGGTAAAATATTATCGGATGTTTTACAACACAAAAACGCGAAATGGTTAGAGGTATGCCGTAGTGAAGGGCTCCAAAAATACCGATGGCTGGTGCTTTTTTAACGTGCGCCAACATTTTCACAGTACCCGGGCCTACACAATCTTGCTTCCATCGCATAGCTGCTGACCCGAAGCCTTCGGGTCAACAGCTGATCATTACAACTGCTACTCCACTGCAGCGGACCAAGGTTAAAGTTAAAAAGAAAGCGGTGCGTCCAGTTTACTCACTCTGCCGTCGCGGTGATTGGTGCGCTTTTGTCGAGTTCGTACTCGGTGAGCAGAGTGTAGATCTTCCCAACTTTGAGCGGCTTGTCGAGCTCGGCAATCAGAAACGTTGTGGAGACGCTCAGTGTGGTGATGTTCATACCCTTCGGCGGTTTTCCGTCGTCAAGGAGCGCCATTTTAAGATCTTTGATGGTTCCGGGATCGCCCTTCAGGATCACTTTTGAGGTGGCTTTTGTGACATTTATTCGGGCCTCTGCTTTGCCGTTCCATTTCAGATTGGGGTCTGCCAAAGAGGTTCCTGGGAGGATTATGTAAAAAAACAGAACTGATGAAGAACTTCCGGAGGGCAGCCCCTGGCGACAAATGCGAGGCAATTTTAGACGGGCTTAAGCTTATGGCTGCAGCATCTCATAGTGTTATGGCACATTACTGTAGAGACGGTATTCATTGTAGTGGGGCTATAGACTGGAGGAGAACAGAAGTTTAAAAACTAAGTTAAATGTTTTATGCGTGCTGTCTTGTTTCGGTGTTTGAGAAACGTCGATACGTTGATAGTGAACACCATGGAAAAAAATGTTCTTTCTGGGTTGCCTCAAAATCGCATGAGTACTCCTTTATGCCCGCGTTTACCTTAGTTACGTCTGATCGCATCTTAATGGAGTTTAATGATAAAAGCTAGGGTTTACCATACCAAAGCCACAACATGGTTATGAGCAAACCCGTATAGTTGAGGATTCATGAAGTTCGTACCACCTACTCCTAAATACGCTCATAGATTTAGCTGCAATAGCTTCGCTTAGTATAAAATTCGAATGTCTTGCTATCACAATAACTGCTTCGTCCTTGCCGCAACACACATCTTTTAAGTTGTTAATTTATGAAAAATTATTTCGCTACACGACACTGCTAAAGTTTCTCACAATACTCTTGACATCTTTTAAGTTGTTATTTATGAAAAATTATTTCGCTACACGACACTGCTAAAGTTTCTCACAATACTTTTGCCACCACGAACTGCGTTACCACCCTGTCTACCACAAGCCAATAATTTCATCAATATTTTAGAATAGGAGAAATCTAGCAGTTACCCCAGGTAGGGGACGATTCGCCGCAAATAATTTTGCATCCGCGATGGAAACCAAGACAGCCACAGTGGGATGCAACGATCTCACCGTTCAGCACAATGATGACGCTGTAATCGACCGGCTGAAGGTCTGTCGGTAGCTCTCAGGTATACTGCTCCGTTCCCTTGTTCGGCGTGTACGGCACCGTCAGATCAGTGGGTTGAACAGGGTTGACATGAGGAGTAGTAGGATGAGGAACAACGTGATGCGTAGTGGGATGAGGAACAACGTGATGAGTCGTGGGATGAGCATTAGTGGGATGAGCATTGGAGCGATGAATAGTAGTGGGACGAACAGTAGTGGGATAAGCAGTAGTAGGATGAGGAGTTGTGGCACTATCCACAGCAGGCGTAGTCGTGTGCTCGCTAGTGCTGTGAACAACGCGGGGGCCCCTGGTCACATATCGGATGCCCAGGGCCACGCAGAACATGACCGGGATGAGCGACAGCAGCAGCATCAGGACGACGGGCGACGGGCCTTTGCTGCCGCGCATCGATTCCTTCTCCTGTGACTGTGAGCGTGACGCACATTACGTGGTGCGGGCGGTAGCCGAGAAAGAAAATAAAATGGCATAGTTAATGTCTAGTACCACTATATTTGGATATATATTGCGAGATAAAAAGCGCAATGCATTGCTCTCGCGTTATGACCTTTGATAAGCGCATTAGTCGCAGAAGTTCAAGAGAAGTCACGTGTACATACATGTTTTTCAACATGAATAGGCACTAATCAACTTCTATTAGCTAACTTTTCATGCTTGTTCGCGGTATTAACAATGTATTACCGGTACTACTTGTTGTCTCAAAGAACGCCAAAAACAAGCATAAGTTATTCTGTGCCTTGTATTTTCAGAGAAAAATTGAAAGTGTGCGAATCACGCAAAATATGAAATAGACAAAGAGCGCCGCCTCAATATATATATATATATATATATATATATATATATATATATATATATATATATATATATATATATGTATGGGTTATGGCACAATGGGAGCGTTGTCAACAAGGATAAATATATTTATTTCCCAACAGTTTCGGGAGAGGTCCTCCCTTCATCAGGGGATGAGTTTGGAAATTCATGTCAGTATAACTCATCCACTGGTGAAGGGAGGACCCCTCCCGAAACTGTTGGGAAATAAATATATTTATCCTTGTTGACAACGCTCCCGTTGTGCCATATCCCATACCTTCACAAAGACTAACTGGCCCATTGAATTATTACTCCCACTATATGTATATATATATATATATAATATATATATATATATATATATATATATATATATATATATATATATATATATATATATATATATATATATATATATAGCACAGAATAAATGATGCTTGTTTCTGGCGTTCTTTGAGACAAACAATAGCACCGTTAATAAATGATTTCGAACAAGAATGAAAAAGTTGCCCAATAGTAGTTAAGTAGTGCCTATTTATGGTAGAAACATGTAAGTACACATGACTTCTAGTAACTTACAACACGTAGAACTCAGCGCATGGTTCTGAAATTTTGCGACGTTGCAAAGATCGATTTGAAAAAAGGTTCTCTTAAATTTGCTCGATGTTTTTAGCGGAAAGAAACAAACGTGCGACGGTTAGTGATGAAACATTCCCCAAAATAAAAAAAATAAAAGAAGATATCTGAAGTAGGTATCTGCCCGTCTTTAAAACTACTCTCTCTGAAAGTGTCTTTTCCAGTGCTCATTTGTAGGCTTGAAAGTTAAAACAGACAGACAGACAGACAGACAGACAGACAGACAGACAGACAGACAGACAGACAGACAGACAGACAGACAGACAGACAGACAGACAGACAGACAGACCAAAGTTTTGCGCCGAAGGTCCCCAAGAAAGACTATCGTCTTTAAAAATGGCAACATATCCACGGGGTGAATGATGGAGAGTGTGGCGAAGCTGGGTCCGCACGCCACTGCCACGCCGCTTCGGCCTCCCGTTCTCGTACGCCAGGATCTTGTGGGCGGCACACTGCAGCTTCACGGCACGTTCCTGGCGCGCGCGCTCATATATTGGGGTACCGCCTTCGATCGCGAGCTGCCACCGCCATGTACGCACGCCACTCTGCACCCTTGCCCATCGGCCGACCTTCTCAATGCGCGCGTGCGCGTGAGAACGGCTTTTATTTTAGTACACCATGCCCTCTAGCCTACGGCACCACCGGTGAACACGTGATCGCAATTGTCTTCGTGTGACGTGAATCCTATTTTCTTGCGCGCTCACACATCAAGATTCCATCTTAGAGCGCAAGCCGCCGCCGCCACCTTGAGCGTATCATACTTTTGTCGGCAAACTCTGAATCTTCCGCTGGCTGCGTCCATCCGTCGTCTGTCTGTCTGTTTGGCGCACGGACGGACGGAGGGACTGACGCATTGACGAACGCACGCATGGACGCATGGGCAGATGCAGGGATGAACGCACTGAAGGACGCACAAGAGGACAGACAGACGGATAGACGGACGCAAGCATAAACGGATGGACGCACGGATGAACACATGGATGCACAGACGGACGCAGAGACGGCTGGACGCAGGGACGGATGCATGGATGGACGCACGATTGAACGCACCAATGCACGGAGGTACGGATAGACGCACGGATAGACGGAAGCAAGAAGGATCGGATGGATGGTAGCGTGGATGGACTGAAGGACGCTTCGTCCCACTTATCATCATTCACTCCATGGATGTGCTGTGATTTTTATTATTCATCATACTACAAGTAACGTCATCTAGTATCATACTATTTGCATGTTTCAGCGTATATGCATTTTGTTATTTGTTCAAGTACCGCCCTGTACGGGTGGTTCAAGAACTAACGAGAGGTCGCTACATACGATTACGACGGGATGCTAGCCAACGCCTTAAAGAGCTTCGCTCCTAAACATGAAATGAAAGGAACCCTCATGTGATGTGAACCAGCAGCGGTGCGCATGGCGTTGACTCGTTGAAAACGGGCGTCGACGTGGGTGCTGGAAGAACGCTTTAAGCGAAACTCGGTGTAGCGTTTACTCGAGTAAACATTTGTTTGAAACGCAAAAGTGCGGGAGGCGGGTTGGGTGTCGTGTAAGTTTTATCGCAGATAAACGAGTCGAAAGAGTAGACAGATTTAGTCACGCGTCCGCAGCAGCAGTGTGGACGGAGCCTTAAAGCGATTCGAAATGGCAGGCCGCGTACATGTGCCTGCTGCGGATGCGCAACTAAATCTGTCTACGCGCGGTCAAGCGTTGCGGGTGGAGGAGTGGGTGAAGCGAGAGAGAAGTGTGTTGCGATCAGGCGGAGGAGTCGGCAGCTGCTGCAGGTTGAGGAAGAGAGTGACGTCAAAGCGCAGCTGCGACTTGACCTATTCTGCACCACTCCAGCACTTGCTGTGAGGGGGCTGTGCGGACTCACGGGACAGAGTTACACAGGCTAGTCAAAAAGCTGCTTCGCATCTAAAAATATTAATCTAGTCCTAATATTAAGGGAGCACACAATCATGGGGAAGCACGCGATTTAAATTTAATAAGTCATGGCCTGGGTGGGATACGCAGACATTCCTCTATTGCGAGGACATCGCATACCCTTTGTAGCCCGCCCGTGATTCGGCGAGCAATCTTTATGTACTGAAATCTGCAGTGTTGCGACCTTCTATCACGCAGAAAAAAACTTCCTGAAAAATTAGACTACTTAATTCTTTATTCGTTTCAGCGAGGAAAGTTATGCTTGCCACTTATGATAATTTAGCATAGACCACCCTGGTGTTTCATTTTAGGAGCAAAGATTAGCTATTTTGCCCCAATAGCCTTTTTCGCTAAATTTATGCTGACATATACGTGATGACCTGCTTTCCAGCATCATTGTACTGTGAGTGTCATACTAAATTAAAGAAAGAGCAAGCACCACATGCTTTGTAGGACAGCTGCCACACGATGGAAATGTTGTCAGTAAACAGCTTTGAAGTACTTGTGTGAAATTATCGTGAACAGATTCAAGGAAAGCATGGTGCATTGCCAGTCATCTTTGGCTAGGCAGGTAGCTGGCGGACGCGTGCTTACGGTAAACGTTACAGCCCTTGGTGCCTTAGCCAAATACCTAACCAGAACACTCATGACTATGCATCACTGCCAAATCTTTTACAAAAAGGTCAGTTTTTCGTCACTGAGTGTAGCAGTAATAGTATTAGTATCAACCCAAGTTTCTTACAAAATAAATATAGGCAATCTTCTTCAAACAATATGGGGGGTGGAGGAGGGCAGACTATAGTTCCCGAAACCTGAACGGTTGCATGAGCCCGAATAACCAGCTGCCGCTACTCGCCTCATAGAAAGCTGAGGCTACAAGCCGCCCAGAGGGACAGGGCAGGGTTAGGAACGATATTAATCGCTGGATAACACCAATGCTTGCTGGTAGAGTGACTTAAGGTAGCGTGCTCGTTACGCAAACAGCATGTGCTGTCAGAGTGCGTGGGTAGCAAGCGTTTGTTCGTAGGCCTCCTCAACCAGCAGCCTGTTGTTAAACTATCGTGGAGTGAAAATATAGCAGGAGAACTTCGTAAAGCGCTTTTTTACACAGAAATAAAAACATACAAAAAGTTTTTAAGTACGCTCGGGCGCGAGCTTCTCGCAGCAAAAAAAGTTAACATTCTATATTTTTTATTGAACAACTAAGCTTTGATAAATATACCCACAACGTTGTAGTAATACCTTCGGCCCAATTCTATGCCGCTATTCACTGCTGACGGCTTGCCAGTCACGTTAAGGTAGCGGGTGGTCGCTCTAGCTACTGCAAAATGATAAATAGAAGCACAAATTCGTGGGTATCTCAATGGAAAGGGTGACCTCCAGGTTACTGTTATCCCCATAATTAGAACACAATTTTCGTACTACTACAAGCACATTTTAGAAAAATGTAAGCACGGCAGTAAAATTAGGCTGTCCTGAAAGCAGTCCTTTAAGTAGACTGTACAGCTTAGCTCACGCCGATTTTGCAAATTTCGGCGAAGGGTGGAACTGTGGCAAACACCATAAGCTACTCATGGTGTGTGTGAAATCAGCAAGCGCTCGCATGGGCGGCAAGTCTTGGAGTCTAGCGTCTAGAGAAGTGGAAATTCCTTGCCGAAAGTGAAGCCAGACCTGCGCCATTTTAAGGTCTGCACGATAAGCTCACAGCGAGGATAATGCGTATACACTTACACACCCTAAAAGCATAATGTTGAATTTCAATGGCACAGTTCCACCCTTCGCCAAAATTTGCAAAATCGGTGTGAGCGAAGCTGTGTAGTCTACTTGAAGGCTGCTTCCAGAACAGCCTAATTCTACTGTTGTGCTTATTTTTTTCTCAAGAGTGCTTGTAGTAGTATGGTAATTGTGTGCTAATTATCGGGATAATTGTTATCTGGAGGTCACCCTTTCCAGATGGCGAATGGAGCGCGCAGATCCGAGCGGCATTTCTCTCGCCAAATCTGAAATTGGAACGCGCTCGTCTTGACGGGAGTTGTTGGTGAGTGGAAATCTAGCGAGGGAGCACGAGAGGGTGCGAGGGAGTGCAAAGCGTTTTACGGACATGCATGGATGAATGAATGAAAGGTGGGTACACAGAACACGTCTCTCTAACTTGCAGTAAAATCCACCGATTTTGGTGGAGCAAGAATTCTTGCTCCACGGAGCTATTCCGTGACCTGCGGTTACACCCAATATGCCATTGCAACAAACAATTCACGCTCCCAATATACCATTGGAATGTGATTGCTCCGCTCAGAGCAGAAAAACTTGATCTAGATGTGCCATTGGAATTCAACATAGGAATGACCATCATTGAGGTAAGATACAACTCGACGTGTACTACCATGTGGCTCTCTCTCTTTTAGGTACTGAACAGCTTTATTCATGATCGCATTAGCAGTATTAATCCTGATAAAATATTTCAGTCAGAAACATCCAACTCTTATTTTATAATGGACAAAGCGTTTCCACCAGCAGAGCAAGGACATTTCATATCAATTCGCGAGTTACTCGTCAAGGTCTTCAGAGAGAAAGGCTGGCTTCTAACTAGCTGCGGGGAAGTTGAGGGAGCTTGCACACGAACCCTTTAATCATCGCTTCCACGTAAAACGCAATTATAAATGGAAACTTGGTACGTTCATGCAAGAGCGGGGGTAAGCGAAGGGCTGCCCTGGCACAAAAGCGCGTGCGGTCGTCTCACCTGATAGCCCTGCTGCTGTGACGTCCATAGCGGCTGCTGCTGTGCAGTGCCGAGAGGCTGCTGTGGCGGCGTCACTAGCGGCTGCTGCTGTGGTGTCGCCAGTTGCTGCTGCATGGTTCACCTTGAAAGAGTTGGAGAACGCCTCGAAAACTGCCTTAACAGGAGTACCGGAAACCTTTGTCCGACCAGAAGCTGCGGTGTTGACCGAGAAGCGCTTGGAGCTTCAAGTGGGAGCTGCTGTTAGGACTGAAGGTAGTGGTCCAGGAGCTCTGGAAAAAAGAAAAGGCAAGCAGATGGGCTCTCGCAGAGGGTGATAGAAAAGGTGCGTCGTTCTCAGAGCGGTTCGCGGGTGAGAATGGCGACAGCCAGTGATACGCGAGTGCGTGCTACAGTCGCGAGCTAAGGCAAGACACACGCTCGAGCAGCACTAATTCCTGCTCATGATGGTAATGATGATGATGCCCCCGCCGCAAAATTGCTGGCACCCACATCCAAGGATTTGCTTAGAAGGTACTCAATTCATAAGTTACAGACTTGAAATACCACACGACAGGTGAACATTAAAAATAAAAGTAAAACGTATACAGGATGAACCAACTGCAAATTTTGTAAAGTAGTCCATCTGAAAAAATCAGACAAGTGATTAAAATAAATAAAACAATTCAAATCATGCCACTGCTAGGAGTTTATAAAAATGCATGCTCACCTTTCTTTCATATTGATCAGTATAACAGGAAAATTAAGAATTCTTCAGTCACAGCAGCTGTAGTGTACACTCACGTTAAAAGACCAGGAATATAACAGGAAAAGTTCGTGCTAAGTGTATTGGTATTTTGCTGATGGGTCACTATTCACCATGAGTGCACACGCCTTGACACCAATTTCATTCCGATGACTAACGTTGACGACCATAATCTATTCCTCAAGATATCTGAAGTAAACCACGAAAGGAGTGTGTAATATCACAAAACTGTCTGACCATGGCGCTGTTTTAGAAACAGCACGACGGTCAGACAGTCTGTCGGCTTTCAAGACACGCCTTTTAAATTTTAGACTGTCCTCTCCCAGTTCTTTTTGTAAAGTGTAATGTTGCATCGTAACCATGGAGTGCATGACTTCTTCCTTCAGCGCGTCGTTGCTCTATACGCATTTGTCCTATTCTATGCCTTTTCAGTAGAAGTGCAACTTTGTCAACGCCTTAACGCACTGCCAGGTGGCGATTTTAGCCAAAGCGCCAGCCAGGCTCACAGCATTCATCCATAGCAACAATAGTTTTGCAATGTATAGAGGAACGCTTACGCTCGCCACACAAACAATAGTAGCTGACCAAGACAGAACGCGCATTGCGCTTCCCTGTTTTCGGACAGTCACCGCGCGTTGTAGAACTGTAACATGCCGCGACTAGGCGACCTCAGCCCAAGTTTGGCGAACAATCAGTGGCGCTCTTTTGGCTGTCACACCAATTTCTTTGGTTCCAGCCTCACCGTTAACTAGTGGTTACTCACTAATTACGAACGTTAGTAGTCGGGATGAAGATTTTTAGGCGTCAGTGCGAATGAATGTACGAAGAACGCTGCTAAAACTTAGCCGTCTACCATCAACATACATTGTGTAAGTACTCCTCTATCAATGTAATGTAAGCACTCAAGTATATTTGTGTAAGGAGACGTTTTACTTTCGTGTTACACCGATTCTTAGGACGGAGAGATCAACCATTTTTTGTATCACTTTCGTTTTGAATGACTTACTTTCATCTTCAACTTAATTCCGGACACTTGTTCTTTACATAACTGATTCGCAGCGAACTCCACAATGTGCGAGTGTGTGCCAATAACTAAAGACATTGCTTGTTCTAGTAGTGGGTCTATGAGCCACACCTTTGCCGGCACGAGCCGCCATGTGCTACCACCATGGCGCACACATTTCATTAGAGAGCGCCGCGACGAAGCTTCTCATCCGGAAGTGTATTATTTAAAAATTGGCAGGTCCCACGTACAGTGGGAATCAATGATATGTGAAGCACGAATGAGAAAGATTGATATGTCACTTTAAAATTAGCACGTTACGAGATGGGCGTTGATAATGCCGTACATGACTTCCGTGTCATGATTATCATGTTTAGATGTATCGTTTACCTTCGTCATCTATTCACGTCACGTGATACCAAATTTAGTATATAGCTAGCAAAACGGCAGCGAGCACGCTATGAGCGTGGTATAATGTCATGTTTCTACATGACACACTTGTCAGGATTATCATGTTTGCACCAGCCATATGTTTCGTCATTCATTGATGTTATGCCATTGATGTCACGTAACACCAAACTTGGTATATGTTGAGCTAGTAAAACGGCCGCGAGCACATTTTGAAGGACCCACTATACTTCAATGTAGCGCAGACGCGCGCGCACGCTGCGCACAGAGACGCTAGGTTATCAAAACGCGAGTACTCTATAGTCTGACGCCAGGCGCGACCAGCATTCGTTGGCGCGGCCGGACGACAACCGGTGCGATATGCGACACGCCGCATTTCGCGCCGATGTGTTACCCAGACAGCACTGTGTCCCCCTCTTTTCATGACGGAGGGATGCCGGACACGCCGAAACGCGCATGCGTCAAAGCAATGCAGCGCAACGCGCCCCTGCTAGTGTACGGCAGGACCAGCGCCTGGCGTGGCAACCTCGGTGTGACGCGACGAAATGAACGCCGGCGAGCACGCGCATCGCGTCACGTTGAAATGTATTGGCACCTTGACTGTGACATGTAGTCATGTTCTCACATGACATGCATCGAATGATTATTATGTTTTCACCGGTCACATAACTTCGTCATTCATTGGCGTCACGTAATACCAATGTGAAGCTATTGAAACGGCCGCGAGCGCATGACCAGTGTGGCATGGCATGTAGTCATGATGTTACATAACACGCATGTCGTGATTATCATGTTTGGGTGTGTTATTCACCTATCTCGCCCGTTTGCGCCACGTATTACCAAGTTTGGTACAAGTCAAGCTAGCGAAACAGCCGCGAGCGCATCATGAGCGTGGCATGTACTCATGTCGTTACACAACACGCATATTATAATTTTCATGTTAGGGTCTGTCGCTTGTGTTTGCCGTGCAATCATGCCATACCATACCACTTTTGCAACATGCCATGTGAACGAAACCACCACAAGAGCGGCAGGACGATGTAATGTAAATCATGACATTCATGACATACATCATGATTTTCATGTTATGACTAGTCAAATATGTTCTTCATACAGCCATGTTATTCGATACCAAGCTTGGTATAGGTACCATTATCAAAACGGCCAGGAGATAAAAGTCGTAGGCGGCTAGATAGATGGATAGATACGCTCAAAGTCACCGAAGTTCGTTAAGAAATGCATCGCATTTAAAAAGCAAGGCACCGTCCTATTCATGGCCTATCCCCCTAGTTGGATTGCGCCAAGTTGTTGAGGAATCAACCAACCAACCATCCGGAAGTCGCCTCCAGTCGCACCTTCACGCAGGCAGCGCTCTGGAGCACCCTAACATACATATGAGGAAATACGCCAGAGAAGAGCCAGGCGTCCTACCCCGCCCTCCTCTGTAGCACCACAGCCTGCTCTAGGTTCGGTACTGTCAACAAAACAGCGGCCACCCCAAACTGCACAACCGGCACCTTCCTCAAGTACAGACCAGCGACTCGAACCACGGTGTGTCATGGTTTCCTTCCAGTCGTTGCGGTAGCGGACGATGAGCCACGCGTATTCAGGCAACTGCGTGCTTGTGGACTTTGAATCAAACTTCAGGGACACAAAGTACATTCACTTTATTTGGCTCTCCACGAAGCGCATTGTCATTTAATTTAAATCAGCAGGTGCTTCTTAGTTAACTCGAGCTCTAACGGTAAAAATATATTGGTAAAGCCAAAAACGCCCAATAAGCTCATTCAATCTTCAATATGCAGGTGCAGGTTAAAAAATCCCAGGTTGTCCAAAATTTCTGCAGCCCCCCACTATGCTTCTCTCCTAGTTATATCATGGCTTTTGGGGCGTTCGCATGCACTTAAGAATGTCAGGTGACAGCGTCCTCTTTTGTGGATGATATATGAAAATAACGTAATTTTTCTTATGGTGTTCTGCGCTGGTGCTATGCGATTTTACAATCGCTCTCGAGTCTCAAGAACCCGTGATTATGCGTTAAAGCTAAATTTCCACTGATTTACAGCGTGCAATGTTTTTTCGATTATTGAACTCAGACAAGGCTTGAGTGGTCGCAGTAGTTGCCGTATTAGTAGCAGTGGTAGTTAAAGCACTCCGGAATGCTGCCCTTCCAAGTGCAACGCCCGAAAGCACAGCGGTCAACCTGTCAATGCGATTGGTGGACAATGATTGACGACACTCGCTCAAAGGAAGCATTATGCATATATTTCTCTGCGTGTCGAAAATGACTACTTTCCACTTTGAACTGCGTTTCTCACACTTTCGTATAACGTCCTGCCGACTCATACGGGAAGCGTTTTTTTTTTCTGCCAGATTGCTTTCTGATTCTTTTTTTAAAGCATATTACCGCAAGTCATGGGCGGGGCTTCCATTCATCCTCATAATATCAAACCGTGCGCTTCCTGTGCTCGTTAAATGCACCGATAAAATGCGAATATTGTGAGGCAACGTTCTGGCTGCAAGACACTTCTTTTACTTGCTGGGCCTCTGCCCCACAACACAGGTCAGACTGATGATGATGAGTATGCACATATGATAAGATTACGCGTATCAATAATGCTCACACGTATTTTCCCCCCACGCGAGAACGGCCAGTCCGGACGCGTCTTAGACAGAAGCGGAACGTCGAACGAGTGGCTTCAGACGCGATACGTGGACAATCTCCGAACCACGACAGCGACGATCCGAAGAAGGGTCGGTGGGAGTGACACGATAGTTCACTGGGGACGTTTGTTCATTCATTATATAGAGTCCGATGAAGCGTGACTGAAACTTGTCACACAATCCTGGAGTACGAATGGGCGTCTAAAGCAACACTTCATCCCCCGGACTGAAGGAGACGTCACGATGAGAGTTGTCGTAGCGTTGCTTGCGATGTTGCTGATTGGCTTCTGTATTAAGGCGAGCCCATTGCCGACATTCTTCGAGCCTTGTGATGAACTGCTCTGATACGGTTCTCGAAGCGTCGGTTGGCACATTTTGGAAAGAGACGTCGATGGTGAATGTCGGTGAGCGGCCGTACACGAGGTAGAAAGGCGAGTAGTCAGTAGTTCTTTGAACAGCAGTGTTATGGCAAACGTCACAAAAGGCAAAATCGTATCCCAGTTGTCGTGGTTTGGTGTGGTGTACATCGACAGCATGTCTGTTAGTGTCCGATGAAATCTCTCTGTCAGCCCATTAGTTTGAGGGTGGTAGGCTAACGTCGTCTCATGTACTGTGCCACAGGTTGTGAGCAGGGTTTCGATTATGGTAGAAAGGAACATTTTGCCACGATCACTCAAGAGGACGCGAGGTGCACCGTGACACAATACAATAGCGTTGAGAAAGAAGTCTGTGACGTCTGAAGCAGCACTTGTGCGTAGTGCAGCAGTCTCTGCGTACCGTGTCAGGTGGTCGACAGCAGTCACAATCTAACGATTACCTGCTGGCGTCATGGGGAGAAATCCGAGCAGGTCTATGCCAACGATAGCAAAAGGAGTCTCAGGACACGGCATAGGTTGCAGAAGGCCAGCAGGAGACGAAGTTGGTCGCTTCCACCATTGACACAGATGGCAAGATGCAACATACTTGGCCACAAAGGTAGAGATCCCCGGCCAGAAGAAACGGTTTCTGATGCGGTTTTGTGTTTTGTGAAATTCCAAGTGGCCTGCACAAGGGTCGTCGTGAAAGGCTTCGAAGACTTGATGACGTAGAGAACGCGGAAGTACTGGAACCCGGCGGTGTCCATCAGTAGTGTAAACGTAACGATGGAGCACATTGTTATCGAGCCTAAATTGCCGTAGTTGTCGGCGTGACCTAGCATTAGGAGTCGGTGATATACCATTTAGGCATTGAATAATGCGATTGCAATATGGATCATCACGCTGGCGTGTGGCGAACTCGATGTAGCAATTCGAAACCGGCGTGTCGATAACCGCAAGGTGTGATAATGTGAGGGGTGACGCAGTGCCTTGCCCACCAGACGAGCAATCAGCTGATGTACTTGATGATGACAGTGGAAAGGGGCAGCAGGAGAGAGCATCTGCATCTTGGTGTCTTTTGCCAGACTTATAGATGACGTCAAAATTGTACCCAACGGCTGAGGCGACCAGACAAGTTTCTCAGAGTCGATAGCCAACACAAGGCGTGGTGGTCTGTAATAACTGTGAAGTGGCGTCCGTAAAGATACGCTCGAAATTTTGTATGGCCCAAACGATAGTGAGCCACTCCTGCTCAGTTATGGGGTAGTTATGTTCAGCAGCGGTAAGAGCACAACTAGCATACGCTATAACTCTTTCTCGTGAAGTGGTATGCAGCTGTAAAAGAACTGCAACAATTCCATGGCCGCTCGCGTCGGTGTGCAGACATGTAGGTGCGTTCTCGTCAAAATGGCACAGAACAGGGTCGGATGTTAAATCATTCTTGAGGGCTTGAAAGGCACGCTCGCAGTCGTCGTTCCAAGCGAAAGTTGATCCGAATGTCAATAGCTTGTGCAGTGGTGACGCGATAGCAGCAAAATGACTGATGAAGCGGCGGATGTAGGATGCCAGACCCAGGAAACTTCGTAGGTGTTTCTGATTTTCCGGCCGAGGGAAGCGTATCACGGCAGCAAGCTTGTCAGAATCTGGACGAACGCCATCTTTGCTGACAAGGTGGGCCAACACCTTGATGTTCTTGTTGACCAAATGGCATTTTTTGTGTTTAGCAGAAGTCCAGCACTAGAAATACACGTCAAAACTTCGTCCAAACGATCAAGGTGCTGACGAAAAGAAGAGGAGAAAATGACGATGTCATCTGAATAACACAGACATGTTTTCCATTTTAGGCCGCGTTGAACTGTGTCCACCATGCGTTCAAACGTGGCGGGAGCGTTACATAAACCGAATGGCATGACGTTGAATTCGTACAGCCCGCCTGGTGTTGCAAAAGCAGTTTTTTTGTCCGCTTCGTGCATAGGTATTTGCCAATAACCAGACCGTAAATCAAGCTGAGAAAAATTCAGCGCCTTGCAGAGAGTCAAGTGCGTCGTCGACTCATGGCATAGGGTAGACGTCTTTGCGCGTGATCTTATTAAGTGCTCAATAAACGACGCAGAATCGCACCGAATCATCCTTCTTTCGTACTAGCACTACAGGTGATGACCACGAGCTGGACGAAGGCCAGATAACATCTCGTTTGAGCATATCAGCAACGTTGTCCTCGATGATTTTCCGCTCTGCGGACAACATTCGATATGGGCGGCGGTGTACGCTTTTATTGCCTTCCGTTTCAATTCGATGCATGGCGGCAGAAGTGCGACCTAGAAGCTTGGAATATACATCAAATGAAGCGCTGTGTTTTTAAGCATACCAAAAGGTTCTTGCTTTTGCGCTGACGTGAGATCGGTATTTATTGTGGCTGTTGAAGCAGCCGTTGTAGCATGGTCATCAGTACTCGTAGAAAAATATGGCGAGTCTGCGTGATGGGGCACCAGAGAAAGTGGTTCGGTATCTGTGAAGCAAACCACACTGGTGCCCTGGGGCAGTGCAACAGGCAATGAAGTGGGGTTAACTGCCGTAACTAATGCTCTGCGATCACGAAAGCGCACCAGGCTAGGAGCGGTGGTAAGTCCACCAGAGATGTAGCGTCTACACGGTTCTAGGAACAAATCACCAGTACTGATCTTATCTGATGTCAGGGTCAGAATATGCTCATTACCTGGAGGAATAAAACATTCATTAGCGGTGACGAAGCGCTGGCTATGAGCATCGTTATCAGACGAAAGCGCAGTATCTGACATGCGAATGACGCTCTGACGCCAGGATATCATGGCTGAAGCTGAGGAGAGAAAGTTCCATCCTAAAAGGAGCGCATTGGTACACGATGACAGAACGAGGAACTGTATGTGGTGTGGTATGCCCTCAACAAAAAA
Source organism: Rhipicephalus microplus (assembly GCF_013339725.1). NCBI lineage: Eukaryota > Metazoa > Arthropoda > Arachnida > Ixodida > Ixodidae > Rhipicephalus > Rhipicephalus microplus. The sequence continues at coordinate 33,313,855 of NC_051173.1, read as the reverse complement.
CTCGTGCTGTGCAAACACCAGAAGGCTGAATGAAAACCGCATTAGCACAGCGAAGGAAAGGGCCATCATACGGTGTCTTCACTTTGCGCAAACGGGAACACAAGTCCACACTAATAACTGAGAGCGATGCACCTGTGTCCACCAAGGCTTCAGTCCATATACCCTCAACACACACTGAAAGTACGTTTGAGGGGCGTCCTGGAGGAGCTAGATGCAGTCCGCCAAATGCAGCTTTCCCTCATGAAGCTGCACTGTTTAGTTTTCCGGCCGACGATCAGACGCCGTGGCAGCCGGACGAAGTGGTGACAAGGAACGGCGCATAGGCGACGAGGAACGACGGCGCGCGGAGCGGAAGGTACTGGCTGCATCGAAGTGCTGTGGAGAGGGTGAGTGGCGTTGGTACAGTTGGTATGGGTGGCGATGTTGTGGAGCAGGGGCAAACTCATCCCTCTCGAAGTTATCATAGCCACGCCTTTCATCTCGTTGACGTCGACGACAGAACCATGAGATGTGGCCGCGTATTCCGCAATAATAGCAAATTGGTCAAGATGGACACCAGGCTTGAAAAGAAGGAGGCGTTGCCCTTAGGGCGAGGACATTCAGTGAAGGCTGCATAGTTGACCCATACTGCGGTGATTGCTGAGGAGGTGACGCTGCAACCACCTGAGCATACATCGGCTTTGGAGTGCTATGCGAGCTCTGGACTTGCTCACACGTCATGGACGCTAGTGCCTTCCTGACGATGTTGCGGAGGCTGCCTGCAGAAGGCGTCGTGCGGAGCTCATTAGATGACGAGGTGGCCTGGAGTTGCAGCTCCTCGCGGATCATAGACCGTATCAACGCTCGGAGCTCACCGTTATGCGTTGGCCTGATATCTGCTGTTTCAAGTTGCAAACGTTTAAGTTGAAGGTCGTCGAGTCGCTGACACGCCCTGATGATATCGGCGACTGTGGTCGGGTTCTTTGCCGCCAGAGCGTTAAATGCGACGGCGGCTATGCCCTTGAGCAAGTGGCGAACGCGGTCATGCTCCGCCATCGAGCTGTTGACGCGACGGCATAGGGCGAGGACATCTTCAATGTACGAGGTATAAGCCACGCCGGAGTGCTGAACACGTTCAGCAAGCTTCCGTTTGGATATGTCTGCAAGTACAGAAGGGTTCGCAAATATCTCACCGAGCTGCTGCTTAAAGGTAGGCCAGTCTGGGAAATCCAGCTGATGGTTGAGAAACCATGTCTTAGCGGCACCCGTCAGATAGAACGGTACGTGGGACAGCTTCACAGAATCATGCCAATAGTTAAGCGCACTCACACGGTCGTACTCATCCAACCAGTCTTCAACGTTTTCACCGTGAAGGCCAGCGAACATCGGGGGATCATTCTGAGGGGCGGTGACAGTCCAAGAAGGCATGCCCAGGGGTGCAGGCGGGGTGGATGGAGCCGTGTTGTTGTGCTCTTCTTGCGACATGACCGTAGGCTGACTGCGCAGACGGCGACCTGACCGCAGCTCCAGGTATGGTTTGTAGTCGAAGATAACGAAAAAGCGTTGCAGGGAGAGGACCCCCTGTCAGAAAAATTGCCATTGTGGATACTGGAAATAATGGTGGGCGTAGTGGAAATAATAGTGGGAATAGTGGAAATTATGATGGATATGGCGGGATGTAGTGGAATATATGGTGGATATGCCGTGACATACTGGGTGGTATCGTGTACAGATGATGGGTAAAGTGTAAATGATGGTGGAAAGCAGAGGCTAGATAGTGGGCATTAAAGGGACACTCTGCCCACCATTGCGATAATGCTGGGAAGCCCTAAGCACATGATGGGTGCTGCTTTTTATGGTGGGCCACATGGTGTACTAAGCTGAGAAGCTCTGCCCACCATTGCGATAATGCTGGGAAGCAGTAAGCAGATGATGGGTGGGCGTATAATGGCGGGCAATTTATATTGTGTACCAAGCTGAAATCTGTACACTACATGTTCTACCACCATGATCTCCACCGAAGGTTAGGCCTACCGACCAAGCCCGTACAATTGTTTCATCCGTGCTTCGGGTTTCAGAATACATGATTTCGACAATTAGGAATGACAGTACAGCGCAGCCATGGCATCAATTAGCCTAAACTGAAGCATTTTTCATTGTGTATGGTGTCCGCTCAAGAAGCAACAAACATCGATGCGACGTGATTCAAGCACTCCCAGAGAACGTACGTCTCTTCTCACCGACAGCCGCCGGTCGCACTCACCGGCACTTCTCTAGCTTTAGTGCAAGAACTCAGACGTGGCAATTCGTATGCTTGGGGAACCAATATGATAGCGTAATGTTTCCGGCACACTGCATTCGTTTAGGCCAAGCCGTTATGTAGTTGTTGCTTTAGCGAAAGAGCTACAGCATTGCGCTGGCACGGCCACCCTCTACATTGCGCGAAAAGCATCCCAATACTCAATCAAAATAAATTAGGCGGGCGTATCTATGGAATGAGCCTCGAAGCGTCATAAAGCGAGAGCAGATGTCGCCCTTTAGAACGAGTGCGCAACGGATATTAAACTTGGCAGACCCCGCCGGTAAACTGTTACTGCTCCCCAGTCCACTTGTTTTTTTTTCTTGCAGCTGTGAATTGTAAAAAATAGCACTGGTGCAATTAACAGAGTGGCAATCGTTACAGGCAGCAGTTCCTTGTGTTTAATAAGTGTGCAATTTTTGTAGCAGGTACAGATCTCGTCTATGTCGTGTACACGACAAACATAACTGAAGTTGAACCGTAAGTTTGTATGCCAACTAACTATTTAACACACAACCAACCTCATGTTGGTATGGCGCAGTGGTTAGTATCTCCGAATGGGAATCCGCAGTTTGCACGTTCGATCCTCCGTGGCACCCCGTTTTTTGTTATGGCACGAGTGTATTTTTATACCGTTTTTATAGGATTCTTTTTATTTTTTGTGGCAGCTAGGCACGGTGATTCTGACGCCATTTAGCGCTTAAGCGTTGCCGGCACTGCAGCACCCACCATATCCCACCATGCGCCATCGTGGGCATTTCCCACCATTCACCCACTACAATAAACCACTATAATGGTGGGTGGTGGTTTACACCATGCCCACCATTCGTTTTTTTCCGATAGGGCTCGGGGACCGAAAAGCGCTCTCCATCACTTGTAAGGCAACGTTTTGGCTGCAAGACACTTCTTTTACTTGCCGAGCCTCTGCCCCACAACACAGGTCAGACTGATGATGATGAGTATATATGTACATATGATAAGATGACGCGTATGAATAATGCTCACAATATATAGGGATCGTATCCTGCTCGCTAGTAGTAGAGTAGATACATCGTTAATTACTTATTATTTACACAAGTGTGTTAATTATTTTGCAATCGCTCAGTGGTAGCACGCCATGACAACTACTAAGTACTTTTGCTGAACTATTTTGTTTGACCACGCCACCTAACAGACGCTGACTACGCTGGCACAAATTTATTGGTCTACACAAAAAATGTTAAGAAAGCTGCCACGCACGCACGCAAAGATGAACACACACACTTTCATGAGAGAATTACAGTGAATATTGTTACGGGAGAATAACTTTACTTTATAAAACGAGGAATAAACTCGGTGGTGGACAAGATGGCGCCCAGTTGGCTCACAGATCTGACAACATCGTCCTCCTCTTTGTCTTCTTCGTCGTTCTCATCCTACCGTTACATGATTTCCCCGGCGGCTGGAGCACCGACCCGGTGCTAATCAGGAGGCACTGGAGTAATACGGTTTGAGTCGCGTAACATGCACTACGTCAGTGTGAGGGTGAAGGATGGCGGGGTCCGTAGGGGTGATTTCGTATGTGACGTCAGTTACTTGGCGTAAGATACGGTAGGGACCTGAATAGCGTGGGAGTAACTTCTCCGAAAGTCCAACGCGGCGCGAGGGGAACCATAACAGAACGAGATCTCCGGGTGTGAAGTGGACGTCACGATGGCGGGCGTCGTATACGCTCTTCTGATTGTCCTGGGAGTCCAGTAAGCGTCGTCGAGCAACTTGGCGTGCCGCTTGGGCCTTCATTATTGCATCACGAGCGTACTGAGACTTGTCATTTAGTCCGGCCGGCAGGAGGGTGTCGAAAGGTAGCGCAGGGTCACGGCCGAACAACAGAAAAAAAGGAGAGAACCCAGCGGTGTCGTGTCTGGAAGAATTGTACGCGAATGTTACAAACGGTAACGTAGTGTCCCAGTCGCGGTGATCGGCGGAGACATACATGGAGAGCATGTCCGTGAGAGTGCGATTGAGGCGCTCCGTTAGACCATTTGTTTGTGGATGGTAAGCAGTCGAGAGCTTGTGTTTAGTGGCGCAGGAGCGGAGGAGGTCATCAACCACTTTGGAAAGGAAGTAGCTGCCTCGGTCGGTAAGGAGTTGTCGAGGGGCGCCATGATGTAAGATGACGTCCTCCAGAAGGAAATCGGCCACGTCAGTTGCACAGCTGGTTGGAAGGGCCCGTGTGATCGCGTATCGGGTAGCATAATCGGTTGCTACTGCAATCCACCGATTACCCGCAGCTGACGTAGGAAAAGGGCCAAGCAGGTCCACGCCAACACGGTAGAATGGGTCTTGTGGGATGTGCAGTGGCTGAAGACGTCCGGCCGGAGGGGCATTTGGTTTTTTCCGTCGTTGACAAGGGTCGCAGGCTGCAATATAACGGCAGACGTCGCGGTACATGCCAGGCCAGAAGAAGCGCCGGCGAACTCTGTCGTAGGTCCGTGACACGCCGAGGTGACCCGCTGTAGGTGCATCATGAAGCTGGGCGAGAACAGTGTGACGCAATTGAATGGGAACGACGAGTAGTCTTTCGGGGCCGTCAGGACGCATATTGCAACGGTACAATACACCATCATGTATTTCAAACATTCGAAGGGAAGGGTCGGGCCTCACCGATGTGAGCCTTCGGATAATACCGTCCAAGAAAGTATCTCGTCGCTGCTCGATTCCAATGTCATGAAACGCGGATAGAGAGAAAACGTCGATAGGAAGGGTGGTTTTAGAGGAGTCGCCGTCTGGAGGGTCGACAGGATACCGGGACAAGCAGTCCGCATCTTGATGCAGGCGGCCGGTTTTATACAGGACTGAGTAATCAAATTCTTGAAGGCGCAGCGCCCAACGGCCAAGACGGCCTGAAGGGTCTTTAAGGGACGAAAGCCAGCACAAGGCGTGGTGATCTGTGATTACTGTGAATGGCCGGCCGTACAAATAGGGACGAAATTTACCGACTGCCCAAACAAGTGCCAAACATTCCCGTTCGGTTATTGAATATTTTCTTTCAGCAGGCGAAAGAAGGCGGCTGGCATAAGCAACAACACGGTCTCGTCCTTGTTGTTTCTGGGCGAGGACTGCACCGATGCCATAGCCACTTGCGTCTGTACGAACTTCTGTTGGAGATGAAATATCAAAGTGGGCGAGGATAGGCGGAGACGTAAGCAGACACACTAGATTTTGAAACGCATCTGCTTGCTCAGGGCCCCAGATGAAGCCAGCGTCTTTTTTGAGAAGTTGAGTGAGAGGGCGTGCTACGTCGGCGAAGTTTTTAACAAAGCGGCGGAAGTAAGAACAGAGGCCAACGAAACTGCGAACGTCTTTGGTACAGGTTGGTACAGGGAAATCTCTTACTGCGCGTATTTTATCTTGATCAGGGCGAACCCCCACGGAATCAACGAGGTGTCCGAGGACAGAAATTTCACGACGGCCGAAGTGGCACTTTGCCGAATTGAGTTGCAGGCCCGCCTTACGAAAGACAGATAAGATTTTCGATAGCCTTTCAAGGTGCGTCGCAAAAGAAGGCGAAAAAACGATAACGTCGTCCAGGTAGCACAGGCAGATGGACCACTTGAAGCCGTGCAACAGAGCGTCCATCATACGTTCGAATGTGGCGGGCGCATTACATAAACCGAATGGCATCACTTTAAACTCGTAAAGGCCGTCGGGAGTGATAAACGCCGTCTTCTCACGGTCCATGTCATCAACGGCAATCTGCCAGTACCCAGAGCGGAGGTCAATGGAGGAAAAATATTTTGCGCCGTGAAGGCAATCCAGGGCATCGTCTATGCGTGGTAAAGGGTAGACGTCCTTCTTCGTTATTTTGTTTAAATGGCGATAATCGACGCAAAATCTCCAGCTGTTGTCCTTCTTCTTTACAAGTACAACAGGGGACGCCCAGGGACTGCATGAAGGCTCGATGATATTCCGAGAAAGCATTTTGTCGACCTCCTGTTGGATGATGCGCCGCTCTGCATGGGAAACACGGTAGGGTCTCCGATGGATTGGACTCGTATCGCCTGTATCAATCCGGTGCTTAACAACGGACGTCTGGCCGAGTGGGCGGTCGCCAAGGTCGAAGATGTCCCAAAAAGATGCAAGCAGGGAACGCAGGTCGTTAGCTTGTTCTTTCGGCAAGTCGGGGGCAATCATCTTGGTTAACACACTTTGGTCTGATGGAGGAGTAGACGAAGTTTTTTCGGCACTCGGGATGCTGTCATAACTTAGAGTGCAAATATGGCACTCTGCCGCCGGCACGATCTCGGCTAGAGATATACCACGAGGGAGGACTTGTGTACATAGTGAAAAATTCACTAAGGGTAGGCAGGATGCATTGGCCGTAATAGTGATGACGGTGTGAGGAAACGCAACGTTGTGCGAAAGCAGGACGTCAACATTGGGGGACACAATATAAACACCGTCTGGGACAGGTGGAACAGGGGAGACGCCTATGTAAGCTACTGTTCGTTGAGGGAGACGCAGGTGTTCTGTAGAACAAAGCCGACTTGGAGGGCAACTTGGAGGATCAACAACATTAGGTAGAGCGAGTTGCACTATACCGGCAGAGCAGTCTATCAAGGCCGAATGTTCAGACAAAAAGTCTTGGCCCAAAATTATGTCATTAGGGCAGTGTTCTAAAACATAAAACAGAACTGATGTGTGGTGTCCGGCGACGCTGACGCGAGCTGAGCACACACCAATTACGGCGACTTTTCCACCATCGGCCGTTCGGACCACAGGAGTTGGGCCAGGAGTAAGGACTTTCTTCAGCCGTGCTCTAAGGTCAGCGTTCATGATAGACACGTGTGCGCCAGTGTCAATGAGGGCTGTAGTAGGTACACCGTCGACGTCAACATTGATAAGGTTCTGATGTGCGGGCAAGGTCAGTAGAGGATTTTGGGATCGGGTCGGTATTGCAGCATCACCTCCAAGAGCTGCTCCCGTCAGTTTTCCGGAGGTGAACGCCGGAACGAGCTTGGGGACGGCGATCGGCGAGATGGGGGCGAGCGGGAGAAACGGCGTTGTGGCGAAGGGGAGCGGCTGGATCGGGGGCGCGAGGAATTCTCAGGCGTTAGCGGCTCTGTTTTCGGTGATGAGCGTGAATTCCAGACAGGTGGGCGATGGGGCGGAGGGTGAGGCCACGGAGCAGAGCTGGACCAAGCACGGCAGTGACGCGAAATGTGGCCTATACGACCGCAATTGAAGCATATCGGCCGGTCGTCTGGGGTGCGCCATACCGCCGGGTCGCGATAATGTGGGCTGGCAGAAAAACGTCGGTTGGGCGGGACAGTCACGGGTGGATTTGGTGTGGCGTAGTCTGGACGATGAATGGAGCAGACGTTTAAGCCGGCGTTGGCCAGTTCTTGCCTCACGACGGTCTGTATGAGAGAGACGGTGGCGTGATAGCTTTCGGAGTTGGGGGAGGCTGACACGAGTGGAGCTGCGGCTTCTATTTCCCGACGGACAATACGGACAACGTCACCGGGACTTTCCGTAGAAGGCAGGCGAGGGTCTTCGCATGTGGACGTTGCAGCCGTGTTTGGAAGCCGGGCAAACTGGTGGAGAACACGGCGGCTCTTCGCTTCTTCAAAGCGCCGGCATTCAGAAATAATGTCGTGGACCGTAGATGAATTCTTGAACACAAGAAGGTGAAAGGCGTCATCTGCTATGCCCTTAATAATATGGCCAACCTTATCGGCTTCGGACATCTGCGAGTCTACCTTGCGGCACAAAGCGAGCACGTCCTGAATGTACGTGAGGTATGATTCGGTGCACGTCTGAACTCGACGTGCGAGCTCGTTTTGGGCGGCGCGTTGACTTCCCACAGGCCTGCCAAATAGCTCCCGGAGCTTTTGCTTGCATAACTCCCAGCTAGTCAGTTCTTCCTCGTGCGTCTCGTACCAGACCTTTGCGGTACCTCTGAGATAAAAAATCACGTTGGCCAGCATGAGCGTTGGATCCCATCGCATACGTACACCCACTCGTTCGTATGACTTCAGCCAGGCTTCTACGTCAATGCCATCAGTGCCAGAAAAGGTACCTGGATCTCTCGGGGGCTCCAAGATGAGGGTTGACGGTCCAGTTGGAGAAAGCACGGACGTAGTTGGAGAAGGCACGGTAGACGGGGAAGGGTCGGCATTGTTGACTGCAGTCGCCATGGGGGAGACCACTAGGCGCCCGCTACGAAGCTCCGTTTTGCGTGAAGTGAGTACCCCGCACCTCCCACCAATGATGTTACGGGAGAATAACTTTACTTTATAAAACGAGGAATAAACTCGGTGGTGGACAAGATGGCGCCCAGTTGGCTCACAGATCTGACAACATCGTCCTCCTCTTTGTCTTCTTCGTCGTTCTCATCCTACCGTTACAATATCATGGTGAACGCTAGTAAGGAGCCTACTCCAATACTCTTTTGGTACACGTGCATATTTTGTGGTAAGCGTTCTTCGAATGCCATAAAAGCCTCCCACAAGGTAATTAAAACAGCTTCAGCCGTACCTCGGATCGGTGTCTATGCATGATGATATGTGGATACCTGCATATCCTGTGCGACTTGGTACGCTTCCATGCAGCTGCAAAAATTCCCAATGAAGGAGACGCGAAATGCCAGAAGCAAACTTCGACGTTTATCTTCGGCAGGACATTCCTTTGCGGACGTGTTCCAATGCTAAACATAACAATAGCATCGCAGAGCAGCTCAACGCTAGCTAAGCAATGAATATTTCATGCGCCCAGTGAGCAACACGTATCGAAATGCAAGGTGGAGAAGAAGGCAGCTGAGAAGTGGCTTGTTCGTGAGTCTATGGGCAACGATTGCATTGAGATGGAGTATTAGTAGAACATTGTACTAACTTAAGTAGTAGTAGAAAGGGATGGTGTCATAGTAAGCATTAAGAGCAGCAGTAGTAGTAACGGTAAGACAAAGTGCAGGAGAAGTATGACTAATGGTTCCATAGGCTGCGGAGAAAGGGCAGCGAAACTCTGGCACTCCTCACCCGTTAATTCGAAAAATCAAATCATTTGAACGTCTTTCTGATCCCGGCCAGCATATAGATTGCTCGATTGCAAGAATTCTCGTTAATTAGGTCATTCTTTCCTAAAGCCAGTTATACTCGGAGAACGCGAAGTAACGCAAATCTATGACGCAGAACGAACACAGCCTTGGCGGACACAGTAAGCGATCATGGCTCTTCAAGAACGAGTCGTCCCACTACGCAGACATCTTGTTGTTGCATATGAACGTAAGGGTTTCATAACCACCCATTCCAACCAGCTAGAATAATTGGCGAACTTTTTCGCGAACCGACAGCTTTGACGTTTTGTCAGTGTGTGGAAAGTTCAACTTAATAATTTTTTTCGCGAAGCGTGTGTGCTCTATTAATGAGGATATTATTTGTTGGAATACTTTAAAGCAACAATTTTTGTCTGTCTATTGGTGTCCAACGCTTCAGCCACTCTGTAGCCAGTGCTCAAAACTCACTCAGTATGATTTGGTGGCTGCGTCCATACTTGTAAATATTGTAAATCTAAAAGCTACTATTACACAATTTTAGGGTCCAACTTTAATACGCAAGAGTTAAGTAGTGCGTCCTTTAACACGAAAGTGCTTTACGCTGAATCTTAATTGATTTCAATGACGTCATGAAATGATTGCCGTCACGTTAGTGGCGTGGAAAGAATGTCCACGGTCATATATATGAGAATAAAAGAAAAGTTTCGCCACCAAGAGTCGAACCTGTGACATCTGGGTCCGAGAGCAAGGCACGGTACGCATTGCATCTTGGTCTTTTTTGCCTGTTCATTGACACGTAAATGAAACATGCATAACAAAAACAAGTAGATAATTATATTTAATTTGTGTCCCTTTAGTAAGACTGTCACTGCTTGTTTCCATTGCTTGTTTCCAAAAATTAATGCCTGCGGTACCAAAATACCATCTACCCCCGGACCTCAAACGCCACCCCACGTACTTCCCGTGGAGCCCTCACCCTTACGACCACCTGCGGGACGTTGTGCTCGAATTTTACCTCATCAAACATAGCCTTGCCAAAAGTGACACCGCGATGCTTGGCTCATCTTCATGTACGCCTCCGACACCATGGGCAGTCCAGGCTAACGCCCGGCCAGCCACCCCCGGCTACACAGGTGACGGAGATCACCCTGCAGCTTCAAGCGGCCCGTCGACTGAAAGGCCCGCCACCCCGGTGTCTCCGCTTCCTGTATCCGAGGTGTTGGTTCTGCCACAATGGCTACTTTCACCTCCATCCGGGACAGATTCGACGCCTGTTACGACATCGCACACCATCGGATTCCTTGCAAAATCCTGCTCTGCTGCACCGACTCCCGAATCGCTGATGACAGATTGGCCAGCTGATCCGCCTGGTCACTTCTCGGGAACAACTACCGAGCCTCCCACTAGGCCGGTGACGACCGTTTAGAACGCACCGGGCCAGCCAGGATTGCAACTACCCGCGTAAGTTACGCCAGCCACGCAAGCAGTCATACGCATGCTGCCCTGCGCGCGTGCGGCTCGTCACCGTACCTTCGAGAGAATCCCACCACCACTGGTTCACAGTCTGGTCATATGGCGGGGTCTGCGCCTTCTCTGCACGACATTCTCCTTAACGTGTCTCGGACATGCCAATGGACAACCCTTCAGAATACAAGCACCCCAACTCCAAATATAGACCAACACCCGACCATGACCTCGCATGCTTGCCGGCAGTGACTCCAAGATGGCGAAACCATCGTATTCAGTGTCAAAAACCTCAGCAACAATACACCCATCCTTACAGCCTACCCCAGGGTGCAGGCATCCACCGCAAGAAGGCACAAGTACAGCAAAGACACCCCCTGACACTTTGTTAAATGCGAAAGGCAGACTGGTATCAGTGGTCCACACATCAGTGGTTGGCATTGCACCGACGACATCGTGCGCAGCACCAGCATCATCAACGCGACGTTCCGAACACCGCCCCGCCATTCGCTGTGCAGCCCACCAACTACATTATGTATGCATCATGGGAAAATTACTACGCGACGTTCCGGCAAATGTCAGTCTTCGTTCGAATACTTGCAGCATGGATGCCAAGCAACGTGCCAATTGGCGTCAGGTCAAAGTGATGCCTACGTCGTGGGCACGTGACTTTCATAGCCCGCCCAAGCGGACGTCCACCATTGCTTCTGCTAGCAGTGTCCATCCATCGCAACCCTCGTCCACTCCACTGCTCTCAGTGCCACCCATTCGAGCTAACCACGTTTACCGTATGCTTTTTAAGAGCATGACTCGGACTTCTTTACGGACATTAAGGTCTGCCATTAATTTGCAGTCTCGCTCTAACTTGTTTTTCCTTTTGTATATACTTTCGAAATCACGCAATGTGCTGTACTCGGCGACACGTTTTCTAGGAACTGAAGAGAAAACTACGGAGGTTGAGATTCTTCACATGTGTAGCACTACTGCTCGTGAAGTACGTTTTGTCGCGCGTCTCGTAACGCCGTGGAAACTGACGGGGGCGCACCATCAGCATTTCCTGTAGACGCAGACGCCCCTAAACACTTGAGGTGCACGTAAAAAAGCGATACTTTCTCACGCGTGCGAAAACGTTAAGTCACAACGGATAAACCTGCAGAGATATACGAATATCTTAATGGTGTGAGCTGCGTCCTGTCGGAAATAGGTTCACGTAGAAAATAAAGGAGGAACATTTATAGTTAACGTTCAAAATACGGGCGCTATTTCGGAACTACAATCCCTGGCGGTAGGATGCCACGACTTGGCTCTGTAGCATTCGCTTCAATGCCAAAAAAAAATGGCAGATCCCACGTACAGTGGGAAGCGATGATATGCGAAGCACGAATGAGGAAGGTAGATATGTCACTTTAAATCAGCACAACGTACCGAGGCAGAGCTACATTTTGCCATGCATGACTCCCCTGTCATGATTATTGTGGTTGGACGTGCCATTTACCTTCGTTAGCTATTAACGTCACCTGATACCAACTTTGGTATATATGGAGCTAGCAAAACGGCCGCGAGCATGCTATGAGCGTAGCATGTATTCAAGATTTACATGACGCGCACATGGCATGATTATTATGTTTGGACATGTCATTTACCTTTGTCGTCTATTAACGTCGTGTAAAACAGAATTGCGAATATGGTGAGCTAGCAAAACACCCGAAAGCACGCTATGAGCGTAGCGTGTATTAATGTTTTACATGACATGCACATCATATTTATTATGTTTGCACGTGACGTTTACATTTGTCGTCCACTCACGTTACATAAAACCAAATTTGTTATATGTATAATTAGTGAAACGGCCGCGAGCACGCTATCGGCGTAGCTTGTAATCATATATTACATAGCACGCATATCTCGATAACTTTTTTGGACGTGCCATTTACCTTTGTCATCTTACATCTCGGCTCTTCGACTCCCTAAGCTGTCGTTCCAGTACTAAATATGTAAGGCCTCTATTTATAGGCTCTACACAAACCTTGCCTTAACTCACCGTCGTCTTGTCAGCTCGTCTTTGAGCTCTGCGCAGAAGCAGTCGCGAGCTGAGAAACATACGCTACTAAACAGCCAGTGACCTTGACAGCGACGAGTATCTGAGCAGTTTTGCCTGCGGGACCGTGTTGGCATCGCGCCTTCGTAACGGCCTTTAGCGGGAGCAATGAGCACTAGCGTACACAGCGGTGCACCGATGGGAGACAATCCCCCAGCAAAAGGAGCAAGCTCCTATGCCAACAAACGCTTACGCTTCCTACAAACGCTTGCATTACTCGCGCACTTCAACGAAAACGCCGAAACATAAATGCCCACTGAAGAAAGCAGCGTAGGAATTCACGCAGTCCTTGTGCAGAAGACTAATGGACTGAAAAGGGTTATTAGTACAATATCCAGTTACTCTCCAATGCAGAAAGCGATTATTACACAACAGAAAAGGAGTACCTTGCCATCATCTGGGCGACGTTAGAATTTCGTCGTAACCTCTATGACAGGCCATTCAAAGTTGTGAGCGACCACCACGCCTTGTGTTGGCTATATAGCTAACTCGAAATATCCTTCTAGTCGCCTTGTGCGATGGAGACTGAGACTTCAAAAATACGACATTACGGTCGTTTACAAGTCCGGCAGAAAACACTCCGACGCCAGCTGCCTGTCGTCTCGAGCCCCCGTCTATCCCGTTGCCACCCAACGGCCTAAATGACGACTGCTTCTTCTAAACGACAAGCGCTAATGACTTCGCTGAACAACAGCGGGCCGACCCGGAACCTCGGGGCCTAATCGACTACCTCGAGGGCAGGAACTCCGTTGTTCTCAAGGTATTCAAACTCCAAAAGAAAAACTTCTCTTCGTCGCTTCGAGCCAAGTACCTTCTTGTCGTGCCTTCAGCACTGCGACCAGAACTCATCTAGGCCTTGCACAATGATCAGACGGCACGGCATCATGGTGTTTCTCGCACGCTCGCAAGGATACGAAGACAGATACTGCTGGCCACGCCTTACTGCTAACGTCCCTCGTTAGATGAGGACTGCCGAAACTGTCAACGACGAAAGACACCACCCACAAGACCAGCAGCTGGGCTTTCTCCATCCAATCAACCCTCCCCGGCGACCGTTCCAGCAGATCAGAATGGGACTCCTAGCGCCGTTCCCAATGCTGACTTCCAGGAATAAGTGCATCGTCGTAGCTACTGGCTACCTCACCCGCTATACGCCGAAGCAAAAGCCCTGCCCTAAGGCAGTGCCACCGAGGTAGCCAAGTTCTTCGTTGGGAACATCTTCCATGGACATGGCGCCCCATAGGTTCTCATCACTGACAGAGGTATGGCATTTAAGGCTCATTCACACCGAAGGCGGCGCGGCAAAGCGGCGTAGCAGGATTTCCAAAGCAGCGAGGCGGCAAGTGCGTCGACCTCTTCAGACCGGATGCCTCCTTCGTCTGGCCGCGCGGCCGAAGAGGAGGGCATCTTGCGATTTTGCGCACGTGTCGCTATGACGTGTCACTGCTTCTCCCAAACGTAGACCCATGCTACCACCGCGCCTTCTCTGCGAGACGTTCTGATTGGCTGCGGCAAAGCAGCCAGCCTCGGCAGGCGGCAAAAAATGTCGCCTGGTTTTTCTACCGCTTTCGCCACCTGGAGAGGAGGTTTTTCCTGCTTCCCGCGTTGCTGCCTCGCTGCTTTGGCCGCCCCACCTTCGGTGTGAACTAGCCTTTACTGCTGGCCTGACTTGAGCAATCCCAAGATACAGCCAGACAAGCCATCGCCCTACAACCGCGTATCATTACAAATCGATTGCCTGGCCGAGAGTCTAAGTAATATTATCACCGACATGCTGACTATGTATGACGATGTCGAACGCAAGACGTGGGACGCCATCCTTTGATAGGTGACCTTCGCGTACAACACAGCCCTAGAAGAAACGACGCAGATGACGCCGTACACGTTCGTCTACGGAAGGACCCCGGCCAGAACACTCGATGCCATGTTACCCAATGTCACTGACGAAGAAAACCTCGATGTGAGTGAATACCTTCATCGTGCCGAAAAATCTCGACAACTCGCTCATCTCAGCATAAAAAAAACAACAAACGACCGACAGCCGCCGTTGCAATCTTCGACGAAGTTTCATAGAATACCAGCCTAGTGAAACTAGTTTGGGTGTGGACGCCGGTACGCTGTCATGGACTCAGTGAAAAACTTCTGCAGTGCTACTTTGGACCATACGTGGTATTCCGATGTCACGGTACACTCGACTACGAAGTTGTTCCCGAAGGCATTTCGAACTCTCAACGGCGCCGTGCACGACCTGTAGTCGCCCAGGCTGTGCGCCTCAATCAATTTTATGCGTGAACCTAAGGACTGTATTTTGTTCTTGTGACTGTGCTTTATTGCTTGTACTTATTGTTTATTCTCTTACCTAATTATTGCGCTTTCGTATTTTGTTAAAGCATCGGAAGGATGCCTTTTTCACAGGAAGGCACTGGCACATTCCCTCCTCAAGTTTTGTTATCACCCCATTTTACTGTCAATGATTCTCGGTGCAAACCGCGCCTACAGTGTTCGGAAAAATTCAGGACTGCAGTAGATCGTTTTGTTAAGATTACGCCAACCTCGCGAACATTGCATAGTATTCTTAAACCTACGTCACTGCTAGCAATAACGCTGGATTATTCGATGGTGCGTGTAAAAACGCCGACGCGCCTCACCACTTGTCAGTTGATCGACGGCCGATGCTCTGTTCTACGCCATCAGTACCAGTTGGCATCACTGTGATCTAACCTTCAGTTTACCAGCCACAAGTTCGGCCGAATAAACAGTTCCCCCTTGTAATTACAGTCTGCTTTCTACGTCCATGTCACAACCGTGTGACAGTATTATCAAATATACGGACTGGAACTCCTTGCCCTTATCTATTGTGTCACTTAGAGGATCGTTGTCCTTCCAAGCTACCCTAAAGCGTGTTTCGAATGAAACCCTTCATAGGCTAAAATATCCACATGCTTCGTAAAAGAATTATCTTCCGCAGTAAAGTTGTAAAACGCAACAAGATCATCAGAGCTGTACTTTGGCTTGTGTACCTTTTTCGGACTTTGTTGTTGCTTTTTCTGTACTGTGGTTCAACTTTTACAACTTTCCTAATTTACCTGTGTTCATTGCCTAAATGAGAATAGTGAAGATTGTTTACCTCTAGGGATATGTTATTTATTTTGCAGTTTCTGCGGTGATTTTTACCTGTATATGTACACAGCTTTCTTGTACCAACCCTTGTATCCCCTCCCTCTATGGAATGCCCTTTTTGGGCCCTTGGGATACTCGTATAAATAAATAAAAAGTAAAGAAAACCTCCGGGTCTGACTGAGGATCGAACGCATGACACTTGCGGGCAAGCAGATGTTCTACACCACAGTCCTCGCGCCTGCTTGGAAATGCAGTGAAAATAACTTTCATGCTTTACAAACACATTCATCCTGTAAACGGCTCTTCAGTACAACACATAATACTACACGTGGCGTGGTACGAGCGTATACATTGCGATTAGGTGACAGAACATGTGATTATCATGATGACTTCATGGTATAATGCCGGCCACCCCTTACAAAAGACACACACGTCATTACGTATATTTTCTTAGGACCACAAAGTGGGTGCATAGCAAGATAAAAAAAAATTGACGGGCCTATTGCTCGCAAAAGAATGCTACGTATTACACAGAATGTACCCATATGTGAAAGTTTCGCTGACACAAGCGACTTTCAACTTTATTGATTACATTATAGTTGTGCACAGTTCACACAATTTAGACTTTTTGATTAACTTCGTGCATAGAAAAGTATGTAATAAGTGGTTGAAGTACGCACTATTTTCAAGTTTCTTAGAGTGTTACGCCGCCCCACGGCCACCGGCGGAATTTTTTCAAAGAGTATTGGTCGGTGGGGCGCCACTCGGCTACTTGTGAAAGACGCCGAGTGCAAAGACGTAACTGTTTGTGAAACCGAGAGAAAGACGTATTGTTTGTGAAAGACGCACTTGGCGTATTGTGAAAGACGAACTCTGATACTCTCTGTAGGCGACATATCGAACCACCCCCTGCGCCCCCTATTCACCTTTTCATGAACGCCTCCCTGGGCGCCGCCATAGCCCTCCTTGGGCTGTGCAAATTGGCGCGTCCCCTCGAAAATGCACTGGCAACGCTGCACCCTTAGCTTTTGTACTCCCGTGCACAGCCGGTGTTTTTTTCCTTCCTGTGAAAAGGTGTATAGGCGATGAAACTTGCAAGTGGGGAACGGACATCGCTATCAATTTCAACTTTTGCATTGCCGGTCCAACCAGAGCCGAAGAGTGAAAGCCATGCAGTAGCTTGGCCGCAATGTCTTTAAATAAAAAAAATCATTTTAATAGCACTACTGCTTTGAATGAGAAATGAAATTTATAAAATATTCACGTACTTGCATTATTGTTCCAAAGATCATCATCATGATTAAGAGGTGGGCAGGAATAAGAAGAACAGACATGGGCCATCACCATCATCATCATGGTGAAGAAGACGGCTTTCGTTTCACGTTGTGTGGCGTTCGCTTTCCTATCGACCTCCGCCCCGCTCCCCTGAGGTCGGCTTCACAATTTCACTGAAGAGCAATCGATTAACCAATCACACGGAGCGGTGACAACCTGACAAAAGTCAAGCGAATTTTCACGGTGACAAGCTTGGAAGCATGGCATCGCAAGATGCGTCCCACAAGATGTTCAGAACGTTGGTCCTGATTTTCGCGTTTGCAGGGTTTTTCATAGTGACGTATGAATTGCGAACCTCGGGTGAGTATTCTCGAAGGTAGAGCAGCACCTTTTTCACTTTAACAGTGGAGTAATTTATCAGGGAGATTCGTCATAGCTTCTCAAAGATCTTCGTCGATGTTTAGAAAAATCACATGCTCCAGTTTATATTCGCCTAAGATGAGATGAAAGTGAAATCTATCTTCTCTAAATAATCGGTGAATTTTATTGAGTCATTTCGGACGCTGTGTAGGTATAACTGATTGATTGATATGTGGGGTTTAACGTCCCAAAACCACCATATGATTATGAGAGACGCCGTAGTGGAGGGCTCCGGAAATTTCGACCACCTGGGGTTCTTTAACGTGCACCCAAATCTGAGCACACGGGCCTACAACATTTCCGCCTCCATCGGAAATGCAGCCGCCAAAGCCGGGATTTGATCATGCGACCTGCGGGTCAGCAGCCGAGTACCTTAGCCACTAGACCACCGCAGCGGGGCATAGGTATAACTAAAACTCGCTATTCAGTGTTATATCACTTCAAGATTAAGTCGGGCAATTATTGGTGTGAGCCTAAAAAACGTCGTTTGGTTGTTTTTTCTTACTTTCTCGAACCCAGACAATCTTTATAGAAAGACGACTCTATAAAACTAAGGTCATTATGGTACCGTGAGAACTAGTCGTCGAATAATTACTACCGCAGGTGCATTTAAAGCGAGCATGCTGACTGGATCGGTCTGGAAAACGATCAATGTCTTGAAAGCAAGACGTGGTGCCACCAACGGTGAGTGGTATTTACATGTGCTAGGAAGGCTAATTTCCAATATTTTCGGGTCTTCACATGCTATCACAATTGACAAAATTCTTGGCGATTACTCCAGATTTGATCATGTGATCATTGGGCTTGTACAGAGCTTGGATGGTGGAGGAATCTTTTCGTGTACATTCACATAATTGTCTACTATAAATGTGGACCCTTCGTTATCACTGAAAACCTGAGTGAAGCTAACGTTAATACGTGCTGTCTTATTAACGAAGGTGGATTGGTTTGGACAATTCATATACAGGTATGTTCTTGCATTTCGACCGCATTGAACAGTGGTCGCTCTCGGAGTTAATCAAAGCCGTGTCTTCGCACATAGCAGCACTACTTGTTTGCGTCAGAGCCACCACGATGGGTGGCCTATTGTAACACTGATTTCTGTATATGTTAATAAAGCAGTGGTAAAATGATCAGATGTTGGCATGATATCGCACCGTTCTGAAATTACACGTGGTATCTTTTCACAAAAATACACGCAGTAAGCTTTTCACGATAACACTTCCAAGAACCTCCAAGCGTTTTAGTTGTTTTAAAAATAGTCTACACATCCTAATGAATTGACTATTGGCGAGTGGGTGAGGCACTGGAAATAGTTCTTAATGAATCCCCGTAAATCACCCGTGACACTCCCCACTCATGCATGCAAACGAGTCGTAACGCGTGTGTACAGTATATCCAATGTGTTTTTTGTCGTTGAGCTACCACTTCCCACGCCCTCAACTTTCCGGTAGCACCTTGTTGTCAACATTGCCGTTTTGCCGCGAGACGCTCGGTAGACATCGAGGCTGACGATTGTCTCATTTGCGAAGTCCTCTGTTGTACGACTGCTCACCGAGGGGGCTTCTTCCTTAGACTTCTCTAACGCTTTTCCAGTCTTTCCTCTATATTTTCACCCTTTTCTTGTAAACCACTGGTGAGGTGTTGCACTTTGCTGAAAACTTTTGCGGAGTTATTTTATTTATTTTGATTTTGAACTTTTATTTTGATTATTTTTTCTCACCTAAAATCACTTCGCCGTTTTTCCACCGCTTCCCGAACTCTCACTCTGGAGTAGCTCGCTGCCTGCCGCCGCGCCGCTAGCTGCCGCGCTCTCGCCTCCGGAGCAGCAGCTTGTTGTCGGCATAGCCGCTTTGCCTATCGTGTGAGATTTCTTTAACGATCGTGTTGATTCATGGCAGAAAGAGAATGTGTAGTCTGAAACACAGTTATTTTTCATCGTCGTCTGCGTCATCGTCATGACGTGGAGTGGCCTTGCATGTGCTGTGCCGTGGTGATAGAAAGATAATCTGTAGATTAGAATGTGCTCATTTTCATCGTCATTAACGTCATCGCCATGGCGTTCAGTGGGTACTTAGCATGCGCTGTGCCATGATGAGAGCATCATTGTCATCAGGTACTGCAGGTGCAATGGCTGTGAGCAAGCCGAGTGGACAGCACTGGTCAAACATCCTCATTGCGGAAGGACATGGTATCCAAATTGGTGAGTGCTGTTGACTTATGATTTCAGCGCACAGGCGTACGTCCGGTAAACATTTGTGATGGCTTCTTTGAGAGTTCGTAGATTTTTCATTATTACTGTTTATGCGAGTACAGTGAGCCTCCGTTGTTACAGAGCTGGAAAAGTCCCAGAAAAGTGCCTTACACTTACACATCTACCAAGGTGCTTACTAAGGCCGTTAAAATTAATCCGTAGCCTCTTAATACGATGTGTCTAAGAATTACACTGAGGCTGGTGCATGTATAATTGAAAAAATTCTTAGATATTTTATTTATTTCTAGACGTGCAGATGGCTCATACCCAATTTAAGCGCAAAAAGAGCTGTCAAATCACGCAGGTAACGGGCGAGTCAGTTGCTGCTAGCGCATGAGTGCCAGACGTGGCCCTACTGACCACAGGTACTCTGGATTTAGGTTATTTGAAGTTTATTAACAACGCAGATATGTTAGCTTAGGGTAGCGTCATGTTTCGTCTGGTGGAAACTCGGCACGTGTGCGCCGGATGAATCGGTGCCAAGCAGCAGAGCATAACCAATTAACAACAGGTTGGGAAAGGGACGTGGTATATGGGAGGAATGCTCATAGTGTAAGGAGGAGGCAAAGGAGAAGTAAGGGCATCATAGAAAAAGATGAAAAAATGACGAAAAAAGTTATAGATAAAAGAAAAAGATAAAATAAACAAGAAGGCGACGATATATGAACAAAGAGCCCAACCTGCATTCGCCAGGTGGTGGCACTTGCCTTCCAGCTTCACAATTTTCTCCAGTTTTCTAGACATGCAACTGGCTTTAAACATTTTTTCGCTGTGATGGTCAGCGAAAACTTAGAACTACAGATTTTAAGATCATGTACAAGTAAAGTTCTATAGATTGTGCGGCTTGGAAATAGCATTCTTTAGTGTTTAGTGGAAAATAAATGCGGAGGCTCAGTTCATGCGAAAATTGATGACCTCGTTGAATGGTAAAATGGGCTTATTTTTACTGCTAATATTTGAAGATGGGGTTGAGTCGCATATATTCTTTGCTTTTAATACTTAACACTTGTGTCGCCCCGCCATGGTGGTCTAGTGGCTAAGGTACTCGGCTGCTGACCCGCAGGTCGCGGGATCGAATCCCGGCTGCGGCGACTGCATTTCCGATGGAGGCGGAAATGTTGTAGGCCCGTGTGCTCAGATTTAGGTGTACGTTAAAGAACCCCAGGTGGTCTAAATTTCCGGAGCCCTCCACTACGGCGTCTCTCATAATCATATGGTGGTTTTGGGACGTTAAACCCCACATATCAATCAATCAATTGTTGCAAGGGTGTACGCCAAATTAATTTATTCCATAAGTGTAAATATGGAAAAAATAATACCGTTCTGAAGATCCTGGTACGTGTACCAGAACAGACAAAAAAGAAAAAGGAACACGAAACAAGGCACTCAAAATTGTAACTAAAAAACAAAGAAGTATACATTTAACGCGTAAAGGGTGAACAGCGAGAATAGTTTAGCTAAGGGTTTAACCTGGCCTTTCTTTTCTGATATATGTCTTTCCTGGGCGTAGAAACATATGAGAAGCTGGTTATACTATGCAGTCACTCGGTTTGCAGTGCATTAATCTTGAGTTCTTAACTTGGTTCAGCACGGCATTCGCTTTCCTTGATTCAGGACAATGAGTACGTTGGTCAGGTGTCATGACAGTCTGCGCATAATGCACTTGCCTTCTACAACTTGTACGTCTTGTTGTACTTTCATTTCGCGCTCAATCCATGTGCTGGGTTGATGAGGTTGACGAGCCTATGTAATAATTGTTGAGGCGTGACGTCTTAAAACCACAATTAGATCGTGATAACACACCGATGCAACCCATTCCGATGAAGCGTGTACGCAACAATGACAAACCATTATTCTCGTCGACTTTTTAACCACCTTGTCATCGACCGACGTTCTTTCGAGTTCTAGCCACCTGTGGCTACGGATGGTTACAATAAAAATGAACCGAGAAACCTGACAACTTGGAGCGGCATATGGAGACTTCCATACGGCATCCGTAGAGGGTCTACAAACAAATAAATGAATAAACTGGGTGTGACGCCTGTATCTAGAGTACATACCCAACGTTTTTGAAATTAGATAGCCGTCACTGCAACTACAAATGATGTTTCACCACCATGCCGGGATATGGCCTTTTTCCAAAATAGTTCCGACACTTGGCCTGGCTATGTGGCAGAACGCTTGATTGCTACGCAGAATGTTTGGGTTGGATTTCTGCTAGGACACGGATATAGATTCCTTGCATTCACCGTGTAAACGCTGCCCATTTCCGTATCCCTGTAGGCTCTCACATTTACATGTTTCTTTTCATTGTACCTGGGTTGATACAAACTGTCAATCACCTTCGGGGCGTACCGGCATGCCGCGGCGAGTGGTACACAAATATGTGCCACACGTGGCAAGAGGAAACGGTTTGACGATGTATCCCACAGGATTTTCACATTATTCATGTGATGACCAGACACGCATATTCGTCAATGCCTCTCACATTCCCATTATACTCGTCGACTTTTTAACCACCTTGTCATCGACCGATGTTCTTTCGAGTTCTAGCCACCTGTGGCTACGGATGGTTACAATAAAAATGAACCGAAAAACCTGACAACTTGGAGTGGCATACGGAGACTTCCATACGGCATCCGTAGAGGGTCTACAAACAAATAAATGAATAAACTAGGTGTGACGCCTGCATCTAGAGTACATACCCAACGTTTATGAAACTAAATAATCACCCACCCACCCACCCACCCACCCACCCACCTACCTAACTACCTAACTAACTAACTAACTAACTAACTAACTAACTAACTAACTAACTAACTAACTAACTAACTAACTAACTAACTAACTAACTAACTAACTAACTAACTAACTAACTAACTAACTAACTAACTAACTCACTAACTAACTAACTCACTAACTAACTAACTAACTAACTAACTAACTAACTAACTAACTACATAGATAGATAGATAGATAGATAGATAGATAGATAGATAGATAGATATGCTCAATGTCGCCGAAGTTCGCTAAGAAATTCTTCGCATTTAAAATAATGCCTAAATTTATTTCTATTAATAGTCCCTAAATTTATTTCTAATATTTCTAATAATTATTGTTTCTAAACGGCCAGAAGAGCTAAAAGTAGTAGGCGGCTAGATAGATAGATAGATAGATAGATAGATAGATAGATAGATAGATAGATAGATAGATAGATAGATAGATAGATAGATAGATAGATAGATAGATAGATAGATAGATAGATAGAAAATTCCGACCACCAGGGTTCTTTACCTTGCACCCAAATCTTAGCACACGGGCCAACAGCATCTTCACCTCCATCGAAAATGCAGTCGCTGCAGCCGGGATTCAATCCTGCGGTATGCGAGTCGGCAATCGAGTACCTTAGCCACTAGACCACTGCGGCAAGGCTCTTGGTAGCTGAAGAGCGATTGCACTTAAGAAGATGCTTGGAGGTGCATACGTATTGTGGAGCCGAGTTTTAACTATAGTTTCAGATTGGTTATCAGCGATTGATTTAAGTGAATCACCGCAATGTCATCTCTTATTTTTCATTGTAGAGTTGGCGAACAGCAGCCAAGACCATATATGGTTCCTCGAAACAGCCTATAAACGGGAAATTAACGCCAGGCAAGCCTGCAGCATCGAGTCTACTTGCCGCCACAACGAAGAGACTACTGTGCATCTCTTGTCTACCGGTAACATAAGCTCCTCTACCTGTCGGTACATCAACGTGCTTTCAAAATACCCGAACTTTCGATCCTCTGCCCTGAATGTGACAGCAGAACTCGCGGAGACTCCGTTGGCATCGCTGGTTGCGGAAGGCGGGAGACAGCGTCGTAGCCCTTACGCCGTGGCGCATCTGAGTGACTTCCTCCGATACATCGTTCTTTGGAAGCGAGGCGGTGCTTATTTGGACAGTGACATCATCATGATGAAGTCGCTGAAAGGGATAAGGAATAGCGCTTTTTACCAGTCCTCGAGAGATGAAGCTTCCGTAGCAAACGGTATGCTGTTCTTCGACAAGCATCATCCCGTCCTCGTTGAACTGATCGATAGGTGCGCACGCACCTACGATCCCGACACGTGGACCACGTGTCGGGATCGTAGTTGATGTCGCAGCTAAGTTGATGTCGCAGCTTCCTTCCGACTCGGAATATTCCAGCCGCATCAATTTCCTGAACCAATCCGAATTCTTCGGTGTACCGTGGAAAATATGGAATGACTTGTTTATTCCTGCAAAGGCACCTGCGGCGCTGAGTGCGGTAAACGACAGCCTCGGTGTGCACTTCTGGAACAAGCTCAGCGAAAAGAGACGAGTAGTACCCGGGTCTGGTTCTGCTATAGATATTCTCGCTCGTACCCACTGCCCTGAAGTGTACAGAATCTCACGTTCCATGGGTGCATTCTAAGTACATATTCTCCCACAAAAACCTGGATATCTTGCATGAGGCAGATGATGTCTGGCACGTGATGCACATGCTAAACACCACTGCGCTGTTGTTTCAATACCCGATAATTATCGGTTACGCTGACTTATATACGCATGGCAACTTGTAATTAGATATATATTGTAGTGCTAGAGGAGCTTTGCAATCAACAGGTTTACTTGGTGTGATTTATACAGTGTGATTCTCTAGCATGCGATTGGAAGATATTTGCAGGAGGAAATATTTTTTTGCGGCAAGACATAACGTAAGACGGATACAGCCAAAGGGCTGCGCGCCATGCAGCATACGAATAATTGTCTATTATCCAAGTGTTCGAAGAAGCAGCGAAAGAGCTTCGAGCGAAGTTTAACGCGATAGTGTTAAATTTCGCTCGTTGCTCTCTCGCTGCCTCTTCGAACACTTGGATAATAGACAATTATTTTTGTACTGCATGGAGTCAGTAAGGGTGTCGTTGGTTGTGAGCAAAAAATCATCTTGTCCGAGGCCCCAAAAAATTAAAATCTGATAAAATAAATAACATTTACAAATATAATATATATATATATATATATATATATATATATATATATATATATATATATATATATAATTATCTTTCAAACGGGAACCTTGTGACTACTTATTCTCCTAGCTGATGCAGGCGAGTGGTGGTTGAGTAATTAACCTGACGCTTCCAGAGCTCCTAGAATATTTTGTCGCATAACTGCAAGCTATCGTGATAGCTAAGAAGGTGTACATATGCATGAAGTTGACAACGAAAGGATTTATTATACCTACAGCAATTTAAAAAGTGAGTATGCTGTCGACTCGAGACTGTTTCTGATGGTTGGAGGAAGGAAGGAAAAACTTTATTCGCAAGGGTTTGGGAGAGGCGTCATAAAAGTGATGGGTGGGGCCCCAAATCCAGGGCCAACTGGCTGCTGCCGCCTGCCTGACGTGACGCAGAAGTGTAAGCTGCACCTCTGGGTCAGAGCTGGCGAGCTGTGCCTCCCATTGCTCGAAAGTATTACAATAAACATATTAAAATCAGCCTCGAAACAAGTTGCACGAATGATCCATAGAATAACATACCACAAACAGGAAATGAAGGAAGGAGAGACAATTAGATTAGCACAGGCACTTGCACTGTGTAAGGTTATGTATAGTCTACCTTTCCACGCGTTATACAAATCAGAAGAAGAAACAAACGAGTCTATAATTAGGGGCGCCTACAAAGTGGCCATAGGGCTACCGGTAAGCACACCAACCCAAAAGCTTTTGGACCTCGGTATATATAATACATACCCTGAGCTAAAGACAGTGGTACTGACTGCGCAGAGAAATCGTCTAAGTCAAACGAAAGCGGGTGGATAGATACTTGCTAGGGTGGGCTTTCCGCCCTACCACCAGAACCTGGACGAGGTTCTTGTAGAAATCCCGAATCCCGTCCGCAGCAAGACCTCGATCTCACCACCGCCCAAGAACATGGGCGTAAAAACAAACAGAAATCGCAGAGAGGAGGGAGTGCGATGGCTCCGAAAAACATTAAAAAACAAATGAAATGTTCTGTATGTGAACGTTTCGAGGTACAATTTTAAATGGTGAGTTGCATCAGTACTTAGCAACGACAACTGCATGATGACATGTGCATCACTGTACACGTCCTCGATCACCAAGGCAGAATTATTTGCCATTGCCCTTGCAATCAAAGCGCAGGAACATAGAGATGAACCGCAAACAATTAGCATTTACGAGTCGCAGGAAGCGTGCCGTTTGTTTTGAAGAGGCTGCCCTCCGATAAAAATAAGCAAATTCTTAGGCGGGAGATTAACGTACAAATACAGGCTGATCTGGTGTCCAAGACACGCAGGTCTGAAGGGGAACAAAAGTGCCGACGCTTGTGCTTGAGGGCTCACCAACCGAGCAGAGCTTCGACAGCACATTCAATCCTTTAAAACACTCTAGGAGGAAGCTATTGAGGAGGGTAATGACCCAACTAGAATGGCCCCTTGCGAAATTCTTGCTAACTAGGAGGCATGCGTCAAAAATACAGCGCTCCCCACAAATCATTAAAAGGGGAGAACGCGATTGACCTCCGCAGAATTCAAACGGAAGTCTTTCTTAATCTTCAAAGATTACACAAAATTTTTCCAATGCTGTATGGGCATGCGTGTCCGTGGTGTGGCGGCTCACCATCGCTCTACCACATTTAGTGGGTATGCTTAAACCAACCACCAAATTTAGATACCAATTAGGTCAGTACAAGCTTTGATGGTTGGAGGTGTGCCAGCTGAGACGACGCAAAAAAAGCTTTACGTAGTGAAATAATGAATCACAATATGTCAAAATGTTGTAATCTTTCAAATATTTCAGCTTTATTGGTGATATAAATTGATTTTGCTCTGGATCTGCGGAAAATTACGTGCTCCATGTTCCCTCTTCGATCGTGGCGCCTCTCCAACGGTGTAATTGCAAAAGCAACCAGCATTCTATTATTGGTTTGCTGCAAACATGACACACTGCCCTATGCTGATACGCCGTGCCCTCAATTCCCCCTACCACTTTTTGCTATAATTTACATAGCTGCGAAATGTAAATGTAAACTTTGCACTTCTGCTTTCTTGCCTCCTCACGGTCAATTTTCTTCCACCGCCTTGGTAAACTACGCTATTCGCCCCGAGATTGGACTATAGGGGGCAGCACCGTCACCATGCTACTGTGGATAGGCGGCCAGCCGGGTGCATTCCAATGCACTCAACGGTGCGTTTTCTGAGCGCTGTGAGCCGATTGTCGGTGAATAAAATGCGTTGGCTGCTACCCAGTTGCAATAAATATAACGTTCATTGCCTAACGAGTGCATGAAGCTCACCGAACGTTACTTTTACTTGTGACAGAAATTCAGTCTGCCATTAAAAGGGATGCTCGCGCTTGGCGACTGTCTGCACTTTCGCACTGCAGCATGTCACGTTTCTTGTATTTTTATTTGAGGTGTCGAGCTTGTGTCCCATCTACTATGCACTGCTGAGCATGACTTAATTCATTCTTCATGCACGCTGGTCATTAATACCAACCCCCTCAACGCCCCAGAAAAGAGAGAAATGCAATAGTTTTGGGCGATGAAGCCAAGAATACAGCTATTACTCATTCCGCCTTTTTGTCTTAATCATTTCTTCATGGAAGAAACGTAGGACAGTCGATAAGTTTATTCAGGAAAGCTACTTGACTTAGAGTGCTTAAGAGCGCTTGTTCTTACTCCTATAACAATATATATATGTAATAGTTCAACCCGAAGCTTTCTTATATTGATTATCTGCATCAAAGTGATGTAGAGTTTCGATTGTTTGGTGGAACGAAGTTTTTTTTTCAAGCAAATGTGTGTTTATTCCTTCCATGTGCCTAACACAACGCCACAAAAACGCTCAAGATAGTGTGAAAAAAAAGAAAAAGGTGACGTTCTCCTTGAAATTACACGACAAATGTGAGAAACGCCGTCTTGATTAATTTTGACAATCTGGCCTCTTTTAAGTGATCCCAAATCTAAGAACAAGGGTGAGGCAATTAGGAAGCTCCAACCAAAATTTGTATTAGAGCGCTTGAGTCAGCGCTTGGTCTGGCTTCTAAACGTTAGTTTTCTGAATACAATTTTTGGTTGGACCTATTTAGTTATTTTGTTATTTATATTCCAACCATGCACACTTCTGCCAAGTGTTCACCTTGATAAGAACATGGGTGTGCCTGTATAAATATACCGCCCAATGCTAAAGTTTCGCACTGCAACTAAAATATAATCACCTCCTTGTGTTATTCAATTGAAGTACCGAATAAGTGTCAGAATTTACTATACAGCAGTCTCATAAGACTAGAAGCGTACAATACAAGGTTATCTGAAGCACAATTAAGGCTCGTCGGGTAACCGATAAGCAAGAACGCCACAATTTTTTCAAGTAGACACCTAGCAGCAATGCAAAACTTTAGTTTATCCCTGAGTTGCTGTAACGCTGTATTCACACAATATTTATTATTCCTCACGTTTGGGGCGACGCCAAGTGCACTTTACGATGGGCTTCAGCTAAAAAGCGGCACCTACACCGACATGATCCTGGTGAAGAGAGGCTGCTACGACGATACACATCACTCTCGCCAAGTGCTCAACCTCATCTTATTGCGATACATATATAGGCGAGTAAGGCCAAATGTTTCTGTAGACAGTGCTAGGCAAACCTACAAGCAGTTACTCCTGCGCTGAGAGAGTGGCCCAAACCACACTTTGAGCACGAGCATGAAGTACGCACACGTGCTAGCCCATGTGAATAGCAGACGACAAGAGGGGCGATCCACACTAGGTGCGCTTCAGCCAGTGGCCACCAGGCGGCGACTCCGCTCGATCTCGGGGCGAATAGAGGGCTATGTGGTGCTTTCCCCTCTACTTCCTCTTTTCTATCCTCACCACTACACCAGTTCTTCTCATACCTAGGTTCCGTACCTTTGCTATACTAATCTTACATGGCTACGCTAAGCTCTACACTCTCGCCTACTCATTTCTCTCCTACTTACCATGAAAACACTTCTCCCCACCCTCATTCACATTTCACCCCCTTGCTAAAGTATTGTAACATGCATGTCTATGCTATACTTCACTCTGTTACTTCTTGTCATTCTTCGCTAGCATGTGGATGCTACATTTACCTCTATTCGCTGCCGCCCCCCCCCCTTCCTCGTTTGGCTGCGAACAATACTTCGTGTGTTTGAGATCGCTTTTACACCGGTGCTGTAGAAACATCGCGCATATCGGTAGGATCGGGTGCGGTGAACGCAGATTTCTCGGATTCCGCCGCGAAGCACACCACTCGAGAAGTGCTCAGAATGGCGGTCAATAGTCATGCACATTAGTCCCCATCAGTGACTTGACATTCATGATGAACAACATTGCGTGTAAACCCCCATCACCCTCAGTTGAACATTTCAAAGAAAGACACGACGGGCTGCTTGATGGGCCACACTGTATACTGGCTGCTCGCCATCACAGCCGCTGCTTCATCAATCGTTAGTGTATTGAACTCTGCGCCCAAGCATACCGCAAGTCGACCTTTCAGATACCTCGTCCCAGCATTATGCGTGGCGAATAGTGAGGCACGTAAGTGAGCACTTTGAGAAGTTCCATAAAATACCGCTTCAGTGGGTAAGTGCCAATCATCCCTGCACCATCCGAACCACCACAATAGAGACACTTGGAGGCGTGGTGGGGGACGCTTAAAGGAGATAGAGAAATCAAGTATCAATATGCCCCCAAGTTGACATGAGAGGATTTGACGGAATTAGCGTAAGAACCATTTTTCTGGGCTTGTGTTTTTGAGCGTATTTTTTCTTTGATCCCAGGGCATTTCGATTTATACTTATACTTCCACTCCATTTTATACGCATTTATGCCACAATTACTGCACTGCAGTTACAAAAAAAATGGCCTTCAAGATTTTCTTGGCATCATTGTTTGTTGGTCGTGCTCACTCAGTGAGAGTTGCAATGTGAACTATTCTTTCCTGAGCCGCAAAATTTCACGGAAGAAAAGGTCACAATTACCATCAATTCAAAGACGAATACCAATAAAAAACGTAAGAATTGCATGTTGTGAGAACAAATGGAATATCATTTGAAAATAATCATACCTTCGGTGTTTTTACACTGATGTATAGCGTTCCCGCCCTTGATGTATGGTCAATTTTAGGAATCTTGTTGGCCATCACAGAAACAATAAATTCAGGCACACATTGGGCCCTATAAAAGCGTCCTTTACTGGAATCACGAAAGTCATCATTCAGGAAGAGCTTAGCAGACAGCGCGCTAATTTAGGGCAGTTTGAAAAATGCCATTCGTATATCATCGTATTAAGGTTTTCGTGGTAATCAAGTAGCCCAACTATCTTCATGTACTTGATGCTACTTAATATTTGACTGACCCGAGCAAACACGGACAACTTATTTTTGTTGAATAAGGGATATTCAGAATGTACTGCACCATCTGTCGACAAACCCATAAGCTGCCTTTGGAGACTAAAAACTCTCCCTCATTAAACGTCTTCAAACATTCAGTTCGCCTTTACCTGAATCCTTCTTTAAACTTCTGACTTAGGTATAGTTACGGTCGTTCCCTTCTTTTGTAATGAATTTTTGCTTGCTTGCTTGCTTGGTACTTTTTTTTGTGGCTCTCACCCACTAAGGGGGATCGGCCAAGGAGCCGATGGGTAATGCAAGTCAATACCTTTAGGTTTTCGAAACTAGAGGGATAGGATTACATTGTTTTGACTGTGAAATTAGTTTGACGCAATTTAAAACAAGGGGGGGGGAGGGAGGAGAGAAATAATAGAATTTGTTGAATATCTGAGGTATAATCGTTATATGAAATTGAAGTGTAACAGTTAAATAATAAATAGAAGATTGGCTAGTAAAATTCGAGAGCTGATCAATGGCTCAGCAAGGTAATCTTTTTGTGTTATATAGAAATTCGCAGAGAGCTCCGCAGATGTTCCTCTCGCTGTGTACAAATGAATCGGCCCCAAAAGACAATATATTAGGAGTAGTGAGTGATATTCCTAGTTTGTTGAATAAAATTTCGAAGCAATGTTTTCTTTGATTTTTGAAACGGTGACATGTGATAAGAAAATGGTCGATGTGTCCAGGTTCGTTACAGCTTGAGCACAGTGGGGATCGCACCAGACCAGACCTGTTTAAGTAGAAATTAAGAGGTGGTACACGGCAACGTAATTTTGTTATAGAGGCTTCCAATTTACGCGTGGCACACTTTTAATTATTCCATGCGAAGTACAGGTGCGAGAACTCTGGATTTGGTATCGTAATTTTTTATGAGTCTTCAAGGAAGGAAAGTTTTCTAAACCTCGCTGCTGTTACATAAGCTACAGGAGGAATGATTGGCACAATCGGAAGATCAAGAGATGTTTGCGCAAGTGTGCCAGCAATCTCATTTATAAATATACTACGATGGCCTGGCACCCATATCGTTCGCACTAGACGAATGTTTGCTGGGATTAATGATTTAAAAGTTTCTAGTACTGCTGATGCCGACGACAATGATAAAAATAAACACACGGAATACGAGTCAGTCACTATCACAGCTGTCGAATGAGTCGCAGGAAGTTTACGAATAGCTAGTATAACGGCCGTTAATTCCGCTTCAAATATTGGTGTATAATCTGGGAGGCGTAATGAAAATGACCAGAATAATGAGAGAGAAAAAATACCCACACCTGCCTTCTCGCCACGCATAGATGCATTCGTTGCAATTACTATATTAGCACCTAATTGAGACAGGTGTTGTTTTAATAAGCCAATCAAATATTTAGAGCGCAAGTGTTTAGCATTCATTGGGAAGATATTGTCGAATTCTATTTTCACTTGGCCGATTGCTTTGTCGGATGGTGTGATCTCAAATATATTAGCATTTAAAGCACCTAGAAGTGTTTGAACAAATAGCAGTTGGGGTTTATATACACGTGACCAATGCTCATTGAAAGAGACATCAGGCTTGGCAAAGAATACAAACTGTCGTCTTCTTAAAGTGGATTCAGAAAATTTTAAATAGCTTTTGACTGTTAAAATACGGAATCTGCAAGCAAGAGTTAGTATCTGAGCTTCTTGATACAAAACATTGTTAGCTGTGAATTTTGGCACACCTAAACAACTTCGAAGAGCTTCCCGCTCTAAGAGAATCAAAAGGCTTATTTTGTATGCTGGTACACCAGAGAATAGTACACATCCGAATTCAAGAATCGGACGAATGTACATGCGATAAATCATGATCAGCGTATCTTTGCGAAGACCGGAACGGAGGCGGCCAAGCCTACCTATCATCCCAACAGTGCGTGTAGCCTTAATTTTAATATGTTCAATGTGAGCACGCCAGCTCAATTTTTGATCGTACAATACACCCAGATATTTAATACAGTTAACCTGGGGAATGATTTCTTGATGGTACGGAAGAGAAATAGTGACTGGTACGTCTAATGGAAAAACTATTACCGCACTTCTGTCTTTTTTATCCATTTCCATTACTTTCTTTTTCTTCTGAAATAATTATAGGTGTATACTCCATGCGATTGCTTCGTTTGCATTTTATCAGCTTTACTTTTTCAATTTGTTTCTCTGTGTATTTCAATGTCAAATATTCTCTATGTCATTGCATACCATCATGACTATTTTATATTCATGCATCTTTTGTGCGATTCTACTTCTGTTTTCATTTCCTTTATGTATTTTCTAACAGGAGGTCCCATTGCTGTGTTCACACTAAGGGAGCTTTTTCTGTATACATCTCCCTATATGTAAACCCCCCCCCCCCTAAATACGCTCAATAAAAACTACAAATAAAAACCACAAAAAGGCTTGATCCGCCATGCTTATGACCAATCGCCTGTCACAGTCCTTCATTTCATAGCTGCCAGATTTCAGTTTCTGTGATGAATTCATAATGATTTCTGCGCTGTTCAGGTAAAGCGAGTGGCCTGACCATGCTCGGGAACAAGGTAACACTAAATTTATTCGAAGTTCTCGGTTACTTGAACGCGAAGAAAAAGGTACTGACACAAACTTGTTCATCAACAAGATTGGCACTGTGCTCTGGTTCGAAATTTATTAGAGTGATCAAAGTTGTCTTGAAAGTTCAATTTTATCTGTCCAAGCAGCTTAATTGATTGATTGATATGTGGGGTTTAACGTCCCAAAACCACCATATGATTATGAGAGACGCCGTAGTGGAGGGCTCCGGAAATGTCGACCACCTGGGGTTCTTTAACGTGTACCCAAATCTGAGCACACGGGCCTACATTATTTCCGCCTGCATTGTCCAAGCAACTTAGTTGCTCGTGTGCAAGAAAAGCTAGACTTGTAGAGCAGCATTACAATATATACATTTCAAAACAGACGGCCGACGTAACACAGACAGCATCACTGATAAATATTAGCTTGCCAGTGTTGCAAACAGATGAAAGCAATGATTTACACGTATAAACGTGTGTAAACGGTGCCACGGACGACGACGCCGAAAATTAGTTTCAACACACGAGACTCTCTTTACGAGCTTCGCAAGGTAGTGTGCGTGTATAGCTCCGTATTCGTTGCACCCTGTTTCCACGGATCGCGGACCCGAGCATGTTGTGCGCATGAGCGCACAGTAATGCAGTATCGCCGTGGGATGCCAAAGCAAAGAGCGCTATATTATAAGATAGATATGCTAGTGAGCATGCAAGTATAGCGTCTAAGACAGCGAGAACGGTAATACTATATTATAGTGATAGAAAACGATCACAAGGCTTAAATGTTAAGGATTCCTTTGCTTACTGCAAGCACTTTTGGCGTCTACCAACGTATCTATATACCTAGATGTTTACGCCTTGGTTCTCTCGTGATGATCTCTTTAACTTGGCATGAACCAAATCTATAGTATGGGAGGCTAAGATAGTTTGACGAACAGGACATGCTGGTGAAGACAAGCATAATGTCACAATGCCGTCGTGTACGTCATCAAACACTTTTCATTTCTAAGCAAGAGGGGTCTAGATTCCGGTCTTTAGAGATTCTGACATTGTAGAGACTTTTGTGCGTGTACTACACCGAATGAGACATTGTGTGCGGTGACTCATTGTGCTATACCACAATCACCCCTCATCATACCCTCCTCTTTCTTTACTTTTTTCTCTTACCGCCGTGTGAAGTAGCAGGCCAGAAACGCGCTTTCAAGGGGCTGACCTCTTCTTCTTCTTCTTCTTCTTCTTCTTCTTCTTCTTCTTCTTCTTCTTCTTCTTCTTCTTCTTCTTCTTCTTCTTCTTCTTCTTCTTCTTCTTCTTCTTCTTCTTCTTTTTCGTCGTCGTCGTCGTCTTGTTCTTTTTCTCCTTCTTCTCATTCTTCTCCTTCTTCCCCTTCTTCCCCTTCTTCCCCTTCTCCTTCTTCCCCTTCTTCTTCTTCTTCTTCTTCTTCTTCTTCTTCTTCTTCTTCTTCTTCTTCTTCTTCTTCTTCTTCTTCTTCTTCTTCTTCTTCTTCTTCTTCTTCTTCTTCTTCTTCTTCTTCTTCTTCTTCTTCTTCTTCTTCTTCTTCTTCTCCCAGACAGTGGCACATACCAGCGGGCGGGAGCGGGTGTGTGCCAGTGGTATGCGGGTATGTGCAAAAGGTGATTCAAACATAATGTATGCCCAGGAACGGCGACAACACACACCGGTAATTTTAACGTGTGAGCGTGGAAAAAAAAAGCTGACATCGGCAGCGTTGCTCCGACGAATGCAAATGATAAATGTTAGGGTACAAACAGGAATGGAACAACAGCATTTTGCGTGGCCATCACGCAATCTACCACAGAGCCACACCAGGTCTGGGAACTGCTTTTCAAATAGAGCCTATAATGTTCGCGAAATGTCAATTGTGGTTGCAGTGCTGGCTTTCTAATTTTATAAACATTGCGCATGTACTCCTATGATAGAGCCGTCACGCCGGGTTAACGTCAATTATAGTTATGTGTCATGCGCTGAAGTTGATTTATGTAGCAGCGTCCAGGGATGCCGTCATCGCGAGCCCCTGCGCTTCATATAAGATTATAGTTTCTGGTAATGCTTATACTCACGTTTCTGTTGTCATCGTTCCACAAGCAAAAACAACTGGTTATGTAAACATCTACGACTGTTCAACGTTTGTCTTTGCGTGCAACATTCGTAAATGTATTTAGCGTATTTTGAAAACGTACATGTACATATAATTGTACATGTATTTAGCGACATTTTATGACTTTAACGTCATTTGATAAATAAATATATTACAACACGGTAATCTTTTAGTCTGCATGCTTTGCATAACATGAATTTACAAGGTACGCGTATCTGACGATTTTTCAGTACAAATGAAACACATCACTAGTCTTTTTCAACAAAGCCTTGATGCATGCTAATTCAAAGGGCGTAGAGATAAGTATGACTAAAGAGCCGAGGAAAGCCACGCAGAAACAACGTGGTGTTGATATTAGTTATGATTGTTTATGGCTCGCATATATATATATATATATATATATATATATATATATATATATATATATATATATATATATATATATATATATATATATATATATATATATATATATATATATATATATATATATATGAGGTTCCGTTTTGACGGTATCGTCAAAAGAGGATTCGGTCAGTCCGAGCGATGCAGCGCCACCTCCGGGGGCTGCAACGCTTAGTTTTCCGTCGGAGAACCTCATGGGAAGGCGGGGGAAGATGGTCGGTGGGGCTGTGGAGAACGAGACTGGCGACGTTGGGGGGATGGAGAGCGGGAGTAGCAGTGCTCAGAAGCAGGTTCCTGGGCAAAATGGTCGCGGCTGGTCTCATGGCGATAGGCAGGACGTGCATAGAAGGGACGAGAGGACGGTTGTGCAGGAGGACCCCAGCGACTTCTGCAATGGCGAGAAATGTGCCCGATTCTGTGACACGAGAAGCATATCGGCTTGTCATCATGTGTTCGCCATGCGGACGGATTACGGAACGTTGAGGGAGAACCAGTCGGGAAGGGACGTGCAGGCGTGTATCGGGGCTGGTAGTCGGTTAGGCGAGCAGCGCCAGCCACCCAGATTAGCTCGTGCCAGTCTATCTGCTTCGTCTTCTTCAGCTCCATGCACTGGCATGTAGCAATATATATATATATATATATATATATATATATATATATATATATATATATATATATATATATATATATATATATATATATATATATATATATATTTATATATATATATATATTTGTTTATTTATTTATATATAGCAATAAGATATCAGATTTTTCTCCTATGAACATTTTCCGTGAACGCGTACCTCAGGTTGGTAGCGCTGGCCATACCAACAGATCGGATCTACGAAGCGGTAGACATTTTGCAGCTACCACTCGTTTGAGTTTCTGAGCGCGTAGAACACCGATTTGTCGCTGCACACCGAGGTCTCCATGGAGTGCAAGACAAATTAAATCGCTGCATTACTTTGGTGCGAAAATTGCAGCGAAAACTGTGGCTCAGCTTCTTTATGGAAACGCTTGCAGCCGACATGGCGACTGTGCCCAAGAAAAGATATCGGCCGCGCCAAGTGTTAGCGTAAAACCAAGTATGACTCTGCATTATTATTGTGACACATTACGTGAGATCTCTAAATTAAGGTTGTACTGAAACTTCTTTTACAGCGAAAGCTGTTGTCAGATCACAACGGCAGTAGCAGTGCGGTAGTTCTTCACTGCCACCACCATCCCTAGCCACTATTGCTCGAAAAAAAAAAGATTGATTTAGCAGAAAATTCTAAAGAAGTCGCGCCCTTTTGCTAATACCAACGCTCAAGCGTTACCCTTTCCCAGAGCGGCATAGTCTGGGCGTCCTAAACCTCACTTTTCAAGATAAAGCGATGACGTCAACCGGAAAGACAGATATCACCACTGGTGGCGGCTGTCCTTGGCTGCTCCAACTACCCATTTATTTATTTATTTGATTTGCATAAACGAATAAGCAAGGACACAGAGAAGAGAGAGAGAGCAAGCTGGCAACTGCCACCTGGAGGGGCACAACGCCTGTTCACTCTTTCGGGAGGAGAGAGGAGACTGAGGCGGGGAAGATTGGAAGCGAGAAGGAGAAAAGAAAAGAGGGAAAGAAAGAAAAAAATAAATGGCGAAATACTTGGACATTCATGAGTGAACACAAGAAAACGTCTGTGAACGAGATGCCAGGTCCGTTTGGCCTCTAATTATCTGTGGAGCTCTCAGCCATGGCATAGTGACTGTAATTGCGTTTGAAGCGTATATATGCTACAGTGTTTGGGATTGTGAAAGGCGATTTCGGCGCCGTATTTATACGGCGCCAGCAACCTTGATGTCGGTAGCTGCTATCACGGTGAACTAAAAAAAAAGTATTTAGAAGTATTTTCCGGGAAAGGATAGTATTTTACCCCGGGCCCCCACGTGGCAGTCGAGCATTTCAGCACAGAACTTGTGTTCTTGATATTTCTTCACGAGAACACCCTTTACAGGTATGATGCCGGGCAAGGAGCCATTTTAACATACGTAATATGGCGTCGTAGAAGAGTAAAATGAGTCCCAAGCGTCGCACCAACCAAATCGCACAGAGTGTGGGTCATTGAATGCTTCCAATGCCCAATAAAGGCTAAGCCATATTTCTTTATCGTCATCAACCCCTGCACAAAGTACATGATGTCTTACAAGCGTGTAGCGGGTACCTCACTTGTCCATAGAATTCAGAAATAATGGCGTATAATGGGTGATTTCCTTCTTCATTAAAGTCACCGTGGTTTATAGCGTAGCTGTATACCTAGCATGTGTACTCGTACTGGTGGTCCCAAGAGAATCCACAGCGGGCTTCTGGAAAGGATGCTCTTCCAGCTTTCGCAGTGGCCGTGTTGCATGTTCTACGTACGCCTGACGATCTTTTCCTTGTTCATGCTATTACCTCTGGATCAAAGCGCACAGGTTGTGTGCTTCGATCTAGTGGCCATAGTTATGCTATTAAAATGTCATAAGATTAAGGTCTCGCGCAGTAGGTAGTATTACTGGGCTGAAACATGCCCACTGCTGATAGTAGTGCCAACACGTTTGCCTGCGAGTGATCCTGTTGCACTGGACGCTTATGATTGCCCGATGGACCAAGCGACTTCTTTTACGGGAACCCTACATCATCTGACAAAATAGAACCTTCGATCAAACGCTCCACTACGTCATCTTTGCCGAAGTCAGTCATGGCTGGCATGACGTTGCATTGATATTAAAGCAGCCGAGCAGTTAACTGCATCGAACGTGAAGTCAAGCCACGCCTTCCACGGCGTACAGACCGCTCCGCTCCCTCGTAGCTTTGTCGTTGGGATACCACATGAGCAAGCGGGGTGGCCAATAATATATTGAAACACTGCTTGAATATATTCGTTATAAAACCATGTTATTACCTTCCACCATGACAACTAGGTTTACGAGATTTGAACCTCAGTGATTTTTTTAACAGTGGTTCCTGGTGTAGGGTTAGCGACGTAATGTACTCGAAAATATCCAATTTCCTGTAGGTACTAGTAGACATTGGCCCAGTCAAACAGTTTCCAAAGCTTGCGTATAACAACACATCTAATGGTTATGTCAAACAGACCTTCCGATAAATAATTTCTTAAGTTGTATGTGAAATAAATTAACTTTGCTCTGTAATAAGTCTAATGAAGGGTTCACAGAAACAACGCTGGTAAATAATAATGATAAATTATAAATGCACACTCGACATTGAATCGGAGTGATGCCTAAGCGTTGTCTACTTTGCACTTCCTGTTTTGGCGTCTTATAATGCTGTCTAAAGGTCAGTAGTGCGTCTGCTCATGGTTACTACTCATATATCGCACGCGGGCATATCCTGTGCTTGCTCAGCACTGCTTCAGTTGCCTGAATTACTGTTGTGGCTGTTTTCGAGCACAATCAGCGTGGCGTCGTTGAATTTAATTTCAGCCTTTGTCGAGGTGTAAAACGACGCTTCGGAAGGTGCATCTCGCGACCAGCGAAAGACATTGGGTATCTGGCGTGTCTGAAAGTTTTGGAAATTCAATTTTTTTCTCTTGTGTGTACGGTGCTTCATGTCGGCTTCACGCGTTATTTTACATAATGCTTTGTTGCCGCATTAAGGAAATATTAGATTATGTTACATTTGTTAGCAAAAGGAAAAAAAAGACAAATGTTTTAATGAATATATTTAGTTTTGTTAACCTCAGAAATTGAATCACTTCAATAAATAAACAAGAGGAGGGGACCATTTTTTAAGTTATGTTTGATTTCAATGAACTTAGCCTTCGATTCGTCCCGTCTTTCGCAGAAAATTTCATACGGCCTCGCAAACGCTCCTGCGGCTAAAACACAGCACGGTAGACTCAAAGAAAAGAAGAACCGAAATGAATAAATTTAATCTTTAACCTTCGAATTCGAAGTGGTCCACCTAGAAGTCCTTCTCTCTGATTGGTGAGTAATCTGCGCATTAGGAAGCAATGGGCAAGAGATTTATTCTCATTGCAAGGGAGGCATGAAGGGGACTGTACCAGACCAGACCTGTGTAGGTGAAAGTTCGGGGGGGGGGGGACTCGGCATCGTTTTCTGGTAATTCATATCTCGGCCTTTTGGACGAGCACCATCAATTTTTCTAATAATAATTTATGTGAAAGAACTCAGAGGCTGACAACGCAGGCTGTGATCGCGCCACAGTTCCAAACCCCAATGGAGGCAAAATAGACATTATGAGGCCATTATGTGGGCCAATTTTAATGTATGAAAAGATGAAGGTCCAATCCTAAAGGAGCTGTGATACAAAATTTCAAGCTCGAGATATGACCTTCCCTTGATAACTCGGTATGCGTCAGTCTTGGCGAAGTGCGAACTCCGTTCGTTACGTGCACATAAACTTTTTGTTTCAAGGCCGAACAGCCTAGAAATGCTCTACGGGGCGTCCAGCACCCTGCGACAATGACAGTATCATCCCGCGTTCAGCGGGCTCCCAGGGCACAGCCAAGGCGTTCAGTGATAATGCCCCAGTAATTATAATGTTGACAATCTCTGTGTTGTCGTCGTGAGGCCTGGTAGCGCCGATGCTTGGCAGCGGCTTCACTTTGAGTTTTAGGAAACGTCGGAATGCATTAAAAGATGCCAATGTTGGTCAAAGTAACTGGCGTGAGCACTAGTTACATGATTTACGATTCCATTTTGAGATAAGCAGACTGAAAGTTAGTAAAAGAAGTCATCAGCGAAAATTTCGCTCCCACCACTCCATTACGTTTTTTTAGATTTCGCGCCATAGCTTTGTAAGTGTGACGTCATGGTTTAAAGATTCTTTATAGCGTATTCTTCTCATTGGCTCAACAAAATTTGCTAAAACTTCATAGGCTATGTCATTGCCCCAGCCAGAAGAGATTATGCTTTATTTTTACTTATCAATAGTTTTTTTAGCCTCAAAACACGACATATCAACGGCATGAGATCAATATCAATGAAGTACGATGGTACGTTAATGTTAGGGTTCCATCACCATATGCACACTCCCTTTGTGAATTTCGCGCTTACCACGCGTCTTTTCGTATTTGGCACCATGTTTTTGTTATTTCTAAAGTGTACTTCACCCATGCAAGAAAAATTGTTTTTCTCTTTCGTGTCTCTCTATTAATGAATCGGTTGCTCTGTATACACTAAAAGCACACATTACATAAGAGGGCGTCGTTGTCGTGGAGAAGCAGAAAAATAAGACAGCTGGTTGCTGTTGTAACGCCATATCAAAAAAAATTAAACAAAGTGAGTCTTTTGAAATATTCAGCTTCGTGTACTCACCAGTTATAGCACGAGAACAAAACGACGACAAAAAGACAAGAAGGACACGAAGGACACGAGCTCTAACTTCCAACTGAGTTTATTGCGCAGTGCGCGAAAACATATAGAGAAGGCAGTAAAACATGTGGCACAAAGAGCAATACATGAGTAAGAGAAAAAACAGAAGCACAGAAAAAGGCAAGGAAAAGTCGGTAAGGTAACGAAACAGAAAAGTAAAAGTAATATAACTACTTGCGCGCACCGAAACCTTCGAGGAATCTTAGTTCCTTCTCGGACAGTAAATGATGTCAAGCTTTGAGAAGAAACTGAAGCTCTAAAACTTAAAAATAACACAAACAGAATGAATCGCAATTCCACCCACACTAATTAAAAAAATATTCAATCTTCATAACTGCTGTAATTTGAGTGGTCATGACGGCATCCGGTGTACGTACATGAAGCTGACCAAGCAGTTCACATCTGGTGTAAAAAAAGATACAACTAGAGAAGTACAATCATTTCACGAGTGCCAGATTATTAAGGTAAAGTTTAGGCAGCTGACCCAACAAATGATACAATCAAAATACTTTTAGGAGCGAAGCTCCTTAAGGCGTG
The DNA here is from genome assembly GCF_013339725.1 of Rhipicephalus microplus. Classification (NCBI taxonomy): domain Eukaryota; kingdom Metazoa; phylum Arthropoda; class Arachnida; order Ixodida; family Ixodidae; genus Rhipicephalus; species Rhipicephalus microplus. The sequence goes on along the minus strand of NC_051173.1, from coordinate 33,272,483 downwards.
GGCTGTGCGTCCCCTGTATGTAGCCACCTCTCGTTCAGTTCTTGCAGTGTTCACTAGATGGCGGTACTTGTAGCTGACGGCATTAAGTATTACGCTAGCCACCGCCCGATCTAAAGGGTACAGCCATATCCATCCGTCCATCCGTCCATCCGTCCGTCCATCCATCCATCCATCCATCCATCCATCCATCCATCCATCCATCCATCCATCCGTCCGTCCGTCCGTCCGTCCGTCCGTCCGTCCATCCATCCATCCATCCATCCATCCATCCATCCATCCGTCCGTCCGTCCATCCATCCATCCGTCCGTCCGTCCGTCCGTCCGTCCATCCAAAAGATGCAAGATGTTATAAACTAGACGGCGGTACGTGTACTTGATTATGAAAGATGCGAGGTGTTATAAAACAGGAATGATGCCACATATAGCGCGTGTCATCGTTCGATATAGTGCGACGACGTACGCTAGGGGAAGCGTTGCAATAAAATCGAGTGGGCAAAATGTACGGAGGATTCATGGTTTACCAGGTTTATCTCCGGAGCTTCGCCCACTCATCATCATTCACTTCGTGGATGTGGCGGCACTTTTTCTGCACCTCTGGAGGTCATTCACATGAATTTTAAAGAATATTCTAAAATATCCTGAGTTTATGGCTTGTAAAAGGATGGTGGATGCAAAAGCAGAAAAGGGGATGCCAACAGTCTGATCTCCTTCTAAACTAAAAGATGATTGACAAAAACTCAGTATTAGTGAGAGACAGTGAACCAGATTTGCTGTGTCATCAACCCTATAGATGGCAAACCAACAAAGAATTGCGTTCAGCTTTATTGCTTCATGCCATTCAGTAGTTATTGGGCTAGTGGAGTAAGCTAATTGAGACATAAATCAGCAATTAATCATGTGCCCAGACTTCCCAGAAAGATGGAAAAGCTGCCTTTAAATGACGTAGGTCATCATGCACAGCCCTTAAAAACATCTCTGGGGTGCACACCAATTCTTAAGTATTTTTACATACTGCAGCCTCAGTCAGGCTATTGCAAGAATGAAAAAAAAACAAGAACAAGTCAACGTTCATGAACAGACTTTCCACTGCTCCTGCAAAACAACATACCTACCAGCCAACGTGACTGTCAGTTGGAGTGATGATCAGCCGGACAGAAGAGGGAACTAAAGAGGGTGAAGCTAAGTACAGAAAGAGAGTAAAAAGGAACTTCGACAAAAGACGGAATACAGCTGTCCCAATAATTGGGGTTCGCGACTTGGTGCTAGTGATGAAAGAATTGCAAAACTCAGCAGTGAGTCACAGAGAGCCCTTATCATTTGTCAAAATGGCAAGCCAGCAGGGTAATTTAAAGTCTGCCCGGGAATCTGGCCTCAATGTCACCTTCGAATTGGCCGCCACAGCCAACATTCTAAAGGGCTACGGCACCACTTTTTAAAGGCGAGTTTACTTGGCCATGCGTATCTTATGGTTACAAAGATGACTCTGAGCAAGTGAAAATCAAATAAAATCGTGATAAAATATATTATTTTGTATATTAAAGTCATGCTTCCTGTGGCACATTGGGCAAATCTAGGGACCTCATACTGAAATCTGGCTAGTTGTGATGACATCAGGCACCAAAATGGCCACTCAGCGTCAAAAAAACTATCGAAATGACTGTTTTTGGGTCGTCAATGGAGCCACTGTGCGTAGCAGTCGAGCGAGTTTCATGATTCCTCGCACAAGCACATGATGAAAAGCACATGTGTTACGTTGTCAGGGCACTGTAAAAATGAAAATTAACTTTTAAAAGCATACTGTAATTACTTTTGCAGAGTGTACTTGTACTTTGCAGTACATTTTCTAGAATATCGAAGGCTGGGCCTTTCATTTGACGCAAGAAAATCGACATTTTGCTGTCAGTATCCTTTTATCGTCTTAGAAGGTTTGAAAACAAGTGCTGCGTAAGTGAAGCAGGCTTAAGCAGTTGCAAAAAGAATAATTTCTTGCATAGAGAACTGAGATAACTGAGGAATTAAAATAAAGAAGTTAGAAATGACGACAAAAAGAGTGCTGTGTCTTTGTATTATGTGCAGTCTCTTTACATACCAACTGATAGCAACTTGTACAATAGGCCACGGTTAGTATACATTGAAAGAAAAATGGAAACTAACTTTCCCAAGATCACCAAAATTTCAGTATGTCTTCAACAATGTATGACAAATCTGTGTCAACAGTGTAGCATTGTACCATTCTATTAGTTACGCCTTTCAGTATAAATATGGTACTAATGCGATCATAATGCGCATAAATCATACATTACCTGTTAACCTGAGGTGTACGTAATGATGCTTTGTTACTCTTTTGCATGGAGCCAGAACTAGCAGTGTTGGAAAGGGCCCATATTTTTCTCAGCAAGGTGCTGCAAACGGATTATAAACTGTTCATAAACTGATAATTCACAACCCTAGAGCTAGTGTAGCATTCCATTACACGTGAACTCAGCACACTATCATAATTCATTTGCCTTACGCAAACAAGCATTGGATGTAAAAAGGAATAATGAGAAGGGTGCATTTTTTACACTACGGGCAACTTAACTGCGGCTAGTTATTTTTTTCATTTACAAGACATTTGTCAATTAATTTACGTGTAAATAATGCAAGCTCAAACCACGAACAATTCTAGATGGCAGTTTTGATGTACACACGGCAGTATTTCCCACACTAACTGCAGTGATTTGCAACAAGATGCTTACTCTGCCCACTCGATCGTAAAGATTCGCAGATGCCTTCACCAGAATACCTAGAAGTACTGCAGTGAAGCCTCAATGAACACGTGCGCACTTTTTTAAAAGACAGTCTTTCTTGAGGACCTTTGACGCAAAAAGTTGGTCTGTCTGACTGTAAGTACATTTGTCTGTTTGTCCACTCTTAATGGCACCGGGTACTTGAAACAGCCGACCCCATCCGCAGCGCCCACCAAAGTTGCTCAAGATTCAGCGTTCATGCTTGTGCAATTGTCAAACAAAAACCACCTATTGCGCATGTCTGGGGCACCATAACAACACGTATACATTCTCCATGTGCGTCTTTTACTAGAAAAGGCATACTTACGTAATTTTAAGGACCGTAGCGCTTATCACGCTGTGCTTATCATGCAACCCTGGCACGAAAAGGCGAGTGTTTCCAACGCTTTGCTAGGGTGGTGGCACCTACCCGTTGCCTTGCGTTCTGCACCTTATCACCTCTGAGATGGGCGCACACATTCGTCTCAGAGCCACGCGCTTCCTTTTCAAGAAAACTGCCAGGAGGCGCTCATGCCTCACGTGTGGCGTGACTTGATGCGCTCGTTCGCTACAGCTCCACGCTCGAGGCCCTCTAACACAGCGCCTCCAGAATACCATTCACCAATTTTCTTGCGCAGAACATCAAATAAATGTTTGTTCACTCTCTCCAAACGCAAGACTATCGTCTTTCAACGGCATTTGCAGATTAAATGCAGATACGGGGCCAATATTTATTATTTTATAGTTTTCGAAAACACTTGAAGTTGTGAGTGTCAGTTTGTTATTTTTATTTTTTGTTGTTGTTTATTTAGTCCACTTAAGTCGGTGCACACAAAAGGCACTGTGCAACAGCAGCAATAGTCATGCTCTCGCTGGGTAGCGTAGTAGCCAAAGCTGCGCCTGCCCGCGCAACGTTTTCTAACATGACTGCATCGACGGTATCGTAAACAAGCATTTTATGGCTCTGTTCAGCACTGCAAAGAAAAAAGAACTTACCGAGACTAGCATCTCGACGTCTTCTTAATCTTTACAGGATACGACTGTCCACTTCTTGGTGTCTCCTACAGTCGTTGAAAACAGATCAACATTGCCGGCAGCAGTGAAGCGCAGCGTCGATAGAAGCACGCTCACAGCGTTTTTCGGCACACTTGAAGTTTCCACGCGTGCTTGCGAATGATCGGAAGGTATTGTAGGGGTGAAGCTCTTTATAGCGGCACCCGTTCGTCCCTCCTAGCCGTTGTAGTGTGTAATAAGTATAACATTTTGTCCTCCAAGGTGGTTCCGGTGAGAGATTTCTTCTGCGCGTTGTTGAACAATAAGAGATAGGGCTGAATGTACATGCCAATGGCTGCTAAGGGGGAATGAGAGAGTGTTTGGCCACCGGCCAAGAAGTATGCAGCAGCCGGTGGCCTGCTTGGCCACCGGCTGCTGCATACTTCTTGTCGGCCGGTGCTTCAGCGCCGTGAGCTGTGTTCTCCGTGCGGCGCGTCCACCGCATGATACCACTGTTAGCAGAAATGCACTTATTCAAAACTCGTTAATGTTAACGTTAAAAATGTTAACTTGTTTTAGGGGCGAAGCTCTTTAGGGAGTGATGCAGGCGTCTCCTGTATGAAATAGCCACCTCTCGTTTTAGTTCTTGGAATGTGCTCTGGATGGCGATAATTGCAGTGTTCACTAGATGGATGAATGGACGGACGGACGGCTGGATGCACATACAGATAGGCGAACATGCGGACAGACGAATGGACAGACAGACAGGCGCATGGACGGACGGATGGACAGACAGATGAACGGACGAATGGACGCGGCCAACGGATGATTGACGGTTCGCTGATAAAACCCTTCGAAGCTTCGCTTCACTCATCATAATTCACTCCATGTATATGCTGTGATTTATTTGTTTGTTTAAGGACGGAATGATATGACATATAAAAAGATCAAGTTTGCTGTGTTGATGGAGGCGTGCTTTCTTTGACATGGTAACTCATCTGCTGCAGCGCCCATGGGTGAAAATACGATGTGCACGCGGCTTTTGCTTTGTTTGTAATTTACCTCTTTAAAAAATGGGCAGATCCCACGTCTGGTAAGATTCGATGATATGCGAATCACGAATGAGAAAGGTAGATATGTCAATTTAAAATCTGCATAACGTTACGAGGTGGAGGTAAATGTTGCCGTACATGACTTCCGTGTCATGATTATCATGTTTGAATGTGTCGTTTACATTCATAATCTATTCACGTCACGTGATACCAAATTTAGTATCTGTGGAGTTAGCCGAACGACCCCGAGCACGCTATAAGCGTGGTATGTTGTCATGTTCTTACATGACACGCGTGTCACAATTATCATGCTTGCACACGCCATATACTTTCGACCTCAATTGACGTCACGTAACACTAATTTTGGTATATGTGGAGCTACCAAAATGGCCACGAGCGCATCATGAAGGGCCTAATATACTCCATCGCAGCGTTCACGCGCGGGCACGCCGGGCACAGCGACGCTCCGTTAGCAAAACGCGAGCGCACTCCATAGTCTGACGCCGGGCGTGACCAGCCTCCGTCTGACGACCATAGTCTGACGACCAGCGCGAAATGCGACATGCTGCATTCTGTGCCCATGCGTTACACAGACAACACTGCGTCTTCTTTTTTTTGTGACGAACTGACGCTGGGCGCGCTGAAATGCGCATGCGTCAAAGTAATGCATCATGGCACCCGTCTGAGAGTATATGGCAGGACTGGTGCCTGGCATGGCAACGCCAATGTGGCCCGACAAATTGAACGCCGGTGAGCACGCGCACCACGTCACGTCGAAATGTATTGGCGCCTTCACTGTGGCATGTAGTGATGTTCTGACATGACACGCATTTCATGTTTGTCATGTTTGCATCAGTACCGTACCTTTGTCATCCATTCACGTACCGTAATACCAAATTTCGTATAAGTGAAGCTAGCGAAACGGCCTCCAGCGCATTATGAGCGTGGCATGTAGTCATGTTGCATGACACGCATCTCATGATTATCATGTTTGCACCAGTTACATACCTTCGCAATCCATTCACCTACCATTATGTCAAATTTCGTATACGAGATGCTAGCGAAACGCCCGTGAGCGCATCATGAGCTTGGCATGTAGTCATGTTGTTACATGACACGCATTTCATGATTTTCATGTTAGGTTCTGTCGCTTGTGATCGCAACGCAATTATGCCATACCGTACTATCTTTGCAACATGTCATGTGAACGAAACCACCGCAAGAGCTACTGGACCATAAATTGTAAATCATGACGTTCATCACATCCATGTCATGATTTTCATCTTATGACTAGTCAAATATGTTCCTCATACAGTCATGTTATGCCATACCAAGTTTGGTATTGATACCATAATTGAAACTGCCAAGAGAGCTAAAAGTCGTAGGGGGCTAGATAGATACGCGCAAAGTCGCCGAAGTTCGCCAAGAAACGCTTCGCATTTAAAACCCTCTTTAGGTGACATAAAAAGCTTTAGTTTGGCACCAGAAGTTCTCGCGTACCAAAGAAAAGCGTTGCACCCCAGCGATTTTTCAAATTAGTTCACCACGAGCCACGAAACCATGATGCGAAGAGGGAAGCTTTAATCTCTTGCCTCTCGCCTAATATGGCCATCGCGAGCCTAATTTCTTCCCTGCTCCCTTTGGTATCTGGGCTAGAAGATCACATGATGCAAATGCACCAAGCACATCGTGCGCAAGCGAAGTCACGCGCGCATGACATGCCCCAGCCTACTCGTGCACAAACGCTATCGCTGTTGTGGTCCTTCGGCGTTCGCTGTTGTGTAATACTCGAGTGACTTGATTGATATGTGAAATTTAACGTCCCAAAACCATCATATGATTATGAGAGACGCCGTAGTGGAGGGCTCCGGAAATTTCGACCACCTGGGGTTCTTTAACCTGCACCCGAATCTGAGCACACGGGCCTACAACATCTTCGGCTTCATCGGAAATGCAGCCGCCGCAGCCGGGATTCCATCCCGCAACCTGCGAGTCAGCAGCCGGGTACCTTTTGCCACAAGACCACCATGGCGGGGCTGTTGTGTTGTGTAATACTCGTTTCTGTGGGATGGATCAGTCAGTGCACGTACTTGTGGAGAGGCTGGCATGAACCGTGCGTCCTGACCGCGATACAGGACGTCGCTCTGCTGAAACTGCAGTCAGAGACGACCCACCACAATACACGTTAAGCATTGCCGGGTTTGGCGAAGGCACGAAGCAAAAACGATGAGAAGACGAATGCATGCGAAATGGGGTTGTAGTTGTAGTAGTAGCAGTAGTAGTAGTAGTAGTAGTAGTAGTAGTAGCATATAGTAGTAGTCGTGCCAGCCACTATGTGCGGTTTTACGTGAGAAATAAACACAATACGACTATGAGGAATGCCGAAGTAAAGGGCTCCGTAGATTTTGGCCATATGATGCCCGTGACCAGCGCACTGACATTGCGCTGTGCACGGGCATCTACCTTTTCTCCTCCAACTAGATGCGACCACCGCGGCTGGAATTGAACCTGCGACCTTTGGGTCCGCACCGGAACACACTAGACACTGGTCCACCGAAGCCAACGCCAAACGAGGACAGATTAGCGTATAGCATCTTGCGGTCATTGATAAAAAATAAAAATAATAACAAGCTGACATCCCGTTTGCCTGTTTTATTTTTTTTCAGCTTTCATTAATTATATTTTCTTTTAAAGGGATGCGGAAAGACTAGAGGAAGAGAAAGGCCTGAACACGAAGAGCGCTGTTTTTCTTTTGCACTTTGTGTATTCTCTTCCCTTTTAAAATGATATGAAGCAGCTAGCCCAAACCAAAGTACTCCTCAATCGTGTTTCACAACAGAACACACATATTACACATGCCAGCTAGATTATTGTCACGTGCAACTATCCAAATGAGGTACCGTTTGAAATGCAGAAAAGAATCAGAAAACTGGTCATTTTTCGTCTGTTTTTTTAAATAGAGCTACCATTTAACCTAGTTCTAGTGAAGAGTGTACGGAAAGCGACGTCACAGCTCCAATTTCAACGTAAATGAGTGACGTAAAAGCAGGAACATTCCTGCTCTACGTCACTCTTTGCATCTTCGGGCGCGCGCCTGCGAGAAGGGCAAGTAGCATTCAGTAGAAATTTAGCGTTTTCTCGCGACATGAAGGATACGCGATGACGTGGAAAGAACATGTACATTCGATGGTTCACAAAAACACAGCCACACAAAAGTGTCTCACAAAAGAACAGATACGCTTATGAATACTGCAAGGTAAACAAGAGGCACAAATGAAACATGTATACGTACATTTCGCACCATATTACCACAGCACTACCGACTGCAAGTGGAGTGTTGCGAATTTCACCAGACATGATCCTGATTAACCATTGCATCCATTACGCTTGTCAGCTCGAAATCCCCGAACCTAGTGAGGGGCCCTCTAAGGTGTATTTTCAACAGCAGGTGCCTTTGTGCGATCTTAAGCAATATCTTTTTTTTCTGCTTCTTGTCGGAGATACAATCCACCGAAGTCTTTGTTTAAAATTTTTTCATTGCTGAATAAATCTATTGTACTTACAGTTATGAGTTTGAAGGTTTAAAATGGTGTTTTATCTGCCTGTCTTTGGCGTCTTCAAAGGAATTTTTAGTGCCTGAAAATTCCGCCTCATGTGTTCCTCTACAGTAAACACTGATCGAAAGAAATCGTTCTATATGTCTGCCCTAACAGATTTTTCATCGGGAGGAGATTCGATGTTGTTTTATTGTCGCGAAAGGGATTCCAGAACCTTCGGGGATTATTGATATGAAAAGTAGGTAATGTTACGTCAAAATAACGCTGTTTACCAAGCTTAGCTTTAAGCTTGAATGCCACGATGGCATCCGGTAGCTTCTGAATTATTGATTCTGCCACGTCTTTTGTTTTTATTTCTCTGCGTAACCTTTTCAAACGGTACTTTGCCTGAACGACGTCGTGCGTGATTTATGGATTGGTTTTGATGGACGCTTGATTTTTGTTGGTACGTATTGAGTGATACAAAAAAGTACAACAGATTTGAAGAAAAAAGAAGCCAAATAGAATCGACATATACTGAGGTATTCGAACGTATTCCTGAAAAATTCTGAAATTCATTCACGGGGAGTTTGTATGCTGTCGTAATCTGCTTTTTCGAAGCTTTACAAATATAGATGCAGAAAATATGTGGTGAGATATAGCCGAAAGAAACGATGCACACAGGTACGTCGTGGTCAGATATTCCACTGGCTGCATCGATTCTCATACCGTTTATGTCGAAGTAATCACTGAGACTTATAACAACAAGTGTGTGAGTTACTCCGTGTGAGTGGGTATACGGTGCGAAACAACCTGATAAATATTGAAGGTGAGCATGAGGTCGCACAGTATGTCCGAAGCTGATGATGAATAGCGCATACTATGCCGCTTTTGTCTGGTAGATTAAAATCTCCCATGAGTGCAGCACGTGAACCACATGCATAATTTTGCATGTAATCATAAATTGCACTGATAGAATCACCACCCGAATTTGAGACTCAATAAACACCAACTATGCATATGTTAGTACCCTCACAAAGTAGCCCACAAAAAATGCTTCGGCATTTTGCACATATGAAAGGGCTACAAAGGAAGGTCTTTTTTTTGTAGCAGAAGTGCCAGCCCACCACCACGTGTGAGGTGATCTTTCCGGATAACTGAATAATTAGACAGTGCCAACTCATGAAAAAAACACCGAAGATAAGCCATGTTTCTGTGATGGCTGCTAAGTAGAATTCATTATCAATGATCAAATTTTCAAGTGCTTCAGGCTTGATAATCGCACTTTGAGCTTTCACCGTGAGCAGTGTTAGCTCACCAATTTTACAGCGCGATGGGCAGTAGCTTCCTTTTTTGTTTGATTGCCAAGTATGTTTGTCGTCTTCTTTGTATACGCACAGTTTCTAAGTGAGCTTCAGCGTCTGTTCTTTTTCAACGATATTTTATCAACATTTTCGTTGCTTCAAACAAAGGCACGATCATTTATATACAGCTTGTCAAAAACTGAAGGTACTTTTTATTTTCTTGGTTTCCAGTCGCAAGTTCCCAAGTTTCCTTCGAATGTTTTGTACTAATCTCGTATGGTTTTTACTGATAAATAGGCCTGTATCTCTAAGTTTATGTCCTTGTTCTGGTATTGAAGAAGAGGAGGAAGAGGAGGAAAGTTTAAGCGGAAGGACAGCGAGGTTAGCCAGTTCATGAACCGGCTGGCTACCCTGTGCTGGGGAAAGGGGTGATAAAAAGATGATAATAAGAAATGTTGCGAAGAGAAACAGAAAATTACAAAAAAATAGCGATAGAGGAAACGCAACATCAAAGAGTATAAGACACTAAAGTCTGTCTCTGAGGCCAGTTGTCTGCAAAAAGCGCAGGAAAGCTTTCAAATCCTTCTGGGCTAAGAATGGACTCGGCCAATGACCCAGAATTCCATGTTCCGACAAAGGCCGGTCATCCAGTCTATCCAGAGCTGTAGTCAGTTCTTGTCTTGGCGCGTTGAAATAGGTACACTCACATAGAAGGTGCGCGATGGTTTCTTCGTAGCTGTAGTAAGTGCATGTAGAAAAGGCGTTCATTCTTATGAGATAAGAGTATGCGTTCGTGAAGGCCACTCCAAGCCACAGGCGGCATAGAAGAGTCTCCTCAGCTCGAGATATCACTGAGGGAAGACGAAGCTGCAAATTGGGATCCAAGTTATGCAAGCACGCGTTTGTGAAGTCTGTTGAGTTCCACTGTACCACTGTGAGGTCACGTGCAAGCGAACGAAGTCTTGTAGGTGCGTCAGTTCTTGAGAACGGGATGGCTGTGCATTGGGTACCGTCGTGTGCAGATCTAGCAGCCTCATCTGCGCGGTCATTGCCATGTATACTGCAATGACCTGGTATCCACTGATACACTATGCTGTGCTGTTTCTAGATTGCTTGGTGATGAAGAAACCTTATTTCAGCTACTAAGTGTTCATCAGGTTCATGGCGAAAAAGTGACATAAAACATTGAGCAGCTGCCTTCAAGTCCAAGACGATAGACCAAGTTCCCGAAGGTTCTTAAACTATAAACTCCAGAGCTGCACGTATGGCGGCGAGTTCTGCAGTTGTCGACGACGTAAAATTCAATGTCATGAATTTAATTGTGATGTGCCTCACGGGAATAACTTCTGCCTCTGCTGAGCCTACTGAAGACACCGAGCCATCCGTGTAAATGCGAAGGCACTCGTTGTGCTTCTCCTGCAGGAAGACTAATGTGGCCTGTTTTAAGGCTAGATGCAACGACTTTTTCTTATTTTGGATGCCAGGAATTGTAAGAAGGGCTTTGAGTGGGTGTAGGCACCACAAAAGTATCGGCGGCCGTGCTGCATGCGTAAATTGCAGTGGAAGCACTGCGCAATGCTGAGCTACAGTCGCGCTGAACGCTGAGTGGGGCCTAAAAGTTCGAAGTGAGGCGAGGTGATGTGAAGGAAGCCGAACGAGATGTCTTAGGTGCATTCGCAAAGCATCTACACGGATGTATGCGTTGACTTGATAATCACGCGCAATGATGACTGTCGCTGCTATAGATGCGCATCTCGGGAGACCATAGCATATTCGCAGTGCTTCGGCTTGGATCGACTGGAGGACGCGCAAGTTTGCTATTCGGATCCCGCAAAGCACGGGTAAGCTGTATCGCATATAACCGAGAAACAGAACATTGTAGAGCTGAAGCATAGCTCGTACCGGTGCACCCCACGTTTTTCCAGCAAGAAACCTCAGCACGTGAATGATCATGGTGAGTTTAGTTTTCATGTGGGCGATGTGAGAACTCCAGAAGAGGTCACGATCAACTATGACTTCGAGAAATCAGTGGGTCTTCACGTAGTTGATCGTGTGTCCGTTGATTTTAATAACATATGGACTCATCGCCTTATGCGTGAATGCTATAAGCGAGCACTTCTCTGATGACAGCTGTAGTCCCCGTTCTTCCAGGTACTTTTTCGCTAGTGTAGCCGCTCTCTGAAGCCGGGCACGCAAATGAAGGCGTGTTACGCCTGACGCCCAGATGCAGATGTCATCTGCATATATTGATAGACGGACTGATTCTGGAAGTGCGTCAACCAGGCCGAAGAGTGCTAGATGGAAAAGTGTATGGATAAGAACACCACCTTGAGGCACACCACGAAGGATGAAATGATGCGTTGTTGTGACATTCTCCGTCTGTACAAAGAAAGTTCTGTTTTTCAAATAGCTGTCGATCTATTGGTAAACCCAACCCCAAATCCAACATTTTTCATGACATCCAGAATGGCTTCCTGTGATACGTTATCGTATGCATCTTTCGCGTCCAAGAACGATGCCGCAGATAAACGGTTCAGTCTTTTTTATGCTGCACAGAAGAGACCAGGTCAATAACCTTATCAATTGCGGACCGCCCATGCCGAAAGCCCGTTATAGCATCAGGGTATACCTCGTGGTGCTCCAGGTACCACTCTAGGCGAGCCAAAATTATCTTCTCCATCACTTTCCCGAAACAGCTGGTAAGCGCGATGAGGCGTTAAGAGGTCAAGTCCAAAGGAGATTTACCTGGTTTAAGCACAGAAACGAGGCGGCTGGATTTCCACGAATGAGGGACAAATGCGCTGCTGCACGAGTCGTTGTACACAATTAGAAGGGCCCGTCGAGCTGCTTCACTGAGGTTGCAGAGAGCCATGTACGAAATCCCATCCGCACCAGGCGATGAAGATCATTTGCATGCCGTCAAGGCCGCTTGGGGTTCCTGTAGAGAGAAAAACGTGTCCATTCTTGAATCTCTGGAGACTGGAGCGTTTTCTAGGTGACGCGTGGTGCACGCAGACGCTTGACCGACAATTTTCATGCAGAAATCTTCTGCTACTTCAATTTCGGTGCGGCCTTGGTGGACAGACAGACACTTGAAGGGGCGATGTTGATGTGGCGATGTTCGTAGGTCACGAACAATCCTCCATGTCTGCGTCAAAGGCTTGTGTGGATCCAACGATTCGCACAGAGATTTCCACCGAAAGAACTGAAGTGAATTTATTCGCCACTGAATTTTTTTTTGTAGGCGCCTTGCCTTCCTCAAGTCGTGAATGAACTTAGTGCACCATTATCTTCGTTCTGCACGACGACGAATCGCTCTTAGCCGTTCCAATTCCACTTGATGCTGACAATATTTTGAAGTATGTTCAAGATAATAAGTCACTTCTTAAGAGCAGCACCTCTAATCACATCCTCGAGGGTGTCAAGAGGAGGAGCTTTATTTTTTTGACACCTCTTTTCCGTCAGCGACCTGAACTTTGTCTTGTGGATGCGAGTCGAAGTGTCATAGTTTTGCTATTTTTCCAGGCCCTTGATCTTTAAATGAGTTGGTATGTGGTCGCTTCCATGAGTTCATAGTCTGCGAACCACTTAACTTTTCAATTTAGGCTTCGTGACACAAATGTCAAGTCAAGGCAGCTGCTCTAGGTCGTTCCCCGTAGAAACGTTGGGCTTCCGTCGTTCACATAAAGCAGCTGCTGCTCCAGAGCAAAGGAGAATACTTGCCTTCCCCGACGGTCTGTCTTCTGACTTCCTCAAAGTGGATGGTGAGCGTTGAAATTTCCGGTTATGAGCCATGGTCCAGGTGTGGCTGTTAACAGTGCACGTAGTCTTTCAGGTTGAAACTGGTTGAAGGTGATATATATGCGCCTGCCAGCATGACATTGAGGTCTCTACGTTTTACTGTCATGCAGTAATACTGGTTGTCATCGTGAGGTGCTACACAGTGCTCGATGTAGGTAATGTTGCAGCTGATATATACAATGACTTTACTCCGTTTGTTGCAAGTAGTGGACTTCAAGGCTTCATACCTGGATAGTCGTATTGCATTGTGTAGTTGTGGCTCACAGATAACAATAACATGAAACTGGTCTTTAAATACAAGTTGTGGGATATCAGAAATACAGGTATTGAGGCCTCGGGCATTCCACTGAAATATCGAAGATTCATTCTTTGAGACTAGAAGCTTCAAAATTACCGGTATTGTTTGGTTTGATTCAGCTCTACCAATTCAATGCATGCGTTTGACTGCTACTGGTTTTCATGCAAATGTGTTTTTCATCATAGTTTTTTTACTGCATCCTCAAGAATCAAAGAGTTTTCGCCTGCTACGATTCTCTAGATCATCAATCGTTTCTTGCAAAAATCTAATTACCATTTTTATGTTTGCTATTTGCTCTTGAAAAGGAATTCACTTTTTCTTCCATAGGCTTGTGAGCAAGTCTATTTTCTTGTCAAACTTGGTTAGGCGTTTTTTATTTTTTTTACATCCGCGGCTATTTCGTTTATATGTTTACTGATTTTGGGCCAGGGTTTATCTCAACGTCTTCCGCAAATAATGAGTTTAAGTTTCAGTACGGCATGGTCAATCAAAATAGCACATAGCCGAGAGCACGGGAGCACAAACAAGGAATATTCGTTGAACGGATTCATTTTTCATATCGCTTTCTCACCTCTATAGGGTGAATACGGGCGGATTGTTAAGTGACCACATTCCGTGAGTGCCGCCATGCCCAATCTGTTTGAACAGTGCACTTTAAGTGTCGAGCTGATTTGCTAGCCAGCGCACGTTCAGTGTACTATATTTCCGCGCGTTAATTCTGCTTGAGGTGTGAGCTGCAACTTTCGAGCTGCTTGCCGTTTTTAACGCGACTTTGCAATTTGTTGCTGTTGCTGAAACAATGCACAATAAACACCCAGCTACATCTGTGAGGATATTCCACTTTCTTGTTATATGAATACTTGTATAGGGAGATAGGCCTCGTATTATTTTTAAATTTTGTTGCTTACACATTTAGTGATTTTCTTTATTTGTTTTTTTTTGTTTTGGTGGTAACAATGCATCAAAACCTTCCAAATTGTGGCCTTATCCTAAGCTATTTTGATGCGTCTTGTGATTTTTAGCATTTCCACTGTTTACAGGGCCTGCTGAGCAAAACACACTTCGTAATGAAGTTCTGAGATAGCCAAGGCATTGCGCCAGTGCTTTTCAACGAGAGCCCCGTTAATATAATAAAAAAATATTCGTTGTACGCGTACATTTACTGAGGGTGTCTTCTATGCAGGTTTATCCCGGTTCAAAGAGGCTACAACTAGCAGTCGGGATATGTCTGGCCTTGATGCGAAAGAGATGTACTAGATGTTAGAGTTTCTGTCGTTGTAGATGTCTCCAGTAGACGTCTTGTAGTCTATCTAGCTTCTTGAGGAGCTGGAAGTGATGTTCTCGTAGTCTTGTCCCATGGTTAAATCACGAAATGTGAGCTTCTTGCCTTTGTCGTACTGGATCATGGTTTCGCTCACGAAATCATGATTCGTGTGTTACCCGTCGTGAATAGGTCCACGCACACGGATAGATGAATGTTGCATTTAAAGTTAGAAGAAGTGGTCGCCAGGTATTTCCTGTCGGCCCCTACGTTGAAGACGCCCGCTACGGGCTAAGCGCATCCTGCAGGCCAAAATAAAGTTTTATAGCGATAGAAATTATATGGACACCCTCGGCTGGATTTTGCCACTGGCGTCGTAGTCATAATCACTCATGGTATATGTATACGTATCAATATATATAAAAACGCAATAAAAAATAATACAGAAGAACACTTCATCGAAATCGACCACGGGACCTCTGAATCGTGAGTGCGAACAACTGAGACACGGAGGAGCACCTCCTTGAACGTTCAAACGGCAAGCTAATTATACCTACCAATTACCGCTGGTGACGGACATATCAAGGAAAACTATCACGCTTTTAGCATTACCAGCAAGATGGCGCACTGATCGCGCGTCGTCACATCGTCACGACGTAGCGGAGCGCACTCTCATCTCTCACGCGTACTTTGCCCCACGCAGAGGAAGGGGCTGGACGCTCACTCGTACGCCCTTATCTCATGGTGGCGAGGATCGTACGTCTTGGCTGGCCTTCGGCTTTCATTCGAACGATTTTATTGTAGTTACCGGGCACACAAAGGTCACTGCAATTGTTGCACAGTCTCTGTTTACGAAAAGGGCACGCTTTTCAGACACGGCTTAGTAACAACTGAAATGCTTATTCGATATGCTTGCCATTCTGGGCATGACCTTTCTATTCGTTGCTATCGCATTCATTATTTCACCTTTGCGGCTAAGCTGTGACTATTCCTATTCTATTCCATGCGGCCAAGTGTTCCTCATCTTCTTCCATATGCTGGGATCAATGTGAATTCTTTGAGTATAATAGTTTTTTATGGAAGTTCTCTATCTTGTTATTTATATAGAGATCAAGCCTTTTGTGTAGTGCCTGGTTGCTTATTTGGCTTGGGCTACGGACACAGCTTTTTGATTGAGAACACAGGAATCACTTGCGTTTTCACTTTAATAGCAAATCTCGTGAAGCCTTTTTTGTTTGGATTCCTGGTCGCGTCTCCAAAAAAGAATCTTTGATTTGAGCGTAATTTTTTAGGAGAATGTGACATATTCACGAGATAAAAGCACAAATAGCATTAGCTAGAACATATGAGAAGTCCTCAGTGGGCTAACTTGGGCCATCCAATACTTAAAGCTGAAACAATATCCGCTGCAGAATGGTTGCGCCGAGCATAGACACCGGGTGTCGACTGATTTGTTCGTCTTTGACATTTGTCACCTTTCCTGCACGCTTAACCAATATTTCGAGCGCTGTAGTTCGTGCCCCCATTAGTTCTAGAATTACCTTGGTCAATATATTTATATGTATTTTTTGGCCTATTGTTAGTTTACTAGCATTGAGAGGTGGAATTAACCTTTTTTTTTTCTAGCACATCTGGTGGCGTTTTTTTTCCTTCGAAGAGGCAACTATTCGAGTAGTTGTTTGATTGATATTTGAGGTTTAACGTCCCAAAACAACCATAAAATTATGAGAGACGCCGTAGTGGAGGGCTCCGGAAATATCGACCACCTGGGGTTCTTTCATGTGCACCCAAATCTGATCACACGGGCCTACAACATTTCCACCTCCATCGGAAATGCAGCCGCCGCAGCCGGGATTCGAGCCCGCGACCTGCGGGTCAGAGGCCAAGTACTTTCGCCAGTAGACCACCAAGGCGGGGCTATTCGAGTAGTTACAATTGGCCTATTGTTGTATACGTCTTTGATGTAAGGAAACCGCTCTCCGTCTCTTGTTGTCGCCCTAACGCCGACAGCTGCATGTCATCGACCGACGCTCGATCATACTGTGTCAGCTTTGTAACGTAAAACAAAAGCGTCGTGTATTATCATAATCGATTCATGTAGAAAAGCTGCAAAATGTGGCACTGTGTCTGACGGTAGGGATCGCAAACGCTTGCACTTCGATTTTTCGAATACTTCGAAATACTCAGAATGCAGCCGTGCATGTAACTTTTGAATTTTCATATGCACGGCTACCTTCTGGGAATTTCCCAAGCGTTTTCCCGCTGGCCAAATCGTGTGTTCAAGCCAACGTATACGGACTATCAACGCTTTTTGGATGGTATGGTCAGCTTCGATAACGGTGATGAAGCGTGATGTATAGTCATGACCGAGATCTTCTCACTTATGGACACTTTCTGCGTATCGTACTGTCACGTAAACGTTGATGTAGCTATTTTATTTACCTTTTGGCTTGTTCCAATGACGCGGGTCTGCCCAAAACAGGGTTTGTGGGGGTGTCCTACAGTGTCTCACCGACTGTGTTGTGCGAAAGTTATCTTCCATCTTAGGAAGGTCTGTTTCTTATTTAGGGGGCCACTGCCGGCTCTACGTCCGCGGCGCCAGACGGTATGCGAGGTGGGCTGTACGGTTGAAGCCTAACGGACGTTGCCGGAGTTTACTGTGAGTGTTTGCTTTAGTTTAGGTCATTATTTTTCAGGTTGACGGTGGTGCTCAAATTCCAACTTGGTGGACACCGCCCGTGATTAGATATACCTGTTTGAATTCGTGGCGTCCAATTGGGTGTCGTCAACGGAGACTTCTGAGTGGTCCTTTTTATTTGGTCTCTGGGCTGCCTCTCGGGATGTTTCCAGGGAGCCGAGACGAGTCACACAATGGACGGCACGAGAGCAGGTGGCAGTGAGTGCCATGCTGAGTGTCACAGTTATGTAGTGTACAATTACGAGTACTTTAGCCAAATAAATTCGTTTAGGAGAAAGTCTTTGGATCTGCTGTGTTTACGTGTCCTATCTCCAGCGGCGACCAAATAGTGACCAGAACACTTAGTTACAGTATAAGCAAGTACGTAGCTGCTGGCACGATGGCAGGGGATAAACATACGTAGGCCGGAGGCCTTTTGCTGCTGGGCTCTTTCTGTAGCCTCGGCATCGTTTTCCGCCACCTTAGTTCCTTCCATCACCTTCTGTATATGAGAGACATCTACTCGCACCGTTTAGGTCTAAGTAGCGATGCTAGAGGTTTGGTGTCTCAATTAGGTGATGATCTGTCACGGAGCTATTGGGAAAGAAAGCAGCAGTATCCTCGAAAAAAGGCGGGTAGATTCCCGAAGAAAATTTCACGCGAATAAATGCGTTGGGCCTTTTGCATGAGACTTGCCTGTGCAAGCGGAGCTACGGTGATGCCACGCACGCCATGTTTGTTCAGGAGGTCACTGGGTGGCGCCATTTGCAATTTATCAAGCAAAATACCTGGCTCTCGAAATTTTCTACTTACAAATACGGAAGCCGCTGGCACCCAATTCAAATTTCTGTGATCTCCACTGGAGGCACTGTCCGAACTTGAAAAATGCGTATTGAAAGCCACTTGTGAAACTTGGCAGGGGAGCAGGGGAAACCTACATTTCTAGGATAAGGAAAAGCTTCAAGGTGTTGGAAATGACTTTCTTCATGATAATTTGATGTAAATCCTCTGCTAAAAGGCTATTATGGTTGAGTTTAATTTGATTACGTAAAATTGAGATTGACGTGAAGACTATAGAGATGCCAAAACATATATTCTACTTTTAAATGACTTGAGGAACCAGAAAGAGGAACCAGAAAGCCCAGTAGAAGTAGTGCTTTCGTAGAGACAAATCGACCTTATACTGTGGGCGAAATGACTTCTTGCGTTATTTGCGTCGAAGGGCGAGGCCAGAGTCGCCATCTGTGGAAAATATGACACGCACTTCACAAACTTCACTTCACTACCTTCGCCTGCAAGAACGCGTGCCTATGATGTCAGGTACTTAAAAGAGCACTAGCTCTAGTACTACTATGCATCATCATTGTTATTGCGATTGCAGTTATGTGGACACTCTCATAATAGTTACCGTCATGTGTGTGTGTGTGTGTGTGTGTGTGTGTGTGTGTGTGTGTGTGCACAACGACAAAACTCAGGAACATTCTGAGTCATGTTTAGTAATAATGCAGTGTGATTTGTCTCTGAGTTACTCACCAATGCAATGTCATCAGAGAATCGCAGACTACGAAGATACTCTTCATTCAATCTTATCCCTAACTCTTACCAATCTAGGACCCTGAAAACCTAAGGTAAACACGTGGTCAATAACATTGGAGAGGTCGTGTCACCCTGCCTTGCGCTGTTGTTGATTGGGAATCTCTGGGTTCTTTTATGGCGTGGATGGTGACAGTGGATCTGCTGTAGGTTTCTTCCAGTATGTTTATAAAAGCTTCATCGATGCCCCTTATCTGCACTGGCTGCATGAGTGCTGTTGTCTCGACCGAACGAAATGCCTTCTTTTCATTTACGAAGGCTATACGTAGGGGTTAGTTTATTTCTACTCAATTCACCTTCACCTGCTTGATAGTATGAATATGATCTAGTTGATCTATTGTCGAGTAGCCCGTACGAAATGCCGCTTTTTCCTTTGGTTGATTGAATCTTTATCTTGTCTTAATTTTATTACCTAATATTTATGTTATTAGCTTGTACCAACCCACAGTGCGCTAATCAGCCTGTAGTTTGTCAAGTTCTTGATGTCCCCTTTTTCACGGTTTGAGATGGTGTTGACATTTTTCAAAGATTCTTGTACCCTCCCTGCCAAGAGACACTTCGTACACATGGCGACCTGTTTCTTTAACGCTAAGTCCTCCACCGACATTCAACAGGTCTTATGTCATGCCTTATCCTCACCAGTAACGTTGCCTCTGTCACATTCTTCCGGACTATTACTGCTTGTTATGTTGATTGAGACAATCATCCTAATTGTCTCAGTGGCTCTACAGATCTTCGTAGAACTCCTGTGCTACTGTACCCATTCTACACATATTATTGAGACCTTCCCTTGCTTGTCTCTTAATGCGCACATCTCATTTTAGTCTATTGCATGCAGGGGAGGAATTTTCATATTACCCCCTGCCATGTATGTTCGTCATACAGGGCGTCCATCTTTGTGTTTCGATGGCACTCAGAAATTATCAAGCTTCTTGTCATTGTTTGTGCGGCTTTCCAATTTTTCGATGTCGCACTTTTTGCTTCGACCTTGCCACGAAATTGCAACTTTTGTAACGTTTACAAGTCTAATAATTAGCTACAGCAGCGCACAAAATCTGAGCTATTTTTGGCATACATAACGCAGTTTCTTCTATACGTATTTTGCAAAATGCCAAAGAACTGTAGAACTTATAAAGCACATGGGAAAAATCACTAACAAGCTGTATGCTAGATTCCTGCGTGCTTATATTTAGGGAAACGTTAAGGTTGAAACTACCGGAGACCTGCCCTGCGGCGTTTCTCATAATAATACTGCACTGGGGTGTTAAACCCCAATTATATTTTATTTGTTATTACTGACAAGCTGCCTTTGTGTCGTAAATTGTGAACAATGGACCAGGACAAGGCCGCGACTAACGAAGAACATAGATGGCATTCACAATCAGTGGCCGTACTCTTACCACTTCACATTTACTGGAGAAATCAGGATAAGCATTGTGTCATTTTGGTTTTTTCTCTGAGAAAAGAAAGAAACGCCCAGGTTTTTCACTGTCAGGTGAAACCTCCGACGTACACAAGTCTGTCTTCACTACTTGCGTTCACAAATTGCATTGAAAAAGACTCAGCAAAGTGCTGCTGAATTGGGCCAACACCTAATGGCCATAATTGCTATCCATTTGAAAAATCACATGCTGTGCCGAACTAGAAGTTTGTTGCAACAAACACACACTGTTCTACCTACCCTTTACTTTAACCATTTTTTTCCTTCCTTTAGAATATGAAATACTCACGGGTACATCTGTTAACCGGTAAGTTTATTGTTACACACGCTTTAATTGGGGGGGGGGAGTCAACCGGAGATTCTTTTCGGTCGCATTGGGGTAGGATATTTAGAGGTGGAGTTTACTCCTGCAATTTACGATACCAATATTAAGCCACGATGAAGTGACAATACCGCTTCAAGATTAAGATAGGCATAAAACGAAGTATGCACCTCACGCTCGCGGTGAAATTTCGCTATTCACTATTAGGAACTAATACTGTACAAATTACTAAAATAGTGCACTAGAAATCACAAAATAGAGTGATAACATATTAATAGGGACAAACATAACCATACAGATAATGCTAAAAATGTCACGGGTATACACGCTAGTTAACACAGGCGCAAAAAAGCTATGGGCAACTGATGATGTTGCATAGGCAGTTTACGCAAATATGGCGGGACGGTGTCAGATATTGATACACAGAAATTTCAGCATATACCGGCACATGCATGCCATGGGTTTTTTTGTTTATTGACCCGAAAAATGCTGTTTGACGGCTTTCCTGAAAGAACGCATGTGGACCGATAGAAACACCGATATGTATGCAGCCCGAGGCCATCAGCAACGGAATGTAAAGGTCATTGCTTATTTCAGAATACAGCGAAACCAGCTTATGACAAACTAGTGAAAACAAAAGATAACTATTTCGATATTTTGCATCACCGGATAATTTTTTTTCAAGAATCTACTCTAATTTGGGTGCGAATTTCGGTGCACAATAAGGCGTCACCGGTACCAACTTACGCTAATTGAAGAAGGTGGTTGGTTTCGCGGCAATACGTGAGAATCGTTAAGGTTTAATTTTGCCGCTTTATGTATACAGCCGCGTGGTCTTGGCTATGCACGAGACGACTTGGTGTCAATGTAAACAGCGCCTTAACATATTCATACTGAGCTGTGAATATTCTTCAGCAGCTGCAAACCTCTAATCGACCTCGGCCCTAATGTTCGCCTTGTTGATCAATATCGACTCAAGTTTTCTGTACGTCTTGGGATGCTGTACGTACCAGTGATGCTGGTTATGAGACAAAAATACGGTATTGATGTAAACATTCCTTCAACATCTTAATACGCATCAGTGCGGGTTCGTAGGCGACCGCAAGCCTCTAGTTCACCTTGACTATATTCGTCGCCTGGTTCTTCAATATCCGCACTCATCGGGCTGTTTGGAATGCTGAACAAAGTGGGCACGTCAGTTATGCACCAGACAATACGGTGTTGGTCTGAGCAAGCCTTTCTTATCTTCCTACGTCACACTGCGTACTTGTCGACCACACGATGCCTCTGGTCCACCTTGGCGCTATTGGTAGTTTGTTCTTTAATATCGACCCGTTCTGAAGTTGCTTCTTGCGATGTTGTACATACAGTGGTGCCAGACGTGTTTTCTGCCCTTTCTACAATGTTGAATAACGCCATTTTTGTAGAGAACAGCAGGTTTTGCATCGGTGAATTCCATGCCGCATGGCATGCAATGAGTGGGTTCACGGCAATTGTTTCCACGCGCTCCACCATTCGTGAAAGTGAGCACAAAAGTACCACATAGTGCGTCCGTCGTGTTTTTATTTAGCATGGGTGCGGGTGTACACGCTAATAGGAGAGTCAACCTGTTCGAAGAAAGTTCTGAAAGGTAGCTGTTCAGCAGTTTGTAGTTGCATAAGGAAACTGTTGCAGCATTATCTTTGCATAGTTTATGGGCTTCATATTAAAATTAGTCAAGACTTTTTATTCATCACTCTTCTGGTTACAAAACTCCTGAACAAGTGAGACTGACTTTCATCATTTTCACAAAAGTAGTCACATTATTGGCGGCCATTATGTATGTCAAATTTCAAAAAAAACTTGTTTACGTGCGCAAATATTTTGCCACCTATTTGTGCCATTCTAGCATACCTGCAGTGCTGCGAAATTCGCATATCAATTTTAGTACAGAAGCAGGCTGTCGCACTTACTGCAAGTTTGCTCACTGTTGTTTTTATTGAGGGTAGCGTTGACAAGGAAATATATAATTTTGGATTTAATAAATCACTCGAGAAAATAGCTGCTTTATGTAACAGAGTATGAAGCCACCACATGTAACTATTGAGACAACATTAGGGCACCATGTAATGCTACACAGATACGCCACATTTTTGCAAATTATTCTTGTTTAGTCTGCAACTGAGGTTGAAATACGTTTGGGTGACATCTATCTGGGAACTGTATATAATATGAGTATTTTAAAGCTGCTATTGTAGGTTATTAACTCGAAGACTCACCGCCAAGATTTCTAACTTCAGAGGAACAGCAGAAGTAACGTCCGTTACTTTTTTCGGCAACTGTAACACGTTAACTTTTTTTATGGATGACGCAACGTGTTAACGTTTTCTTGCTCAGTCACTCGCTCACTAATTTCATAAAAATACCTTAAGTAAAACTTTACGTTCGTGACGTAGCACATTTGCATCAGCAGTATCCAGCTCTGTACTTTTGAAATATAGTTTTTACTGCCACGTGTAGCTCGTTATATTTGCCAGAAAAAAGCATTTGAATTTTATCTACTCAACCACAGTTCAGTGTGCCGTGTAGCTTCTAAGCGCTTGTTCTCTCTAGGGTTCACCGTGATTTCTACGACACTGCTTCTTTACTGGACCTGGAATGCACTGTACGTCAGCCAAATAGATATCTCGCTATCAGATTTACTTTGGAGACAGGCCAATAAATCTGTTGAAGGAAATACAGGTATGTTGCAGGTTTTAATTATTTGACACACCTTTACCACAAATAACAAGTAAGGAAGGAAGTGTACTGGGGAAGTATCATAAAGAGGGTAGATTTTGGGGATATTACGTATTAGTATACGCGAGTGACTATGATCTGCAAAAAAAAAACAGATATCAACCGTCACGAATACGCGCACCGCAGAAGGTATACAGGTATACGTAGACAATGTGACCAGGTGGCTCAAGTGACACTTGATATACTATCGTCTGGCTGGTTGCACATTGCATTCAAACTGTCTGTTAGGTCGTCCCATTATCGTTTGTAACCACCGATTGAACATACCGGAGAGAGTGGGCATGTGTCACATGGGATAGATTTTTAGAAGCGAAGCTACTTAAGCCATGGGTCGTGCGTCCTCGACGTGTGTAGTAGGTAGCCAGGTAGGTAGGTATGTAGTAGAGAGACGATCGCGTGACTACGGTTGCGATGAAAAGATGCGAGATGGCGGTATTTGGAGTGTTCACTAAATGGACGGACGGATGGACGCACGGATAGAAAGACAGACAAGCAGACGGACGGATGAACGGATGCGTGGATGAACGGACATGTGGATGAGTGGACGGACGCGCGGACGAACACACGGACGGGCACAGGTACGGGCGGATGGATGCACAGACGGACCGACGGATGGATGGATGGACGCACAGATAGACGGATGGACGCACGGATGAACAGACAAACGCATCGCCCCACTCATCATTCTCTCTGTGGATATGCTGGGATTTTTTTATATCGGTCGCGTACATACAAGTCACTCAGTCTTCAATATAGTTTCACCTGTCTGGCACTCCTGGCAGGAATAGTCAGCAATGCGTTTTGCTCACCATCAACATGAGTAAGCAGTTATGACTGGTGCGCTGGGCCAGCCGAAAAATGTCGGCCGGGGACCCTATGGATGTCTCGGCGACAAGATACATTGAAATAGACCATCAAAGCGATGTTCTGTCTGCCCATCCTTTCATGCATCGTCTATCTATCGGCCCATTTGAGGAGTATTTTCCTTACTCGTTAGCGAAATGTAGTGCCAGACGTGCCTTCAAATGCCCTTGCTCACGCTGTATTTTTTTCGCGGACAGTGTTGCATGTCTTCGTGTAGAGCAAGTAATTGGTGATTAAAGCAACAGAAAAGTTACAGCATATACATAGAGTGAACGTCCGTCCGTCCGTCCGTCCGTCCGTCCGTACCTCTGTCTGTCTGTCTGTCTGTCTGTCTGTCTGTCTGTCTGCATATGCTGTGCTGGCTACATCGGAGGGATGGACTGCCCTAGACCAATAGGAGCTTCGCCCCTAATTAACTCCAGGAGCTTAGCGCGACGCCATCAAACTAAAAGCCCTATCTCTGCCTCCTTTGATTACTGTAAATGGAGCGAATTTACAACCTGGTGTCACTTGGTATGCTTAGCACCAATAACCACTTATTTTTATCTTTTTAAGAGCCCGGAAACAATACTTTTGTGGCTCTGGAAAGTGCGCACTGAAACAATTATTACTTGAAATTATGGAAGAAGATATTATGGAACTCATCGACTCAAGACCAGCTACGGGCTGTCGATCCGGACATCCCGTAGCTGGTTTTGAATAACATCATGGCATATTACTGTGTCCCTGCCTCATTTCAAAAACTGCTTCGATCAATACGACAATTCTGAGAGAAGTTCTCGCACACTATTTACATTCCCTGACTTTAGATAATATAAAGTAAGCGCACATTTTGTGACAAAGGCAACGAGAAGCGGTCATGAGTTTTTGTCCTATGAGCTGTCCTATAATAACAATGTGATGGTTTGAAGGTGTTATGGATTGGAGAATGCGTCAATTCTGGTAAAAACACCTATCACATCACAATAATCCCCGGAACTTGTATCTTCAGCTTATTCTTTATTCCTTGTTTCAGAAACCTCTAACAGAAGACAAGATCGCATATGGTTCCTTGAAACGTCAAATAGAACAAGACTCAACGCAAAAGAAGCCTGCAGCATCGAGTCCGCTTGCCGGCACAACAAGAACTACATCATACATTTGCTTTCTACCGGAAATATCAGCACGTACGAATGCCAATACATTCGTCTACTTTCAAAATTACCGAATTTTCAGCACTCGGGGCTTAACCCGAGCGCAGAACTGGCGGAGACTCCGTTGGAACCATTGTACGCGGAAGGTGGAGCACTGCATCGAAGCCCGTATTTTGTGGCACATCTGAGCGATTTTCTCCGGTACGTCGTGCTTTGGAGGCATGGCGGCGTTTACTTAGACACTGACGTGATCGTGGTCAGGTCTCTGGAAGGTATCAAGAATAGCCTATTCTATCAGTCGAGAACTCCAGGTGAATCTGTGGCAAATGGTATTCTCTTTTTTGACAAGCATCACCCCGTGCTCAGAGCCCTTATCAGTGAGTGCGCGCATGTGTATAGTCCCGAGGTGTGGACCTCGTGTGGTCCTGCCCTTGTGTCGCCGCTAGCTTCTAACGCCGAATTTTCTCGCGGAATCAACATCGTAAACGAGCCGGCTTTTTTCGTTGTTTCATATAGAAAATGGGAGACCCTTTTCGATCCTAAAAGTGCACCTGAGGTGCTGAGAGCGATAAACGTCAGCTACGGTGTCCACTTCTGGAACAAGCTTAGTCAAAGTAGACGTGTGGTGACAGGATCTGGCTCTGCTATGGACGTTCTCGCTAATACCCATTGCCCCGACGTGTATAAGCTAGCATCTCTTCAGGGCTACCTATGAATAATCGCCGTTCCGAAGTGCTACTGATTGTTGAGTGCGCCAAAGGAAAACCCCATCATTTCCCTTTGCGCAACTAATCGTCACAAGTGTCCCCGCTTTTCCGTGTAATTCCACAATTATGCTAAGATTATTCTCCGCAGTATCTACTCTGTGCCAAGACAGTATCCTCCGCAGGTGGTACTTGCTTCAAGCTGCTCATTTTCACATGCAATATACGCTCTAGGGTACTTCTCTGCGATACTCCACTTCGTAAAAAAAACTATGCAGTGGTGTGAAGATAGAGACTGACGATATTTTCTAGGTAGCTGTATTTCGAAAGAAACAAAAATACTTTTGCTTCACAGTATATACCTGAAGTTGCTTCCCAGTTCGACTAAGTTTTAACTGAAGAGTGTCCGTTAGCTCACAGAACAGTAATGCAAACTTTTAAATACTTTGTGTTTTTATTACATTTAAAAAAAACTGCTGCGTGCCATATTTCGGTTCCTTACTGTAAGCACATCATGGTGCTTCACACACACGCTGGCGATGAGTTAGCCCAATGATTGTGCAACTGCGGAAAGTCGTGACATGTGCGCAGCTTTGTAGACATTGTTCCCCAAACTTGTTGTTCTGCTTCGACTGTCTTGCACGTTATGTGTGAAACACAGTGTAGTGAGCCAAAAGTGTCATTTCCGTTTTGCATGACCCTTCGAATGTGTGCCTGAAAGATCATAAGTTGTTATGAGCGGTTCATATTCGCGCATCCTGTTTACGTTCATTCATGCTGACCATGTATTTTGTGATATGTCAGTTTAGATGTAGCATTTGCTGAAATGTGATTGAATTTAATCGCAATCATTTCTTCAATGTGAATTCTAGTCAGATCCATGCAGAATAGGTCTGGGTGATTCGAGCATTACGTTCGATATCAACAATTGACAAACAGCTGTAGCGAACAGCAGAGTAAATATTATATGCGATAACAAATCGAGAGATTACATACATGTAGTGCTGCGACCGCTTTGGCCTATATAGTAGTAAATTGGCAAGCTCCACTCCGACCCCTCGTTAGCGTTCTAAACTATCATAAAGCTTCGGGGCTGTATGGTAGTTTATGACGAGGGTTTATAATTTAACGAAGAGCACGATATTTATAGAATTCTACTAGTATAACAATATTACAATATCAGAGGAAACGACCACATTCTTTTTTAAACTAACCCCTCTCGTTTTGCAAAAAAAAAGTCAGAATGCTGGACAGTGCTTTATTCAGAGCTATTCATGCACAATTTGCATCGTTGAATCACTTTCACCAAGTTCCTAAGTGTTTGCCTCTAATGTTGAATAGATATAAGTGGCGTAACCACGTAAGAACTTCCCGTTTCGAGAAGTGGGAATAATATACTTGTACGCTATAGTTTGTTCCAATTGGCGATGGGATAATGGTACCGTAAAGTGTATCTACACAGCAAGTTTGTGATATTGTGAATGACGTGAAGTTTTTCTACATGCAACTATTTATCTTACACTTGAATTGTGAAGTGCCTCATCCGGCGTTTGAATCACTTTTCTTTGTTTGTTTGTTTTGTTAATATCATGTGGTATCGTTGCGCGGCCCACATTGCACAAGACGGATTGTGTGCAAGACCACCTATGCAGCTGCTCTGATTTCCCTCCCCCTCGACAACGTGTAAATAAATACGAATGTTTGTCTTATTGTCCGAAAGCTCAAACTCACACATTTGTTTTCATGCCTTGTTGTAATATATATATATATATATATATATATATATATATATATATATATATATTATGATGACTAAGTTGTAACAAAGTTCATTGGCCGTGAACTCGAAAACGAACAAGCGCAATGGACCCGAAGATGAAGCGCACGTTCAAAGACGATGATGATTCTTAGCCGGAACTGGTGATGATGACTGACTGCTGTTCGGATGAGGATGAAGTGCATAATAGGCGCCTACTCTAATTTCCCCCACGTGGAAGCGGCCAGCCTGGCCGCTGCGGGTGAATTGTCAAGGTGACGAGGAGGTCGTGTAGAAAGCTTCATGCGGGAAACGTGTACAATTTTGGTGCTGTGGTAACGGTGGTCAGTTCACACGACAAGAGGCGTCACACGATAGTTGACAGGTGAAGTCTGCTCTAAAACTACATATGGGCCGATGAATCGAGGCTGGAACTTGTCGCACAGACCAGGTGTGCGAATTGCCCCGGTTGGAATAATACCACACGATGAGAGGTGTCGTAGACGGCCTTTCTTGCTTGTTACGTAGCTTCCGTGTTCATACGAGCACGGTGGCGGCACTGGGCAAGCCGAGAAACATATTCTTCGCAAGAAGATGTTGATGGAGGCCATTGCTGGTGAAGAAGAAAACATCGATAAAGAAAATAGGTGAACGTCCGTAAACGAGATGAAATGGTGAGTAGCCGGTTATGCGCTGAACAGCGGCGTTTTAGGCGAAAGTGAGGAACGGTAGAAGTTTCTTCCAGTTTCTGTGATCCGGTTGAATGTATATGGTGATCATGTCGGCATGGGTTCAATCAAATCTTTCGGTCAGACCGTTTGTTTCAGGATGGTAGCTAGACGCCGTCTTGTGTGTAGTACCAGAAACGTGAAGAACTTCACCTAAAAGCTGTGATACGAACACATTTCAACGGTGACTTAGAAGTACACGAGGAGCACCATGACGTATAATTATCGCCTGAAGGACGAAGTCAGCAACTTCTGATACTGAACCAGTAGCTACTGAAGTTGTCTCGGCGTAGCGTGTCAGATGGTTTACGGTGGTGACTATCCATCCATTTCCAGCGCCAGTAACAGAAAGGGCCCCTGAAGATCGACACCAACAACCTTAAAAGGAGTTGTAGGGCACGTCATTGGCTGTGAGTGACCAGCAGGAGGATATGTCGGCAGTTTGCGAAGTTGACACGGAGAGCAGGAACCCACGTACTTTGCTACGCTGGTAGAAGGGCCAGGCCAATAAAAATGGCTTCGAATGCGGTCGTAGATTTTGTGAAAGCCGAGGTGGCCAGTAGTCAAATCGTCATGAAAGGCGTTAAGTACATGATGTCGAAGAGCGCGTGACAGAACAGGTACCCAGCGTTGACCGTCAGGATAATATATGTGACGATACAGCACACCGTCCTGAAGCTTGAAGTGCTCGAGTTGTCGACGAAGCCATGCATTGGGTGGACGCGTAGCTCCTGAGAGGTGTTTTGTAATGCGCCAACAATACGGATCAGCCTCCTGGCGAGAACTGAAGGGTTGGTCATCGTCGATTCGTGGCTGGTACAGCGAGGCGAGCAAGGCAACAGAGCTGGGAGTCACCTCCACACTGGTGTCGTTGGATATGGCAGCTGGAGTGTCGAATGAAGCCGTAGGTAGTGGGCGACGAGAAAGAGAGTCGGTGTCTTGATGTTTTTTGCCAGATTTATAAATAATCTCCAACTGATACTCCTGCAAGCGTAAAATCCAACGACCCAAGCGTACGGACAAGTTCGTCATTTTAGAAAGCCAGCATAAGGCGTGGTGGTCCGTCACGATGGTCAATTGACGGCCGTACAGATAAGGACGGAACTTTAGTATGGACCAAACCACAGCGAGGCACTCCTGCTCAGTGATGTTATAGTTCTTTTCCGGTAGAAGTAAGCACTCGGCTAGCATATGCGACGACCCTTTCTCGTCCAGAGTTATTGCGTTGGAGGAGAACAGCACCTATACTGCAACCGCTGGCGTCGGTATGCAGGAGTGTCGGGGCGGTGTCATCAAAATGGCAGAGTACAGAGCTTCCTTCAATAAGTGAAACGCCGACTGACATTCCTCGGACCACACAAAGGGTGCATTAGAAGCAAGTAGTTTGAGAAGTGGCGCAGCTATTGAAGCGAAATTTTGTATGAAGCGACGAAAATAGGATGCGAAGCCAAGGAAACTTCGCAAATCCTTAAGTCTTGTGGGGCGTGGAAATCGAAGGACGGCAGCGATCTTTTCGGGGTCAGGTCAAATACCGTCCTTGCTCACGACATGACCGAAAATCTTGATGGATTTGGTGGCGAAACAGCATTTCTTAGTGTTGAGCTGCAGACCCGTGCCGTGAGGCATGTTAAGACGTCATCCAAGCGCCTCAGGTGCTGAGAAAACGTTGATGAAAAGATGATAATGTCATCAAGGTAGCGGAGACACGTGTTTCATTTCAGACCACGCAGGACGGTGTCGATCATGCGTTCAAACGTCACGGGCACATTGCAGAGGCCGAAAGGCATCACGTTAAATTTGTATAGGCCATCGGGGGTTGCAAATGCCGTTTTTTTTTGTAGTCATCGTGCATGGGAATCGGCCAATATTCCGAACGCAAATCAAGGCTTGAAAAGTATTCGGCACCTTGCAGTGAATCAAGGGCATAGTCGATGCGTGGCATGGAGTATACGTCCTTGCGTGTGATGCTGTTACGTGCCCAGTATTCGACGCAAAAGTGCACGGAGCCATGTTTTTTTCGTACCAAAACAACCAGAGATGACCATGGGCTACTTAATGGACGAATTATTTCTCGTTGGAGCATGTCAGTGACGTTCTCCTTGATCCTTTTTTGCTCAGCGAGAGACACGTGGTACGGGTGGCGATGCACAATGATGTTCCCTCCGTCTGAATGCGATGCGCTGCAGTGGTAGTTCGGTCCAACGTCGAGGAGCAGGTGTCGGAAGAATCAGCGTGTTTCGTAAATAACGCAAGCAACTGCTGCGCCTGCATAACTGTTAAGTCATCACTGATAAGGGCTGTGAAGGTAGAAAATGATTGAGGCTTACTCATATAATGGTCGTTGGTAGAGGCAGGTTTAAGTGGCGTGACACTGACTGGCTCAGCATCCACAACACAGGCTACTGCAGTGCGCTCTGGAAGGAGAACTTTCTCTGGTGTTACATTTGTAGCAATGACGAGCGCGGAGACATGATGGAAGCGTATGACACCTGACGCAAGGGCTACGCCTTCAGCGACGCAAGTCGACAAAGGGGACACCAAAACGTCACAGTGGTCGATGTCCTTAGAGGTCAGGGTCACGATTTGCTCTTGATGTGGCGGTAGTTCTAGATCTTCGCGAACGAACAGGCGTAGTGGCTTGTAGACATCTTCTTCAAGCATGGAGTCCGTAATAGTTAGGTGCAGAATCCGTTCACCACAACATATAGTGGCCGAAAAAGAAGATAGGAAGCTCCACCCTAAAATCAACTGGTGAGAGCACCGGGTAAGCACAGTGAACTGGATATAATGCAGGATGTCATCGATGAAAACGCGAGCAGTACAAAAAGCAAACGGGCGGATAGCGTTCACCTAGGCTTCGAAAAGATTGGGTCCATTATAAGGTGTCATTACATGTTTTAGGCGTTTCCACAAATCATACCTAATCACAGAAACTGTAGCACCGGTGTCCATCAAAGCGTCCACGAGAACTCCTTCCACCATAACAGAAACCATGTTCAACGGGCGTGCTGGAGGAATATCAGTCCTACTGTTACATGCAGTTTCTCCTCCGAAAACTGCATCACTTAGTTTTCCGACCAGTTGTCAGTGGCAAACGAGTCTGGCCGAAGAGGGAAGGAGGAGCGACGAAAGGGCGAAAGTGATCGGCGTCGCCTTGAACGGTAAGTGTTCCGCGTCTCAGTCGACGAGGGCGGAGATGGAGACCTCTGCTGTCCACATGAATAACGCCGGGCATAAGAATCCCCACTAGAAAACTCCCGTTCGCGCATGTCGTACCCGCGACGCTCGTCCTGCTGGCGCTTGCGGCAGAAGCGCGATATGTGGCACCGATATCCACAGTAAAAACATGTTGGGCGAGACGGGTACCAAGGCGGGTAGTAGAGGACATTCGGCGAACCGGGAGACAGCGCACTTAAGTGGACAGACGGAGGGTCGGGTGGCGTTGGCCGGAAGTGGACCAGTGGTGCAGCAGCAACCAACGTGAACGATGGCAGCGGCAACGTAGAGTTTACGTTGTGAGTAAGCGCGGCCGCAACTTGCGCGTACGTTGGAGGGCTGGACGAAGGTGGCTGGCTGTACGTAGGCTGGACCGGTGAATGATGTTAGCTCCTCCCTTACGATGTCACGCAAGGCCATGCTCGAAGGCTGTGTGACAGATGGAGACGGTGGTGACATGCTCATTGCTTGGAGTTCTTCGCGTATGATCTCCCGTATCATGTCACGCAGGTCCCGGTCTCCTGGACGGTGTTCACTATTGCCTGACTGAAGGTGTTCATTATTGCACGAGGAGCGAAGATTGGAGGGTCGCGCTGGTGGTTTACGATGTTAAGAAGAGGGGCTTGCGGCGCAGGGACGGGAGCACGAAGGGCATCCGCCCACTCACTCTGAGACATGTTGGCGGACTCAGAGTCCAAGCGGCGGCCTGAACGGAGCTCCAGCGAGTAGGCGTTGTGAGGAGAGCTACTGGGATTGCCAATCCGCCTCCACCCCATATGACGACTCGGTTTTAACGAGGTTTATTGGCCGTGAACTCGGAAACGAACAAGCGCAACAGACCCCAAGATGAAGCGCTTGTTCAAAGACGATGATGATTGTCAGCCAGGACTGGTGATGATGACTGACTGCTGTTGGGATGAGAATGAAGCGCATAATAGATGCCTACAATACACACACACACACACACACACACACACACACACACACACACACACACACACACACATATATATATATATATATATATATATATATATATATATATATATATATATATATATATATATATATATATATATATATATATATATATATATATATTGTAACGGGGTTTATTTGCAGCGCAGAACGCAGAAAGCGAAGCAGTCAGCAGCGTCCGGCCAAGCGCAGCAAGCACGAGCTTAAGCTGATGGCGATGCCCCTGATGCGCCGAGAAATGCCACTGAAGCTCCTCTTCTTCACTACAATCGCCCTCCGCACAAAAAGACGCCATCCTGGCGGATTAGGGAGAAGAAACGACTAATGGGTCGTAATATGGCTTGAGACGAGAGACGTGGACAGTGTCGCGGCCGCGGTAGCGTAGGTCTGTGGATGGGATGATGGGCTCCACGATATAGTGGACGAGTGACGTTTGCTCTATAACGCGGTATGGCCCGATGTATTTGGGAAGAAGTTTTGCGGAGCGGCCAGGCGCGGTAGCAGGTGCCCGAAGCCATACTAATGAACCAGGTGGAAAGTTTGGAGCCGAACGGTCCCCAGTCTGGCGGGATTGCTGCTGCCACTGGTCCTCGGTAGAAAAAGAGCGGGCAAGCTGGCGGCATTCTTCAGCATGTCGGGCAGCTTCGGACAGAGGTGTACTTTCGGACTCATAAGGTTTATATGGAAGAATAGTGTCTACTGTATTTGAAGGTTCTCGTCCGTACAAAAGAAAGTATGGCGAAAACCCAGTAGTAGCTTGTACGGCAGTATTATACGCGTAGGTGACGAACGGGAGAACTTGGTCCCAATTTGAATGATCAGAGGCGACGTACATCGACAGCATACTGCCAAGAGTACGGTTGAAGCGCTCCGTCATGCCATTTGTTTGAGGGTGGTACGCTGTACTTGTGCGGTGCACGATTCGGCATTCGTTGAGTAATGCCTTCAAGGCGTCAGAAAGGAAGGCACGGCCTCTGTCACTTAAGAGCTCGCGAGGGGCACCATGACGCAGAATGAAACGTTGCAACAGAAACATTCCAACGTCACGGGCGGTGGCAGTCGGCAGCGCGGCTGTTTCGGCATAGCGTGTCAGATGGTCTATCGCAATAATAATCCAGCGATTACCAGCTAGAGTTGATGGTAGTGGTCCGTAAATGTCAATGCCGACGCGATCAAAAGGTCGACTAGGACAAGGAAGAGGTTGTGACGGGTAGACTTGCCCGGGAGGTAACTTTTGTCGTTGGCACTGAGCACACGACCGAATGAACTTTCGCACGTAGTTATACGTGCCGCGCCAATAATATCTGAGTCGAAGCCTAGCGTATGTCTTGAAGAGGCCTGCGTGGGCGCACTGTGGGTCCGCGTGAAAAGCTTCGCAGATGGCGGCTCGAAGATGGTGGGGTATCACAAGGAGACACTTGCGACCGTCAGAAAGGTAGTTGCGTCGATAAAGAAGATCATCCCTTAGGCAAAAGTTGCTAGCCTGGCGGCGGAGAGCGCGAGACGGCGAATGAGTGAGAGGATCAGAAAGAATGCTTATGAGGCCACTGATCCAGGGATCCTTTCGTTGTTCCAACGTCATGTTGCGCAAGGCGGATGACGCAAGTGCAGGCTCGAGGGAAGAGAGGCAAACACCTTCATCCGATATGGGTGAGCGAGAAAGGGCGTCGGCGTCCGTGTGCTTACGACCAGATCTGTAAATAACGCGGATGTCGTATTCCTGAAGTTTGAGCGCCCAGCGAGCAAGTCGTCCGGAAGGGTCTTTAAGTGTGGATAGCCAACAAAGGGCGTGGTGGTCAGTGACGACGTCGAATGCGTGACCATACAGGTAGGGGCGAAATTTTCCGAGGGCCCAAATAATAGCTAAACACTCTTTCTCAGTCACGGAGTAGTTAGCCTCGGCTTTCGTCAAAGTACGGCTTGCGTAGGCGACGACATATTCATCAAACCCTGCCTTTCGTTGCGCGAGCACAGCGCCAAGTCCAACACCGCTGGCATCAGTATGAACTTCCGTGGGAGCGGCAGGATCGTAGTGGCGGAGGATGGGTGGTGAAGTCAGCAGGTGGCGTAATTTGGTGAATGCATCGTCGCATGCTGGTGACCAGGTGGAAAGGTCCTTGTCGCCGCTAAGAAGGTCCGTAAGGGGCGCACATATGGAAGCAAAATTTCTAATAAAGCGTCGGAAGTATGACGACAAGCCGACAAAACTTCTAAGTTCCTTCAAGTTTTTTGGCTTCGGAAAATCGGCGACTGCTCGAAGCTTGGCGGGGTCGGGAAGTATGCCGTCCCGCGATACGACGTGGCCAAGAATGGTGAGCTGCCGAGCACCAAAACGACACTTCTTGAGGTTTAGTTGAAGGCCGGCGTCGGTGAGACGTGTGAGGACTTGCTCGAGACGATTTAAATGGGTGTCGAAATCGGTGGAAAAGACAACTACGTCATCGAGGTAGCATAAACATGTGTTCCACTTGAGGCCTCGTAAAATAGCGTCCATCATTCTTTCAAAAGTGGCTGGAGGCTTACAAAGGCCGAAAGGCATAACGGTAAACGCGTATAACCCATCAGGTGTGACAAATGCTGTTTTCGGTCGGTCAGATGCTTCCATAGGAACTTGCCAGTATCCAGACCGTAAATCCAGTGAAGAGAAATATTCTGCTCCCTGCAAGCAGTCAAGGGCGTCGTCTATTCGAGGTAACGGGTAAACGTCCTTGCGGGTGATCTTGTTTAAACGTCGATAGTCGACACAGAACCGAATGGAGCCGTCCTTCTTCTTAACAAGAACGACCGGTGACGCCCAGGGACTGTTAGAAGGCTGTACAATACCCCGCTGGAGCATGTCAGCAACCTGGTCGTCAATAACACGGCGCTCCGACGCTGAGACTCGGTAGGGGCGCTGCCGTAGAGGCGTGTGGCTTCCTGTGTCAATCTTGTGAGATATGTTCGATGTGCGACTGAGGCCAGAAGCGTGGCTTGCGACATCGATGTTGCGACATCGATGGAGCGGTGGAAAGCGTCAAGGAGTGACTGGTCAACAACAGAGTCAGAAATGAGTGCGCTGAGGTCCGTAGAAAGTAAACTAGATGGAGCGTCAAAAATGTGACGGGCGTCGATCGGATGCACGTGACCGAGACATTCACCATAGAATAAAGGTAAAGGCCCTTCTAGAGTATTGTACACGAGCGTCTTCGTGACGCCATGGTGGAGAGTAAGGAGAGCAATGGGCAGTGGAGAACATTTCCGTTGAATGAACAGGGCAGAGGGCGTAAATAAAACATCACCGTTGGAAATAGCGTCACACGACACAGTCACCAGCAGAGCAAAGCGCGGTGGTACGATGGTGTCGTCGGAAACAAACAGTTTATAACACGGCAGGGAGGCTTCGACAGCGTCAACATCAGGAAGTGCAGATAGCTCAAGTTCAGTGCGACAGCAGTCAATGACGGCATTATTATTCGCAAGGAAGTCCCAGCCGAGTATCATGTCATGGGAACACGAGGGCAGCACTACGAATTCGACAATATACACAATCCCTTCGATGACGACTCGTGTGGTGCAGGCTGCGAGAGGTGTTACACTTTCTGCGTTAGCCGTTCTAAGAGAGAGGCCGGATAATGGCGTCAGAACTTTGCGCAGTTTGCGGCACAGGTTCATGGACAGGACGGATAGAGCGGCTCCGGTGTCAACAAGCGCCATGACGACGATACCATCGACTGACACTTCAATGACGTTAGCTGGACAGGGGCGAGGACTTGTGCATGGCGACGGGGACGCAGTTCGTGCCTCGGGAACTGCGGCCGTTAGTTTTCCTGGTCGGTGGGTCCGGAACGGCGACGCATAGGGGAAAGCGAACGTCGACGTGGAGATGGGGAGCGGCGGGTCGGGCCGTGTGGACGATCAGAAGGAAAGGAAGAGGAAGGAGGGCTTGAAGGCGTAGACGAAAACTGAGGGTCGAAAGAGGGCATTCGTCGAATGTTCTGGGCAGCCTGGCGACGACGACAATAACGTGCCACGTGGCCAACACCACCACAAGAAAAACATATGGGACGGTTGTCGTAGGTCCGCCATTGGTCGTAGACTCCGACTTGCGGCTGGGGGGCAGAAAACTGCGGCCGAGGTGGTATCGGCATAGGCGGCGGTGAATAGGTCGGCGGTGCATTGGTCAGCGGCGAAAAGGGCGCCGGCGAATACATAGGCGCTGACTGGAACGCAGGCTGTCGAGGGCGAGCAACGGCTTCGGCGTACGTGAGAGGTGCGGCGACTGGGGGAGGTTCACGGGCGGGAGGAAGAACTTCTGCGACCTGGTCTTGAATGAAGTCGCGGAGTGTAGACGGCGATCTGCGTGGTTGATCGGGTACACAGGACATCAAAGAGAGCTGACGAGCGACCTAAGCGCGGATGAACTCTTGGATCTTGGAGAGAAGAGGGGCATGGTCTTCTCCTATGCCAAGGGTGGAAAGGCTGGACGAAGAGTCGTCGAGCACCGAGGGACGTCGGGTGGAAAGACGTTGCCTGCGCAACTCGTCAAAACTCTGGCATAACTCGGTCAGTTCTAGGACAGTGCGAGGACTCTTTGAAAGCAACATTTGGAAAGCGTCGTCCTCAATGCCCTTCATGATATGCTTGATCTTAAGCTCTTCGGACATTGACTCGTTGACTCGCTTGCAAAGGTCCAGAACGTCCTCAATATAGCTTGTGAAATTCTCACCAAGCTGCTGGGACCGAGTATGTAAGCGTTGTTCGGCACGGCGTTTGCGTACCTCAGGCCGCCCGAAAACTTGTGTGAGGCTCGTTTTGAAGACCGACCATGTAGGGAGTTCCGCTTCGTGGTTTATAAACCACAGCTTGGCCACGTCCGACAGGTAGAAAGAGACGTAGGCCAACTTGGCGGTGTCATCCCATTTGTTGTGAGTACTCACT
This sequence comes from Rhipicephalus microplus, assembly GCF_013339725.1. Classification (NCBI taxonomy): domain Eukaryota; kingdom Metazoa; phylum Arthropoda; class Arachnida; order Ixodida; family Ixodidae; genus Rhipicephalus; species Rhipicephalus microplus. The sequence continues at coordinate 33,234,363 of NC_051173.1, read as the reverse complement.
CGCTCGTACATTGAAATCCAGTCGTCAATGTCCTTGTCTTCTGTGCCTGAGAAGACAGGGGGATCTCGCAGACGCAGAGAACCGGCGCAGAGAACAGTAGGCGGTGCCGGTGGAGGAGTTGGAGCGGCGCTTGCGTCGGTAGGCATAATGGATGGTAAAATGCGATTCCGAAGCTCCAGGGTGATCGAAACCCAGCAGAATCCACCACTTGTAACGGGGTTTATTTGCAGCGCAGAACGCAGAAAGCGAAGCAGTCAGCAGCGTCCGGCCAAGCGCAGCAAGCACGAGCTTAAGCTGATGGCGATGCCCCTGATGCGCCGAGAAATGCCGCTGAAGCTCCTCTTCTTCACTACAATATATATATATATATATATATATATATATATATATATATATATATATATATATATATATATATATATATTGTATATATATATATAGGGATGGCGCAAGGTTATAAGTTGAAAAGTAGATGCGCTTTCACTCTATAACTTGTTTATTCCGTCGACGTTTCAACGGGAGCCCCGTCTTTTTCATTATGCCTTGAGAAAGACGGGGCTCCCGTCACAACGTCGGCTGAATAAACGAGTTTTTATGTGAAAGCGCATCTACATATATATATATATATATATATATATATATATATATATATATATATATATATATATATATATATATATATATATATATATATATATTGGGCATTTAGGTACGCATCTTCTTCACCTGTAGCCCTGCCGCGGTGACCTAGTGGCGAAGGTACTCGGCTGCGGACCCGCAGGTCGTGGGTTGGAATCCCGGCTTCGGCGGCTACATTTCCGATGGAGGCGGAAATGTTGTAGGCCCGTGTACTCAGATTTGGGTGCACGTTAAAGAAGCCCAGGTGGTCGAAGTTTCCAGATCCCTCCACTACGGCGTCTTTCATAATCAATTGGTGGTTTTGGAAATTTAAATCCCACACGTCAATCAATCAATCAATCAATTCTTCACCTGTAAATTATCATCATTATCATGTATGGCTCACGCATCCTGCCGCGTAGTATCATCATCTTGGTTCATTCATCGTAGCAGTCGGCTGCCGGTTCCTCGGGCCTAATAAAGGTCATTCAAACTAAGACTTCATACGTGGTGGAGGTGCTGGGTATCGATCCAAGTATCTCTCGCATGCGAAGCGAGAGGTACTGGGATCATATTATATATATATATATATATATATATATATATATATATATATATATATATATATATATATATATATATATATATATATGTCACAGGCTGCATTTGGGCAGGTCCATAGCTTCAGGTAAAGCAATTGTGCCACGTTTGCATCGCACTTGCTCAACTTATCAGGAAGACTGTGTCACCATTCGAAACGCTCTCTCAAGAATCAGACAACGTTTCTAGCTGCAAGGGAAGACTCGGCCGTAAACTCTGCGAACTTCGACAATAATATACAGAGAGAGAGAGAGAGAAAGAGAGAGGGAGAAAACACAAAGAGAATAGCAGGAAGGTTAACCAGGGCTGAGCCCTGATAGGCTACCCTGCGCGGAGAAGGGGAGAGGGGGAAAAATGTTATAGGGAGGAGAAAAAAGATCACTGACTGGGCCGACGCGTAACAGTTTGACATCACAAACTTATATCTCGTGGCCGGTGTGTTTGAGAAAACGCAACAGTGCTTTCGGTGCCTTTCAGATATTGGATGGGCAGTGCCATGGTACCAATACTTTTTCGACAGTGAAATCACTGCCGTCCAGTTAATTTAAAACACTGTGCAGGTGAAGCCTCTCGTTTCTGTATGCCGGGCAGTAACATAAGATATGTTCAATAGTCTCATCCATGGCCAGTCATTGCACACCGCGCTGTCAGCCATCCCTATCTTAAGTGAGTAGGCATTGGTCAAGGCCACGCCCAGACGCAGATGGCACAACACGGCACCTTTCCCCCTAAAAAGACCAGAGTGAATCCGCATTCGTAGAGATGGGTCGACAGAATATAGTCGATGATGTGCGAACTGTGATAACTGCCATTTCTGGGGTGCCATGTTCTGCGCCAGCTTACTTAGGTATCTAGCCGAGTCAATCCTTGATAAAGGTACGGAAACAGTGTTTGTACATGTGCCTTTCTGGCTGCTTCGTTGGCGAGGTCGTCGCTGGAGATACCGCAATGGCTTGGTATCCACTGGAACAGAACGTTGTGTCCTTGTTCGATCGCATAGTGCAGCATTTCTCTGATCTCCCACACCAGTTGTTCTTACGACCCGCGACAAAATGCCGACGAAAGACTTTGTAGAGCCACCTTAAAATCTCAGAATACTGCCCATCAATTAGCCGCTTGTTGCTTGATATAATCGATGGCAACTCGCAGGGCAAAAATTTCTGAACCAGTCGATGTGCTCACGTGACAAGGTTTGTAGGTGATATTGATGTGTCACGATAAAAAGAAGGTGGCACCAGTTGAGATGGTGCCACCTGTGTATACGTGGATTCTTCCAGCGTAGAAGGTGTGTAAACAGTCAAGAGTTGCTTGCTTCAAGGCCAAGGTAAAAAGGACTTTTCTATTTCTTAGTCCTGGGACGGAAAGGTGCCCGTCGTGTGGTCGTAGGCTCCACAAAGTGGACGGTGAATGCGCCAGGGGTAAAGCCAGATAGTAGAAAATCGTGGTGGGAGCTGACGACCTAAGAGAACGACTCCTGCGGTCGTTGTTCTGGCAGAAATGCCAACTGGCTCGATGCCATCCTTGAAATGTGCCGAATATGTGCTCTCCGCTCGTCGGTTGTGACGTATGTCGTAACCGGATTATCCCGAACCAATATATCTGTTTCAGTGGCTGAGGTAGTTCGCGGTAGGCCGAGACAAACACGTAGTGCCTCTGCTTGCGTGCTCTGAAGTGCTTGGATGTTTGTCTTGCAAGCTTTAGTAAGCAGAGGAGAACTGTAGCGCAGTACACCAATAAAAAGTGCTTGGTATTGCTGTAGCATATAACTCAATGACGAACCCCGTATTTTCTCCAGCGATAGCTTTCAGGACGTGGGCAGTAGGTACCAGTTTCGCTTTCAAGCTAGTCACGTGAGGGCCTCAGGAGAGGTCGCGGTCAACAATGACACCTAAAAAACGATGGCTACGCTTGTAAGAGATGAGCTGGCCAATTATGCTTATCGGGTAACTTGTCGTCGCCTTGCGCGTGAAGGCCACCAGTGCACATTTTTCTGTTGAGATTGTTAGACCTTGCGTGCGAAGATAGGCAGATGCTTGCGACACTGCCTTCTGTATCCTTGCTCGAACTTGTAGGCGTGTCTATGCAGATGCCCAGCCACAGATGTCATTAGCGTATATTGAAGCACTGACTGTTCCTGGAAGAGCTTCAGCCAAGTCAAGCAAGGCAAGATTGAAATGAACTGGGCTTAAACACCACTTTGCGGGAAGCCATGGCACGTATAGTTGTTTGAGGTCGGGCCAACTTCAGTATATACAAAAAAACAATCTTCGTGTCAGGTAGCTTCAAATGCCTCAAAACATTCGCCCTCCCAGTTCAACTAACAGCAGTGCGTTTAGATAGCTTGATGGGAAACGTTGTCATATGCACCTTTAGCATCAATAAAGAGTGCAAGTGCTAATCGCTTCCTAAATTTCTGCTGTTCTGCCGATGAAACCAAATTGATGACGTTATCAATAAATGAATGGCCTCGCCAAAATCCCACCATGGAGTCGGGGTAAATGTTGTGCCATTGAAGGAACCATTCCAGGAGCGTGAGAATCATGCGCTTCATGAGTTTCCTAACGCAGCTGGAGAGATCTACAGGCTGCTATAATGTCAGAACCAGAGGGGATTTTCTTGCATTCAGAAGTGGCACAAGACGGCTCCGTTTACATTCTTGAGGTATGACGCAATCTTCCTATGACCAACAAAATAAATTTAGCAGTTGTTGTCTTGCTGCTTGGCCTAAGTGACGCAGTCGTATACGTTATCCCATCTGGCACTGGTGAATAAGGACGCCTACACAGTGTCTGTTCAGCTTCTAGCTCTTCCATAGAAAAGGGAGCATCCGTACTTATATCTCGTGGATCGGGGATACCGCATAAATGCATATCGGAGAATAGGACTGTCCCGCCAGTGATGTTCGCGAAACAATCCTCTGCAACTTCAATTTCATGGCGGTTTGGACGAAGTGCGAGAGCCTAGAAGGGATGACGTTGCATGGGGCCTGAGCGAAGGCCCTGTAGAGTTCTGCATACCTGCATCTGCTCTCAGCAAGTCTACGTAATGCCGAAAGACTATAATTTGATGTCAAGCTCCATGCGCTTCTGTGAGCGTGTGAAGCTGTGCGTAAAATTTTTCATTGCATCAGCAATAGCTTCTTCTAGCCCACACGAGAAATCATTTCTGCACGTGTCCTCTACTTGATCTTCTTAAAGTGTCCAGTCTATATACCGATTGTCCGGTGAGGACGAAGTCTCTTGCCCATCCATGCTACTGACTTAAGTCGGATTGTGATCTCTATCATGGGTTTCGATATCTGTTAACCACCGCACTTTTGAATTTAGGCACCACGACACCAGTGTCAGGTCGAGGCAGCTGCTGTACATCGTTCCTCGCAGGCATGTCCGGCCACTATCATTCAAAAGGCACAGGTTGTTATCTGACACAAACGATATCATTGAGTGCCCCTTGAAGTTTGTCGTCAAGCTTCCCCATTTTGAATGTTGTGCATTGAAATCACCTGTTCTAATGAAGGGCCTGGAATAGCGCTCATAATGTCTGTTAATCTCTTACAATCATATGGACTTGCGGGGGATATATATACGCCTATAAGTGTAAAAGACAACCACTTCTTCTTCGGAGTGATGCACACACACTGGTTCTCGTCGTCTGGCGGTATAGCGTGGGCGAAATAAGTAAAATCCTTGCGAATGTAAACAATAACTTTGCTGCTCCTTCCATTCGTGGTTGCAGCGAAATACTCGTGTCCTCATATTCTAATAGTCGATGAGTTTGGCTCACAGATTACTATTATAGGGAAGTGGTTTTTAAACACTAACTGTCGGAAATCCGATATCCGGGGCCTCAGGCCTCTCACATTCCATTGAAATATGATGGCGTTTTGAATATTATCAGAAAACGATAGCTGTTGTCGTTGACGAGCAATGGTTCTGCTGTTATTCTTGTTAAGCAATTGTCTTTTGAAGGCTTGCTACGACCGGGATGATCGTATCCAGCAGCTGCAGCGCGCTTTGTGCTAGTAGTGTTTGCACCTTCTCCACGAACACACGAATGGTACACACAAGAAAGCTGATCATGGCGAATATTCATATTCCTGTTTTGGTTTGGAGAATTCGGACGAGGAGTGCTTCACTGGTGAAGTCTGATGGCGCTCTTCAGTGGCTTGTAGTCGAGGGAGTTCCGGCCAGGCGTCAGCTGTGTCACTCTTGGCGGCTTCTTTATCCTTCGACTAGACATCGCTTGTTCTGGGAGACAGAAGTTGAGGCGACTTTGATCGCGGTTCACGAGTCAACGATGCTTTGGATGTCTTGGAGCACCATCGATGACGTGATTGTAGTCGTGTAATAGATGCAGCCACTTCGCGGTAAGACGAGTGATCTCGAACCATTTTCTTCAGCCCTGCCATTTCCCTTCGAACAATCGGACAATCTTTCGAAGTTGCATCGTTAGGCCCGTCATAATTCGAACATTTCCGAGTATTGGATCGATATCTGCTAGTGGCGTGAGGTGCAGTGCACCAGGCATAAACGGTCGTGTTGACGATCGTCTCGTAAACATTATAATTTACTCCAGTGATGATTTCCTTGCCGATTGGTATGTGAGAGCGGACTGCCATGCCATTAAGCTCTGTGACCTTGCTCAATATGTCCAGCGCAGCCGCGTGGTTAACGTCAATGACTAGAACCTTCTTGCGCCTGTTCTCTCTGACGTCTTTGATTTCGTTGGCACCAGTGCCTCCAGCTGTGCAGACACGGCTTGCCTGCTGAGGCGCCTCATATTATCCGTGGCGAGAACTGGCATAAACAGGACGGTGAATTCCTTGATACTACGCGAAGGTCTTACGGGGGACGCACTCGAATCAGAAGGCGTGCTCAGAAACCCTCTATGAGCCTTTCGGCTCCTCACCAGCTCGACAGTGTCGTAACCGGACTCTTCACTGCTGACATAATGATTCATGGTATCTTCCCTGTCAGTGTGGCTCTCAGCGTCATTGCGCTTCCTGGAGGCGGCTTCCGCAGGATTTGTGGGGTCTGGCGGTTGCGTGTGCGACTCTATCTCCATCGCACTCTGGCAAAAACGCACACTTGCCTGGAGAAAACAATGTTATTCTCAAAAAAAAAAACAAAAACTTAAGGTTGGTTGGTTGTTCCTCAGAGTCCTGGCGCAAAAAACCACGGGGAACGGCCATGAAATGGACGGTGCCTCATTTGGGAGGTGGAGTTGTTTTACCAGCCGGATTAATTGGATAACGATGTTTAATCAAAGAACCAATTGGTAAACGATAGATTAGAAATAAAAGAAATAGAGGTAATACAAAGAGCGAACAAGCTAATATGGTTTGAAATAAAGTAAATTTATGCCTCAGCTTAACATTCTAATCGTTTTGTTGCCTTTAGAAAATCGCTTACGGCCTCGCAAACATTCCTGTGGCTAAATCCCTTTTCAGTTGCTCCAAAGGAGAGGATCACCAGAAGGGATAAATTTAGAGCCAACCTATGGAGAGGTTCTTCTAACAGTCTCTTCCTTTGGTTTGTATATAACCTGCACGTTAAGAGGAAATGGAAAAAGGATTCACCCTCGTTGCAGTTGAGGCATAGGAGAGACTGTGCCAGACTAGACCTGTGTAGATAAAGGTTCAGGGGGGGGGGGTGAAGACTCGGCATCTTAGTCTCGTAACTGATATCTCCGCCGTTCTAGAGGAGCACCATCAATATTTCCAGGGGTACTCTTAAGATGGGAGAAATTCAATGTCGCCAAGCGAGATTTTTTAAACTGATCCGACATGACAAATTTTTCAAAGCGTTCAACGGCGATAAATGCTAGCTTCTGCAATATAGAAATTATAGTATAATTATGGGGGCCACTGCGAGTGCACCTGCATATTCATTGAGGGTTAAACCTTGATGCCCTGGTATCCACACACCAAGCGAATGAGTCGTAAATGTCTTGGGGGTAAGGTCGTGAAATACTTTTAAATAATTGGACATATTAAGTACAGGTAATGAACTAAACGCAGACAAGCAGTCTGAAGGAATAATATAATCTGTTATTGATTGACCTAATTTTCGTAACGCTAAGAGAATCGCAAGTAATTCCGCTTGATAAATAGGTGTGAAATTGAGTAAACGAATTGAAAAAGACGACTAAAACACTGAGGATGCAATTCTGACTCCTGCCTTCTCTTCGCGAACTGAAGATTCAGTTGCTATTACAATCTTTATGTCTAATCTTGCCAGATGGTCTTTCGAAATGGCATTTAGGTATCTACTGGGAAGAGTTTTGCAATTATTGGGAAATATATTGTCGAATTCCATTTTCATTGTTTGAATAGGTGTTCTTAGTAGCCATACTTCGCGAAGGTTAACTTGTAATGTTTCGAAGAGCTTCTGTATGACGATTATTTGTGAACGCTTTAACCTAGACCACTGGTGGTTAACAAAGGACGTCGGCTCATTAATGCAATCATATTGCAACCACCTATGTGGAGATGCGTATATTTGTAGGAAGGTACGGACTGCTAGTATTTGGAACATGGCACGAAGAAAAGGCAGGCGCGCATCCTTATATAAAATATTATTTGCGACAAATTTATGGAGCCCAAGACATATTCGTAACGCTTCGCGTTCTAGTAGTATGAGTGGTGTGGTCTAATTTTGTAGGTTGGTGCTCCTGAAAACAAGACACAGCCAAGCTCCTTTATTGGCCGAATATACATACAATATGTCATGACCAGCACATTACGACGTAAACTACAACGTTTATTGCTGAGTCTCCAATTGAGGACTCCAATTTAGGTTATGATGAGGACTCCAATATGAGGACTCCAATTTAGGTTATCAGTATAAGTCAAGTATTCATTCGATTTCACCTGCGGGATAAAGTCCCGTCTGTAAAGCACGAAAATCTGCACTGGAACACTTGTAGAAAAAACTGCGACTGCACTTTTCTGACGTTTAATGATAGATTAATATCGTCTAATCATGTGTCCAGAGCATACATATAAAACTGTAGCATCTGATATAATGTATGTATATCTGTAGCTGTAGCAAAAATGCGATGTCGTCAGCGTATGCATACACCTGTACATCATGTTGTGCTGGAATTCTGCACAATAAAATAACAAATAATAATGGTGAAAGTACCGAACTTTGGGGGAGACCTCTAGTTTGTTTATACTTTGAAGACGATATGCCAGATTAAGAGCAATAGAATTCTCTATATTTTAGAAAGGAGTAAACCCATGCCACGAAGTAGTTTGGTAAAGCGATGTGCGTTGCCAAATTTATTCGTTCAATTAGTTTCACACTGTCATAAGCTTTTGCAATATCTAAAGTTACTATGGCGGGAACCTGTTTCTTAGGACGAGCTAGTTGTATCCTGCTTTCCAGACCAACATGGGGACAACAAATGGAGCAGTCACGCCTTAATCCAATTCGGCAGGGGCGTAAAATTGCATTTTCGTCCAACCAGTTGTCATTCCTAATGTGTTTAAGACTTTTGATTAGTTTTACCAGATTAGCTGTGAGTGAAATAGGCCTAATGTTATCCAAAGTAAACCCCGCTCCATGTTTCTTTAATAAAGGAATTATTTTCGCCGTTCTCTACACAGGCGAAATCCACGATTGTCTAATGGAGTGGTTAACTATTCCAAGTAAATCTTGAACTGATACTTTATGGATTATTTTTATTACCGATGCAGTTATTCCATTCGAACCTGGAGCAGAATTGTGCAATATTTTCACTACTTGTGCTATTTCCGACACTGTAACCTTTTCAAAGTCATCGCTGTAAACAGGGCATGGCGAGTGGTAAAAGTTAGAAGCCGTGAAGCGGCTTTCCTGCCCTTGAGCAATTGTTTCCAGAAACGTAGGCAACTCACTTGGCATTGAGACTATCGATTTGAGGTTTGTTGATGGTGGGATTACTTTTTGGGCTTTAAGGAAGTTGAAAAGTGAAAAGTGATAGCCAACGTTCCGAGTTTCTTTCAAAGCCTGTGGCCAGGCTTTGAAAGAAACTCGGAACGTTGGCTATCATCGTTATCCTTCGCAGCGGCAACTGTTCGCTTAAAAGTTGCAGCCGCGTATTTGTAATCGCTGCAGTTTCAAGGGCATGGATTATATAGCAGTTTTCGCCACGCTGCTTTTCTTAGCCAGAAATGACGTGAACAATCAGAGTTCCACCAATGATTCAAAGGGCGTTGTTTAGATACCTGAACTGGGAATTTAGCTTTATTAAAGATTGTGTTATAACATCCTTAAAGTTGATAACATTTCGATCTTTATTTACCTCGGTTCGTTTTAACAAAGCCACACGTAGTGTCTGTTCAAATGTATTAAAATTGATGTGAGAAATGGGCTGCCTGATTAGTGAAGTCACAGGACATACAAGCTCAAACAATATAGAAAAATGATCGCTAGTTGTACCCGAGTTTAAAGTAGACAATTAAAAAGTACAGAGGCTAGGACTACAGAAAGTCAGATCAATCGCAGAATGAGACTGATTACATACAAACGTGGGGGTTCGCTGGGTTATGCATAATGAATTGTTTTTAGGAACAATATCCCACAAGTGCTTTCCACTCATATCTGTTCTGAATCTCCACGAAGTGTAATGAGAATCGAAGTCTCCTATCTTTATTATGCCTTTTTTGCGAGACAAAATCACGGTATCCTAAACACTAGAATTTTGTACACTGGACGAAAATTAAGCGTTTACTAACAAAAAGGGAAAGTGTCCCGGAAGAAAGACGTCTAATGGTAAAATTTCACATTCTAAATTTATTATTTGACCTGTAACTTTTATCCGATGTGCAAATTTTGAAGAAATAAACACTGCTAAACCACTTCCTCGAGAGGGGTGGTCTAAGCGAAATGTTTGGTAGTTTTAGGATGAAAGGTTTTGTCTTTAGAAAGCCAAGTTTCTTGCAACACTATAACATCTGGCGAATGCTGATTACAAAGGCAAAATAAATAAGTTGTTGCGGAAAAAATTGACCGGCAATTCCACTGCAAGATTCTTAATACACCTATTTTGAGGATATGCCTGCAGCATTCGCTGTCTTCTGGAATAAGCTATCTTTCAAAAAACACTGTTTTGATGCTATTCCTTTCTGATAGATATGTGGCGTACATCCACCATGCTAAGCCACGTCTTCTTCGTTTTTGTCGGGACCAAGTGTCTTCTCGCTGCTTCCTCGTCCTCGCTACCGGCACATATGCACGAGAATATCAAAGGTGATTTAGTTTTTCCTGCGCGGGTCAACTCACCATCATTAAAGACGCGCATTAGGAGGGGAATAAAATGGAAACCACCACAATTAGGTAGAACCTATTGGATGGATGGATGGATGGATGGATGGATGGATGGATGGATGGATGGATGGATGGATGGATGGATGGATGGATGGATGGATGGATGGATGGACGGACGGACGGACGTTAGATCCGTGTGTGAGCTGTGACTTTGTTATTGCTTCCATCATCAATTACTTACACTGCACGAACACATGCGATGCTGTCCGCGAAAAAATACAGCGTGAGCAAGAGCATTTAAAGGCACATCTGGCAGTACATTTCGCTAACTAGTGCGGAAAATACTACTCAAAAGGGCCGATAGATAAATAGATGCATAAAAGGACGGACAGACAGAACATCGCTTCGTCGGTTTATTTCAATATATCTTGTCGCCGAGATATCCGGCAGACATTTCTCGGCTGACCCGGCGCACCAGCCATAACAGCTCACTCATGTTGATGGTCAGCAGAACGCATTTTTAAATGAAAGGAAATATTCAGAAATGAAGCCTACCGCCATGGGCGGTAGGCCCTATTTCTGACTATTTCTATCAAAGGTGCTAGACAGGTGGAACTACATTGAAGACTTGGTGATTTGTACGTACCCGGCAGAAAAAAAGTATCCCAGCATATCCACAGAGTGAATGATCAGTGGGGCGAAGCGTTTGTCAGTCCATCCACGCTTCCGTCCACCCGCGCATCCCTTCATGCGTCCATCCGTCTGTCTGTGCGTCCAACCGTGTATTCATCCGTCCGTCCGTCCATACGTTCCTGCGTTCGTCCGTGCGTCCAGCTGTGCGTCCATCCACTCATCCGCGCGTCCGTCCATCCACGCGTCTGCTCATCCGTCCGTCTGCTTGTCTGTCTGTATATCCATACTTCCATTCATTCGTCTATTTAGTGAACACTCCAAGTACAGCCATCTCGTATCTTTTCATCGCGACCGTAGTTATGCGATCGTCTCTGTGCTACATACCTACCTACCTGGCTACCTACTATATACGTCGAGGACGCACGACCCACGGCTTAAGGAGCTTCGACCCTAAAGTATATCCCCTGTGGCACTTGCCCACTCTCTCGAGTATGTGCCACCGGGGGTTACAAACGATAATAGGGTGATCGGGTGACGCCATAAGAAGCTTCCCCCTTAAAAAGCAATGCCTCGCTTTCGCGTTCATCTCTAGACACTTTATTGAGGACGTCCCAAAACATTACTTTCATGAACGGTTTTCGCCAGCACATATGGACAGGATGGTTTGTCGATGCTGAGCAGATAAGGAGACACAGAGAAAGCAATATTGGAGCATAGTCATTCAATGAGCAGTCATTAGGCTTTTGCGGTGCTGCAAGAACCATTACGAAGGTTACAACGTACACGACAAATGTGTCACGACAAATGCCGTACACGACAAATGTGTCATAATTATCATGTTTGGATGTGTCGTTTATCTTTGTCATCCATTCATGTTACGTGATACCAAATTTAGTATATGTGGAGCGACCGGAACGGCCACAAGTACGCTATATGAGCGTGGTATGTTTTCATGTTAATAACACACGTGTCAGTATTGTCATGTTTGCACCATTCATATATTTTCTCATCCACTGATGTCACGTAAAACTAAACTTGGTATATACGGATCTAGCAAAATGGCAACGAGCGCATCATGAAGCGCCCAATATACTCCAATGTAGCGTTGACGGTTGCGCAAGCTGGGCACAGCGACGCTACGTTAGCAAAACGCGAGCCCTCTATAGTCTGACGCCAGGCTGCACCAGCGTCCGTCGGTCCGGCCCGATGGCAACTGGCGCGAAAGGCGACATGCTGCATTTCGCGCCGATGCGTTACCCTTGCAACACTGCGTTTCTCACTTTTTGTGCCGGAGAAACATCGGAAGCGCTGAATCACGCGTGCGTCAAAGCAACGCAGCGCGACGTGCGCCTGCGAGTAAATGGCGGGACCGGTGTTGGTGCTTCGCATATCATTGATTTTTACTGTACATGGGATGTGCCAATTTTCCGATCATGATTTAGCACCGTCTAATTATTCAGTTATCCAGAAAGATCGCCTCAAACGTGCTAGTGGGCTGGCACTACAGTATAAAAACAACACACCTTTGTTTTGTAGTTCTTCCATATGTGCACAATTCCGAATCAGTTTTTTGTAGGCTACTTTGTGATGGTACTAACATATGTAGAGTTTGTGTTCATCGAATCCCAAATTTCGGTTGTGATTCTATCAGTACAATTTATGATTACATGCAAAATTATGCATTTGGTTCTCGTGTTGCACTCATGAAAGATTTCAATCTACCAGACAATAACTGCCATCATGAGTATGCGTTATTCGTCATCAGCTTCAGACATACTGCTCGACCTCATGCTCACCTTTAATACTCATCAGGTTTTTTTGCACCCTATACCCTGTCACACGGAGTAACTTAGAACACACTTGATCTTATAAGTTTCAGCGACCACTTCGGCATAAACAATATAAGAATCGATATAGCCAGTGGAATATCTCACCACGATGCACCAGTGTGCATCGCCCCTCTTGGCGATATCATAACCACACATTTTTCTGCATCTATATATTTTAACAAACTTCGAGAAATCTGAGTACGATAGCCTACTCATTTATTTATTTATTTATTTATTTATTTATTTATTTATTTATGTTACCTTACAGGCCTCAGAGGAGCATTGAGTAGGGGGGGTTACAGAAAAATCACAATACATAAAGCATAAAAAGAAATATATCGAAGAAAACAAAGAAAATTGTACAGTAGAAGGGGGAAGAACAAACACTATAAGCAAATGCAGCAAAATACAAAATGAAAAAATAAAGCATCTTTATACAAAATCAAGAGAACATACAAATTTTCAGCAGCTCACGAAATATGGCCGGATCCCTCAAAGAAACAATTTCATCCGGAAGGCTATTCCAAACTGCGATGGCACGTGGCAATGCAGAATTATTGAATGACTGTGTGTTGTCGAAGATGCGTCTGAAACTGAGATGAGTATGAAGTTAACTAGATGTACGCGAAGGAATGTCAAGCGATAGACGACTGGTCCACGAGTTGTAGTAGTACTTATGGAGGAGGCATAGACGGGTGACAGAGCGGCGAGAATTTAGGTTATTAAGGGCAATATCGCGTTTGATTTGGGTGATGCTGGAGTGGCGGTTATACATTGAAGTGATGAAGCGGGCTGCACGATTTTGGATGGATTCCAGTTTATCTATTAGGTATTGTTGATGTGGAGACCAGATCGATGAAGCGTATTCCAGCTGAAGACGTACAAACGTTTGGTAGGCCTGCTGCCGAATGGTAGATGGGGTATGATGCAGATTCCGGCGCAAGAATCCCAGAGTTCTGTTTGCTTTCGTGCATATCTTGTCGATGTGAGTACACCAGGCAAGATTAGTACAAAGATGGACACCAAGGTATTTGTATGTAGATGAACGGGGAATTACAGCTGAACAGATAGAGTAAGAAAAGTTAAAAACCTCTTTCCTACGGGTGAAAGAAAGTACGCAGCACTTAGATGTATTAAGCGTCATTTGCCAACGGTCAGACCACCGATTTATTAAGTCGAGGTCCTTTTGTAATTGTACGTGGTCTTCTTCAGAGTTAATAGTTCTGTACCCTACGCAGTCATCCGCGAAAAGACGAATTGAGGAAGAAATGTTAAAGACAAATCAATTATATAAATCAGAAAAAGAACAGGGCCTAATACACTACCCTGGGGCACACCTGATGAAACAAATGAAGTAGATGAGCTGAAGTTAATGACAAATGTAAACTGCTGTCGATTGGACAGAAAATTTCTAAGCCAAGATAATGTTGAAGAGTCGAGTTTAAGTGCAGACAGCTTAGCTATTAGGCGACAATGGGCAACTCTGTCAAATGCTTTCGCATAGTCTAAAAAGATGCAGTCAACAATTTTATTACTATTCATGCCGTTATGTAAATCAGACGTGAATTCTAATAGCTGAGTATCACAAGATAACGCTTTTTGAAAACCATGCTGATTAAGAAAGAAGAAGTTATTTGACTCAAGATGGCTGTATGTATGAGAGGTGATGATGTGTTCAAGCAGCTTGCAAAAGATGGATGTTAGCGAAATGGGGCGGTAGTTACCGGGTGTGTGTTTGTTACCATCCTTGAATATCGGAATAACCTTTGCTATCTTCCAGTCAGTGGGAAGTTGACCAGAAGATAAAGACTGTTGAAAAATGTGGCATAAAATTTGACTGGAGGAAGCGAATGTGTTTTTAAGTACCTTAGAATTAATATTGTCAACACCACACAATGTAGACAGCTTTAAACAGTTTATAGGCTTAGATATGCCTTCAACAGTAACAATGATAGGAGACATGAAGCAGTACTCATGATCGGGGACACAAGGAACCGAAGAGAAGTTTTTATTAGTAAAAACCAAGCAACAAAAAACGAATTGAAGGTTGAAGCACACTCAGATGCAGAGACAGGAACATTATCGGCATTATGTAAAGTAACGATGTCACTGCCACGGTCAGGCGAAATGGCACGCCAAAACTTTTTAGGGTTAGTCAGTAAAAGTGAAGACAGGTCGGCGGAAAAATATTTCTTTTTCGCTTCGCTAATCGCAAGACAGTAAGATTTTAAACAGTCTTTATACATAGACCATGACTTAGAAGATGATAACCTTTTAGCTGAGGCATATAACCATTTCTTTTTATTTCTGAGCGATATAAGCGATTTATTAAACCATGGGTTGGATTTGTCGTTAGAGATTGTTATAAGGGGAACATATTTATCTATGAAGAGTGCTATAATGTTTCTAAAGGAATTCCAGTTATCTTGAACAGACCTGTTGGTGAATGAGGGAAGAAATGCATTTTGTAGGAAGACATCAAGTTCAGAGTTCATTAGATCGTAATTTGCCTTGCTATAATCCCTGATTACCTTGCGCTGAACAAACGGAAATTTTAGTGGAATATTAATTGAGAACTGTAGAAGGTTGTGATCGCTAAAACCATCTAATTGCACAATTGTACCTATGGTATGTGGCTCTGTTGTCAGAATAAGATCAACAATATTAGTATCGCGAGTGGGCTCCGAGACAAGCTGGGTGAAATTAAAGTCAAGACATAGTTCGATGAATTCACTTGACGTACTGTTCGAAGAAGACGTGCGAGACCAATTATTATCAGCAAAATTAAAATCACCGAATAAGTAAATTTTTTTGGTGGGAAACAGGTCAAGAGCCTTGGAAATACTTCTGTAAAGCTCAGACACGAAAAGGCGGTCAGAGGTTGGAGGGTGATAGCATACGTCTATCAATAATTTTCTAGCTAAGGTAGGACAGGTGACCCAGACTATATCAAGGAGAGTGTCAGTATCGACAAGGAAAGAAGATATAGTTCGTTTGATGGCTAACAGCACGCCGCCATCCCTTTATGTGCCCGGTCATGGTGATAAATTGAGTACTGATTTGAAGCATGATATAGCTCAGTGTCGCCTACGTCAGCGTGAAGCCAAGTCTCGGTTAGCAATAGAATATCTGATTTACTGTCCTCGAGATATGAATCAAGCAAGACACGTTTCCGTAACAAACTGCGAATATTAGTAAATGATACTGAAAGTGAAGAAGAACACGAAGTAGACGGCTGCTGAAGATTAGCACTTCGTACATCGGCAACTAGCTATCTAGTGGTTACTATGGTGTCAGAACAGGTGTCATAGATATATGTGGTATTATCGATACGAAGTTCGTCGACATTTACTTTGAAAGGACTATTCCGTTCCCTAGCAAACTGAAGCAGTTTTCAGCGCGCTTGCCATGTTGCTTGCGAAAAATCTTCTCTAATAGAGAAGCCAGTATTTTTCAGCCGATGTGCACTGGGGAGGATTGCTTGTTTGTCCTTAAAAAACGTAAACTTAGCAATTATCGGCCTACATTTGTTTGAAGCAAATTTACCCAGCCGGTGCACACGTTCATATTGAGAACTGGTAGTGGTGATTGCTAACTTATCGGAGCATACGTCGATGATTTTATTTCCAGAAGTTCTCCAGCTTTCTTCGAGAATTCCAAAAACAAAAAGTTGCACCGTCGCATTCTATTTTCCGCTTCATCACACCTTGATACTACTGCTTGAAGCTGATCAGAAATGAAACCAATAGCACCATCAGCAAATTTTGATGAAGGAGGGGCAACGGTGTCGTGCCCAACCGAATTGAGGCATGGCTGGCTTATATGTCCTATGTCATGGCTTGCAAGGGCATCTGGGAGTGAACCGTGTTGCCAGCTGCCAGTAACCAAGGGAACCAAAAGTGGCCATCTTTGCACTTTCGGAAACGGAACTGCCTGATCAAGGCAGCGCGGCCAATGTTCGAGGACCCTCGAAGGCAGGTCACCGAGAAACGTAACCGAGGTGTTGTCTGGCAGGCCACTGTATCCGGAAACATATTCTGCGATGGTTTTCACGAGAGAACCGTGTCGCGGGCCGCCGGTAGCCGAAGGAACCAGCTCTGACCATCCCTGCACGCTTAGAAGCGGGAGCGGAACTTCATGGCCGAGATTGTACGGTGTTAAGAAAGACGGACCGATCCCGCCGAAGCCACCACTGTTGCGAAAGACGGCGACGCCAACACGGCCCCGAAGGCGCCACTGCTTTCAACTCCGCCGGGAAGGTCACCAGCCGCTTGGTAGCGTATGTTTCTCAGCTCGCGACTGCTTCTGCGCAGAGCTGATAAGACGAGCGGACGAGACGACGGTGAGTTAAACAAGGTTTATGTACAGCATATATACAGAGGCGTTACAATTTCGGCACTGGGGCCGACAGAGACTCGAAGAGCCGAGCTCTCCTCTCTAACACATAGGTCGACTGTTCGCCTAAGACCGCTGATCGCGACACGCCGCAGGGCTTCTTTTATTTGCACCGGGTCCAACCAAAATGTCCAATCAAAAGCGCCGCTGGTCGTCAGGGCAGATTCCTCCAATGGGGTCGCCGCGCCATGCGTGAGACCACCAGACACGAGGACGCCGGCTCGCTGTCACGTGCGCCGCTGACTCAATGCACGTGGGCCAGAGAGGCGCCGCGCGTGTTCACTCCGTTGAGTTGCTCGCGCTAGGCGGACTGCGGGCTGGCCTTGACCCAGATTGCCTTTTTCAGAGACACGGACGTTTGACGAGGACTCGCTGGCATAACAGCACTCCCGCCGCCAGACAATGCACCGGAAAGATGAGCTGCTTCCACGGGGCTCGGATGTCAGGTGCGCTCGTTCGCCAGGTCCCTCCAGGTTCGCATCCAGGGCCATGGGGAGAATACAGCTCCAGACTGTTCCGGAAACACATCCCATTTTTGACGACGGATCCCAGCTCCACTGGCTTGTCGCCACAACTTGTCGACCAGCTTCACTCGTCTCTTCTGACCATCTTCGGTTTCAGCACTTGTCGATGGTTCTGCAACTTGCTAAGAACGGTTCGACAACAGACAACACACGACACAAGCAAGTGCCCTCGGTCACCCGACAGAACACCAGACAAAGTATAGTACAACATATACCTAACTACGTGTTTATCGGAATTTTGTTCCCTCTACATCAAGAGGCACATGTGGGACACAAGACTCTTAAAATGACAACTCAAAATTTTTTTCCCACGTACAACAACGTAACGAATTAGAATACCACAAAGTTGGCCCCTTGAGATCACTCTAAACGAGAGCGCTCAGCCCAGGTCGTGATGAGGTCAAAATTTTGCCCCGAATCGCCAGCCAGAAACCGAAAGGTTGAGAAGGTACTAGCTAGAACGCACTGCTCAATGCACCTCCATTAGCGTTTAGCTTTCCCCCTTTTTTTTTAGCGAACGTCAAAGTTGCGCTGTGGAGCAACGTGCTCCACCTCAGTAACCGGCCACTTTTAGGCGACGATACCTATGCGGCACCAAGAGCGGCTCACACTTTCGACGTTGCACAGGGGAACAACGATACGGCTTGCTACGGATTGACTCCTCACCGCTTAGCTCGATATCGTGTTCGATCACCCTCGTGTTTCCGGGGCGGTCCGAAAACACGTCTTCAAACTCGGAACCAATCTTTTTCAGGTCCTCTTTCTCAGGTCCTCCTTCACTCAAGCTAGGCTCTAGGTTTATCTGCTCCCGGATTACTTTCGATCCCCCTTCAATTACCTCACTAGAACTCAAAATTTCTGCTTCCTCTTCCTCTGAAGCATTCATCAACAGATTTACGACCGCTTGATGTTGAACGTATGGTTTCATCAAGTTGTAAATTTTGTCCAGCCGCCTTCCTAATTTCACTTCATAATTTGAATCGCAAGGCTTCGATAATACTGTGGCGGGCCCTTCCCAATCAACCTCAAGCTTGTTCCTTTTGGACGGCTGCAGCAGCCTTACCTGATTATCAACTTCAAAAGCACGCTTCTTCACCGATTTCTCGCAGTGCTCCTTCGACAGCACTTGTGCCGCGTTTTTGTGGCTTTCCACTAGCGCTTCAATCGAGAGGTCCTCACGCTGCTCTCAAATGAGCGTCTCTCGATCAATGGCGCAATTATGTAAAAGTTCCAAATCCGGACAAAGGCGGTCTCTTCCATTGAGTCGCACGCGATTGGCCCATACAAGCTCTGACGAATGCTGTGACGTTATGAGTGACGTGGACTGGGGTGTCACGTGATTCTTTTTTTTCGGTTTTCGGAGAAAGGCGATGGAACGGTCGGAGAGACTGTCCGAAAGCAACCGGATGGATTGAAATGGCTGCAAGGTGGCCTGGATTGGATTGAAATGGAAAAAATGCGCGACTTTTCGGCACCGGGGCACTTAGACAACATGGCGTTTCCCACATGACACGGTACTTCGCCTTGCCTGTGCGGTATCTTTAACCGAGCAGAGGCGACTACGCGAGGTAAAAGATGCATTTGAATAGTTCAGCGAAGAAGAGTTCCGGCAATGTTTTCGTCTGTCCAAACGAACAGTGCGTAGCTTGTGCGACGAACTTGACCCTATCATCGGATGCCAGCGACCCAGTGGCCTTTCCACAGAGAGAAAGGTGTTGTGCGCGCTGCGATTTTTCGCCACCGGTAGCTTCCAGAAGAGCATTGGTCGCGAGGAACACATCGGCATGTCTCAGCCGGCGGTGAGCAACACCGTCCATGAGGTGACGGAGGCGATCATTACCGTGGCTGCTAGAAAAAGGGTGGCGGACTTCCTACTGACAACAGTTGCTAAGGATGAGGCAAAGGTGGAGTTTGTGCTACGCGGTTGCATCCCAGGGGTGCTGGCGTGTGCCGATGGCACGTTGGTCACCATTCGCAAGCCAGAGGGATTCAGACTGGCCGACACGGCGAGCTTCATGTCCAGAAGGGGCTATTATGTCCTGAACGTCATGATCGTAAGTACTGTTAGGATCGTTTATTACTCGCCCTTCGGAGCAATTGTTCAGTTGTGACGCCAAAGCTGGAAAAAGTAATAATGCAACGAATGAAAAAGAACCTGCAGGGAATTGGGTGCGAGCTAGATGGTGGCTCGCAAGGCCTCGGTAATAATAAGTGGCAAGTGTTTTGTGCGTGAGCCAGTTGCCGTTTTTGCACTGGCATGCATACGCAATTGAATTGTGAATTTTAGAGATAATCGGTAATATGGGCAATGGGCAGCAGACGTAGCAGAAGTATATACACGACAGGGAAGTATTTCCAACACGAAAGTGCTTACAATCACAATTGGACGAGCTGGCTTTGGTATTTACGAGTGTTCTTTCCCAAGAGCAACGCGTAGCTTTTCACTTATCGATCATTCAGTGGAAGTCGTAGCCATGTGTACAGCAGAGGTGGGGTCGTTGCCCCCACACTCCCCCCTCCTCAGTGTGCTACACCCTGTGTTTCCTTCTAAGTGAAGCTCCTTGTACCAATGACTGTACTAGTACGCATTGTTTCCTGCATATGCGTAGAAAAAAGGGATTTATTCTGAGTATAAATGCAGTAGTATTTTATATCGCTCCTCATCGCAGATGTGCAAAGCGTGGCTGCGCATAATTGTCATAGACCCATGATTCCCAGATTCGTGCCGCGACTCCTGGGTGGGGGAACACAACCCACTGCGTGCACGCCTAGCTGCACATCTACAGCCTTGCGAATATCTGCTTGGTAAGTATTAATGTGTACTATCTGGGCAGAGCACTCAGCTTTTATGCTTACATTGCAGGAGACGCAGGCTATCCCCTCAAGCCATGGCTCCTAATTCCAGTCCTTGGCAGTCAACCGTGCAACGCTTCCGAAGGCCGATACAACAAGGAGCACGCATCCATGCACAATGTTGTGTAAAGGTGTATCGCCGTGTTGGAAAGCAAGTTCCGCTGCTTGCAGCACTTTCGAACGATGCTCTACAACCCCGATCGGGCAGCGCAAATCATCTATGCTTGCTTTGCTCTCCACAACATTGCGTTGCATGCAGGTGACTGGACCTTGGACGAGTATGTCGTGGACATGCCACCAGCTGAGGATGACGATGGAGAGCCAAGGGGGAGCCATATGCTCACACCACGCAACGTGCTGCTCAGAGACGGCAGCAGCGCTGTCTTGAACCTTTTTGAAGTACACAGGAACGGTGAGTTTTCATGTTTTCATATCCCACACATAATTTATTTACACTGATTCTGGTGCATCTAGACATGAAAGGGCTGTGTTTGCCACATTTGAATACACAAAGTACTTACTTGTGCTTCAATATGAAGCAAGGTGGCAATGTCAAAATGCTGCAGTTTCTTTAAATGGCACATGAAATATGCAACAGAAACACCCTTTTCCATATTAGCGATCACAGTCACAACAGACTAGATTGGAGCAAGCATATATGAGCGGCACTCTGTGCTGAATGTTGCTATCACAAAATTGTGCGAACAATGCAGCAACGTCTCAAAATTCTTTTCACCAGAACGCATAAAATCGAGATTCTATTAGTAACATGTTGTATGAACACATGATACATAAGTCCATATCTTGTCATAGTGACTGACTACAAGCATTCAATTGTGCACGCCAGGCTTGGCGAGCAATTGTGCTTGTCAAGTTGTGCTGTTTTTTGCTCATTGTCCTAAACATTGTGTGAATGTTAAAATAACATTTAATTTGAATTCACGACTGCAGTCATGCTGCAATGCTGAAAAACATGCAAATCAAGATGGCAAACAACAGGCGAGTTGTTTTGATAACATACAGCATGAATAATTCGCTCAGTTATCTCGCGGCTCCCAAACCATACCACGTTCGAAATTTATTCCCGCAAAGAGTCGTTTACAATGAAAACTAGATGAAATCAATCGCTGGCATGTTGCTGTGATGACCATTTTTCTTTGTGAAACTGTGCGAGATGACCACTTACTAGCTTAGCGCTCCCAAACAAGATTCGGAATGTAGTTGTTGCATCTTAGCCTCATTGTGCTGAAATGAAAATATCACAGTGAACTGCAAAACAGTGTGATGCTAAAAGATATCACATTACTACACTATGTGGTAATGCTGAATAAAAATCACAGTGAGCTAGAAAACACAGTGGGTGTCACACCGGTCCCGTTGATTAGGGACTGCGATCGCCGGGCTAATTCCAAGGGCCGAAGTATTGGCCCCCCGAACCGCACCACGAAAGCGTGGACAATTTAGAAGTGGTCCTTTTTGGCGCGCCAGCGGACGCCGGCTGTGGCCCAAAAAACAAGTCAGAGCCGAGAGTTGATAAACAAAACAAATATATTCTCAAAAATGGCAGATCGAAAACAATACACAAGATTGCACACTTCACAATAGTTAAATACAATACGTCACCAATCAAACAACGTACTACACAGTACAATCAGCCACACTCAAAACAACGGACACAGACAACGATACGCACTACAACGCAGTCGCATGCATTGAAACACCAAGACACTTAAAGACTAAAGACATGGAAAACCTATCCAGTCCAAAGTTCTTGGAACAAACGTCTGGATGATACTCTTCCGAGAATCACTCACTCAAAGTCCAGCGTTGTTGTCGTTCCGCGCCCTCGAAGTTTCTCTTCCAGGAAACCTCGCGTCTTCAATTGGCCACTCTCCAAGCTTCAAACTTCTTCGCCCGAACACGTCGGCTTCACACACGCAGCTGGCGCCACGCGTCTTCGCTCGATAGCGGTAAACACACTCTCTTGCCTGTAGCTCGGGCCTTCACCCCTCAGGTGGAAATCCTCTTCATCTCCTGCTTCGTCCCTACGGACAAAACCTTCGCCGACTACACGGCGGAATCCCTTCGCACTCTGGCGTTACCTTCCGTCTTCTCCTGATCTCTCATCTCGGCTGCTCGGTTAAATACCTTGCGCGCGCCATTCCAGAAGGTTCTCGTCATTTCGTCGGCGCGATACGCAGCGAAGGCTGGGAAGAGGGCGAGACGGTTGGAATGCCCTCCGGGGCCGATGACTCAACTCGGTGTGACCACGCCCCTTTCGTTCTAGAACTTTCGCGGCCTATCTCGGCCGCCGATGAGGGGTGAGGAGGTTCGTCAGCAAAGCCACGCTTCCAAGAGGAGAGCGCGCGCCCGGGGAGCCTTTAGATGTTTGTTCTCTTTTTTTTCCGTTGACCTCGCGTTGACCTGTGACAGTGGGACAATACAAATATCAAAGAAACATTAACAGAAAATGTCAACTATACACTCGTGGTCTCCGTGTTAATGACTAGACACCTTTGAAATGTGGGTAAAAAACACTGCCACTAGAACAGCTCGAACATACATTAAGAAATGCATATATCGAACATAAAAAATGCTGCACTCCTTATACAAAGTAAATGCTAACCTAAATCTAGTAATATGTACTAAATGCAAATAAAAAACGAATAAAATAGAATATGAACAGCAACACGTAAACATAAAAAAAACACTAAACCAATTATGAATGATAAAAAGTTGAAAATATGGCGAAAAACAAACTAAACTATGTGTATGTCTCCCGAAGCGTATAAAATTGAACATGAACAGCAGCACCTAAACACATTGAAACCGACAAATCTATAATGAATGATGACAAGAAAAAACATTGAACACATGACGAAAAATTAAACTAAACTACGTATCCCTTTCTCGCAGAAAGCCCTCAGCCATGGCCAGTGCCCTCCTGCACCGCTGCCGCCTTCTCCTGTGCCGCTGCCACACGCCGTGCTGCAGAAGCGACGCGGGTGGTTGAATTTTCATCTCCCACAGCACCTGCGATGAATCGTCATGGTGTAAATGTTTAAGTGAGCTGCCGGTAAACCCTTAACCATCTCGTGGCTGGAAGCTGCTCCTGCTGCAAAGAATTGCAACGGACACAACAACTTCCCCTCAGTTGAAGATCAACTGGCCTGATGGCATCCTTTGAAAGTGGGAAGCTTTGTGTACAAGCTATGCCCTCCTCGTGCGGACCTACAAACATTTGTTAAAACTGCTCTTTATTAATGTCCTCAAATGCATCTCTCACCATGAAAAAGCCCCAGGGCTAACCAACCTTTTGCCCGGCGGTTTATCATTGCAGATACCCGATACCATGCCCTCAATACAATGCATGGTTCTTGTTTACAACCCAAGTTGGTTTCAGTCATCATAATAGAACATGGAGAATGCTTATGCCCCTTATGTAAAATTTAAACAAAGGGTCTACTCACCTTGAGTACCTTGTCGCCCTGCTCAAGGTTCCAGTCCTGCACTGAATAAAGCACCAAGTTCTCAGATGCTTGCGTGTTACTGTGTCACTGCCATCTACAGCCGCTTCAGTGGCCTCCACATCCATTTCCACTGCAGCAGTGGGAAGATTCGCCTGCTGGAAAGTGTAGTAAGCATGATCTTTCAGAAAGTGGGTATTCGTTACTCTGGCTATTTTGCAACCTTAAGTACTAAACATCTGCGAAAATGTTCTGCAGCTATTCAGTGGTCATTGATGTCATGTATTACCATTTTAGTGCATGCACTTGCCCGCAGTCATTACGTGTTTTATGATAAATTAATGCCCCTTGTACTGCAAGGGCTGCAAACTGATATTTTAGTTAAACCTACCCACTTTTGATTACTTTCTCGTGTGCTTTATTCCCGTTTAACAAGGTTCTGCTAAAGGCACCCCTTCAGATAGCAAACTCTGTCATGGTACCGCTCAGGAACCCGTGATACTGCGGCGGCAGAGTGCTTACCTGTTGATAGGTGAGACCAAAAACGCCACTGAAGTGTGTCATTCCAGTCAACTGTAGAACTCGGCCGCGGAAGCCAGGCAGCCAACCCCCTACAGTGCCCCTGGAAATATACACTAATGTCACAGAACAAATTGCCCGTGCCAATCGACGGTCACTCACGTTTGTGCGTCTCTGATGGCGGCGGTGTCACGGCGGGCCTCGTGCACCGGCCTGCGCCACCAAGCCTGCCATTCCTGCGCAGGCACTTCATGGTTCAGCGCGTCGCTGAGCTCTTGCCACCGGTCGGTGATAGTGACGCCGTGCCGCAGCTCGATGGCATTCGCCACGAGCTGGGGATGTTCGTCCATAAAGGCGAGCACAAGCGCGCGCTGAGCCTCGGATAACGCCGATGAGCCGCTGCTGCTGTTGACTACTGGTACAGTTGACCTCCGCCACGATTGCGCTCCACTGAGCCAACACCTTCGAAAGTTGCGCCGTTTAGGTTTGTATAGTGGAGGAGATATGAAAACAGTAACTGCTTGAAACGAGGTTGTACTTAGCGCCACCACGTACCGTCCCGCTAAATTTAGCGTTATTTCATAACAATAACAAAAAATACGTTTATATTGTGCCGTATTCCTTAATAAACGTTCGAAAACTTGTTCCAACACAATTTGATAATGAATAATAGTAGTTAAACATTTTTCAACACGTTACAAACACTTTTCACTTTGCTATACGGTCCCCAAGTCCACGTCAAAATGATGACGCGAGGCTTCATTTCGCTCATTGGCTGTTCACTTCCCTTCGTCCTCGCGACCACTGCGGACCGCCCATTTTTTGACGTCACCGACAGACCGCCTCCGTCCGGATTTGGAATTTGTATATAATTGCACCACAACTCTCGGCAGCTCGCTCCAACTTTCCGCTACAGGCGAGAGCATTGCAACCCTCTCGCTCTGACTCAATGGCGCCATGTCGTCTCCCCTTTCTACGGAAACCGCGCCGGTCGGTTTGGCGACGGGCCGCTCGCGTGACTGCTCACATGACTCATGCGGAAACTTTCCTTTCTGGGGTTCCGTCGACCCGCCGACAAGGTCACTTGAGAGTTCACCGCATGAAACCAGATCATGCTGCCGCGATAGCTTCCGCGCCTGCGATCGCGTGAGAGCCATGCACGCTAAGTTGGGGAAGAACGATTTACCCTGCTCTTTGAGAAGCTGCTCTGATTTGTTGGAGAAGAGATAAGGAAAACGATCGGGAAGCGCGGCAGACACAGCCGCTTCGGTGCGAAGCTTACCGAACGGGCCTTCAATGACAACCGTGGCAATTGGTAAGCAAGCACTCTGCTCCTCGGCGACTTGCCTGATCCACGCGCATTCTCCTGTAAAGTCATCCGGAGACACCAATGAAGGATGGACAACATCCATGGTTGCCGCGGAGTCTCTAAGTGCTCGACACGCTTTCCCATTCACACTAATTTCTTGGATATACGGCTCCAACAACCGCATGTTCTTTTCCGATTCTCTAATTGTTGCAAAAGCAAACTTTTGCTTACAGTTTATCGCGATGTGCCCTTCCTTTTTGCAGTTGTAGCAGATGAGTGGCTTCCGTGATTCAAACGCCCGTGTGGTATCAGTGCGTTGTTTAGAAACCTCACTCGTTTTTTCCGCTTCTGTTTTCCCTTCCTCTACAGTGTCCTTCGTAAGAGACGGGTCCTTTTTGAAATTACGGTGCGGAGCGGGTTTCCGTTGATCAGGTTTCTTTGAAAAGCCCTCTTTTCTTTCATCCTTTTCAACGCGCACTGCCCTGCTATGCAACTTTCGGCGAGTATAATACTCCTCAGCTAACTCTGCTGCCTTGTTTAGCTGTACTTCACCAAGTTTGTCCTGCAGCCAAAGTTTGACATCCTCCTCGATGCAGCGGTAGAATTGCTCCAATGCAACGCATTCCACCACTTTATCGCGGTCGTCATAAACACCTTCGCCCTTGAGCCATTCAATCAAATCGGCTTTAAGACGAAACGCGAAGTCAACGTGTGACTCATTCCCCTTTTTAGCATACCGGAACCTTTGCCTGAAAGCCTCGGGTGACAACTTATAACGTCTCAAGAGCACTTCCTTAACCTCGTCATAGCTCTCAAACGCTTCCCTCGACAAGCAAGTTATCGCGTCGGACACTTCGCCGGGAAGAAGAGCTAGCAGGTTCCGCGCCCAAAGAGGCCGCTCCAAAGCGTTTCGCTCACAGACGTGTTCAAACTTGACGAGATACTTCGCCATGTCCTCGCCTACTACGAACGGTGGCAGTTGGTCCCGAATTCTAAAACCGCTGACCGGAATCGTCGGAGAAGCTACGCTAGGCGCCTGCGAACACTGTAGGATTGCCAATTCTATTCGTTTCAACTCAAGGCGCTCCTGTCTCTCGGCCTCCTCGCGACGTTCGCGCCTTTCAGCTTCTTCACGTTCGCGAGCTTCGCGCCTTTCAGCTTCTTCGCGAGCTTCGCGCCTTTCAGCTTCTTCGCGAGCTTCTACTTCTCGCCTTTCAGCCTCCTCACGGCATGCTTTAATATCCACCCAGGCCTCATCGACTTCCTCAGCCGACACTCCCTCATCCTTCATGATCTCAAGGATCGCTTGCTTTCGTTTCGCACGGCCCAAAGTAATGCCGAGTTCCTCACAAATTTCGATGAGTTCCTTCACTTTAAGGTTCTCCATCGTTCACACTAGCCTCTTTCTGTTTGCCCCTGTTAACAATTTACTTGCCGTACCCACTATAAGTCAACTAGCAAGACGCGCAAGCAATTTTTTCACTCTCCCGAGTTTACCCCCTCCGCATTGACTTTGGTTTCAAAGCACTTCGACTTTGCTTGAAACGATCAAAGCTCACTCTAATGCTTCACACAGCCCTTCTCTAAACTACTACAACCTGAGCTAGAGTAGTCTGGTGAACTGAGGGGAAAACATCAGGCACTCACCGCATCGATGTCGCTGACGCCGGCCGATTCCGCAGCTGCCAACCACTGTTAAGAAAGACGGACCAATCCCGCCGAAGCCACCACTGTTGCGAAAGACGGCGACGCCAACACGGCCCCGAAGGCGCCACTGCTTTCAACTCCGCCGGGAAGGTCACCAGCTGCTTGGTAGCGTATGTTTCTCAGCTCGCGACTGCTTCTGCGCAGAGCTGATAAGACGAGCGGACGAGACGACGGTGAGTTAAACAAGGTTTATGTACAGCATATATACAGAGGCGTTACAATTTCGGCACTGGGGCCGACAGAGACTCGAAGAGCCGAGCTCTCCTCTCTAACACATAGGTCAACTGTTCGCCTAAGACCGCTGATCGCGACACGCCGCAGGGCTTCTTTTATTTGCACCGGGTCCAACCAAAATGTCCAATCAGAAGCGCCGCTGGTCGTCAGGGCAGATTCCTCCAATGGGGTCGCCGCGCCATGCGTCAGACCACCAGACACGAGGACGCCGGCTCGCTGTCACGTGCGCCGCTGACTCAATGCACGTGGGCCAGAGAGGTGCCGCGCGTGTTCACTCCGTTGAGTTGCTCGCGCCAGGCGGACTGCGGGCTGGCCTTGACACAGATTGCCTTTTTCAGAGACACGGACGTTTGACGAGGACTCTCTGGCATAACAACGGCCACCGTACGAAAAGCCACGTCGACTAAGCGCTGAGGAACGCAACCTGGAACTACAGCAGCGGTAAGCGCCCTTCAACGGTGTCGTGCCCAACCGAATTGAGGCATGGCTGGCTTATATATCCTATGTCATGGCTTGCAAGGGCATCTGGGAGTGAACCGTGTTGCCAGCGGCCAGTAACCAAGGGAACCAAAAGTGGCCATCTTTGCACTTTCGGAAACGGAACTGCCTGATCAATGCAGCGCGGCCAATGTTCGAGAACTCTCGAAGGCAGGTCACTAAGGAACGTAACCGAGGTGTTGTCTGGCTGGCCGCTGTATCCGGAGACATATTCTGTGATAGATTTCACGAGAGAACCGTGTCGCGGGTCACCGGTAGCCGTAGGAACCAGCTCTGACCATCCCTGGATGCTTAGAAGCGGGAGCGGAACTTCAAGGCCAAGACGGTAGGGCCACCGTACGAGAAGCCACGTCGACCAAACGCTGAGGAACGCAATCTGGAAATACAGCAGCGGTAAGCGTCCCATCCCTTCAACGGTGTCGTGCCGCTACACTCATTTAGCTCAAGAATTTCAGAATTTCTCATAAATTGGTTCGAATACCTCTGAATATGTCGATTCCCTGTGGCTTCTCTTGAAATCTGTTGTACTTTTTTGTATCAATCAATACGTACTAACAAAAAACCAAAAACCAAGCGTGCGCAAAAATTAATCAATAAATCACGCGTGAAGTTGTGCAGCCAAAGCGACGTTTGAAAAGGTTACGCAGAGCAATAAAGACAAAAGACGAGAGAGAGAGAAGCAATAATTCAGAAGCTACCAGACGCCATGGCGGCATTAAAGCTTAAATCTAAGCTTGCCAAACAGCGTTATTTTGACGTAACGTTACCTACTTTTCATATTGAAATTCCTGAAGGTTCCGGAATCACTTTCGCGCCAATAGAACAATATCCCATCTCCTCCCCGAAGAAAAAATCTGTTGAGAAAAACACACATAACGATTTATTTTGATCTGTGTTTGCTGTGGGGGACAACTACAGGTGGAAGTTTCAAGTACTAAAAAAGTGCGTTTTAGACGCCACACACAGGCAGGCAAAACACCAGTTTAAACCTTCAAAATCATAAATATAAGCACCATATATTTCTACAAAAAAATAAAACAATTTAAAACAGACTTCGGTAGCATGTATCCACGACAAGAAGCAGAAAAAAAGAGATATTGTTTATTGTAGCACAAAGCCACCTACTTTTGAAAATACCGTTTAGGTTGCCCCTCACTATGCTCGGGCATTTCGAGCTGACAAGCGTAATGGATGCAATGGTCAATCAGTATCATGCCTGTTGAAATTTTCAACACTCCGCTTGTAGTCGGTAGTACCGTGTTAACATTGTGCAAAATGTACGTATTCATGTATCATTTGTGCGTCTTGTTTACCTTGAAATATTCATAGCTGTATCTGACCGTTCGTGACACATTTTTCTGTGGCTGTGTTTTAGGAGCCATCGAATATGTTCTTTCTACGCCATCTCATATCCTTCATGTCGCGAAAAACGCTAAATTTTCAATGAATGCTCCTTGCCCTTCTCGCGGGCGCGTGCTCGATGATGGAGGGAGTGACGTAAATAAAAAAATAGTCGTGCTTTCACGTCACTCCTTTGCGTTGAAATTGAAGCTGTGACGTCGCTTGTTGTACACTCTTAACTGAAACTTGGTTAAATGCTAGCTATATCTAGAAAATCGGCGAAAAAATATCCCGTCTACTGATTCTATTCTGCATTCTAAGGCACGTTGCTTCGCTAGTTGGTTGGGGTTCATCATATATAAGAGTATAGCAAAAATAACACAAACGAGAGACGCACACACACACAGACGATACCTCATTTAGATAGTTGCACGTGACATTCTAGGTGGCCTGTGTAGTTTGTGTGTTCTATTGAGCAACACGATTGAGGAGTACTTTGGTTTGGGCTAGCTGCTTCATGTTATTTTGAAAGGGAAGAGCATAGACAAAGGGCAAAAGAAAAACAGCGCTCTTTGTGTTTAGATCTTTTGTTTCCCTTTGTCTTTGCACTGCCCTTTCAAAAGGCATATAATGGATGAAAGCTGAGAAAAATAAAGCAGGCAAACGAAAGGTCAGCTTGTTATGTTATTAGTTTTGTTTTTGTTGTAAATGACCGCGAGATGCTATACACTAATCTGTCCTCGTTTGGCGTCTGCCTCGGTGGACCAGTGGCTAGCGTGCTCCGCTGCTGACCCGAAGGTCGTCGGTTCAATTCCAGCCGCGGTGGTCGCATCTAGTTGGAGGCGAAAAGGGGTGCCCATGCACTGCGCGATGTAAGTGGAGGTTAGAGATCACCAGATGGCCAAAATTTACGGAGCCCTTTACAACGGCTTACCTCATAATCATATCGTGTCTATTTCTCACTTAAAGCCCAAAATAGTCGCACTACTGCTACCACTATATGCTACTACTACCTACTACTGCTACTAGAAATCCTACTACTACAACTACGACCCCATTTCGAATGTGTTAGTCTTCTCGCCATTTCTGCATCATGCCTTCGCCAAATCTACAATGCTTAGCGTGTTTTCTGATGGGTCATCTCTGACCGTAGTTTCAGCGGAGTGACGTCCAGTTTTGCGGTCAAGACACATGGTCCATGCCAGCCTCTCCACAAGTACGCGCACTGACTGATCCATCTCACAGAAACGAGTAGTACACAGCACAACAGCCTCACCGTGGTGGTCCAGTGGCAAAAGGTACTCGGCTGCTGACCCGCAGGTCGCGGGATCAAATCCAGGCTGCGGCGGCTGCATTGCCGATGGAGGCAGAAATGTTGTAGGCCAGTGTGCTGAAATTTGGGTGCACGTTAAAGAACCCCAGGTGGTCGAAATTTCCGGAGGCCTCCACTACGGTGTCCTTCATTATCATATGGTGGTTTTTTGGACGGTAAACTCCACATATCAATCAAATCAATCCAGTAATACGCTACAGAGAACGCCAAAGTGGCACAACAGCGATAGCGTTTGTGCACGAGTGGGCTGAGGCACGTCATGCGCGCGTGACGTTGCTTGCGCACGATGTGCTTGGTGCTTCGGCATCATGTGAATTGCAGAAGGGTTGACAGGCGGGCTAGTTGGTAGAAATTCATAATAAAATAAATGGAAGCGCAAACCAATGGGACGCAAGAGAAAAGACAAACAAGCGCAGTCTCAAACTCAGTTTATTCAGAGAAGAAATTATATACAGAAAAATGAGAGAGGGAAGAAAACTGGGGAGAAGGTTCCGCCACGATCAGGTGTCGAGAAACGAGATTTCACAATCTAACAGTGATATAGACGGTGAATTAACACAACTATCAATATTCTTTTTAATAAAAAAAGGCTTCCGCAATCTCAATAGTTTTCGTGTTATGATGGCTGTATAAGACAAATTTGCGCAAAATTTTAGGCACGCAGCCACACTTTTGGCAATGAGCGGACAAATGCAAGCCCGGGGCTGACTTCAGCGCATTTAAGTGTTCTCGCAGGCGAACATTCAAGCAGCGCCCGGTCTGCCCAATGTATAACCTGCCGCAAGACTGTGGAATAAAATAAACGACATTACATCGACAATTCGTGAAAGAATTCATATGTTTGACACCACAACTTTTCTTTACAAGACCCGCCTTCATTCTGCTTTGCAAGTCTATTATAGAACACATTTGCTGCAGTTTTCCACTTGCGGAAAACACAACGTCGAGGTTGAGTTTTTTGCACATTTTTTCATGTTATGCGAAAACTCGGGCACATATGGGACTACCGCAAACTTACGTCATTTATCTGCCTCCTTCAGGGGCATCTCTTCTCTTTCTTCATACGCAGTACCTTCTGAGCGGCAAAATTGAGGACATCGAACGGAAAGCCTGTCTCTTGCAACCTAATTATTTGATTAGAAAAAACACGCGCCATTTTGTGGAAACATGATTTTATTACAACAGAATTGAGAAGGTTAATCGCAATACCTGATTTTACTACTTCATAATGCGAAGAAGAGTAGTTCAAGATTGGTTTGTTTGAGCGGGGAGAGTAGGACCAGCATAGGTGATCTGCACGAAAAGATAACTCAAGATCTAGAAACTGCAACATCTTATCATGGGGAACCGCATGAGCAAAACGTAATCCATGGCCATTTTTTTGAAGGTTTCAGTAATCTTGTCCCGGTTTTATCCAATGAAGTTGAATGAACGAGCACAAGGTAATCGTCGACATATCTGAATACATTATTTACGAGGCTGCTTATTGCCGTTTGCAAAGCCCTATCAAAGTAGCTTAAGAATATGTCGCACAGGACCGGTGCTACACGAGAGCCAATACAAATGCAAGACTTTTGCACGTAATATTTATCGCCCCATAATACAACAGTAGAATTCACATAAAAAAAGAGTAGTTCCGTGAAGCTCTCAAGCGACATATTACATTTGTTTACGGATGAAAGTTCGTCATTTTCCTGCGTGATGCATTTTTTTACACACTTCATGACTTCAGGGTGAGGAACCAAGCAAAACAAGTCGACAACGTCGATACTAAAACCACTGCTCTTAGACACTGCTGTTAGACACTGCTGTTAGAACCACTGCTGTGATCCTCCAGCCCAGATGCCAAAGGCAGCACGGAAGAAATTAGGCTCGGGATCGCTATAATGGGCGAGAGGCAAGAAATTAATGCTTGCCACTTAGCATCGTGGTTTTGTGGCATTTGAAAAATTGTTGGTGTGCAACGCTTTTTTTTGGGGGGGGGGGGGGAACGCAAGAACTTCTGGTGCCTAACTAAAGGTTTTTATGTCACCTAAAGAGGATTTTTAAACAGGTATATCCCAAACAAAGCAGAAGCCACGTACACATCGTATCTTTACCCGCGAGTGCTGCAGCGGATGGGTTGCCATGTCAAAGAAAGCATGCCTTCATCAACACAGCACACTTGCTTTTATTTAAAGCCATTTTATTAGGTCATTCAACTAACAAAAATATCACAGCATATCCACGGAGTGAATTATGATGAGTGGAACGAAGGTTCAAAGGGTTTTATCAGCAAACCGCGAATCATCCGTTAGTGGCGGCCAACCGTCCGTCCATCTGTGTGTCTGTCTATCCATCCATCCATCCGTCCGCATGTCCGTCTATATGTATATCCATCCGTCCGTCCGTTCATTCATCTATCTTGTGAACACTGCAAGTATCGCCATCCAGCGCACATTCCAAGAACTAAAACGACCGGGCGCTTTTTCATACAGGAGACGCACGCATCAAGCCCTAAAGAGCTTCATCCCTAAAACGAATTAACATAAACAAGTGTGTTTTGAATAAGTGCTACTTCTGCTAACTGTGGTAACATGTGGCGAACGCGCTGCACACAGAACACATGGCACGGCGCTGAAGCGCCGACCGACAAGAAGTACGCAGCAGCCGGTGGCCAAGCAAGAACTCTCTTTTATATGCACAAGCACCGCAATAAATACATATGTACAGCGCCCCCTAGAGGCCAGCCTACCGGTTCTAAAACCGGAACCAAAACTACGGCACCACATCATCCCTCTTTGAAATGAGGATGATGCGGGTCCTCCAGGCAATCAGTGCACACTAGGAATAAAATGTATCAGAACTGAAACCAAAAGCACAACAACACATCATCTTCCCCTCTCTGAAATTTGGAGCTGCAGGGTCCTAACATGTAACGAGTGCAAAGTAAGAATCAAAATGTATCGTATACACAGAAAAATAAATTGAACAACATACCAGCGTGAAGAAATATAAGCAAACTCAAAATCAAGGCACACGCCGCACACCACACTAACATCCCCTCCCCCGAGAGAGGACGTCTGAGTAGTCACTGTCTCGCTAAAGTCTACAACGTCGACGCCTGTAGTGGTTTCATTTCTACGGCAGGCACTGTCACCGCCCACAGCAGTCCGGTGGTATGTAAGAATCAGCCCATGTGCAGCCCATGTGCATTGTACTTCTGGCACAGTAGGAGCCGGAGCAAGAAAAAAACGACGCTCCGACGGGACACGGCTCGGCGTCACCAATGCAGGCGCCATGCACAGAACAGGAACGGGCACGACTGGCGCAGACGTGACCAGCGGAAGCACCTCCGCCGCATGCTGAATCGGAACTGACTCTGGAATCTGGGTTGTCACGCTCGGCAGGTGCACCTCGAGTCGAAGGCAAAAAGAAACAGTATCCTTGCGATCATCATCAGCTGAAAAAAGTACAGCTGGAGTGGAAGTAGCAGCAGGCAGAATAGTTGTAGAGAGCACAAGCGAAGTATGGACAGACGAGAAGGAAGTGGGTAAGGTACGGTCAGCAGAAGCGGGCCCTACCGGAACAGCCATCTTCGTAGTAGAAGTGCTCCCAGTCGAAGCATGTATTGTCTACGTATGCCCAACTGCAGACAACACGGCGGGAGCAGGCGCATCAAGAACACGATCAGCTTGGACGCCAACAGGTGAAGCCCCAGTGAGCACGCTCTCAGTCTGTTCCTGAATCATCATAGCCAGTTGCAGGACAGTAACTGTATTGGTCACCGTCGGTGTGACTTGATGACCAGTCGACTCCGTAGGAGCGCAGAAGACCCGCACGAAGTGTCCACTACATCCGCATCGCGAACACGTCCGGCTCCTGGCAGAGCAAGTGGTGGTGTTGGCCCAACGCCGCGTCGAGCTGCAGCGGTAACAGGGAGTTGCGGGAGCCGGTGGCGAAGCTGGAGAGGATGTGCCAGCGGCAGCAGAGGGCGAGGAGGTCACGCACGAGAAGTCGCGCTGGCGCCATCTTGCACCGAAGCTCGGGGAGGATGGCCACCATTTGCCCTAGAATCTTGAAGCCAAAACCTAATAAGTGCGAAAATGCATGAGACAGCGATAAGCGATGCGACGTAGATCGTCTTCGAGCGATCAGTCGCTAGCGCAGGTAAACCTCATTCACGCGACGGCTTCTGTGAGTGAACTCCACTGTTGCTGGCATGAGGCCGTCTACTCGCACCATGAAAAGCGCTTAGTGGGGGTATGCAATTTAAAAATAAGATATATTGTTGTGTAACGGAACGGAAAGTGTTTATGAATGCCTTGCAGCACTTTTTTATATGCAGATGCGTAAACATTGCGTTCTTTCTTGTTGCGCATACGTGACTCGGGCTGGGTCACGTGTACCTATGTAGTATTTGTCTTTTCCGGTTTTCCGGTTTTTCACTATTGGCTGCTTGAGCCCATCACTTCCGGGTGATGAACGACGGTTTCCAAATCTGGAGAACCGAGTGATCGCGCGAAAACGAGGACGCGACACGTCGCGCGAACGCCCTATTTCGTCGCTCATAGCATCGCTCGTCGCTGTCGCGTGCATTTTCGCGCTTATGAGGTTTGCTCTTTAATCACTCGGGGAGTTGAGCCGTTACCTTCAACTACCACCTACCTGGTGGTAGTGGTTAGAAGATGAGAAAAGGCACCTAATTTCTGCAACATGGTCGGGAGCATGGCGCAGTGACATGGAGTCGACTTGTACTCCCGGTAACTGTAGCAATGCGAGGTCAACGCGCTCCTCCTCTCTCACTTAGTTGAGCGTTTTCTGCAGGATGAAGTCCTTGCCCATCTTGAAAAAAAATGTTCTTTGGAGGTGCGGCGACGCGATGCCAGAGATGATCTGGTCGAAGGCAAGGATATCACCCGCCACACCGAATTCACAAAGCTTCGCCACTAGCGTACTTCCTGAATAAATTCTACCGCCTACTGGTCTGGGCCCTGACGCAGGGCTTTGAAGTGGGCGCGTAGACATGCCGCGTCCGCTTGAGGGTTAAAAAGGCTATTAGGCAGCACAAGGGCAGCATCGAACACGTCCGGCGTCGTCTCCTGAGTTGGCCAGTCGGCTTCTGGCTGCTGCTTGTCTTCGGTGGCACGCAGGTAGGTGTTGAGGCCCTCAACGCCCAAGACATTCAGAAGCAGCGCCTTCTGGTGCTCCGGCGTGGTGCCCCTGGCAGCGGCGTCGATGTACACTTGTTACACAGGACGCCACTGCCTCCATGGAACAGGCAGTACACCGGCGCACTGGAGGAACGAAGGCGAAGGGATAGCCGCGTCCATGATTGTCGAAGAGAGCGTCGAGAAGGCAGTTCAGGAGAGACGTACACGTCGGTAAGCTTCGTGACCGGACTGCACGAAAAGTGTCGAAAAGTAGGAAGGGGTACAGCAAATAAAGTACCAGTGGGACAGCTTGCACGGGTGCTCAGTCGACAGCACGAGGAAGAAGGCTGATTGCCCACTTTGACGTCTGATGCAGGTGGATTTATGATCCTCGTCGCCAGAATGTGGTATAGTGCGGCCGATGTGCCGCACAGAGAACACAGGGCACGGCGCTGCAGCGCCGGCCGACAAGAAGTACGCAGCATCCGGTAGCCAAGCAGAAACTCTTTTATATACACAAGCACCACGATATATGCATATGTAAAGCGCCCCCTAGGGGGCAACCTACCGGTTCAAAAACCGGAAGCAAACCACGATACCACACTAACTCCGGCGTGGTTTGGTGGTAATTTAGGTCTGTTGATCGGTTTTCGCTGCTCCCTTGGAAGGTGTGGATGTAAACCGCACCGGGCGCCTGCCGGCACCAGCGGCGTCAGCGGCGGTTGCCCCCAAGAAGCAGATTGGACAAGCGAGTGACAGCGACAGTTATGATACTATTCTCTACTCTCGCAGCAGTGATGACTTTTCAGATGATGGTTTCCAACTTGTGCGGAGCCACAAAGCAAAGAGGAGGGACATGAGGACTTCCTTATCCCCAAGTATACAAACTGTAATTGAGACGCCAAAGTCGAACATTTATGCCATCCTGTTTCTACCTGCACTTCCAACCATCAGCATAAAACGCCTTAACAGACAGTCTGTGTCGAAGTCTCTGGAAGCGCTCGTGCCAAATGAGATCAGGGGCATAAGAGTGAACGCCAGAAAGAATATACTGGCTGTTGACGTTCTGCAAGTGCTTTCGGTGTTCTGCGCAGTATAACTGACTTAGACGGCAAGCAGGTGCGATCTCATGTTTCCTTGGAAGCCGATGTAGTAACCGACGTGATCTACGGCATAGATGTGGCTATTTCAAATAAATACTTACAAGTTCTTGTCAAATCAGCAACTGATACTCCAATTATTGATGTCACCTGGCTGAGCAAGTCTCGCAGTGGGAAGATTGCGTTTACGAGCACATCCCTCCCCTCTCATGTTAAGGTGGGGCACTTCAGACATGCTGTGCGACCTTTCATTCTAAAGCCTCTCAAGTGCCACAAATGTATCAAACTTGGACATGTGAGCAGCGTCTGCGAGAATCTGACGCTATGCCCCCGCTGCGCCAAGCCCCATGATGCGGATAAGTGCGTCGCTATTGTCACGAAATGCTCAAATTGCGATGGATACCATGAAGCCACATCGAAAAACTGCCTGCGTATTCAGAGAGAAATTGCCATCTTGAAGGAGAAGGTACCTGATTGCTGATCTTATCGAGAAGATGCAACCAAAGTGAGGAGGCGTCGGTCACGTTGACGTCGCTCTTTAAGGATGCCGGCTACCCCTTCGATGGGTTTGCCAGCTCCATTATCCCTACCACCACCTTTACCTCCCAGACCAAATGCTGCAGGAAATACTGTAAAGGACAATGCCAGTGAGCATATCCTAACTGCGACAGACTGGCCTGCACTTCAAAGGAGAGCAGCGTCAAGAAAACTAAAGAAGTTCCATGACGGCCAGCCTGATATCTCTGTTCGGGATCTTTCCAACCAAGACAGGCAAGTGACTGCAATCGTGCAATCATTAATTGCCACAATTCGCACGCTGGGGAGCAGCATACAATCTCAGTCTGCTAAAAGTGCACTGCACACACTGGATGCTCTGAATCTAGTGCTTCCTAACATGATATAAGCACAATGGCTCAACAAAGTTTCGTATTCCGCACTGAAGTTAAACATGCGCCGATTTTTCAATAGAATGCCGGAGGCATGAAGTCCTGTTTCACGCATTTTTGCCAATTTGTTCGAGCCAAATAATTCCCTATACTTGTCACATGTGAAACAAACGTATCAACGCCTCATAGATTGTCTGGTTATGAAGCTTTTTCTTCAGCCGCTTGTGAAGAATGAAGCAAGGTGATTGCTGACATCTTCACCGATTTGACCTATGTTTCACACTCCGTAAGTTCAAATGATGACAATCAGTACGTGTGTCGACGTGTAAAGAAGAATGCTTTTTCCTTCACACTAATTGGTGGATATATATCTCCGTCAGCGCGATTTTACTGCGACATAATAAAAGACATGCTAATGAGAACCAGTGGGTCTTAGCTCATCGCCGGTGACTTCAACGCCCATCAAATGCTTCGGGGGAGTACTAGGATGAACGCCAGAGGTAGGAATATTGTTACGTTCGCTTCTGTCTACGAGCTTTGCATCATGAACGATGGTAACCCAACATATTTACAAGGTTTCACGTTTGGCCGTTGCCTTGACCTGACATTGGTGTCATGATGCTTCCCTCACAAAGTGAAATGGCTTCGCGACATTTCTTACCATTCTCCCCATACTTGGAGGGCAACCTTGCGCACGCCGATGACCATGGCCAACAAGAAGCGCCAGAGGTGGCGCCAAGCCAGTGGCATGTTGCGAGTTTTCCGTCGGGTCCTTCAGGAGTCACCCCCGTCGAAACAATGACAGTGCACAGCCGATGGCTACAAGCGAAACGCCCCCTAAGCCTTTTTTTAGACAATTTATATTGTAATACTCAGGAATAGTATGCCTAAAAAGTGCTTCTAATTTATTTGACACATTTCTTGAATGATCTGTTTACGTTATCTCTATTAAGCCATTTCATTCCAAATCATCAAACGTTTTTCCGACCATCACGAATATGGCTGATAAAATTTTCACATATTTCTTTGAGTGCAAAACTCGTCCTAGTCATTAATTTTTGTTACCGAAAATTTTCCTCCCTATTTATGAGAGCATGTTATTTGGCGCCAAGTAAGGTAAAAGGTGTCAAACAACAATTTTTTTTCGAAAAAATTTTTGAAATGTCCTCGATGAAAGACATTTCTATCAAAGTAATGAAGTTATCTAACTTTAAAATATTGTGTATATATACTATTTGAGGGGTTTTCACACGAGCAATATTGAATAATGTTGAACATTTGGGGGTTTTTTTGAGAACATAGTAAGTTTAAAGGGCACAAATGAAGTCAGTGCTGGTGGCCTGTCAACATGCTACAAATAAAAAAGAATTTAGGCACTGGTGTTGTAGCAGATACTCTGAAAAATATTCTATCACTTGTTTGGGGAAAGCTCGGTATTCAGCATCAGAAATTAGCGTCAATGTTTGGACTATAAATATGCACAAAATTTTATTTTTAAAGCTCTATGAACAAGCTAATTGTAGGTGGAATTACTGGAGGGTATTATCTTTATATAAATTTTTTTTCGAAATATGTCTCTACACAAACTTTTCACCTTCGTAACTAAAGTGACATGACACAATCGCAAGAGCATTCTTCAGCGAAATCCCACTGACCTGGAATACAGAGAGGAAATTTGGTACTCTCGATAGAATAATTGAAATGAAAATAGGGTTATCATCTGCATTCTATTGCCCACGTTGAGGTGCTACAAGGATTAGGTTCAGTGTGGTGGCTTCCAGGCGAGCCATGCAGATTTATAGATATAAAGTCAGACATTCTACTTTCCTGGGAAGTTTTGCAAATGCGGTAGGTTTGTTTTAAACACCTAATAAAAATATTTAGTCATATTCAGCACATATGTCTTATTTCATGCTAGTAGCATTGATGCAGTACACTGATGAACGCTATCGTAACACAACCGTTTCTTGTTTTTCTGGATTTCAGGAGAGCACCCTTCTCCTTGAGACCCAAAGCCTGTCATATGAATACAGAAGGGGAAAAAATTTAAATGAAGATGGTAGCTAATGTGGTGTCCGGCCAAGCACCGCATTTCATCAAACCGATAATGCGCAGAAGAATGAAACGAATAAAAAGCCTGTGCTGCATCCCGGCCGGGACTTATCTGGACCGGGCCAAGGAACAATGAACATGTGGCAATAAACGTCACTCGCTCCCAGAAAACTTGTCTGCTTCTCTTTCGCAAGAACTGACGCCCACACAACAAGTGGTGACGAGGATGGGATATTGAAGCCGTAGTTCTTCAACTTGGAAGGCAAGTGTTTCCAAATTTGGCTCGTTAAAGAAAACCGTGTTTTTGCACTGTGCAGAGCCGCTGACTTTCACCGTGACTGAGGCCGAGGCAGCAGGGACGTACTTGACTGGGAGACTAAGGCAGCTGGAACCTTTCGACGAGTCTGCCAGCGACTGGACTTCGTAGGAAGAGGGCCTTACGTCATTCCTGATTGTCAACCGTGTACCCAACAGCGACAAGGTGCATGCGTATTGAGTATGATTTGTCCTAAGACTAACGGGTTCGAAGTCATTAACATCTCCAGAACTGCCTTCTACAGAGATTCTTGAAGTCCTCAAGAAAGTTTTTAGGGACCGCCTGTCCCCGAAGCCATCCGTTATTGAAGAGCGGGCCAAGTTTCACCAGAGGTGTCAAAAAGGAGGTGAATCGTTGTCTGAGTTTGTCACCGAGCTTCGTAAATTGTCGCAAACGTGCGAGTTCGCAAGTGCACTGGACGAGTCCTTTCGGGACCGCTTCGTGTGTGGCCTGCTACGAGAAGACATTCAGCGAGTGCTTTTCACGGAAGATAGTAAGCTAACGTTTTAGAAAGCGGTGGAGCGGGATCTGGCAATGGAAGCAGCCAAAAAGAGTGCCGCCGAGGCACGCTCCGGTGACTGCGCAGTCGGCGATGCACACAATATGCAAGCTGAATCCGAGAAAACAAGTAAAAGCTGTTTTCACTGCGTTTCGCCTAAACACAGGAGTGAAGCGTGCCCACATGTGGACACCCTTGTTTCAACTGCGACAAAAAAGGGCATGTCTAGAGAGTGTACCGAAGTTGTTGTAAGAGTTTGTTTAAGAAGAAGCCAGGAGAAAGAAATGTCTAGATGCTGACGGTTCTGTCGCGGAAAGCTTCGACCATCAGTCTGAATGGCATGTCCACGGCTAAGCTCGACCCGGTCACCGTACAGATGACTATCGAAGGGATCTTGGTGAACATGGAGCTAGACACGGGGGCAGCTGTTTCCGTCATATCAACGACTCAGTTCCGTCCGTTGTTTCCCTCAGGCGTCCCGGAGCCCAATCCAGTAAAGCTTCGTACCTACACTGGAGCACTGGTACGACCCCAAGGGGAGTCCTTGGTCAACGTGCAGCATGGCAAACACTTGATGCGTCTTCCGCTCTACGTCGTGGACCACACGAAACCACCTCTACTGGGCCGGGAGTGACTACACTCCGTAAAACTGGACTAGGCGAAAATCTGGAACCTGAATAACATTTGAAGGTCAGACAGAACCCAAATCAGCGTAAAAAAGAGGCTCGACGCATTGTTGGCGAAGGCACAATAACAGAAAAGCGTGCCGAAGTTTTTCTTAAACCTCATATGAAGCCGAGATGCCTAAAGGCCAAAAATTTCCATTTGCACTGCAAAAATCTTTTAACGATGAGTTGGCTAAAATGGAGAAAGTAGAGATGATATCGCCAGTTACGACATCGGAATATGCTACTGCGGCAGTGCCGGTAATCAAGCAAGACGGCAGCATAAAGACTGGCGGCGACTGCAAGACGACCGTTAACCCGTGCCTTGATGCCAACCGCTACCCATTGCCGAAGGTGGAAGACCTGTTCGCTGCTTTGTCGGGAGGTAAGCATTTCTCAAAGATTGATTTCTATCAGGCCTATCAGCAAGTGGTTATGTCAGAGTCGTCGAAACAATACCTCACGTTAAATACGCAGAAAAGATTGTTTGCTATTCGTCGACTTGCGTTTGGAATTTCATCCGCATCCGGTATTTTCCAAAGAATAACAAACGCCATACTGAAGGATTTACGTGGGGTTTGCTGCTACCTGGACGACATCTTGGTAACTGGTAAGGACAGCGAAGAACAATTCATAAATCTAGAAGCTATGTTCAAACGACTTCTTGAAAAAGGCGTCCACGTCAAGAAGGAGAAATGTTCGTTTTTCCAGCAGAAACTTCGCTACCTTGGTCACAGAATCACCGCCCAAGGCATCTCGGCAATGACAAAGAAGCTTGACGCACTCCTCAAGGCGCCAGCCCCTAAATAAAGGCAGCAGCTGCAGTCATTCCTGAGAGTCTTCAATTTCAATGGCAAGTTCCTTCCTAACCTAGCAACCTTAGCGCAACCATTTTTCATGGTACTGCGTAAAAACGCCCCGTGGTGCTGGGATAAGCGCAGCCAGAAAACGTTCACAAATATTAAGAGCTCTAGCTTTTTCACCCATTTTGAGGAAAACCGTTGAAGCTAACTTGCGATGCATCACAATATTGTTTAGGCGTGGTTCTTTCTCAAATTTTCGATAATGTCAGCACGAAGCTAATCGCTTTCGCATCACGGACATTGATCGATGCTGAAAAAAATACAGCCAGCTTGAGAAAGAGGCCCTTGCATTAATATTTGGTGTTAAGCAGTTCCCTTTCTACAATTACTGTCATTCGTTCACATTAGTGACCGACCATAAACCGCTTCAGGCAATCTTGGGGCTGACAACCGGCCTTCCTGCCATTGCGCCAACACGTTTGGAGCGCTGGGCTGTCACACTCTGAGCTTATCGGTATTCTCTCATCTTCAGGCGTTAGAGCGAGAACGCTGAAGCCGATTTCTGCTCGCGCTCGTTATCAATTGCGGAAGATGAAACACAAGAAGAGGAAACCTTTCATTCATTGCAGTTGCAGTCGCTGCCAGTTTCGAGCCAAGACATTGCGCGAACAACAGCTATGGACCCCTCGCTTTGTAAAGTGATGGATTTTGTTGTCGCGGGGTGGCCCTCGTCTGTGACTGAAAAAAAAATTTTGAAGCCCTTTTTTGACAAACGCAACAAGCTCACAGTTCCCCAAGGCTGCATCATGTTCGGAATGGGAGTGGTCGTGCCGGAAAAGTTGCGCAGGTTGCTGCTGGACGAACTCCACGAAGGGCACCCAGGCGTCGTGCGCAGCAAGCAACTGGCGCGGAGCTACGTGTGGTAGCCGTTGTTACGTTGACGGCGCCGCCAACATGGTCCCGAAGGCACCACTGCTCCAATCTCCGCCGACATGGTCACCAGCCCTTCGGTAGCGTAGGTTTCTCAGCTCGCGACTGCTTATGCGCAGTGCATATAGACGAGCGGACTAGACGACGGTGAGTTAAAGCAAGGTTCATGTTAATTGATGATTGATTTGTGGGGTTTAATGTCCCAAAACCACCATTTGATTATGAGAGACGCCGTAGTGGAGGGCTCGGGAAATTTTCACCCCCTGGGGTTCTTTAACGTGCACCCAAATCTGAGCACACGGGCCTACAACATTTCCGCCTCCATCGGAAATGGAGCCGCCAAAGCCGGAATACGATCCCGCGACATCCGGGTCAGCAGCCGAGTACCTTAGTCACTAGACCACCGTGGCGGGGAAGGTTATGTTAAAGCAAGGTTTATAGAAAGAGAGGCGTTACAAGTTCAGCACTGAGGCCAACAGCCTAGAGACTTCAAGAGCCGAGCTCTCTTCTCTGACTCATAGGTCTACTGCTGGCGACGCACCGCAGCGCTGTTTTTAAGGCACCGGGTGGATCCTTTGAGTAAACAAATGTCCAACCAGAAGCGCCGTTGGCCGTGATGTCAG
Organism: Rhipicephalus microplus; assembly: GCF_013339725.1. Classification (NCBI taxonomy): domain Eukaryota; kingdom Metazoa; phylum Arthropoda; class Arachnida; order Ixodida; family Ixodidae; genus Rhipicephalus; species Rhipicephalus microplus. The sequence goes on along the minus strand of NC_051173.1, from coordinate 33,190,242 downwards.
AATCCTCCAATGGGGCTCGCCGCTGGGCCGCGTCACTCTCATCAAATCTGGAGCCGCTGCGCGTGGTTGCAGCCAAAGACGAGTGACGTCGCCACGCATTGCGTAAGAATCGCCAGACAGGAAGGCGCTGATTGCTTCGATGGGCTCGCTGTGCGTTGCGCGATAGACCGGCGCCGCCTCGTGATGACGCCGTTGAGTTGTTCGCGTCAGGCGGGCTCGCGTGCTGGCCTTGACACATATTGTCTTTCTCAGAGGCATTGAAGTTCAGGGGCAACTCGAAGGCGTAACAGCACCCCCATCGCCAGGCAATGCGCCGGAAAGACTAGCTGCTTCCGCGTAGCTTGGATGTCAGGTGCGCTCATTCGCCAGGTCCGGCTAGGTTCAATTTCAGTGCCATGGGGAGAATGCAGCTCTGGTATCCGTTCCGTGAACACATCCCATTCTTCAGGATGGATCCCAGCTCCACTGGCTTCTCGCCACAACTTGCCGGCCAGCTTCGCTCGTCTCTTCTGACAATTTTTGGTCTCAGCACTTGTCAATGGTTCTGCAACTTGTCAAGAACGGTTCGACCACAGACAACACACGACACAAGCAAGTGCGCTCGGTCAGCCGACAGAACACCAGACAAAGTATAGTACAACATATACCTAGCTACGTGTCTATCGGAATTTCTTTCCCTCTACATCATGAGGCACATGTGGGACACAAGACTCTTAAAATAAGAACTCAAATTTTTACACGTACAACAATGTAAGGAAATAGAATACAACATAAATTTGGCCTCTTGAGATCACGCTGGAGGAGAGCGCTCAGCTAAGGCCGTGATGAGTACTAAATTTTGCCCCGAATCACCAGTGAGAAACCGAAAGGTGGAGAAGACACTCAATAAACGCACGGCTCCGTGCGCCTGCATTAGTGTTCAGCTTTCCTTTTTTGTAGCGAACGTCAAAGTTGTGCGGTTGGAGTATCATTCTCCACCTCAATAACCAGCCACTTTTAGGTGACATGTTATTTAACTAAGTTAGAGGACAGTGGTCCGTTTCGACCACAAACCTCGAACCGGAGACATAACAGGCTAGGTTTTGAAGGGCCCACACGAGGAAAGCGCATTCCTTTTCAGAGGTACTGCATGCCTCTTCCCTGCCACTGAGCTTTGGAGTTAAATACAAAACTGGCCTTTGATTGCCAGCACTGTCTTCCTGGCACAATATAGCCCCCATGCCGCAATCACTCGCGTCGCATTGAATCACAAATCTCTTAGAGAAATCGGGTGCCATAAAAACAGGGTTTTCGCTTAGGACCTGTTTCAGCTGGCAAAACGCATTCTACTTTTTTGAGTCCCATACTACTTTAACTGGCTAGGATTTTCGAAGAGCGTCAGTTACAGGGCTGGCAATGCTAGAGTGATTTTGCACGTAATGCTGATAGTATCCAGCCAGGTCCAAGAATGCCCTTATCTCAGATTTTGTGGTTGGTCGCGGATAGTTCACGACGGCGGCTAACTTAATTTCTGAAGGTCTACACCGGCCACGCCCCACAACGTGTGCCATGTAAGACACCTCGTCGCACCCTCGGTGACATTTAGTAGGTTTCACGGTAAGACCAGCTTCTTTCAACCTGTTCAGCACGACGCGTAAATGCTCCACATGTTTTTCCCAGTTGTTGGAGAAGATGGCGACATCGTCAAAATACGGCAGAGCGAACTCAGAGAGGCCTTTAACAACGCGGTCCATAAAGCCCGAAAAACAAAAGGGTGCATTTTTCAATCCAAAGCTCAGCTTAAGTGGACGATGCGTTCCAAATGGAAAAACAAATGCGGCATAGCGGCTAGCACGCTCCATAAGGGGGACTTGCCAATATCCTCGCACGAGGTCTAACGTGGAAATATAGCTGTTCTGTGACACAGTTTCTACCCTCTCCTCTAGGTTTGGTCTCGGGTAAGTTTGGTCTCGAGTTTTGGGATTAAGACGCCGATAATCGATGCATGGCCTCGGATCTTTTCCTGGCACTTGAACCAACATTAGAGGGAATGTATAGTCACTCTCGCCCGGTACTTTGATTCCCAACTCCAGCATTTTATTGATCTCCTCTTTCATGATCGGCTTTTGCACAGGGGAACTACGATACGGCTTGCTACGGATGTTCTCCTCACAAGTTAGCTCGATATCGTGTTCGATCACCATTGTGTTTCCGGGACGTTCCGAAAACACGTCTTGCAACTCGGAAACAATCCTTCTCAGGTCCTCCTTCTGGACTTCACTTAACCTGGGCTCTAGGTTCAACTGCTCCAAGATTACCTCCGATCTCGTTTCGATTACATAACTAGTGGTCAAAATTTCTGCTCCCTCTTCCTCTGAAGCATTCAAAAGCAGATTTACAACCGCTTGACGTTGAACGTATGGTTTCATCAAATTACTATGGTAAATTTTGTTCGGCCGCCTTGCTATTTTCACTTCATCATAATTGGTATCAGGAAGCTTCGATATTACTTTGGTGGGCCCTTCCCATTGAACCTCAAGCTTGTTCTTTTTGGACGGCCGCAGCAGCATTATCTGACTACCAACTTCAAAGGTGCGCTTCTTCGCCGATTTGTCGTTGTACTCCTTCGACAACACTTGTGTAGCCTTCATGTGGCTTTCCACAAGATCTTTCGTTTTTCCAAGCCTCTGAAGGAGGTCTAGAACATACGAAACTACATTAGGGTCCTCATCGAATAACTCCCAGGAATCGCGTAGCATTTGCAATCGTGTTCTCAAACTCCTGCCATACACAAGCTCTGCAGGGCTAAAACCAGTGCTCTCATGAGGCGCTGATCTCAAAACGAACATAGCGGGAGGAATACACGCTTCCCAGTCGCATTTGTGCTCGGAGCAAAGAGCTCTCAGTATCCGTTTCAGAACGGAATGCATACGCTCTACCGGAATAGATTGCGGGTGATGGATCGAGCTGTTCACTACTTTTATTCCGCATTTATTTATAAAAGTAGAGGTAAGGCAGCTGGTGAAGGCCCTACCATTGTCGCATTGGATTTCAGAAGGAAATCCGACGCGTGCAAATATCGATAGCAGTGCATCCATGACATGATAGAAATTGAGCCCCTTAAGTGGTATCGCTTCCGGAAATTTTGTGGCTACACAGAGAGCTGTCAAGATGTACCGACAAGCTTGCCATGACTCTGGCAATGGCCCGACGATATCGATTACTAGGCGCCGAAAAGGGTCTGTGGTAATTGGCACAAGCTTTATGGGTGCCTTCCACTTGTCCGTGGATTTGCCCGCTCTCTGACAAGTGTCGCATCAGCGTACGAAGTCTGCGATATCCTTCTAGCATTTCGGCCAATAAAACTCAAGGGATACTCTAGCTTCAGTCTTTTTTATGCCGAGATGCCCTGCCCATGCATTTTCATGCGCCAGTTTAATAGTTGGCGACGATACTTTTGTGGCACCAAGAGCTGCTCATACTTGCGACCTTGCTCATTTGTGTAGCTCCGATACAGGAGCCCTGCTTTCTCAAAAAAAGAAACATTCTTTTTCTTTTTTGCCTAGTTTACTCTTTCTATTAGTGCTTTAATCAAAACGTCCTCACGCTGCTCTCGAATGAGCGTTTCTCGATCAACCCTCGACAGCTTACTCCAACTTTCCGCTAGAGGCGAGAGCGTTGCACCTCTCTGGCTCTGACTCAATGGCGCCATGTCGTCTACCCCTGCTACGGAAACCGCGCCGGTCGCTTCGGCGAAGGGCCACTCGAGTGACCGCTCACATGACTCACACGAAGAATTTCCTCTCTGAGGTTTCGTCGACTCGCCGCCAAGGTCGCTTGATGCTTCACTACATTGAACAAGATCAAGCGCCTGCGAAAGCTTCCGCGCTTGCGATCGCGTGAGGGCCATCTACGCTAAGTTGGAGAACGATTTACCCTGCTCTTTAAGAAGCTCCTCTGAGTTGTTAGAGAAAATATAATAAAAACGATCGGGAAGCGCGGCAGACACAGCCGCTTCGGTGCGAAGCTACCGAACGGGCCTTCAATGACAACCGTAGCGATTGGTAAGCAAGCACTCTGCTCATCTGCGACTTGCCTGATCAAAGAGCATTCTCCTGTAAAGTCATCCGGACACACCAATGAAGGATGAACAAAGTCCGTCGTTGCCACTGAGTCTCGAAGTGCTCGACACGTTTTCCCATTCAAACTAATGTCTTTGAAATACGGCTCTAACAACCACATGTTCTTTTCCGATTCTCGGATTGTTGCAAAAGCAAACTTTTGCTTACAGTTTATCGCGATGTGCCCTTCTTTTTTGCAGTTGTAGCAGATTAATGGCTGCCATGATTCCAACGCCCGTGTGGTATCGGGGCGTTGTTTAGGAACCTCACTCGATTTCTCCGTTTCCGTTTGCCCTTCCCCTACAGTGTCCTTCGTAAGAGACGGGCCCTTCTTGAAATTACGGTGCGGAGCGGGTTTCCGTTGATCAAGCTTATTTGAAAAGACCTCTTCCCTTTCATGCTTTTCAACGCGCACTGCCTTGCTTTGGAACTTTCGGCGAGTATAATACTCCTCAGCTAACCCTGCTGCCTTGTTTAGCTGTATTTCCCCAAGTTTGTCCTGCAGCGAAACCTTGACATTCTCCTCGATGCAGCGGTAGAATTGCTTCAATGCAATGCATTCCACTACTTTATCGCGATCGTCATAAACATCTTCGCCCTTGCGCAATTCAACTAAATCGGCTTTAAGATGAAACGCGAAGTCAACGTGTGACTCAATCGCCTTTTTAGCATACCGGAACATTGGCCTGAAAGGCTCGGGTGACAACTTATAATGTCTCAAGAGCACTTCCTTAACCTCACCATAGCTTTCGAACGCCTCCCTCGACAAGCATGTCATCACATCGCACACTTCGCCGGGAAGAAGAGCTAACAGGTTCTGCGCCCAAAGAGACCGCTCTAAAACATTTCGCTCACAGACGTGTTCAAACTTGACGAGATACTTCGCCATGTCCTCGCCTACTACGAACGGTGGCAGTTGGTCCCGAATTCTTTAACCGCTGACCTGAACTGTCGGAGAAGCTATGCTAGGCGCCTGTGAACACTGAAGGGTTGCAAATTCTATTCGTTTCAACTCGAGGCACTCCTGTCTCTCAGCCTCCTCACGCTCGCGACGTTCGCGCCTTTCAGCTTCTTCACGTTCGCGAACTTCACGCCTTTCGGGCTCCTCGCGGCGTGCTTTGATATCTGCTCAGGCCTCATCGACTTCCTCAGCCGACACTCCTTCATCTTTCATGATCTCAAGGATTGCTTCCTTTCGTTTCTCACGGCCCAAATTAAGGCCGAGTTCCTCACAAATTTTGATGAGTTCCATCACTTTAAGGTTCTCCATCGTTCACACTAACCTATTGCTGTTTGCCCCTGTTAAGGATCTCCTGGCCGTACCCACTATAAGTCTACTAGCAAGACGCACAAGCAATTTTAACACTCCCGTGTTTACACCCTCTGCATTAACTTTGGTTTCAGACGCTCTGACTTGGCTTGAAACGATGAAAGCTCACTCACCAATGCTTCACACAGCCCTTCTCTAAACTATTATAACCTGAGCTAGAGTAGCCTGGTGGACTGAAGGGAAAACATCAGGCACTGAACGCATCGATGTCACTGACGCCGGCCGATCCCGCAGCTGCCAACCATTGGAACGAAAGACGGCGACGTCAACACGGTCCCGAAGGCGCCACTGCTCCGATCTCCGCCGGTCACCAGCCGTTTAGTAGAGTAGGTTTCTCAGCTCGCTACTGCTTCTGCGCAGAGCTGATAGACGAGCGGACGAGACGAAGGTGAGTGAAATCAAAGTTTTTGTACAGCATAGAAATAAAGACGTTACAAAGTCGCCACTGGGACCAACAGCTTGGAGACTAAAACAGCCTAGCTCTCTTCACTGACACATATGTCTGCTGCTGGCGACGCGCCGCAGGGCTTTTGTATAGGCACCGGGTGGATTCTTTGAGTAGCCAAGCGTCCAACCAGAAGCGCCGCTGGACGTGAGGTCAGAATCCTCCAATGGGGCTCACCGCTGGGCCGCGCCATTCTTAGCAAATCCGGAGCCGCTGCGCGTGGTGACAGCCAAAGACGAGTGACGTCGCCACGTATTGCGTAAGACTCGCCAGACAGGAAGGCGCCGATTGCTTCGACAGGCTCGTAGTCTGAGGGGGCTCGCTCTGCGTTGCGCGAGAGAACGGCACTGCCGTTTGATGACGCCATCGAGTTGTTTGTGCCAGGTGGGCTCGCGTGCTCGCCTTGACACAGGTTGCCTTTTTCAGAGATAAGGACGTTCGGTGTGGACTCGCAGGCATAACACCGCCTAGGTTATCCATACCTCAGAAGAAGGCGCTAGTGTGAGTGAAATACAGGCAGACGGATTCAGGGTTAAAATAAATTAAACCCTCTGAAGCTTCGCCCCACACATCATCATTCACTTCGTACTTCGATTCACTTCATTCACTTCGATTTTCTTAGTTCTGCATGTGCATACCTACATGCACACATACAAACACACAAGAATGCACACAAAGTATGACCGAAGTCACCTTCCTCTCGCACGCCACCCGCACACGAAAAATATCTTTTTGCTATTTTACTTGTCTCCACACTCTAGTGACATTTATTGTAGCACACCTCTGTTGGCAATGGAATGCAGATGATATAGCCCCATTCCAATTTCAATTGCTCCACATCAAGCTTGCTGTGTGTACCTCAGGTCTCTAGAAGTCTTTTGACAATTGCCCTTGCGAGTGCTTCATGCCGCGTGAGTTAAGTAGGGGTAAAGCAGGAGGAGATACATGATTTCAAAAATATACTTCTCGAATTAAAAAAATAGTGCCCTTTCCTAACTTCACTTATTTTGAGATAGTACATAAAGCTTCAGAATGAAACGTGCATATTTTTTGTCCGACCACCAAGGCAAGCTTGGTGGTTGGACAAAAATCTCTCTAGACTATCTTTAGAGTTTAGGTTTCTTTAGATTATCTGGTAAACTTCAGTACGTGAATTATTTTTCATTTACTACATTTCAAAAAGGTCACCAGCACGTATTTTATTTGTGTCCTTCGATTTCTCCATGTTACCAGAAAAAAATTCCAAACCTGGCAACATTATTCAGTATTGCTCGTGGGAAAAGCTCTCGAAGAATATGTATATGTCATTATTTTAAGTTGGATCACTTCTATACGCTTCTGGAAATGCCGTTTATTGAGTGCATTCCAAAACGAATTTTGAAACAAAATTGTTGTCTGGCGACTTTTAGCTCAGTCGGCCCCATACTACAGACTCTCATAACTAGGAAGCAAAATTTTTGGCAACGGAATTAAAGGACCAGGACAAGTTTCGAACTTCAAGAAACGAGAAAATTTGTTCCGCAATATTCGTGATGGTCAAAAAAAAGGCTGGTTGATATTGCATGCATAACCCTAATCGTTGTATTGTTTAATACATTGAACTACTCCTTTGCTCTTTTTGCCTGAACTAATATTTTTAGCCAATATTTTGGTTGTTATGAAGTTGTTTGTCCGTTCAGCCATTAATTTCTGTATGATATGTAATAATATGTAATAAGTGTGACCATTAATTTTTTTTCTGCAAGCCAGTGCTTCTAAGAAGGCCTATTAGGAGTCTTGAAAAAAATAAATTCATTGTGCTCGCACTGCTTTCTGCTCTGCACTCACCTGGTGTGGTTGTGCTGACAAAATGTTATTCCTGTTTTTCGGAAAAGAAGTCTGGACAATATTGTAACAATGGAAAAACAACACAGGTGCTTTGAGTATCTGGAATTTATGATATTTTTTTTTCGTATTTTAAATTCCAGATACAAAGCCAACGAAATAAATCGATTTTTGACAATTTTTGTTCACACAATATGAAGCATCTCTGTGCTGTATTTCGTTTTATGATCATAGAAAAATAAAATTCGATTTAATTGAATGGGAAGCTTGTCCTTGTTGTTTTTTAAACATTTGAATTCACTTCGTGAATTTTTAGCATGTGCAGGTGCAGTCAAAAGTTCCCAGCTGGCGCTGCCACAGGATTAGTTGAAATAGTGGCCTGGGAAATATTGAATGACCTTAGCTATGTACCAATACTCACCGTAGACGCCTAAATAGACAGCTAAATGGACGACGGCCATCTTAAGTCCCATTCCTATTTTCACGTAGCCCGCAAAGTAGACAGTTGCGAGAAGACCGCATAGTAGACAAATACGATGCAGGATACTTTGCTGTCTGAACAAGATGGCGGCTCAACGAATCGCTCAGATAGATCTAATCTGACCAGAATGGTCGTCTGCACACAAGCAGACACTTTTCCAGACGCTCAATGTGATAACGTTTATTTGTTTTTGATTTCAACACGGAATAAGCCAGAAATTACAACTGTTATGTTTGTTTCTTTTAGCTTTTTCTTCTCGATGTGAGGTGGCGTATCGCCGCTTCAAAGCTGTCTAAATGTGTTCCAATTTTCTGACCGCATGGGCTTGGTGCTGTCATTTAAGCAGTCTGCGTAGACTGTCCACGTGCTGTCTAAGATTTCAAACACAGCCCTTGTACTTGCAGAAGAAAAATATGCTGATTACGTATGCCTCTTGTTGAATCTAATGAAAACACGTTTGCTATTTACAGATGTGAAGCTATAGTATTATGAATAATGTGTGAGAAATGGCCCCACAGAGCAGGTGTTGTTCCGTAGCAGCAGCTACTTCATTTCTTCATTACGGAGATCTCCGTGAAAGTTGTACGGGCTGTACGTTCTATGTGATCTACGTGAGCTGTGGTGTACTATTTTCTTTTTACAGAAGTGCTTGGCAGCATGTAATCTACGCCTCTTTACATAATCAAGAAAAATATTTTTTGCAGTGTGGGTATACAACTACGCCATAAACCACAGTGACTTTTATGAAGAAGGAAATAACCAACTATACGCCATAATTTGTAATTTTGTGGACAAGCGAGGTACCCACCATAGGCTTGCAAGACGTTATGTGCACTTTGTGCAGCGGTTGATGATGATAAAAAATTATGGCTTAGCCTTATACTTGGACAATGGAAGAATAAAATGACCCACACTCACCAAAATTCGCATGATATGACGCCTGGGTCTCATTTTACTCTTCTATGACGCCATATTACGCATGATAAAACGGCTCCTTGCCCGACATGACACTGGCACAGGGTGTTCTCGTGAAGGAATATCAAGAACACAAGTTCTGTGGTGAAATGCTCGACTGGCACGTGGGGGCCCGGGGTAAAATCCTTTCCCTTCAGGGAATATACTTCTAAATTATTTTTTTATTTATCGTGATAGCAGTTACCAACAGCAGGCTTAACAGCCTGCTGTGTAACAGCAGGCCGTGTAAATACGACGCCAAAATCGCCTCTCGCCGTCCGAAACACTGCAGCATATATACGCCTCGAACGCAATTACGCTCAACAAGCCATGACCGAGAGCTCCACTGATATTTATGGGCCAAACGAACCTGGTCACTCGTTTACAGATCTTTTGTTGTGTTTACTTGTGAACGTCCAAGTCCTTCATCATTTATTTTTCTTTCCATCCCTCCTTTCTCTTCTTTGTCTCACTTCCTATCTTCCCCTTCTCTGTCGCTTCTATCTTCCCGAAAGAGTGCCCAGGCGTTGTGCCATTTCAGGTGGCAGTTTCCAGTTTGCTCTCACACTCTTCTCTGCGTTCTTGCGTATTCGTTTATGCAAATCCAATAAATAAATAAATGCGTAGTGGGTGCAGCCAAGGACAGCAGCCACCAGTGGTGGTATCTGTCTCTCAGGTTGACGTCATCACTTTATCTTGAAAAGTGAGGTTGAAGACACCCAGACTTAGCTACTGTGGGAAAGGGTAACGCTTTATTGTTGGTATTAGCAAGAGTGCGCAACTTCTCTAGCATATTCTTTAAATTTCATCTTTCCTTTTTCCGAGCGATAGCTGTTAGAGACGGTGGCGGCAGTGAAGAACTACCGCAATGCTATTGCCGCTGTTGATCTGACAACAGCTTTCGCTGTAAAAGAAGTTTCAGTGCAGTCTTAATATAAAGATCTCGCGTAATCTGTCGCAATAATACGGGAGAGTCATACTACTTGTTTTTACGCTAACACTGGCCGCGACCGATATCTTTTCTTGGGCGCAGACGCCATGTCCGCTGGTGGCGTTTCCATAAGGAAATGCCATAAAAAAAGTGATCTGCGGTTTTGGGGGGAGTTTTCGCATAAACATAATGTGTCCTTGGGGCGAAAACTTTCGTCATGCACTGCATGGAGACCTCGATGTGCTGCGATAAATCGGTGTACTACGTGCTTAAAAACCCAAATGAGTGGCAGCTGCAAAATTTCCGTCGCTTCGCAAGTTCGATCTGCTGGTGCGGCTAGCGCTACCGATCTGAGGTACGCGTTCAAGGAAAATGTTCGTAGGAGGCAAAATCTGAGTGCCAAACTTCTAAGATAAGCTTGCGCTCCCCCATTTTCCACTACGGCTATATATATATATATATATATATATATATAAGGGAAAGAAGTGTATACCTAAGAGCTCGTTTTTCCGTGTTTTAACACAATATTAATGAGATCTAAGAGACAGTAATGCCAAAGAATGTACAGGGGAAGTTATTAGAACCAATGGAATGTAAATAAGAAGAAAGAAAAGTGGATAAAAAAATAACCAGCCATGCGCAGGAATCGAACCTATGACCATCGAATAACGCGCTTGATGCTCTAACCACTGAGCTACCACAGCGGCCTTCCCTCCGTCCACTTTTTTGGGTTTATATGTGAATTTAGAAGTAGGAGTGACAGTCAGTGCCGTATTTTTGGCATTACACTCTGTTTGATCTCATTATATATATTTATATATATATATATATATATTTATATATATATATATATATATATATATATTTATATATATATATATATATATATATATATATATATATATATATATATATATATATATATATTGTTAAGCCACACGCTTGTTCCTCGGTTCGGGAGCGCTTGTTCCCATGAGATCGAGTGCTGTTGCGACTGTCTTCTATCTCCCAGCGCGGTCTTCCATGCAGAAGGCGGCACCGTGCAGTTCCCGGGATAAGGTCGCCTCTTCGGCCGAACCACTTCGCAGTTGCTGGTATGGCTGCGTCTCGTCCACCCAGCCCCGAGAACTAGTCTGAGAAAATGGACAAAAGACGTTATTTAAGTTCGTGCCGGACCCATGTTTGAGGGTGTTGACTCAGCCGATGTTGTCGTGCTGGCCGGCTCTGTACAAACGACAACCTGCTATAGTAAACGCTCCTTCTTGTTGCTGTTTTCAAAACTGATTGCCTCCCTATTTCGTCTCCGGGCGAACGCTTCCGCGAAGTGCGTTCGACTACCCGTCGCTCTTCGCCACCGCTACCATCACGACACAGCGAATTCCAAACAATTCTATATATATATATATATATATATATATATATATATATATATATATATATATCGGTACAAGAAGGAGACCGATTCAGAGGGGTAGGGGTAGTCACACATGTATTTACAGCCGATTAAGTGAGCAGCACTAGCCACAGAGATTAGCTCGCGCCAGTCTATAAGCTTTGTCTTCTTCATCTCCATGCCCTGGCACGTAGCATAACCCCCGGCGACGGAGACACCGTCCCGGTGGTTTAAAGGTAGTTATCTGACACATTCTTAAAGGGCTCTATCCAAGAGACGTGTACAATATCACGGGACCGCACACCAGATGATGATGAATAGATGGGGCCGATCTCGTAGGTGATAGATGTTACTAGATGCAATATACGGTAGCGTCCCGTGTAATGAGACAACAGTTTTTCTGATAGGTCCAGTCGACAATGAGGGGACCAGAGTAAAACGAGGGTACTGGGAGCAAAATGTACATCTCTATGTTCCGCATCGTACCGACGACACTGCTTGGTTTGCGACGCCATCAGCCAAGCGCGAGGGAGCTGACGGGCATGATCGGCTCGCGCGATCATGTCGCCATCATACTCGCTGGTGGATGAGGTATGAGCTGAGATGAATGCGTCCGATGGTAAATTAGGCTCTCTTACTTACAATAAGTAGAACGGCGAAAGCTTGCTGTGTCGTGACGGGATGAATTATACGCGAACGTTGCGTAGGGTAAGGCAAGGTCCCAGTCTCGGTGGTAGGGTGACACGAACATAGTGAACAGACTTGTTAGAGTACGAATAAATCGTTCCGTAAGGCCGTTTCTTTGAGGGTGGTAAACGGTTGTCGGTTTATTGCGTTGAACAAGACCGCAAGCTGTCGGCGATGACTTGGGATAAAAATGTACTGCCACGGTCTGTGAGGAGTTGTCTTGGAGCACCGTAAATCAATATAACGTCCCGTAACCAGAAATCAGCGACGTAGGTTGCACAGCTGGTCGGTAGAACTCGGGTAATAGCGTAGCGTGAAGCGTAGTCCGTAATCGCGGCTATCCATTTGTTCCCCAATGTTGATGTGAGGAAAGGACCAAGCAGGTCTAACACAACATGGTAAAATGGTTCCGCTGGTATGTCGGTTGGTTGAAGATGGCCAGCGGGTAGCAGCGACGGTGTTTTACGACGTTGGCATAGCTCACATGAGGCGACGTATCGGCGTACTGAGCGAGCGAGGCCTGGCCAGAATAAACAGCACCGGACGCGCTCGTACGTGCGGGATACGCCAAGATGTCCCGTCGTGGGAGCGTCGTGAAGTACGGTGAAAACACAGTGGCAAAAAGCTTAGGGCACAACAATTAGAAGGTCAGGCCTATCTCGTCGGAAATTGTGGCGGTATAGCACACCCTTTAAAATGAAAAAGTAGCAGACGGAAGCATTATTTGGGGAGGATTCAATGTGGCTGATGATGTCGAGCAGCACTGGATCGCGCTTCTGTTCTTCTACAATGTTGAGAAAGTCGCACACTGACAAAATAGATTTCTTTGTGGGCTCGTCAGTGTCCTCAGTATTGTCGACAGGGTACCGGGAGAGGCAATCGGCATCATGGTGCAGGCGGCCAGATTTGTAGACCACCTAATAGAAAACGGTTTCAGGCGCAAAGCCCAGCGACAAAGTTGGCCTGATCGATCTTTCAAAGAGTTGATCCAGCAGAGCGCCTGCTGGTCGGTAACTACCGAAAATGGGCGTTCGTATAGATAAGGTTAGAATTTCACCATCACCCATACAAGAGCCAAGCACTCACGCTCCGTGATCGAATAGTTACGTTCAGGGGTGGATAGGAGGCGGCTGGCATATGCAATAACGTAATCATGACCACGTTGTTTCTGAGCCAGCACTGCACCAATGCCATGTCCACTTGCATCTGTACAGAATTCCGTAGAGGCAGCAGAGTTGAAGTGCGCCAGAATCGGAGTAGTAGACAGAAGAGCGATAAGAGAAGAACGCAGAAGCCTCTTCGGAGACCCATGAAAACAGGACGTCTTCCTTGAGGAGCTGCGTCAGTGGTCTCGCTATGTGCGGAAAATTTTTCACGAAGCGTCGGGAGTAGGAACATAGTCTTATAAACCTGCGTACACCCTTTGCAGATCATGGTACAGGAATGATTTGACGGCGCTGATTTTTGCCGGGTCCGGTCGTACACCACTGGCGTCTACTAAATGGCCAAGTACTGTGATTTGATGGCGTCCAAAGCGACATTCGGACGAGTTGAGCTGCATGCCAGCGTGACGTAAGATGCCTAAAATGGCTGAAAGGCACTCTATATGAGTTTCAAATGTTGGTGAAAAGACGATGACGTCGTCCAAATAGCACAAACAGGTGGACCATTTCAATCCTCTGAGCAGGGAGTCCATCATTCGTTCGAAGGTGGCTGGAGCGTTACACAGGCCTAAGGGCATCACCTTGAACTGATATAGGTCATCGGAGGTGATGTATGCCCTCTTTTCACGGTTCATTTCATCTACCTCTATTTGTCAGTGTGAGTGAGTGAGAATTTATTAAAAGGCAGAGAGCTCGCCATGAGCTAGTTCGCTCTAACCTTCTACTCTACACAGGGGATAAGGGAAGGGGGAAGGAAAGAGCGATGAAGGGTGATGATGGGGACAAAAAGAGGTGGTGCGTAGTCTAGTGTCTGGTCCAGTACTTTTTATAAAATCTAATACAGCCTTTATAGCAGTTTTTGACACTGTTTGGTTGTTCATTGCTGACATATGTGGCTTTCACTCAATGGCGTTCGGCCGATGCTTGCCAATGTTGCAGTTAGCATTTTTCTTTGCTCCACGTATAATGCAGTCACAAAATATGTGAGCTAAAGTTTCATGCACTTGGCAGCACTCACAATTCGGGCTGTCTGCACGGCCGATTAGGTGGCTGTATTGGCGAGTGAAGGCGACGCCCAGGCGAAGCCGGTGCAGCATATCAGCATGTCTTCAGCTGATATTATCTGGAAGACGTAAAGTCATACCGGGGTCTGTTTCCCGTATACACTTGTTCCGGTGATCTGGTAGCGACCAGTAAATGGCAGCGCATTCACTAATGAGCGATCTCAACAATGCGTTGACATCGCTTCGCGAATATGGTACTTGGACGTACAAAGGAGCGTTGTATACTGCCACCCTTGCTTCGCTATGGGCTGTTTCGTTGCCCGCCAGGCCGCAGTGTCCCGGAATCCATAAGAATGTAATCAAGTGACCGCTCCTGTGTGTTAGGTCAAATGCTTGGATGATTCCTAAGGCTAACTTGGAAAATTGGCCTCTTCTCGAGCAAGAATAGATGCCTTGAAGCGCTGATTTTGCATCGGACAGAATCGTTCATTTACGCGGTGCTTGGTCATTCACAAATTTTATGGCTTCCTATATAGCAACAAGTTCTGCAGCTCTTGAAGATGACCTGTGATCTAATTTGTACTGTCGGAAAATACCGAGTTGAGGGATCACGAAGGCTGCAGCTGAGGCGGACGAAGTTACGGATCTATCGGTGTAATTGTGGAGAGTCGCTGTATTGGTCATCCAAATGTGCCAAGGTGAGTTGCTTGAGTGCAATTAAAGAAGCACGCGACTTATACGAAATTCCACGTTTGTGCAGGCACACAAGTGGTTTAGTCAACGTCCATGGAGGCACTTCTCGAATCACGGCAGGTACAAAGCCTGAAGAGATCATGTGTCTATGCGTATCGAGGCATCGTGATTAGGTACAGCCTGGTCGGTCCGCTTCTAGCGAAGACAACGGGTGCTGTACATGTCGGGTAAGCAGACGAAGGTGCACTCGAAGAGGCTCACAGGACGTGTAAACCTGTATAGTGTAGGCGTGGGACTCATCTATAGTGCCAAGGGTTGACGTGCTCCATGGCTGGTCAAGGCATTTTCTCAGTGCTCGTGTCTGAAGGCTCTCAAAAGTACGAAAGCACGTTGCCCGCATGCCGGAAAGTACAGGTGAGCTGTACCGTATACAGCCCACAAATAATGTCTTGTATAACTGCAGAAGACTTTTTTCTGAAGGGCCCCATCTCAGCCCAGCTATAACATGAAGAACATACACAAAACTGATTACTTTGTTCCGCAGCACAGTCACAAGCTTTCACCAGGACAGGTTCCGATCAATTACGACCCTTAAATAGCGGTGGTGCTTGACCGCGGGAATCACTGCTCCGTCAGCGAAGATTACGTACCGCAACATTGATTTCTTTGTAAATGCCAAGGCAGCACGTTTTGTTATTGAAAGTTCCAGGTCCTGACGGCACAAGTACTTAGATGTTACTGATGTGCCTTGTAGCCTTGCTCGCAGTTGTGGTCGCGTTGCTTCAGATGCCCATATGCATATGTCGTGCGCATACGCACTGATTCTGACAACTTCGGGAAGCTCAGCTTCAAGGCCAACGAGTGCTATGTTAAAAAGCATGGGGCTCAGAACGGCGCCTTGCGGAACTCCACGGCTTACGAGGTGCCTGGTCGTGTCGCCGTCCTATGTTGACACAAAAATTGTACGGCCTCTGAGATAGCTCACTATCCATGCATGTAGTCGGCCACCTACGCCGATGTCTTCAAGTGTGTCAAGAGTGGCCTCATGGTAGACGCTATCGTACTCGCCCTTTATATCTAAGAAAATGGCCCCTACCAATCTCCGACGTTGTCTTTCCTTTTCAACAGAAGAAACTAGGTCTACAACACCGTCTATGGAAGTAGCCGGAACGAAGCTCTATAGAGGAAAAAGACTTTGACCCAGAGAGGCAATCAAGCGCATCATCTATTCGTGGCAGAGGGTTACACGTCTTTTTTGGTAATTTTGTTGAGGTGTCTATAATAAACGCAGAAATGCCATGTACCGTCTTTGCTGCGGACTAGAACTACAGGAGAAGCCCAACGACTGCAGGATGGCTCAATGATGTCCTTGGCGAGCATTTTGTCGACCTCACTTTGGATATTGCGACGCTCGGCCGCCGACACCCGATATGGATGCCTATGAATAGGATGCTCATTACGAGTATTTATGAGGTGGGTCCTACCAGTAGCTTTCTCCAACGGACGCCCGCTGAGGTCAAAAACGTTAATGTAGGATAGCAGAACCCAGTGGAGCTCGTCAGTCTGCTGCAGCGTTAAGTTGGAAGTGATCATCGACGTGATAGCACTGTCGGAGCAAGTGTCAGATTGATGTTGAGCGTGGGGGTCAGAAGGAGCGGCCACCGTGAAAACATCTACCGGATTGTCTTCTAATGTGCAGAGCAACTCCAAATAGATACCTTGTGGGAACACTTGAGGTGTCAAGCTAAAGTTGACAACTGGGAGGCACGTAGAATATCCTGCGACGGAAAGAACGGTGTGCGGTAATGTAATGCCGTGGTTTATGAGTACGTCGGTGATAGGGGTCAGAACATAGTAACCGTCGGGAAGTGGTGGTATTGAGACGAGCTCTACGTAGGTCAGTGTTTGTGGAGAGAGGTGCGCATGTCCCGTTGTGCAGAGACGACTCGGCCGTTGTGCAAGAGGTTTTGTTGTGGGCAAGTGTAGCCAGAGCGTACTGGTCGAACAGTCTATGAGGGAAGAATGCGTGGACAGAAAGTCGAGGCCTACAATAACGTCGTGGGGGCATTTATCAAGGACGGTGAAGAGAACAACTGTGTGTCGATCCGCAATGCTTACACGAGCGGAGCACATTCCAACGATAGATGCTATTCCGCCATCCGCAACACGGAAGAACTTAGTGGTCGCAAGTGTGAGAACCTTCTTGAGCTTGCGGCGAAAATAACTCGTCATCACGAAAAGTTGAGCGCCGGCGTCGACAAGAGCAGCGACATGTACGCCGTCTACTTGTACGTCTATAAGGTTCCGTTTTGTCTGTATAGTCAAGAGAGGAATTTATTTCAGTCCGAGCGATGCAGCGCCACCTCCAGGTGCTGCAACACTTAGTTTTCCGTCGGGGAATCTCGTAGGAACGCGGGTGAAGACGGTCGGCTGGTCTGTGGAGAACGAGGCTGGCGACCTTGGGGATCCGGATAGAGAGCTGGAGTAGCGGTGTTCAGTAGCAGGTTCCTGAGCAAAGTGATCGCGGCTGATCTCATGGCGATAGGCAGAACGTGCATGAGAGGGACGAGAGGAGGCTTGTGCAGAAGGACCCTAGCGACTTCTGCAATGGCAAAAAATCTGCCCGATTTGGTGACACGAGAAGCAGATCGGCTTGTCATCGTGTGTCCGCCATGTGGATGGATTACGGAATGTAGAGAGAGAGCCGGTTGAGAAGGGACGTGCAGGCGTATGTTGGGGCTGGAAGTCGGTGCGGGTAGGCGGTGAAATATAGTATATTCCCAAGCTGGCGATTTCCTGTCGGACGACTGCTTGAATGAGGGGCAATGTAATTGAAGGAGAGGGGTGAGGGGACATTGGTCCCACCTCAGCTGGAGCACCCACTTCAAGTTCCCGCCTGACGAGTCGCGACAAGTTGTCAGAGGTGTCTGGTGGATGATATGTGTCGAGACACGAGGACGTCGCAGCGGTGTTCGGAAGGCACTGGCACTGATGGGAGATGCACCTGCTTTTAGCTTGTTGGAACCGGCAGCATTCTTGTATAATTGCACCAACAGATGAAACATTCTTGAATACCAACAGGTTGAACTCATCGTCAGAGATACCCTTTAGAATATGCGCAACTTTGTCAGGCTCGAACAAGTTTTCTTCAGCTAGGTGGCATAGTGAGAGGACAGCCTGAATGTAACTGATGTAGGACTACGTGGAAGATTGTGCGCAAGTCGAGAAGTCATTCTTCGCAGCTTCACGACGACCGAAGGAGTTGCCAAAAAGCTCACGGATCTTTTCCTTGAAGCTGTCCCAGCTTGTAATGTCATGCTGGTGGTTATCAAACCAAACACGAAGGGTTCCGTCGAGATAAAAGATGACGTTCACGAGCATAAGTGTGGCATCCCACCTGTAAGTGGCGCTGACGCGTTCGTAGAGGTGTAACCACTGGTCGACGTCGGAACTCGAGCGGCCCGAGAGCACACCAGGGTCTTTCAGGGCGGGATGCATCACGAAAGTTGTGGTGGGTGCTGGGTTGACAGGCCGGGCGGAAGGGTGAGCGACCGGGTAGGATGTAGCCGAGTCTTGAGTGGTTATGTAAAAGCCGCGAGGGAGCGTCCGTTTCTGAGTGCCGTGGTGGGGACGGTGATCGCACAACTCCACCAAATACGTTGCGAGAAGGAGACCGACTCGGAGGGGTAGTCACAGATGTATTTACAGCCAGTTAAGCGAGCAGCGCAAGCCACAGAGTTTAGCTCGTGCCAGTCTATATGCTTTGTGTTCTTCACCTGCATCCTTTGGCACGCTAAGAGCCCCAGGTGGTAACTTATAATATATATATATATATATATATATATATATATATATATATATATATATATATATATATATATATATATATATATATATATATATATATAGGGGGAGTAATAATTCAATGGGCCAGTTAGTCTTCTTGAAGGTATGGCATATGGCACAACGGGAGCGTTCTCAACAACGATAAATATATTTATTTTTTATTTCCGAACAGTTTCGGGAGGGGTCCTCCCTTCATCAGGGGATGAGTTATATATATATATATATATATATATATATATATATATATATATATGTGTGTGTGTATATATATGTGTGTATATATATATATTTATATAATTATATATACATATATATATATATATATATATATATATATATATATATAAATATATATATATATATATATATACTGCCACGCTCGAAACAGACGTACTTTTGCTGACCTTCGGGGAACAAAATTGCCCAGCCCTTAACGGGAAAGTAAAGGCGTCGACCTCTCGGGATAAGGTCGCAGCCCGACCACAAGACGATCAAAAGTCCCCAGTATTGGCGCTACAGGACCACACGACGCCGACGAAAATTAACAACGACGAAATGGTGAGCGCCGACCTCAGTGTATTTATTGATGGAGAGCAAGTGACGGCCTTAGTTGATACGGGTGCTGATTTTTCCTTAATAGGTCACAAGCTGGCCGATCGTCTTAGAAAAGTAAAAATGCCTTGGACAGGACCAAATATAAGAACAGTGGGTGGTCAATTGCTACTCCCTACTGAAATATGCACAGCAAGAATCAGCATAGGGTATTCTTTTTTCGTCGCGACTTTCATCGTTCTCCAAGAGTGCTGGAAAGATTTATATAGGAATAGACTTCCTCAGGGAGCACGGCACACTAATCCCGGACCGCGTGGTTTCGTTTTACCAGAGTGCTCGTCTGACTGATTTTTCATCACCAGAGCACAAATGCTTTCGTCTCAAAGACCACAATATAGTCGTGCTGCCTCAATCATGTATCCTCGTTTCAGTAGGATGTGACGTACCGTTCGACGGTGAAGGAGTTGCCAACCAACTAACTTCATTGCTCTTCACTCACGGGATTTCAGTAGCACGAAGAATAGTCAATGTCAGTTACGGCCGAACGAACTTGCTGTTGACCAATTTCACCTCCGAGCGACGGCACCTTCCAAAAGGCACAACGTTGGCATATTTTGACGAGATCTCAGATGTTTGTGGCTGCTTTTCAGCACTCCAAGCAACTCCTTCACAAGACCCACATGACCTAGCACCTAACCTTGACGTCAGCCCTACTTTAACTCAGCAACATCAAGAACGCCTGCTTATGCTGCTAGCCGAGTACCACGACTGTCTTGCGTCGACCTCGAAAGTTGGCCAGACGTCCTTGAAAAAGCACCGAATCATCACAGAGGACACGGCTAGACAAATCCATCAAAATTCGTGCCGTGTGGCTTCGAAAGAATGAGAAGTGGTAGAACAGCAATTAAGGAAATTGCTTGAAGACGATGTCATTCAACTGTCGAAAAGCCCTTGGGCATCACCTGTTGTTCTAGTCAAGATGAAGGACGTCAGCCATTGTTTCTGTGTGGCCTATCGAATGCTAAATCAGGTTACAAAAAAATACGTGTACCCGCTTCCCGGATAAATGATTCGATAGACAGGCTTCGAAACGCACGTTACTTCTTTTTCATAGATTTAAAGAGCGGATATTTTCAAATTGAAGTCGACTTCAGTGATCGTGAAAAAACCGCTTTCGTGACGTCGGACAGACTTTACGAATTTAAGGTCTTACAATTTGGCTTACGCGCCACGCCTGCTATTTTCTAGCGTCTCATGGATACCGTTCTCTCTGGGCTTAAATGAAGAACCTGCCTGGTATACCTTGACGACGTCATTGTGTTTTCTACAACGTTTGACGAAAACCTTGAACAATTGGAAACGGTCTTTCAGGCCATACGGGCCACAGGTCTGACTATCAAGCCCGAGAAATGTCACTTTCGCTTTGAGAAACTGCAGTCTCTTTGCCATGTCGTCAGTTAAACTGACGCAGGAGTTCATTTAAATCCCGAGAAAGTAGCCACAGTGGCACAGTTTCCAACACCATCAGATAAGAAGGCAGTCAGGTGTTTTCTGGGTCTCTGTGCATATTATCGGCGGTTTATTCCAGATTTTGCGTGCACTGCGTCGCCTATAACTCGTCTCGCGAGCGATGACGTTGCATTTGTTTGGGGCGACGAACAGGAAGCTGCTTTTAATGACTTGCGGCAATGTCTACACACGACCCCCGTGCTTGCCCATTTTCATGAGACAGCCTCTACAGTGCTCCATGCTGGCGCCAGCAATGTTGGCCTCGGAGCTGTGCTTGTGCAGCGCCAGGACGTCGAGGAAAGAGTGATCGCTTACGCAAGTAGACCATTGTCACGCACAAATTACTCGACCACTGAAAAGAAACGCCTCGCCGTGGTGTGGGCAGTTAAAAATTTCGCTCATACTTGTACGGCAACACATTCAAGGTTATCAGTGACCACCTTTCGTTGTGTTGATTAACAAGTCTTGAAGATACTTCCGGGCGATAGGCACGCTGGAGCCTTAGACTACAGGAAATTGATATAACGATGGTGTAAAGGTCGGGAAAACGACACACGGACGCCGACTGCCTGTCAGGATCACCAATAGAGTCGGCTTCTTCTTTTGATGAACAGGCAGCATTCCTCGGCATCCTCGACACGTCAACCATCGCAGATCACCAGCGTGACAATCCTGAGCTACTAGGCTTGAATACTTATTTACAAGGACGAAACCAGAATACGCCCAAAGCCTTTGTAAGAGGACTATCGTCGTTTTGTCTGTGAAACAATGTCCTATACAAAATGAACTTTTCGTCAGACGGTGCACCTACCTGGTTGTCGACCCTACAACTCTTGGTTCTGAAGTATTGCAAGCGTGCCACAACGAGGTCACATCTGGCAATTTAGGCTACACGCGCACACTGGGCAGAGTTCGAAGAAGGTATTACTGGCCTACAGCCGTGAAGCATCATTTTCGGACCTGCCTCGATTGACAGCGGCGCAAGTTACCTTCGAAGAAACCAGCCGGTTTGTTACACCCTGTCTAGATTCCGACAACGCCATCTGACCACATCGGAATGGACCTTTTGGGTTCACTTCCCCCCTCTAGTGTTGGTTGCCGCTGAGTTATAGTGGTGATCGACTACCTTAATCGCTACGCTGAGACAAACGCCATCCAGCGAGGCACAGCAGAGGAGGCAGCCTGGTTCTTCACAGAGAACATTGTGCTGAGACATGGTGCGTCCTGGATCGTTATAACAGGTCGCGGAACCGTATTCACGGTCACGCTTTCAGATCATGTTTTGGCGCTCAGCGGTACTATTCGTCGCAATTCGACAGCTTACCGTCCACAAACGAATGGGTTGACCGAGCGACTCAACAAAACTCTGGAAGACATAGTTTCATTCTATGTGGACGTCGAACACAAAAACTAGGACGAAACTGTTACTCACATAACGTTTATATACAACACTGCTAAACAATGGAATGACTAAGGACAATGGGATGACAGACAATGGCATGGAAGGCTAAATGGAATGACCCCATTTAGCCTTGTTCATGTACGAAAAGTAAGGACGATTTTGTACGCGATGCTGCCACACAAGTGCGATGACAACCAAACGACTGCTGACGCATTTATTCAACGTGCAGAGGAAGCCAGGCAGCTCGCACGTCTGAGAATATAGCAACAGCAGGAGTACGACGCAGGTCGCTGTAACCTACGTAATATACCTGTAACGTATGAAACCGAGGACAGGGTAAGGGTGTGGACACCTGTACGAAGACGTGGACAATCCGAAACGTTGCTCAGAAGACACTTCGGACCTTATCGAGTACTGCGGCGACGAAGTGACGTTACCTACGAAGTCGTCCAGGATAGCCTAAACTGTACAAGGCGTCGCCAGCACCGACCTGAACTTGTGTACGTAGTGCGCATTAAGCTATACGTCAGCGAATGACTCTGCGGCGCACCGTCGCTTATACAAAGTGACTTGATGTGCGAATCACTGGCTCAGCTATAGCATTGGGGCGATGCTCTCTGCTCTTTTAAGGGGAGGTAAATGCCGCACTCGAAACAAACAGAAAACGAAGAAGATGTGCGCGCCAACAGTCTCGCGAAAAAGGTCACTGAAGATGACTTGCTTTTGTTTAGGCCTCTTGCTTTTGACTCCTGCATAAACAACACACGCCGTCGGTTCTCGGACTCAACGGCTCGGTGATCCGCTTACGTTGAACCGCTAAA
Organism: Rhipicephalus microplus; assembly: GCF_013339725.1. NCBI lineage: Eukaryota > Metazoa > Arthropoda > Arachnida > Ixodida > Ixodidae > Rhipicephalus > Rhipicephalus microplus. The sequence goes on along the minus strand of NC_051173.1, from coordinate 33,167,107 downwards.
TCGCTGACGTGATATGTGATATATATATATATATATATATATATATATATATATATATATATATATATATATATATATATATAAGAGAAAGAGAGAGCACATAAACGTACCCTTTTTAGCATATCGTGCTGTGCTTGTGCTCTATATAGCCTGATCACAGCGCGTGAGGGGAAATGCGTGACAACGCGCATTTTGTCCGCGCTGCTATAGGTTGCACGCCGCATTCACTTCGCTCGGTGAAGCCGCAATAAAATTGCGCCACTAAAATAAGGAAACTATATCAAAAAGAAAATATTGAAAACTTCGAAAACCTTTCCGCCTTATGAACTGGCCCGTTCGCGATAATTTTTTCACTCGTTTATAATCAGGAACATTTTCCACGAAGTTGTTGCCTAGGGTAACTTCATGCATGACTCAACTTGGGCAGGTTGCTGTAAATTGCAGCAAAGAGTCGGCTTCCTTGCTTATTGTTTTAGTCTTCCTACGTCAATCGTAATTCTGTCTTGTCCCTAAGGCCATTGTTTGCTAATTATGTGTCATTTTTTTCAACTGTGGGAGGAGGGTTGGTCGGAGCAGGAGTGCGACGATTCCATATTTAGCACGTGCTAATTAACCGCATTTAGGATTGTACATGTATAGCCACATTATTTCGCTCTAGTACCAAACGTTGCTGTTGAAATATTCTTTGCGACAGTCGTGCAACAACGAAACGATGCGCATTTCCTATAAAGAGGCAGTGCCAATGAAAGCGGGCTGATTGGCCTGGATCCATCCATTCTTTTCTGGGTCCTGCTTTCATTACCGACGTTTTATTTTTCTCCGCATGCCACTTAGCAGCATAGCCAACCGGCATGCTTAAACCGAACGTGCTTAAAGTGAGACTTTAAATAAAACTATGAGAAATGGTTGAATTTCAAAAAAATGTGTTTGCCGGAGCCTGAATGTCCGCTCTTGAAGTCCATGGAAAAAAAGTAACGTGCATTTCGAAGCCTGTCAATTCGAATCATCTATGCAGGGAAGCGGGTACACGTCTTTTTTGTAACGTGATTTAAATTTCGATAGGCCACACAGAAACACTTGCTGCCATCTTTCATCTTGACTAGAACAACAGGTGATGCCTAAGGGCTTTTCGACAGTTGAACGACGTCGTCTTCAAGCAATTTTCTTAACTGCTGTTCTACCGCTTCTCGTTCTTACAAACCCACACGGTATGAATTTTGATGGATTGGTCTAGCCATGTCCTCGGTGATGATTCGGTGCTTGGTCAAGGACGTTCGGCCAACTTTCGAGGTCGACGCAAAACAGTCGTGGTACTCGGCTACCAGCACAAGCAGGCATTCCCGCTGTTGCTGAGTTAAAGTAGGGCTGACGTCAAGGTTAGGTGCTAGGTCATGTGGGTCTTGTGAAGGTGTTGCTTCGAGTGCTGAAAAGCAGTCACAAACATCTGCGATCTCGTCAAATATGCCAAAGTTGTGCCTTTAGGAAGGTGTAATCGCTCGGAGGTGAAATTGGTCAACAGCAAGTTCGTTCGGCCATCGGTGACATTGACTATTCCTCGTGCTCCTGAAATCTCGTGAGTGAAAAGCAGTGAAGTTAGTTGGTTGGTGACTCCTTCACCGTCGAACAGTACGTCACATGCTACTGAAACGAGGATACATGATCGAGGCTGCACGACTATATTGTGGTCTTTGAAACGAAAGGATTTGTGCTCTGGTGATGAAAAATCAGTCAGACGAGCACTCTAGTAAAACGAAACCACGCAGTCCGGGATGTTCAATCGTGCGCCATGCTCCCTGAGAAAGTCCATTCCTATATAACCCTTGCTAGCCCTCTGAGAGAACGATGAAAGTCGCGACGAAAGCAGAATCTCCTATGCTGATTCTTGCTATGCATGTTTCAGCAGGGAGCAGCAATAGATCACCCACTCTTCTTATATGTGGTCCTGTCCAAGGCGTTTTTACTTTTTTAAGACGATCGGACAGCTTGTGACCTATTATGGAAAAATCAGCAGCCGTATCGACTAAGGCCGTCACTTGCTCTCCTTCAATAATTACACTGAAGTCGGCCCTCAACATTTCGTCGTTGTTAATTTTCGTCGGCGTCGAGTCGTCCTGTAGCGCCAGTACTGGGCACTTTTCATCGTCTTGTGTTTGGGCTGCGACCTTACGCCGAGAAGTCACCACCTTCCCCGGACAGCAAACAAAAGTATGTCTGTTTCGAGCGTGGCAATATTTATATATATATATATATATATATATATATATATATATATACGTGCCAGAGCATGGAGAATCAGAAGACAAAGCATAGAGTCTGGCAGATAGAGGTAGATGAAATGGACCGTGGAAAGACGGCATTCATCAACCCCGATGACCTATATCTGTTCAAGGTGATGCCCTTAGGCCTGTGTAACGCCCCAGCCACCTTCGAACGAATGATGTACTCCCTGCTCAGAGGATTCAAATGGTCTACCTAATTTGTGCTACTTGGACAACGTCATCGTCTTCTCTCCAACATTTAAAACTCATATAGAGCACCTTTCAGCCATCTTAGGCATCTTCCGTCACGCTGGCCTGCAGCTCAATTCGTCTAAATGTCACTTTGCACGCCATCAAATCACAGTACTTGGCCATTTAGTAGATGCCGACGGTGTACGACCAGACCCGGCAAAAATCAGCGCCGTCAAAAACTTTCATTTACCATGATCTGCAAAGGGTGTACGCAGCTTTATCAGACTATGTTCCTACTTCCGACGCTTCGTGAAAAATTTTGCACACATAGCAAGACCGCTGACACAGCTCCTCAAGAAAGACGTCCCGTTATCACGGGGCTCCAAAGAGGCTCCTGCGTTCTTCTCTTATCACTCTTCTGACTACTCCTCTGATTCTGGCACACTTCAACCCTGCTGCCCCTACGCAATTCCGTTGAGATGAAAGTGAACACGGCATTGGTGCAGTGCTGGCTCAGAAAGAACGAGGTCATGATTGCGTTATTGCACACGCCAGCCGCCTCTTATCCGCCCCTGAACGTATAACTATTCCACCACAGAGCGTGAGTGCTTGGCTCTTGTATGGGTGATGGTGAAATTCCGACTTTATGTATATGGACACCCATTTTCAGTAGTTACCGACCACCAGGTTCTCTGCTGGCTCAACTCTTTGAAAGATAGATCAGGCCACCTTGGTTGCTGGGCTTTGCGCTTGCAACCGTTTTCCTATTCGATGGTCTACAAATCTGGCCGCCTACACGATCATGCTGATTGCCTCTCCCGGTACCCTGTCGACGATCCTGAGGACACTGACGAGCTCACGGAGAACTCTATCTTGTCAGTGTCTGACTTTCTTAACATTTGGGAAGAAAAGAAGCGCGATCCAGTGCTGCTTGACATCATCAGCCACTCGGAATCCTCCACAAATAATGCTTCCATCCGCAACTTTTTCATTCAAAAGGGTATGCTATACTGCCGCAATTTCCGACCAGATAGGCTTGACCTTCTCATTGTTGTGCCTAAGCATTTGCGCCATTGCGCCACTGTGTTCTCACCGAACTTCACGACGCTCCAACGGCTGTACATTTTGGCGTCTCCCGCTCGTACGAGCGCGTCCAGTGCCGTTCTCCTGGCCAAGCCTTGCTCGCTCGATACACCGATACATCGCCACGTGTACCTATGCCAACGTCGTAAAACATCTCTGCTATTCGATGGCCATGTTCAACTAATCGACATATCCGCGGAACCATTTCACCGTGTTGGGTTACACCTGCTTGGTCATTTTCTCACATGAACATTGGGTAACCAATGGATAGCCGTGTATGCAGACTACGCTATACGCTTCGCTATTACGCGAGCTCTACTGACCAGCTGTGCAACCGACGTCGCTTACTTTTTGTTACGGGACGTTATCTTAATTCACGGTGCTCCAAGACAACTCCTCACAGACCGTGGCCGTACATTTCTATCCGAAGTATCGGCGACATTTTGCGTTCTTGTTCCGCGCAACACACACCGACAACCATTTACCACCCTTAAACAAACGGCCTCACGGAACGATTTAACCGTACTTTAAAAACTGTGCTCGCTATGTACGTGTCCCCCAACCACCGAGACTGGGACCTTGCCTTACCCTACGCAACTTTCGCGTATAATTCATCCCATCACGACACAGCAAGCTTTTTGCCGTTCTTCTTATTGTACGGAAAAGAGCCGATTTTACCACTGGACACAGTTATCTCAGCTCACACCTCATCCACCAGCGAGTATGCCCGCGACGCGATTGCGCGAACCGATCATGCCCGTCAGCTCGCTCGCACTTGGCTGATGGCGTCGCAAACCAACCAATGTCGTCGGTACGATGTGTAACATAGAGACGTACATTTCGCTCCCAGTACCCTCGTTTTACTCTGGTCCCCTCAGTCATTCTGGACCTATCAGAAAAACTGTTATCTCATTACACGGGACGCTACCGTATATTGCATCTAGTAACATCTATCACCTACGAGATCAGCCCCATCTTTTCATCATCATCTGCTGTGTGGTCCCGTGATATTGTACACGTCTCCTGGATAGAGCCCTTCAAGAATGCGCCAGATAACTACCTTTAAAGCACCGGGACGGTGCCTCCGCCACCGGGGGTCATGCTACGTGCCAGCGCATGGAGGTGAAGAAGACAAAGCATATAGACTGGCGTGAGCTAATCTTTGTGGCTGGCGCTGCTCGCTTAATCGGCTGTAAATACATCTGTGACTACCCCTCCGAGTCAGTCTCCTTTTCGTAAATATATATATATATATTGTGAAGAGGTTTATTAGCTGTTAAAGGCAGCGACGAGACAGCGTGAAGAACCGTCCAGCGATCGGCACAGCAACGAACCAAAGCACGAGCCGAGAGAGCCGGGCGTTGGCGATGCTGCTTGCTGCTGGCACATCTTCTTCTTCACAATCGCCCCCGCTGAAAAAAGAGCCATCCTGGCGACCTAAGAAGTTTCAGGGAGAGGCTCATGAGACGGTTTTAGGCGGGAAATATGGACGATGTCACGTGCACGCCGGCGCATGTCATCCGATTGGGAAACTGGCTCAATTAGGTAATTAACCGGAGAGGTTTTCTCTAAAACGGTGTAAGGCCCCTCGTACCGGGGGACAAGTTTTGATGAGAGTCCCGGAGTTTGGTATGGGATGGCAAGCCACACGAGAGACCCTGGGGCATAGTTGGGATCCGGAAGAGAGGTGCAACGGTTTTCTTTCTGGCGTTGCTGCTCGTCCGAGGTGAACGCACGGGCGAGCTGGCGGCACTCTTCGGCTTGTCGAGCAGCATCGGAAATAGGTGGACATTCTGAAGCATCAGGATGGTAGGGAAGTAGAGTATCAATTGTATGGGAAGGGTCACGTCCATAATGAAGAAAGAAAGGTGAAAATCCCGTGGTTGCTTGTATTGCAGTATTGTATGCAAATGTCACGTATGGGAGAACACGGTCCCAGTTGCTATGATTAGATGCCACGTACATCGAGAGCATATCACCCAGCGTGCGGTTAAACCGTTCCGTTAGCCCATTAGTCTGCGGGTGGTATGCTGTCGTTTTCCGATGAATGACGTGGCATTCCGAAAGCAGAGCTTCGACGACCTCGGAGAGAAAAGCGCGGCCTCTGTCACTAAGGAGCTCTCGAGGTGCGCCATGTCGAAGGATAAATTGACGTAAAATGAAAGAGGCGACATCCTGAGCGGTAGCGCTCGGTAAAGCGGCTGTTTCGGCGTAGCGTGTTAGATGGTCGACCGCCACTATAATCCACCGATTGCCATCTGATGTCAATGGAAGGGGGCCGTAGAGGTCAACGCCAACGCGATCAAAAGGCTTGGCAGGGCACGGAAGTGGCTGCAATTCGCCAGTAGCACGTAGCGGTGTTGATTTGCGTCGCTGGCAGTCAGGACAGCACTGCACAAATTTGCGTACGAAATTGTACATGCCGCGCCAGTAATAGCGATGGCGAAGGCGTTCATATGTTTTGAACACCCCGGCGTGGCCACATTGTGGATCGTCGTGAAGAGAAGCGCATACCTGCGATCGCAAAGCGCGTGGAATGACCAGTAGCCACCGGCGGCCATCAGGAGAGTAGTTGCGTCGATGGAGAAGTTGATCGCGGATGGCAAAATGGAAAGCTTGACGTCGGAGGGATCGAGATACCGGAAGGTTGGGCGTACCGGATAGATATTCGAGAAGAGATGCGATCCACGGGTCACGACGTTGTTCGGTGGCAATTGAGTCAAGATTTAACGATGACAAGTACTGGAGGCACGTGTTTCCGCCCGTCGGATCTGGTGGCAAAGGTGAGCGGGACAGGGCGTCAGCGTCAGAGTGTTTGCGTCCACAGCGGTATACGACGCGAATGTCGTACTCCTGGATGCGGAGTGCCCATCGCGCAAGGCGGCCAGAAGGGTCTTTCAGCGTGGAGAGCCAGCAAAGCGCGTGGTGATCAGTTACTAGATCGAACGGGCGGCCGTATAAGTACGGCCGGAACTTTCCAAGCGCCCACACCAGAGCCAAACACTCTTTTTCTGTCACGCTGTAATTAGTTTCGGCTTTCGTCAGAGTGCGGCTAGCGTAGGCTACAACGTATTCTGAATAGCCGGGTTTTCGTTGCGCGAGGACAGCACCTAGCCCGACGCCGCTGGCGTCGGTGTGCACTTCGGTAGGAGCCGTCTGGTCGAAGTGGCGAAGAATAGGTGGCGAGGTGAGCAGACGGCGCAGAGTAGTGAAGGCAACGTCACATGCAGGGGACCAGGAGGAGAGGTTCACGTCACCGCGAAGAAGCTGGGTTAATGGTGACATGATGGATGCGAAATTGCGAACAAAGCGCCTGAAGTATGAGCATAGGCCTACAAAACTGCGAAGTTCCTTCATGGTCGTCGGCTTGGGAAATTCTGCGACTGCTCGAAGTTTTGCTGGGTCAGGTAATACGCCGTGCTTCGACACGATGTGGCCTAGGATGACGAGCTCGCGTGCAGCGAAGCGGCATTTTTTCAGGTTAAGCTGCAGGCCAGCGTTGGTCAGACAAGTCAAAACCTGCCTGAGGCGAAGGAGGTGCGTAGGAAAGTCGTGCGAGAAAACCACGACATCGTCGAGGTAGCAAAGGCACATATTCCACTTGAGGCCACGTAGCGTATTATCCATAAGTCGTTCAAACGTGGCGGGCGCGTTACAAAGCCCAAAGGGCATGACGTTAAACTCGTATAGTCCGTCAGGTGTAATAAATGCAGTTTTTTGGCGATCGGCTTCAGCCATTGGAACTTGCCAGTAGCCAGACCGCAAATCCAGCGACGAGAAGAATTCCGCTCCGTGAAGGGTGTCGATGGCGTCATCAATGCGCGGCAAAGGATATACGTCCTTGCGGGTTATCTTATTCAAACGACGATAGTCTACGCAAAATCGGATAGATCCGTCTTTCTTACGCACCAAGACGACAGGAGACGCCCAGGGACTGTGAGATGATCGAATAACGTCTCTACGAAGCATATCTTCGACTTGATCGTTGATGACGCGGCGCTCTTCAGTGGAGACACGGTATGGTCTTTGACGCAGTGGCTGGTGTAGGCCGGTGTCAACATGATGCTTGACTTGCGATGTGCGGCCTAGTTGAGGTTGGGACACATCGAAGGAATTACGGAACTCATGCAGAAGATCAAGCAGGTCGGCATGTTCGGTGGGAGTAAGGGTGTCGGCGATGGCGCTGGAAAACGTATCCTTAGACGACTCCTCGAGGGCCGACAGTGATTTTGGGTGGTCGCAGTATTCATCCGGGACATCAACCAAAGACGAAGGGTCGAGATCCTGCACGCGGCCGAGACATTCTCCCGCAAGCAAAGTGACAGTTGTGGAAAGCGGGTTGAGTATGAACATATTGCTTCTTCCGGCGGCAAGGTCAATCGTTGCGAAAGGCAGCGGCAGAGCTCGACGACTCGTGAAGATATCGGAAGGCATAAAAAAGACTGTAGCGTCCGTGTAGGCGTTGCATGAAATCGGAACAAGTGCGAAGTTTTCAGGCGGAATATCGGTGTCTTCATGCACAAACAACTTCGGCGGCTGATGAAGAGCGTCAAGTAATGGGACATCACAAAAGGGTGAAAACTCAACTTCAGCGCGTGCACAGTCGATGACGGCATTATGGCGGGATAGGAAGTCCCATCCGAGGATGACATCATGCGAACAGACAGCAAGGACAATAAACTCCACAGTGTAAACAATGCCTTCGATGGACACTCTTGCAGTGCAGGCTGCGAGAGGCGTTACTTGCTGTGCACTTGCGGTGTGGAGTGACAGTCCAGAAAGCGGCGTCGTGACTTTACGTAATACACGGCAGACATTAGCGGCAATAACAGAAACAGCGGCGCCGGTGTCTACAAGGGCGAAAGTAGAATAACCTTCAACTGTTACTGCGACCACGTTAGCAGGAGAGGGGCGAGGGCTTAGACAGTTCGAAAATGGCGCAGTTCTTGCCTCTTGAACTGCGGTGCTTAGTTTTCCTGGTCAGGTCTGGGCCGGCGACGCATGGGGGAGGGCGATCGCCGACGAGGAGAGGGTGCGCGTGGCGTCACGAAGTCGGGGTCGTTAGGAGGGGCATAGCGAGGTGACGAGACCGGCCCGTATTGCGCGAAGGGTTGGCTGCCGGTTTGCGACGATCGGACATAGTCGCCGAACGCCTGAGGTCGACGGCGGCAGTAGCGAGCAACGTGTCCGGGAGTGAAGCAGGCGTAGCAAATCGGTCGGTTATCGGGCGTCCTCCAGGGATTGGCGACTGGTGCTGCCGCCCAAGGTGCAGTGTAAGCAGCCGGGTGTGCGGGCTGTGAGCGCGTGGTGTAGGATGGTTGCGGAAGCCTACGCACAGCGTCTGGATATGTGAACGGCGCTGCTACAGGCTGCATAACTTGCGAGCAGGCGACAGGAGGAGCCACAGGCTGCGCTGCGTACGTTAGGGGCGCGGCCACAGGCTGCATGGCTGGCGGATAGGCGACAGGAGGGCCTACTGGCTGTGCGGCACGCTGGCAGTGGGCAAGGCTGGATAGAGGCGGCTCGTGGTGCGCAACAGGAACAGCTTGGGCAACCTCTTCCGAAATAGCAGTGCGAAGCGGGGCAGGTAGACGGGTGGTGGTCTCGTGATGAGTGAAGGGCACTAAAGAAAGTTGGCGGGCGACTTCCTCACGGACGAAGGCTCGAACTTGCTGAAGCAGTGGTGAATTGTCCGGCAGGGTGTCGAAACTGGACAATGACTCCCCACCATGCTGAGGCTGCCGAGTCAGAGTGCGTTGCTTCTTTAACTCGTCGTAGCTCTGACACAAGCTGACGACTTCGGAAACTGTGCTCGGATTTCTTGCCAAGAGCATTTGAAATGCGCCGTCGTCGATGCCCTTCAGGATGTTTTTGACCTTGTCAGATTCGGGCATGGTGTCATTCACACGTCGACAAAGGTCGACGACGTCCTCAATATAGCTGGTAAAGGTCTCGCCAGTCTGCTGAGAGCGGACGCGCAAGCGCTGTTCTGCCCTCTGCTTGCGGACAGCCGGCCGACCGAACACTTCGGCACATGACGTCTTGAAGACGCTCCATGTGGGGATGTTGTGTTTGTGGTTATTAAACCACAATTCGGCGACGCCAGTGAGATAAAATATCACGTGGCCCAGCTTGTCGGCTTCATCCCACTTATTGTTGGCGCTCACCAGTTCGTAGTGCTCGAGCCAGTCTTCGACGTCGGTCCCATCCGCACCGCTGAAGACCTTCGGCTCCCGTAGCGTAGGATGGCCAGGGCAGTTGAACTGGAGCGAAGGCGTCGATGTAGTGGCGTTGGCAGTCATGACAGGTGGTAGCGTGCGGCTTCGCAGCTCCAGGGCGTAGCAACGGGGATTAACAGCACCTTCCACCAAATGTGAAGAGGTTTATTAGCCGTTAAAGGCAGCGACGAGACAGCGTGAAGAACCGTCCAGCGATCGGCACAGCAACGAACCAAAGCACGAGCCGAGAGAGCCGGGCGTTGGCGATGCTGCTTGCTGCTCGCACATCTTCTTCTTCACAATATATATATATATATATATATATATATATATATATATATATATATATATATTGATTATAAAAAGTCTGGCTTCGGTTGCCGTAGAGTTAAGGAAAAATAAGTATACGCCTCTAAAAAACTGTTTATTGGTGACGTTTCGATCGGTCTCCAATCGAAACGTCACCAATAAACAGTTCTTTAGAGGCGTATACTTATTTTTCCTATATATATATATATATATATATATATATATATATATATATATATATATATATATATATATATATATATAGAAAAAAAATATATATATATATATATATATATATATATATATATATATATATATATTTATATATATATATATATATATATATATATATGTGGGGGCGGGTTTAACGTCCCAAAACTAACATATGATTATGCGAGACACCGTAGTGGAGAGCTCCGGAAATTATGACCACCTGGTGCTTTTTAACGAGCACCCAAAATAGGGCACACAGGCGTACAGCATTTTCGCCTCCTTTGAAAATGCAGCCGCATAAATATTGCGTTCGTTCAATTAAACATGTTTTTCGAAGGTCGTACGTTCGAGTCCTGCTTACAGCAAGTCATTTTGTCAGCAACTTTTCTTTCTTCATATTTACGTTTTTTTCATTACATTGCTTTATTAACTTTTCCTGTTCCGGTACATTCCTTGGCATAATTGTGTTAGATCTCGTTATATATATATATATATATATATATATATATATATATATATATATATATATATATATATTGTTAGGAATTCGCTGTGTCACCATTGTAGCGGTGGCGGAGAGCGGCGAGCAGTCGAACGGACTTCGCTGGAGCCTTCACCCGGAGGCGAAATAGAGAAGTGATCACTTTTGAAAACAGCAACAAGAAGGAGCGTTTACTATAGCAGGTTGTCGTTTGTACAGGGCCGGCCAGCACGACAACGTCGGCTGAGTCAACACCCTCAAACATGCGGCCGGCACGAACATAAATAACGTCTTTTGTCCATTTTCTCAGACCAGTTCTCGGGGCTGGGTGGAGGAGACGCAGCCATACCAGCAACTGCAAGGTGGCTCGGCCGAAGAGGCAACCTTATCCCGGGAACTGCACGGGGCCGCCTTCTGCCAACACCTCCTAGACTACTGAAAAGGCCCCTCTAGGAAGAGCGTGACGTCATGCTAGTTGCCCACCTGCACCCCAGCCGCCATCGCCACTCGTTCTCGTTATATCTGCTGTGGGCACTTATTAAAAGCCGGTGTTTCTTTTTTTGTTCTTTTTTTGTTCCTGCGCGGTCTGCGTTTGTTTACGCCTGCCTTTACACTTTAGTCATCAAACTGTAGTAGTCAGAAATACATTTGTAGAAGTGGTTTTATTAGGATGAAAGGCTAAAACCATCCTACCTCATTTCTTGATCAAAGTTTTGATTTTTCTGTCAGCTGCCTGTTTGTGTGCGGTGCTTTGGACGGTGTCATTTCGAAGTCTACAAAAGTTGTTCAGAGCGACATTTGTTGCAACACGCACTACATGCCGCACGATAGTCTCAGAGATATGGCCATTTTCAAAAGTCTCTAGCTCAACATCTCCTAGCAGGTATATGGTAATGAAGCTGACAAAGCCACGTTGGTTGTTCGACGCAAGGAACGCTTTTGCATTTTCTCCCTTGGTGAGCTTTTCGACAACAAGCGTTGTCACCAGCACCATGTGCACAGTACATTGCTGCGGAAACTTTAAGCTTCTTCTCAACAAGTTGTCCATCATTGTGTTACCTTCCACATCTATGTTTCTGCTCTCCAGGACCAGTACGCTGCTGCAAAATGCGCATGACAGCTTTTTCAGAGCTGAATGAGCACAATATCAAGCGATAGAAGCAACGACCTTCATGTCAAGCTTTGGGTTGGAAATTTAATCATTTGAGATGTGAACAGAGAAGTTATGTTGCGATACTTCTGTGTCACTTTCGCTGCTGATGTCTGGCTGCAGAAGCATCCATTGTTTGATGAGAAGAACGACGAGGAAGTGGAGTTCACAGACCTGCGCCAAGCTTAACAGTGACTTAATTACTTTCATACGAAACGGGCTAATGGGAACTTTGACACAAGCCTGAGTATTTCTGTTCTATTTTACCACACTGCCCTACCTGAAGCGTGACAAAACTACCATCACCACTTACGATACTCGCTCCGTTCAACAGTAACAGAGCCAGAACACCAGTAATGCGATAGAGCCGGTAAGACAAATTCCTGCAATTTCTCAACTTGGAGTGTATGTTTCTTGTGAAATCCTTTCGCTGAATGGCTTTTATTCAAGACTTTTTCCGAGCTTCATCCTTGGGGAATGCGAAAACACGCACTTTTGGACCACTGTCATAATTGCCGCGGCACCCGGGAACACAACAATGTCCCGTGTCGCACTGATCGATGTGTGATCACATACTCACAAATGCAATAAAATAGGACACGTGGGAATGGACGACGACTCAGATCAGTGCGACGTAGCACCAAGCCTAACGCAGTCTAACCAGCGAAGCAGGTAGCGATGAAAGGCAAACCTGTCGTGGCTTGTCCGCCGATCGAGGTAAAAAAGTGCGCGTGTCACCAACACCACCGCCTGAGCGACGTGTCCTCGGCCACTGGACAGTTGGACAACTAGCGTGACGTATGTCGTCTGGACAGAGGGGTATGAACGGGCCTTGCGAATAGTCTAGGTGGCGTTGCTTCTGCATGGAAGGCGACGCTGAGAGGGGGAAGACAGTTCGCCGCAACAGCGCTCGATCTCATGGGAACAAGCGCTCCCGAACGAGGAACAAGCGTGTGGCATAACAATATATTCATATAATATTATATATATATATATATATATATATATATATATATATATATAGATATATATATATATATATATATATATATATATATATATATAATAAGGGAGAGAAGTGTATATCTAAGGGCTCGTATTTCCGTGTTTTAACACAATATTATCGAGATATAACAGACAGCAATGCCAAGGAATGTACAGGGGAAGTTATTAGAACCAATGGAATATAAATAAGAAGAAAGAAGAAAGAAAAGTGGATGAAAAAATTACCAGCTGTGAGCAGGAATCGAACCTACGACCTTCGAATAACGTGTTCGATGCTCTAACCACTGAGCTACTACATCGGCCGTCCCTCCATCCACTTTTGGGGGTTTATATGTGAATTTAGAAGTAGGAGTGACAGTCAGCGCCATCTATAAGCCAAACAACGAGTGTGAAAACACTCTTATTCGCATGTTTGCGTCACGTAGCACGTGAAACTTATTATGAGCGGGCAGCTGATTAATTGTCCCTCTTATACAACCTAAACACACCAAGTCTGCCAGTACGAGACCCTCGTTCAATGAAATAAGGCAGAGAAGTGTATACCTAAGGGCTCGTATTTCCGTGTTTTAACACAATATTATCGAGATATAACAGACAGCAATGCCAAGGAATGTACAGGGGAAGTTATTAGAACCAATGGAATATAAATAAGAAGAAAGAAGAAAGAAAAGTGGATGAAAAAATTACCAGCTGTGAGCAGGAATCGAACCTACGACCTTCGAATAACGCGTTCGATGCTCTAACCACTGAGCTATTACATCGGCCGTCCCTCCATCCACTTTTGGGGGTTTATATGTGAATTTAGAAGTAGGAGTGACAGTCAGCGCCATTTATAAGCCAAACAACGAGTGTGAAAACACTCTTATTCGCATGTTTTGCGTCACGTAGCACGTGAACTTATTATGAGCGGGCAGCTGATTAATTGTCCCTCTTATACAACCTAAACACACCAAGTCTGCGAGTACGAGACCCTCGTTCAATGAAATAAGGCAGAGAAGTGTATACCTAAGGGCTCGTATTTCCGTGTTTTAACACAATAATAATGAGATATAACAGACAGTAATGCCACGGAATGTACAGGGGAAGTTATTAGAACCAATGGAATATGAATAAGAAGAAAGAAGAAAAGTGGATGAAAAAATTACCAGCTGTGAGCAGGAATCGAACCTACGACCTTCGAATAACGCGTTCGATGCTATATATATTTATATATATATAGCATCGAACGCGTATATATATATATATATATATATATGTATATATATATATATATATATATATAATATATATATATATATATATATATATATATATAAGTCGTAGTGGAAAATACAAGGGGAAGTGCAAGCTTATCTTAGAAGTTTGGCTCTCCGATTTTCCCTCGTACGAACATTTTCCTTGAACGCGTACCTCAGATCAGTTGCCCTAGCCATACCAGCAGATCGAACTTGCGAAGAGATGGCATTTTGTAGCTACCACCCATTTGGGTTTTCAAGCACGTAGTACACCGATTTATCGCAGCACATTGAGGTCTCCATGCAGTGCATGACAAAAGTTATTGCACCAAGGCCGCATTATCTTGATGCGAAAACTCTCCCGAAAGCTTAAGCTCACCTTCTTCATGGCATTTTCTAATGGAAAAGCCAGCAGCGGACATGGCGACTGCGCCAAAGAAAAAAAAATCGGCCGCGGTCAGTGTTAGCGTAAAAACAAGTAGTATGACTCTCCCGTATTATTGCGACAGATTACGCGAGATCTTTATATGAAGGCTGTACTAAAACTTCTTCTACAGCGAAAATTGTTGTCAGATCAACAGCGGCAATAGCATTGCGGTAGTTCGTTCCTGCCGCCACCGTCCTAACCGCTATCGCTAGAAAAAAGGAAACATGAAATTAAAAGAAAATTCTAGAGAAGTCGCGCACTCTTGCTAATACCAACAACAAAGCGTTACCCTTTCCCACAGTAGCCAAGTCTGGGTGTCCTCAACCTCACTTTTCAAGATAAAGCGATGACGTCAACCTGAGAGACAGATACCACCACTGGTGGCTGCTGTCCTTAGCTGCACCCACTATCCGTTTATTTATTTATTTATTTATTTATTTATTTATTTGATTTTCATAAACGAAAACGCAAGAACACCGAAAAGAGCATGAGAGCAAACTGGCAACTACCACCTGGAGGGGCACAACGCCTGGGCACTCTTTCGGGATGATAGAAGAGACAGAAGAGGGGAAGATAGGGAGTGAGATGGAGAAGAGAAAGGTGGAAAGGAAAGAAAAATAAATGACGAAAAACTTGGACATTCAGAAGTAAACACAAGAAAACATCTGCGAACAAATGGACAGGTCCGTTTGGTCCATAAATATCAGTGTAGCTCTCGGCGCCGGCATGGTGACATTTTTGCGTTTGAGGCGTATATAAGCTACAGTGTTTCGGGCCGTGAGGGACGATTTTGGCGCCATATATACACGGTGCCGCCAAGCCTGATGTTGGTAGCTGCTATCACGATAAAATAAAAAAAAGTATTTGGAAGAATATTTTAGGAAGAGAAAAGGTTTTACCCCGAGCCTCCACGTGGCAGTCGAGCATTTCACCACAGAACTTGTGTTCTTGATATTTATTCATGAGAACACCCTGTGCGAGTGTCATGTCGAGCAAGGAGCCGTTTTAACACACGTGATATGGCGTCGTAGAACAGTAAACTGGACCCAGGCTTCATACCATGCGAATTGCGCAGAGTGTGGGTCATTGAATGCTTCCAACGTCTCAGTAAAAGGCTAAGCAATAATTTTTGATCATCATCAACCACTGTACAAAGTGCACATAACGTCTTACAAGCCTATAATGAGTACCTGGCTTGTCCACAGAATTACGAATTATGGCGTATAGTGGGTTATTTCCTTCTTCTTAAAAGTCACTGTGGTTTATGGCGTACTTGTAAAACCACACTGCAAAAAAATATTTTCTCTTGATTACGTAAAAAGGCGTAGATTAAATGCTGCCAAACACTTCCGTGAAACGAAAATAGTACACCAAAGGTCAAGTCAAACACATAGAACGTACAGCCCGTTCAGCTTTTACGGAGATCTCTGCATTGAAGAAATAAAGTAGCGGCTGCTACGAAACAACGCCTCCTCTGTAGGGTCATTTCTCACACGTTATTCATAATACTATCGCTTCACGTATGTGAATATGTCACAGGACGCCGTTAAATAGGGAGGCGATCGCCGGGCTAATTCCAAGGGTCGAAGTATCAGCCCCCCGAACCGCACCACGAAAGCGTGGACAATTTACAAGTGGTCCTTTTTGGCGCGCCAGCGGACGCCGGCTGTGGCCCAAAGAACAAGTCAGAGCCGAGAGTTGATAAACAAACAAAATTTTATTCTCAATAATGGCAGATCGAAAACAACACACGAGAATGCACACTCCACAATAGTTGCATACAATATGTCACCAATCAAACAACGTACTACACAGTACAATCAGCCGCACTCGAAACAACGGACACAGACAACCCTACGCACTACAATGCAGTCACATGCATTGAACAACCAAGACACTTAAAGACTAAAGAGATAGAAAACCTATTCAGTCCAAAGTTCTTGGAACAAAAGTCTAGATAATACTCTTCCGAGAATCACTCACTCAAAGTCCAGCGTTGTTGTCGTTCCGCTGCCCTCGAAGTTCCTCTTCCAGGAAACCTCGCCGAAGTTTCTCTTCCAGGAAACCTCACGTCTTCAATAGGCCGCTCTCCAAGCTTCAAACTTCTTCGTCGGAAACACGTCGGCTTCCCACACGCAGCTGTTGCCGCGCGTCTTCGCTCGATAGAGGTAAACACACGCTCTTGCCGGTAGCTCGAGCCTTCACCCCTCAGGTGGAAATCCTCTATATCTCCTGCTTTGTCCCTACGGACAAAACCTTCGCCGACTACACGGCGGAAACCCTACGCACTCTGGCGCTAACTTCCTTCTTCTCCTGCTTTGTCCCTACGGACAAAACCTCCGCCGACTACACGGCGGTATACCCTACGCGCTCTTGCGCTAACTTCCGTCTTCTCCTCATCTCCCGTCTTGGCCGCTCGATTAAATACCTTCCGCGCGAGATTCCAGAAGGTTCTCGTCATTTCGTCGGCGCGATACGCAGCGAAGGCTGGGAAGAGGCGCGAGACTGTACGAAAGCCGTCCCCGACAGATGACTCAACCCGGCATAACACGCCCCTTTCCTTCTAGAAATTTTCAGTGCTTGCTCGGCCGCCGTTGTGGGGTGAGGAGGTTCGTCGGCGAAGCCACGCTTCTGAGAGGAGAGGCTCGCGCGCCCGGGGAGCCTTTAGATGTTTGTTTTCTTTTTCTTTCTTTTTCGTTGACCTCGCGGCGTCACTCCGGCGGTCCGTCGCGAGAATTTGGCGGCGCGCCCTTTTTGAGCGCTCGTTCTGTGACTCTGCCCCCACTTTAAGAATATTATCTCATAATATTCAAAACCACACAGACGAGCGTGAACAGTCCCCACACTCTCAAAGACTTTAACATAGTCCGTCACTCATGACACGTCACATTCACAATATATCCCTCAATACGATTGGACATTACAATTCAATCTCACACACATGAAGTATAACCGCAGGTACATGAGTACAACGCTTCATCACACATTCCAAACAATACAAACGTACAAAGTTCTGTCTTTACAACAACTATACAACACTATACATCACATCATCGCACAGAACACTTTGACTCGCTCGACATACCTTGTGACACAGGATAACAAGAACATTAACACAACATATGGCACTCAGCACTGCCAAACACATTCTGATTCGACTTCAGCACTTATCCTGTGTACTTCGTGCGGCGCTTGCGCCCTTTCTTGCGGTGCTCGCTCGATCTCTTCTTTTGTTTCCACGTTCTTTTTTGGCGAGCCCTTTCCAACGACGATATCTGAGGCGGCGTCTCAGTCATCGTTGTCCCTTCTGACACTGTAACGGGTGATAACGCTCAACCGATCCTGTCACCCGCTTGTTCATGTCACGACATTGGGCATGGCTGGCCGACTCCGTCAACTTTACTCTGTCTGTCAGTTGAGGTCGTGCCGACGTACGTCCAGCTGTTCTGCCCGTGAACTCATTCAACACGATCATCTTCTCATTCACTGTCTCTTGCGCCGCCGCTTCACCTTGGGCTCTAGTGAGATCCGTCACGGACTGCTCCTCCACTGTATCTCGCGGTCGCTGGGTTGGCGAGGGCTCTATCTTAGGGTCTTCTCCCAAGCATTTCGGATCATTCGGTCCTCGCGCCCCGTCGATGTTTCCGATGACAAGGTCGTACAGGGGGGTCGTCATGCATAAAGCAGTAACCTTCCCGCTGAAGTACGGGGTTTTAACCTCAATTTCTGCTTCGGGAAGCATCCGAACCGTACGGTCAATTAGGCAAACCGGTTTCATTTTGCCTGTTAACTCACTTTCCCGTACCAGATTTCTCCGCACGATAACAGTGCAGCTGCCGGTATCTCTTAACACCGTCATCTTTTTGTCTGCAACTTTTCCAGGCAGCGTTGGCATTTCCTTCGAAACACCGGTTGGCTGTTTTGCCATTACCGCACCCACAATAGGAATTTTCTCCCCACTTTTCAACTCTACGAATCCGTCGGTGACGGCATTATTACCGGATTTCGGTGCCGCTTGCACACAGGATACCTGGTGAGTATGACTCGCTCCATTTCGACATGCATCTGCTTTGTGCCCAGTCTGTCCACATTTGAAACATTTTACAACCGTGGGGCTCGTGAAGTTAGTTCGGCAGTGGTTAGCACGGTGACCCACTCGGTTACACAGGAAACATCGCGGAACACTCTCCGGTGCCCGCTTCTTTTGTTCGGGTGCCAAATTTTTCGAATCTTCGGGACACTCCTTCTTGACCTTGGCCAAATTAGTTCCACCTTGCGCTTCCAAGAATTGATCAGCCAATTCAAGCATGTCTTCAAGTGACTTAGCTCTCCTCTCTTTCGAGTACAGCGACAGGCTTGGGTGGCAACTAGTAAGAAATTGTTCTCTAATTAGGAGCTCTCTAAGCTCATCGTACTCCTGCGCTGTCCCTGAAAGTTCAATCCATCTGTCGAAATAGTGGCAAAGTCGGGCAGCATACTGCGTAGCCGTCTCACCATCAGCTGGTTTTCCTGTCCGAAATCTGTCCCGGAATCCTTCCACAGTAAATCTAAATCGCTTCAGCAAAGCAGCTTTCACCTTTACGTAGTTGGCTGCATCGGTCGGCGTCAGCCTGCCGTACACACTGAGCGCTTCACCACTCAAGCAAGTACTCAAAGCAGTTGCCCATTGATGTTCCGGCCAATTCTGGCTCCTCGCAATTGTCTCAAATCTGTGAAGGTACGCGTCAAGCTCGTCCTTCTTTTCATCAAACGCGACGAGCAGCTTGCTTGGGTTCAAGCGGAAGCTTGATCTTCCCGTTCGCTACTTTCAACTCTAGCTTGGACGGGAGTTTCACTTCGGTGTTGCAAACGGAGCCGCTCGAGTTCCATCTCGTGCTGCCGCCGCCGTTTCCTTTCAGCCATTTCCGCTTCTCTTTCTTCTTTCAGCTGTCGCTCCCTCACTTCTCTTTCTTCCTTCAGCTGTCGCTCCCTCGCTTCTCTTTCTTCTTTCAGCTGTCGCTCCCTCGCTTCTCTTTCTTCTCTCGCCCTTTCGGCTGCCAACCTCTCTCTCTCCACCGCCTCTTTCTCCTTCTGGCTTACCCATTTCCGTAGTTCGGCGCCAGAAAGACCCATCTTCTCACCAAGAGCAACTAACTTTTCGGGATCCATGGTGTCTCACAAGTAAAGTCTTGCCGCGTATAAAAAGTATCTGCCTAAATCAGTCTATCGGAACACTCCCGTGCACTCGTTAACAAGAACACTGAACAACACACAAAATCGTTGCGATAGCACTATCAACAAATCGAGGCTCTTTCTCACTAGTTTGGACACACTGTGCACCAAAAGGTCCTGTGTCGCGGACGCCAGATTAATTGTCACAGGACCCCGTTAAATAGGGAGGCGATCGCTGGGCTAATTCCAAGGGCCGAAGTATCAGCCCCCCGAACCGCACCACGATAGCGTAGACAATTTAAATGTGGTCCTTTTTGGCGCGCCAGCGGACGCTGGCTGTGGCCCAAAGAACAAGTCAGAGCCGAGAGTTGATGAACAAACAAAGTTATATTCTCAATAATGGCAGATCGAAAACAACACACGAGAATGCACACTCCACAATATTTGCATACAATATGTCACCAATCAAACGACGTACTACACAGTACAATCAGCCACACTCAAAACAACGGACACAGACAACAATACGCACTACAATGCAGTCGCATTCATTGAACAACCAAGACACTTAAAGACTAAAGAGATAGAAAACCTATTCAGTCCAAAGTTCTTGGAACGAAAGTCTAGATGATACTCTTCCGAGAATCACTCACTCAAAGCCCAGCGTTGTTGTCGTTCCGCTGCCCTCCAAGTTCATCTTCCAGGAAACCTCGCCGAAGTTTGTCTTCCAGGAAACCTCACGTCTTCAATAGGCCACTCTCCAAGCTTCAAACTTCTTCGTCGGAAACACGTCGGCTTCCCACACGCAGCTGTTGCCGCGCGTCTTCGCTCGATAGCGGTAAACACACACTCTTGTCGGTAGCTCGAGCCTTCACCCCTTAGGTGGAAATCCTCTTCATCTCCTGCTTTGTCCCTACGGACAAAACCTTCGCCGACTACACGACGGAAACCCTACGCACTCTGGCGCTAACTTCCTTCTTCTCCTGCTTTGTCCCTACGGACGAAACCTTCGCCGACTAGACGGCGGTATACCCTACGCGCTCTTGCGCTAACTTCCGTCTTCTCCTGATCTCCCGTCTCGGCCGCTCGATTAAATACCTTCCGCGCGAGATTCCAGAAGGTTCTCGTCATTTCCTCGGCGCGATACGCAGCGAAGGCTGGGGAGAGGCGCGAGACTGTACGAGGGCCATCCCCGACAGATGACTCAACCCGGCATAACACGCCCCTTTCCTTCTAGAAATTTCCAGTGCTTGCTCGGCCGCCGTTGTGCGGTGAGGAGGTTCGTCGGCGAAGCCACGCTTCTGAGAGGAGAGGCTCGCGCGCCCGGGGAGCCTTTAGGTGTTTGTTTTCTTTTTCTTTCTTTTTCGTTGACCTCGCGGCGTCACTCCGGCGGTTTGTCGCGAGAATTTGGCGGCGCGCCCTTTTTGAGCGCTCGTTCTGTGACAGCATAGCAAACGTGTTTCCATTTGATTCAACATGAGGCACACGTATTCAGCAGATCTTTCTTCTGCAAGTACAAGGTCATTCAAAATTTCTCAGGCCACTATTTTAACTAATCCTGTGGCAGCGCCACATGGGAACTTTTGACGGCACCTGCACATGCTAAAAAATTTACGAAGTGAATTCAAATGCTTAAAAACCAACAATGCAAGTTTTCTATTCACTGAAATCGAATTTTATTTTCCCATGATCATAAAACGAAATACAGCACAAACATACATCAAATGTGTGAACAATAATTGTCAAAAAATTGATTTTATTTCATTGGCTTTGTATTTGGAATTGAAAACACGAAGAAACATATCATCACTTCTAGATACCCAAAGCACCTGTGTTGTTTTCCTATTGTTACAATATTGTCCGGACTTTTTTTTCGAAAAACAGGAACATTTTGTCAGCACAACCACACCAAGCGAGTGCAGAGCAGAAAATAGTGTAAGCACAATGAATTTATTTATTTGAAGACTCCTTATAGGCCTTGTTAGAGGCACTGGCTGGCAGCACAAAAATAAATGATCACACATATTACATAATACACATCATACAGAATGAAATGGCTGAAGGCACAAACAACTTTATAAACACACCAAAATATTGGCTGACAATATTAGCTGACGCAAATGAGCAAAGGAGTAATTCAATGGATTACACAATACAACGATTAGGGTTATACCATGCAAATTCACCCAGCCTTTTTTTGACCATCATGAATATGGCGGAAAAAAATTTCACGTTTCTTGAAGTTCGAAACTCTTCTTGGTCATTTAATTTCGTTGCCAAAAATTTTGCTCCCTAGTTTTGAGAGTCGGTTATGGTGCCAACTGAGCTGAAAGTTGCCAAACAACAATTTTTTTCAAAAGTAGTTTTGGAATGCACTCAATAAATAGAATTTCCAGCAGCGTAATGAAGCGATTTAACTGAAAATAATGACTTATGTATATCAATTCTTCTAGAGCTTTTCCTACGAGCAATACTGAATAATGTTGCCAGGTTTGGGGTTTTTTTGGTAACATGCCAAATTCGAAGGACACAAATAAGATACATGCTGGAGACCTTTTTTAAATGCTACTTATGAAAAATTATTTCCGCACAGAAGTTTAGCAGATAGTTTAACAAAATTCTGAATTTCACTTTTTTTGGAGAAGCTCTATATTCAGCATCAAAAAGCTCAAGAAGTATATTTTTGAATTACGGATCTCCGCATGCTTTACCCTACCTAACTCAAGTGGCATGAAGCACTTGCAAGGCCAATCTTCAACAGACTTCCACAGACCTGAGGCACACATAGCAAGCTTGATGCGAGGCAATTGAAATTAGAATGTGGGGCTGTCATCTGAATTCCATTGCCAACAGAGATGTGCTACAATGAATATCACTAGAGTGCGGAGACCAGTAGTGTAGCAAAAGATATTTTTTGCGTGTGGGTGGTATGTGAGGGGAAGTCGAGTTCGGTCATACTTTATGTACATTCTTGTGTGTTTGTACGTGTGCATGTAGGTATGCAAAACTAAAAAAATCACAGCATACGTACGAAGTGAATGATGATGTGTGGGGTGAAGCTTGAGAGGGTTTTATTGTACCCTTGAATCCGTCTGTCTGTCTTTCACTCACACTAGAGCCTTATGCTGAGTCATCGATAAGCTAGGCAGTCCCAAACCGTCCACAGTAGGACAATCCACGGCTTTAGGATAAACAATACTTGGACTGTGTACGTGAGGGGGGGGGGGGTTAAGTAGCTCCTCTTGCCTTCCTGGCTACGCCACTGGTGATGACTTCCAGATGAGCCATAAAGCCATTAAAAAGTACACAGTATAGAATTAACCCTTAACCACAATATAACAAGACTATGGCCTTGGCTATTGTGTGGGCGTTGGTTCATGCGAAAGAGGAACAGGCAAGGTTCCTGGGAGCGGGTGACGTTCATTGCCACATGTTCATTGTTCTGTGCCCCGGTCCAACTAGGCCCCGGGCGAGATGCGGCGCCTGCTTTTTATTCGCTTCATGCGCGTGAAAATTATCAGCTTGATGAATTGCGACACTCAACCAGACAGCACATCCCTCCCCTTTTATATTCGCTACACTCTACCAAGCTAAACACCAGTTTGTTATCTCTCAGGAGGTCGACGGTGTTTCAACGAGTAGCGCCTCGCACCCGCCGTCTGAATGTCCGGCGAAATGTCAGGACTACTGGCGGTAGGAGCGCAGGATGTCCCTGGGTCGACGCTCGGCTGAACCACCAGGAACTCTGTCCCTCCTGGTCCGATGCCTCGCAATCTGGGTCTGTGGTCCGCTTGAGCAGATGGTCCTTGTGACGATGCCAGGTGAAACAGCCCGTGGGAGTCGTAACACTAACAGTGGAAGAACAAGTGCCTGACTGCCCCACTACAATGCCAGGGATCCATTTGGGTCTGCCACAATAATTGTGAGGCATCACTTGGTCACTGACTGCTATGTCATGACCACGACGTGGGCGAGCCGTGGTTTGCTTGAACTAATTATATGCAACCCTACCTTCCACCTCTGGCTTGACAACGTCGAGTCTACTTCGCAGCCGACAATGTAGTTACAAGTTTGCTGGTGACTTCCTAGTTGTCGCATGAGGCACATTTCGATAAACATGCAAAAACTTTTGTAGTCTCTGATGTAACGTGTCTTTCCAGTAGGTTTACGAAGAGCGTTAAGAAGTGTCTAAACAAAATACTCTGCAAGCCCATTTCAGCTGGGATGATACGATGCTGTAAATACGTTACGACAGCACATTTCTTTGACAAAAAGCTTTTAAACTCTTCTGAGTTGAACTGCATGCCATTATCAGTGGCAATCGTTTGAAAAAAAACCAAAACGCACAAACAGTTCTCTCAATCTGTCAACGGTAGCGTGTGATGCAGTAGAGCACATAACCAACACTTCCGGCCACTTCGAGTGCGCGTCCACGACTACGAGAAACATCGAGTGCAAAAAGGAGCCAGAAAAATCTATATGTACGTGCTGCCGCGGTGCTGTTGGGCTCGACCAAGGGTAAAGGGGCACTTTGCACGGTTCGTGATTTAGTTCTTGACAAGTTACGCAACCCTTGACACGATGCTTGTGGTCCGCCTCAATGAACGGCCACCACACGCTCCGCGCCAGTCGCTTGCTGCGCACGACGTCTGGGTGCCCTTCCTCGAGTTCATCCAGCAGCAACCTGCGCAAATTTTCCGGCACGACCACTCGCTTCCCGAAAATGATGCAGCCTTGGGGAACTGTGAGCTCGCTGCGTCTGTCGAAAAAGGGCTTCAATTTTTTTTTCACTCACAGACGAAGGCCAACCGCGACATCAAAATCCATCACTTTACAAAGCAAGGGGCCCATAGCTGTTGTTCGCGCAATGTCTTGACTCAAAACTGGCACCGATTGCAATTGCAATGAATGGAAGGTTTCCTCTCCTTGTGTTTCATCTTTCGCAATTGATAACGGGAGGCGCGAGCAGAAATCGGCTTCAGCATTCTCACTTGAACGCCTGAAGATGCGAGAATACCGACAAGCTGATAGTGTGACAGCCCAGCGCTGCAAACGTGTTGCCGCAATGGCAGGAATACCAGTTGTCGGGCCCCGAAATTGCCTGAAGTAGTTTATGGTCGGTCACTAATGTGAACGAACGACCATAAATGTAGAAATGGAACTTCTTTATACCAAATAGTATTGCAAGGCCCTCTTTCTCAAGCTGGCTGTATTTTTTCGGCATCGGTCAATTTCGACGATGCGAAAGCGATTGGCTTCGGGCCGTCATTAATAAAAATATGAGAAAGAGCCGTGCCTAAACAATAATGTGATGCATCGCATGATAGCTTCACGAGTCATAGTGCGTCAAAACTGACGAAGAAGCTAGCAAGCTGTTGATCTTTGTGAACGTTTCCTGGCAGCGCTTATCCCAGCACAACGGGGCGTTTTTACGCAGCAACATGAAAAATGGTTGCGCTAAGGTTGCTAGGTTTGGAAGGAACTTGCCGTTGAAATTGAAGACTCTCAGGGACGACTGCAGCTGCTGCCTTTATTTAGGGGCTGACGCCTTGAGGAGTGCGTCAAGCTTCTCTGTCATTGCCGAGATGCCTTGGGTGGTGATTCTGTGACCAAGGTAGCGAAGTTTATGCAGGAAAAACGAACATTTCCCCTTCTTGACGCGGACGCCTCTTTCAAGAAGTCATTTGAACGCAGTTTCTAGAGTCATGAAATCTTCTTCGCTATCCTTACCAGTCACCAAGATGTCGTCCTGGTAGCAGCAAACTTCGCGTAAACCCTTCAGTATGGTGTCTATTATTCTTTGGAAAATACCGGGTGCGGATGAAATTCCAAACGCAAGTCGACGAACAGCAAACAACCTTTTCTGCGTATTTAACGTGAAGTATTCTTTCGATGACTCTGACATAACCACTTGCTGATAGGCCTAATTGAAATCAATCTTTGAATATGCTTACCTCCCGACAAAGCAGCGAACAGGTCTTCCATCTTCGGCAATGGGTAGCGGTTGACATCAAGGCACGGGTTAACGGTCCTCTTGCAGTCGCCGCCAGTCGTTATGCTGCCGTGTTGCTTGATTACCGGCACTGCCGGCGTACCATATTCCGATGTCGTAACTGGCGATATCATCTCTACTTTCTCCATTTTAGCCAACTCATCGTTAAAAGATTTTTGCAGTGCAAATGGACATTTTTGGCCTTTAGGCATCTCGGCTTCATATGAGGTTTAAGAAAAACTTCGGCACGCTCTTCCGTTATTGTGCCTTCGCCAACAATGCGTCGAGCCTCTTTTTTACGCTGGTGTGGGTTCTCTGTGACCTTCAAATGTTATTCAGGTTACAGATTTTCGCCTAGTCCAGTTGGACGGAGTGTAGTCACTCGCGGCCCAGCAGAGGTGGTTTCTTGTGGTCCACGACGTAGAGCGGAAGACGCATCAAGTGTTCGCCATTCTGCGCGTTGACCAAGAACTCCCCTTGGGGTCGTACCAGTGCTCCAGTGTGGGTACGAAGCTTTACTGAAGTGGGCTCCTGGACACCTGAGGGAAACAGCGGACGGAAGTGAGTCGTTGACATGACGGAAACAGCCGCACCCGTGTCCAGCTCCATGTTCACCAAGATCCCTTCGATAGTCATCTGTACGGCGACCGGATCGAGCTTAGCCGTGGACACGCCGTTCAGACTGATGGTCGAAGCTTTCCGCGACGGAACCGTCAGCATCTTGACATTTCTTTTTCCTGGCTTCTTCTTAGATGAACTCTTACGACCACTTTGGTACACTCTCTAGACATGCCCTTTTTTGTCGCAGTTGAAACAGGTTGCGTCCACATGTGGGCACGCTTCACTCCTGTGTTTTGGCGAACCGCAGCGAAAACAGCTTTTACTTATTTTCTGGGATTCAGCTTGCATATTGTGTGCATCGCTGACTGCGCAGTCACCGGAGCGTGCCTCGACGGCACTCTTTTTGGCTGCTTCTATTGCCAGAGCCCGCTCCACCGCTCTCTGAAACGTTAGCCTATTATATTCCGTGAAAAGCACGCGCTGAATGTCTTCTCGTAGCAGGCGACACAAGAAGCAGTCCCGAAGGGACTCGTCTAGTGCACTTCCGAACTCGCACGTTTGCGACAGTTTACGAAGCTCGGCGACAAACTCAGACAACGACTCACCTTTTTTTTAACACCTTCGGTGAAACTTGGCCCGCTCTCCAATAACGAACAGATTCGGGGACAGGCGGTCGCTTCAAACTTTCTTGAGGACTGCGAAACTCTTTGTAAAAGGCAGTTCTGGAGATGTTAAGTTCTTAAACAGCCCGCTAGTTATCGAACCGATAATACTCAAAACGCGCGCACCTTGTCGCTGTCGAGTACACGGTTGACAATCAGTAACGACGTAAAGCACTCTTCCTACGAAGCCCAGTCGCTGGCAGACTGCTCGAAAAGTTGCAACTGCCCTAGTCTCCCAGTGAAGTGCGTCCCCGCTGCCTCGGTCTCAGTCGCGATGAAAGTCACCGGCTCTGCACAGTGCAAGAACGCGGTCTTCTTTACCAAGCCAAACTTGGAAACACTTGCCTTCCAAGTTGAAGGACTACGTCTTCAATACCCCATCTTCGTCGCCACTTGTTGTGTGGGCGTCGGTTCATAAAAAATAGGAGCAGACAAGCTTCCTGGTAGCGATTGACGTTTATTGCCACATGTTCATTGTTCCGTGGCCCGGTCCAGATAAGCCCTGGGCGAGGTGCGGCGCATGCTTTTTATTAGTTTCGTGTGTGTGCGCATTATCGGTTTGATCAAATGCGGCGCTTCGTCGGACACCACATTAGCTACCAGTTCTTCATACAAATGTTTTTTTTTTTCACTTCTGTACTCATATGACAGGCCTTGGGTCTCAGGGAGCAGGGTGCTCTCCTGAAATCCAGAAAAACAAGAAACGGTTGTGTTACGATAACACTCATCAGTGTACTGTATCAATGCTACTAGCATAATATAAGACATATGTGCTGAAGATGACTGAATATTTTTATTAAGCGTATAAAACACACCTACCGCACTTGCAGAACTCCCCAGGAAAGCAGAATGTCTGTCTTTATATCTGTAAAGCCGCATGGCTCACCTGAAAGTCACCTCACTGAACTTAGTCCTTGTAGCACCTCTCCTTTTGCAATGGAATGCAGATGATAACCCTATTTCCAATTCAACTATTTTGTAGATGAAGTATTCAGTAGATGTTGACCGGCCACCTGCACTTACTTTATTTGTGTCCTTGAAACTTACCATAATCTCGGAAAAAAGCTTAATGTGGTAACATATTTCAATATTTCTTGTGTGAAAACCCCTCAAAGAATTGATATACATAATATTTTGAAGTTAGATAACTTCATTACCTTGATAGAAATGTCTTTTATTGAGGGCATTTCAAAACTTTTTTGAAAAAAAATTGTTGTTTGACAGCTTTTACCTTACTTGGCGCCAAATAACAGGCTTTCATAAATAGGGAGGAAAATTTTCGGCAACAAAAATCAATGACCAGGACGAGTTTCGCACTTCGAAAAATATGTGAAAGTTTTATCAGCCATATTTGTGATGGTCGGGAAAACGTTAGATGATTTGGCATGGAATGACTCAATAGAGATAACATCAACAGATCATTCAACAAATGTGTCAAATATTTTTAAGAATCAGAGAAAATAGGCATTTGCGTGCTACATGCGGCGTTGCTTTCCTGTGGCAGAAGGCATCTTCAGATACGTGCGTACAATAGTTACGGCAGTAGTTATAGAAATTAACACAATGATCTATTTAACCAGTGGTAATAGCTGGTCGGGTCGAAGGGTGAATGAACCCCTTCCTACAAATAGTGCATTGCCAGTTCAAAATTTGTGAAAATCGGCCACTGGTAATCACCACAGAGCAACGCATTTTGCTCAATTTAACAGGCGAAATTGAAGCCGACACAGCAAACAATACATTTATCATTCACTTCGACAATGTCCTCTATGGCGACACTATTTCTCTTGCATTGGGGAGAAGATAAGGTGAGCGTCAATAACCAGGCACAAAGCCAATTGTCTAAGTTGACGATTTATAACGGCAAGAGAAACAGTGTCGTCATTGAGAGCGTTGTTGAAATGAATGGTAGATGTGCGGTCTGGTGCATTGGTTCTAGTTTAGACAGCTAAATTAGGCTAATCATATAACTCCATGTGATTATCAATGGCTGCTTTTTCAAAATTTCAAAGAGGCTAAAAACTTTTCGTAGAAAAACTTGAGTTTGCCCATTTGACTCGACCAGCTGCTACCACTGGTCAAATAGGCAATTGTCCTGATTGCTATATTTACTGCTGCAAATAATGTTTGTGTCTATGTGAAGAATAATTTTGACACAGCAAAGGCAATGCCACAACCAGCACGCAAGCACCTGCTTTCTCTAATTTTTAAAGAATATTGGACGCATTTTTTGAAACACCCTGTTTTTCATGGACATGCAGACCATGCGAGGTAAAAACAAACGATGACGAACGAGCAAGAAGAAATAACGAGCTCATAGACAGTCCCGTAGCCAGGAATTTTTTCGGAGGGGGGGGGGGGGCACATGTTGATGGCCATAGAAAATGACTTTCTTCAAATTATCTACGCTCAGTAGGACAACCCACAACATTCGAATTTGGGGGGGGGGACAAACTTCTGAGGCACCCTTGTGGCTACAGGCCTCCACTGAGCCCACTTTCTTGGTATACAGCAGATGTCACATAAGCAGAAGAAAATTTTTCATCATTAATAGATGTATCAGAGGTCTGTACAAAAGAAAGTCCTCACCCCAAGTGAGCACATTCACAGGATTGTCTTGCTGTGTTAGTAAAATATGTAGTGAGAAACGCTATCTAAAGCTGTAAAAAATATGGAAACAATATGTCAACCTGAGAGCCCACGTCAAGCAACAAATGTAGACAGTCAAACAGGCCAGTAAATCCAGTGTCATATGAAAAGACTTGCGAAAGACGCACTCATATTTGAAAATGATGTTACCAACTTCTAGCCAGAGGCCTTGCCTTGCAACAGGAAAGCTGCTATTCATTACAGATGAAACTTCCTAAATGTTATACTAATTGGCAATGATAGGTCTGATCTTACTAGTTGAAAAGTGGCCTAAGCATGTGCTATCAAAATCAAGGTATAGTTGCTGACTTTTAATGCACTCCTTCATGGCACTACCACTCATCCCACTGAAGTAATGTAAAATTACGAACGAAAATATAAATGCCCTAGTGGGTACTGGTTTGACTTTTTGTGCTCTAGGTGATATAATTTGCTATGATGTCTAACACAGTAACAATGGGACAGCGATGTTGCTACTCTTGTAAGGTTGCCAGCACTAACTGTTTGGAATCACTAAGGCTCCAGGTTGCTAGTGTAATATTTAACGCAGAAATTACAACTGCGGGTCTTGAAGGGCACCTTTCGAAGGCGACCTTCCACACCGACCATCGCACCTTTTGAATGTGCGATGTCGAAAGCGAATGTCAAACTGGATATTGACAACGAGGTAAACATCATCTACATGGTACAGGTTTGTTTCACAATCACAAATGTGGAAGAATATTGACAATGAGTTTGAAATTTTGACTGTAGTGCTATAGCATCGTGCAACGAAGATATGGGTGTGCTTATGAGCTGCTTGATCACCTGTCCCTGTTCCACGCTGCTGGACTGGACGGTGAACAATTCAGAATTGGCAGAGGAGGATGCAGCGAAAATGATGGCGCTTCATAATTTGCCGGTGATGCGGTGACCAACACCGTTGAACTTGCCGGTGATGCGTTGACCTGCAACATCAGGTCACCAAGGCACTTGTGGCATGAACAGTCTTAGTGGCGCTGGCATGAGGGTGACAGCTGACCCCAAAACAATAAAAGCAGCACCTGGAAGAGAATAGAGAGTGTGACAATGAAAGTACAGTGTCGTGAACCCGTGACATGAGTAATGTGACTTGCTTGTCCAACCCGATGTCATACCTTTTTCATAAGTCATTTGTGTGCACACTGTTACGTCTGGGAGTCCACCCAGAACGTCGATGCCTCTGCAAAGGCAAACTATGTCAAGGCCAGTGATCGAGCCCGCCTGACGCGATCAACTCAACGACGTCATGAAGCGGCGGCGCAGGTCTGTCACGCAACGCAAAGCGAGCTCCCAGAGCAAACGAGCCCAATGAAGCAATCGGCACCATCTAGTCTGGCGAGTCTTACGCAATGCGTGGCAATATCCTTCCTCCTTGGGTGCAAACATGCACCACAGCGGGTCCCCATTTGAGGATTCTGACATCACGGCTAGCGGCGCTTCTGGTTAAACGTTGGGGACGCAAAGAACCACCCAGTGCCTATAAAAAATGGCAGCATGTCCATGGAGTGAATGATGGAGAGTGGGGCGAAGCATCCGTTCGTCCATTCGTTCTTGCTTTCATACGTCAATGCGCCCGTCTGTGTGACCTTCCATACGTCCACCGCTCGTCCGTGCGTGGGTCTGTTCGTGCGTCCGCACGTACATCTGTGCGTCCTTCCTTGCGTTCGTCCATGCATCCAACCCAGTGTCCGTCCATGCATCCATCTGTCCATGCACCCATCCGTGCGTTTGTCCATGCATCTGTCTGTATGTTCGTTCGTTCATATACTCAACACTCCAAGTACCACCATCTCGCAACTTTTCATCATATATTTCCCATATAGAAGCACCGCCATCCAGCGCACATTCTAATGACTAAAGGAGAGGTGGTACACGCACACTTTTTTACGGCTTGCGCTTCGTGTCTACTTCCCACCTTTAACCACCTCGAGTTCATGATATATACTAGTTCACTGTATTCATGACATCGTGGCTCAACGCTCGCTAAACCTTTCTTAAACCAAGGAGGTTACGCCCAGCGAGTATAACGTAGCAACCCTTTCTTGTCAGATAGTGCTCAATGTACATGCCAATGGCTGCTAATGGGGAATGAGAGACAGGAGAATTTGGCTTTTACTTAACGCGCACTCTCCAATTTTTTTATTGTTCAACAATGCACAAGAGAAGTCTCTTACCGGCACCATCTTGGTGCTCAAAACGTAAGACTGGTTACACACTACGACTGCAACCACGACTACTACGAGGGACGAATGAGTGCCGCTCGGTCGTTTTGTTGTGCTCCTTTTGGCGTTCCAGTCTTCAATGTTGTCAGTGTTCCGGCGGCGTTGCTGCCGGGTGTCCAATCGCGACTTTGCCAGCCAGCTTTTTTGAGGCCTGACCCCATCATCGTCGGCCCCTGCCGCGACCAGTGAGGATGGCGTCAAGGCCTGCGGTGCTCCCCCTCAAGGAGCACAGCTTCAACTTCACCGTCCCGGAGGAGACGGTACCGTCGACAATATCATCGATGGCCTCGAAGACGTCATGGAGAGTGAAGGGATGCTGTTCCTGCAACACCTCGGAGCTTCAAAGTTCCATGGAGCTTCAGGCTCGGTCGGCTTCACAAGCAACCAAGTTGATGGTAAACCAACGATTCAAGTTACAAGGTCACAAGGTACAAGTTGAAGTAGTCGGGGCGCCAAGCGTACAAGTATGTTCCGCCTCCCGCCATACGTGTCAGATGACGCAGTTATTTCAGCTCTTCAGCCATACGAAAAAGTGAAGGCTTCTCATTTGTTACCTTGCAAAAGCATCAATGAACATACACTGGTACCCGCATCGTCCGAATCGAGATGGCCAAGCCCACCCCTAACTTCCTATCAATTCAAGGTCACCCCGTGATGTTCGAGTATCACGGTATGCGCAGAGTGTGCGCACGCTGCAGCAGAGAAGGTCATGTCGCGGCTACTTGCACAACACCCTTCTGTCAACGAAGCTTCTGTCAACCTTCAGCCATACATTTGAGGATTGTGTGTTTAAGTGTAAGCGCTGTAATGGGGACCACGCGACGAAAGATTGCTTCCGTCCAAAGTCTTACGCAGACGCATAGCAGAGCACCTCACAGTCACTGAAAGAATTCCCAGAGCTTGGAGAGTCTGCTTTGAAGAGAAGAACCCAAATTGGAACCTCCAGGCACATGGAAGTATTGCCACGCAAACTCAAGTCACGGCAGCAGAAAATTCCAGATTATTGGGATGAAGACAGCGCAACCGTACAGAATTTCATGACGCCGAGACAGAAGATGCCTATGGCGTTCATGCCGCGTGGCCATGCACAACGAGTGACAACGACGTTTCTGCACTGACTGGGAACACCGTAGCGTTGTCATCTCCTACAATGTCGTCAGAGGAGCCCAGCAACGCTGTTGAGACACCGAGTGCGTCTGCTACGTCTCCATCAGAGGAACTCAAGGCCACAGAAAACGAACAATCCTCGAACGCATCACCGCTGGAGGAAGCGTCTCAAGCATCTCGGGGTGCTGTCCAACCAAAAATATTTTTCCAACCTTCCGAGACAACAAGTGCAAATGACGAGCTCCATGAACGGCCACCTGTGGGCCTAGAAGGTAGCGTGAAGACGACGCCCACGAAAGAAACAAAGACCTCGTCTTCAAGGAAACCTAAAACGCCTCACACACACGCTGTACAGGTCCAAAGAAGAAGCGTCCGACAAGACATCCAGACATCGTAGGAGCCAGTCACCATCACGAAAATTAAGGAGTGACAGGTTTTCGCAAGCTTCACGATCGGTATCTTTGTCTCCTGAAAATACGTGTTTTCCCGACAAGTTGTCCAGAGTCACAAACTCTCAGCGTCACACCAAGCATGGTAGCTCAAGCAGTGGTAGTGATGTCACCACCTCCAGAACATCCAAAAAGCTCCAATGGGATTCGCCAAACCGAGATCCATCAGCTGATGCGGGTGAGGACTCAAAGTTTTTTTTTAATTGTGCTGCCCACATCTATTCTTTCCGCTTCCTGTTGCCTGTACCGTTGCAATGCTTGCTTCCCAGCCGTACAACCGCTATGCAATTGTTGTCTCTGATGCATGCAAACTGTTTAGTATTCCCTATGTTACTGTCATTCACGATGGAACCTTTATGAGCAAATTTGTGAGTTCTATGCTGTGGTGGCTAAGCCCTGTTATAGTAATTGCGTCATGTGAGTTACGTTGCATGCTGCGTGTACTATTTCTGTTATTATTGGTGTTGCTTACTGGGTCCGTGAGTAAATCTCAGCGCCAGTGCTTCGAGTATCATCACGTTGACTTCATCTACTGCCGCTTGACACAGGAGAGGCCGTGGCGTCCCCTGGCGCGTTGCTGTTAAAAAAAACGGTTGTTTCGTTTCCCCCTAAATTTATCTCAAATGAGTAGGCTATCTTTCATGACTTTCAATGTTCGTGGTTTCAAAGATCTTGTAAAACAACAGGAGATAATGAACCTTGCGCGCTTGCTCCCGGTCGACGTTCTTTTTCTGCAATAGGCCAACTTTGGAACGCGGCACGACGTCATGACCTTCCATACTAGATTCTTGGTTGAAGCCTTCTTCTCCTTAACGCAGACGAAGTCGCGTGGCACCGGTGTCGTGTTTCTCAATCCGAAGTTCAGGAGGGTGCGCAATGGCTCTTTGATGCAGAAGGCCGTGATATTATGGTGGACATGTGGATAAACGACCAGAAAATCTGATTCACCAACTTTTACGCGCCCGTAAATAGGTCTCTTGTCAATAACTTTTTCAGAGGTGCCAAGTCATTCCTGCTAAATTCAGCACCGTGAGTGATCTTAGGTGATTTCAATTGTGTTTTTGATTCAATTTGAGATGTCCCAGGCTCTAGTCAAGGAAGAAGCACATTCCATTCGAAAGAGTTGCAGAAAATATGTAGAGAAATGAAGCTGGCCGATGCATGGACAACGCTTCACTTTAACACCTTTAGAGTCACGCGCGTTCAGGGTACGTCTCAGAGCAGGATTGACAAAGTCTATATCCCTAAGGAGCTCGTTGCAAGTTTAGAGATATTCGATGCCATTTCTTTAGCGCCTGTGCAACGCAAGCTCAGCGACCACATGCCAGTGCTGTTCACCTTGAACGCCCAGCTGGAAAGGCATTGCTCCAAGTTGTGGCAAATGGATGCATCAATTTTAAATGATGAGCTTTTGGTATCTGAAATGCGCATGAATATATCTTCGTTTTTGGAACACACGCCACAAATTACGCCGACAGCATGGAACTCTTCAAGGCCAGATGGCGTGTGATTGCGCAGGAGGCCGGGAAAACGCAACATGCGCGTCTAACATAACAAAGGAATGAAACATTGAGGTGTATTCAAATTATTGAGCTCACAGTTAATCTAACCAGCGCAATTAGAGAGTACATTGGGGCCAAAAAGGCTAAATACGACCTCTTGTTGAAGGCAAGGTCAAGGGCTTTGAAGCGCACAGAGGAACTGCGCCTGCCTACAGAAGAACTACGTAACTTGGCATACGCACAGCGAGTAGGGGTAAGAAAACACCAGCCCAGTATTATCGGTGCAGCACGAACAGAGTGTGGGAGCATCGTCACAGATATCAAATCAATCGAATATGTCTTTAGGGCGCATTTTGAAAGGCTCTGCTCTGCAGATCATCGCTCCAAAGACAGCAACTAGCATCAAAGAATCACAGACTTTTGTGAAGGCTTGCCCACGCTGTGTCCTGAGGCGTCTGATATGCTCTGCGCTGAGGCGATGAAAGATGAAGTTTGGCAAACCTTGAGGAAAATACATACTACCACGGCTTCAGGTCGAGACGGAATACTGACGGGGTTTTATATGACTTTCTTCTACGTCCTAGACGACGCATTTACTGACATGGTTAACGAGTTTATTGTTGATGGCCAAAAGCCGAGGTCTTTCAGTGAGGGCCGTGTAGTATTGCTGCCAAAGGAGGGCATAGATCCAGACGATCCACCATCGTGGAGGCTGATTACCCTCCTTAACGTGGTCTACAAACTTGTAGCTACGATCCTTGCCTTGAGTCTAAAACCTTTTCTGTCTGATATAGTGTCACTCACGCAAACGTGTGCAGTGCCGGGTAAATCAATTTTTCAAACACTTACTCTGATAAGAGATTTGTTTTACTATGCCAACGCCAAAAACGTTACTGGTGCTTTCGTGCCATTGCATCAAGCAAAGGGTCCAACATGACTACCTATACTGCGTACTTAGAATTTTTGGTTTGTCTGAGCAGTACGTTCGCTGTATAAAGCTTTTCATCAACGGCGTGTAGACAGAAAACTTTCCAGTATTAAGAGGTGTTCGCCAAGGATGCCCAATCGCACCAATGCTCTTTTCTTTTTATAGATCCTCTTTTTAGGAAAGTGGCAAAGTGCCCTGATTTTCAGGGCTTTCTAATGACAGGTCTGGAGTCAGTTAGCATCCCGCTTATGTGGACAACAACTCTGTGTTCGTGCGAAACCAAGCCAGTTACCTGCGCTTTCTTGAGGCTGTTCGAAGAGTATGCCAGTTTATCGGGTGCTTTCCTGAATGCAGAAAAAAAAGCAAAGCCCTTCGTTTCGGTAGCTTCCACGGCTCTTTGCCGGGTGGTATTCATTACGTGGATGCCGTAAAGGCTCTCGGTGTATACTTTCAAGACGGGAAGGTGGCCGAAAAATTGGGAGGACGCCGTACATAAAGCCACGCAGGTCTTCGCGTATGCCGCTGACTTCAATATGTCACTTGACGCCAAAGTGACGGTGGTGAAAACCAAATCATGTGCATATGCTTTTTATATCGGGCACATTGCACTCATACCCAAACATTTTGCGAGCCGCCTTGCGTCATTCATTGGTTGGAGCCTTCCTACGGGACGGGAAGACACCGAAAGTTCAACAAAAGTTCCTGAAGCTCCCAAAAGGTTGTGGAGGACTCGGTCTGCAATATGTTGCGACATTTACAAAGGCACTTGCAGCTAAAACAGTTCACAAGTTGTTTCAGGACAATGCTTAGCCTGGTCGTAGCATATTGCTATAATGGAACTCTTGGCGCCGCATTCACGTCAGAAAGGTACCGGGGACCTCAGGCAGAACACCCACATGCCTTTTATAAAGCAGCAGAGGGCCTTAAGCGTTCGGTTGACAGCGACGCCAATGAAGAATACTTTGCAAAGCTCGCACCCACACGCATGAGCGAAATGATAATCAGTCGCTCGATTACTGACGAGGAAAAACAGAGATGGAGGCCCAGCAAGAGGAAGAAATGGCGGAACAACCACGTACCGGAAATTGTTAGAGAATTTGGTTGGCTGCAGCGATGGGACGCGTTGCCCACTTGTCAGAGACTGTCAAAGTGGGGCGTCGTTCCCAATGACCACTGCCCCAACTGCGGGAAAAGAGAAACGATCCGCCACACAATGTTTGAATGCGTAGAGTCCAAAGGCGTGTGGCTAGTCGTGCGTCGTATATTTGGAGTGTCAATTATTTCGGGCAAACCACGCAGAAGGGGCCTATTGAACAACTCGCACTGTACGTCACAATGTTCGTCTTGCGGCGTAGCCGCTGTATGGCCGAAGCACGGCGACGACCCCAACGAGCTGCATACCCAGTGTTACAAAAAATTAGAATGATCATGGTTCGGTACCTTACCAAACAGAATAAAATTCAGGGTGAAGAACCCTTTATCAGAAGGTAGAATACACGTTTTTTTTAATTTTTTGAGTTCGGAATGGGAATATTGAATTGCCTTTGCTGCTGTTTTAACTCGGAAAAATGGGAAAAATTGCTACTTGTCGCACGTAACATGTGAATCTGTTCCAATTTCGTGCTTCTTGCATTTTTCTTCTCTTTGTTTTTTTCTGAGTGATTCGTAATCTGTGAGAATACTGAACTGCTGTTTGTTGCATCCTGTCTATGTTCTTTTGTTCGTACACGCCACTGAAGTGATTTTTTACACCAGACAGTTGTACTGACCTGAAGTTTTGTTACCAGTTAACAGTAAGCTTCCCTGTTTTAAGGAGCTTCGCCCCTAAAAGCCAAGCGGTGCGTTGCTGGCAGATGACCTATGAGTCAGAGAGAAGCCAACGAACTCGTCAGAGAAAGCATCTCTCGTTGCTTTGAGCCCTTTTGCTATCGGTGCGGCCGGTGTCCTTGTAAGCGGCGTGTTTCGTGGCGCGCTTCGTAACCTCATCGGTGGTGCGCTTCGTAACAGTGGTGGCAGCGGTGGGATCAGTCGGCGTCAGCGGCATCGATGCGGTGAGTGCCTAATTACTTCCCCTCAGTTCACCAGACTACTCTAGCACAGGTTATAGTAGTTTAGAGAACGTCTGTGTGAAGCATTGGTGAGTGAGCTTTGATCGTTTCAAGCCAAGTCAGAGCGCTTTGAAACCAAAGTTAATGAGGAGGGTGTAAACACGGCAGTGTTAAATATTGCTTGCCATCTTGCTAGAAGACTTATAAGGGGTACGGCAAGATGATTCTTCACAGGGTCAAACAGTAAGAGGCTAGTGTGAGCGATGGAGAAGCTTAAAGTGAAGAAACTCATCGAAATTCGTAAGGAACTTGGCATTACTTTAGGCCGTGCCAAACAAAAGAAAGCGATCCTCGAGATTATGAAGAATGAAGGAGTGTCGGATGAGGAAGTCGGTGAGGCATGAGCAGATATCAAACCACTCCGCGAGGAGGCTGAAAGGCGAGAATTTCACGAACGCGAAGAAGCTGAAAGGCAAGTACGTCGCGAGTGGGAGGAAGCCGAGAGACAGGAGCGCCTCCTGTTGAAACGAATAGAATTGGGAATCCTAGAGTGTTCACAGGCACCTAATGTAGCTTCAGCTACAGTTCAGGTCAGTGGTTATAGAATTCGGGACCAACTGCCACCGTTCGTAGTAGGCGAAGACATGGCGAAGTATCTCGTCAAGTTTGAACAAGTCCATGTGCGAAATGCTTCGGAGCGGTCTTTTTGGGTGCAGAACCTATTAACTCTTCTTTCAGGTAAAGGGTTCGACGGGATAACGTGCTTGTCGAGAGAAGCATTTGAGAGTTATTACGAAGTTAAGGAAGTGCTTTTGAGACGTTATAAGTTGTCACCCGAGGCTTTCAGGCAAAGGTCCCGGTATGCTCAAAAGGGGAATGAGTCACACGTTGACTTCGTGTTTCGTCTTAAAGCCGATTTAATTGAATGGCTCAAGGGCGAAGGTGTTTATGACGATCGCCATAAAGTGGTAGAATGCATTGCGTATGAGCAATTCTACCGCTGCATCGAGGAGAATGTCAAGCTTTGGCTGCAGGACAAACTTGGTGAAGTACAGCTAAACAAGGAAGCAGAGTAAAAAGGATGAAGGCTTTTTAAAGAAATCTGATCAATGAAAACCCTCTCTGCACCGTAATTTCAGGAAGGACCCATTTCTTACGAAAGACACTGTAGGGGAAGGGCAAACGGAAGCGGAGAAATTGAGCGATGTTCCTAAACAACGCACTGATACCGCACGGGCGTTTCAATCGCGGAACTGAGCCTAGCGCTACATTCTCTTCATTGTACTGGAGGCAAACCTGGAGGAACCTGGCGAACGAGCGCGCCCGACGTCCGAGCCACGTGGATGCAGCTCGTCTTTCCGGCGCATTGTCTGGCGGGGAGGGGGGGGGGGTGCTGTTACGTTTGGGAGCCCACACCAAACGTCAATGCCTCTGCAAAGGCAATCTGTGTCAAAACCCGTGATCGAGCTTGCCCGATGTGATCAACTCAGTGATGTCATCAAATGGCGGTGCCGGTCTGTCGCGCAACGCACAGCGAGCTCCCTCAGCCAACGAGGCCGATGAAGCAATCAGCGCCTTCCAGCCTGGCCAGTCTTTCGCAATGCGTGGCGATATTCCTCGTCCTCTGGTGCAACCACGTGCAGCGGCGGGTCCCCGTTAGAGTATTCTGACGTCACGGCCAGCGGGGTTTCTGATTGGACGTTGGTGACGCAAAGATCCACCCGGAGTCTATCAAAAAAGCCAAGCGGCGCATGACCGGCAGTTGACCTAAGAGTCAGATAGAAACCGACGTACGCGTCAAAGAAGACATATCTCATTGCTTCGAGCCCTTTCGCTGTCAGCGTGGCTGGTGTCCTTGTAAGCAGCGTGTTTCGTGGCGGCCTTCGTATCCTCGTCCGCCGTGCGCTTCCTAACAATACCTGCACACTACTGTCTGTGTGATGTGGGTATGACCCACATGTGACCCTCTGCCTATGTTAACTCAGGAACATCATGAATGCACTTTGAAAATCTTTGAGTAAGCAATAAAGAGACAGTACAACAGTATATCTGTTGGCAATAATAGCAGCTTCACAACGAGTGAAAAACTTCAATGAAAATATACAGTAAATATCAGTTGCGGCTGCATTTAAACCTTCGAATTCCATGTAATGCACATAGCCAGGCTAGTGTTTGTAAATGCTCCAGAAAAGACTAAACAGGCATCATATCGAAGCAATGTCGAGTGTGTTTGCAATGATGACAATCCTTGTTTAAAACAATGTGATAAACAATAAATATGTACTAATATATGACTCAACAAGCACTCCGCGAGGAGGCTGAAAGGCGAGAATTTCACGAACGCGAAGAAGCTGTCGATAAAGTGCAATTTTACTTGGCAGAAAAAATTATATGCGCATCAAGGCACCGTGGCATGCACCTGATTTTGATAAACCTGAAGTCGGCGCTATTAAAAGCACAGATGGGAGTGCAGGCATAATAGTGTACCATCAACTGCTCCTGAGGCATCAGTGCGATTGACATATCTGGCAGGCCCTTGATAGGCTGACAGCTTCTACGTGTACACAAAAATATATATCAACTGAGTAACAATCGACACAAGGTGTAAAAAGAAATGCAGCCAAGACACCTTGCCATTAATTGTTTCAAAAGAAATTGATCTTCACAAATCACGAGATTCACTGTATTTTATTTGAATTTATACCGTGAGAAGGTATAAAAGCCACACTTTTAAAATTTATTTTTTGCGCCCTCTGCTGCGGTGTGAATAATAATTATATCCCAGGTATAATACTAACAGAACCTTAAAAAATAATATGTTTATAACGACTGTGTTAAGTCAAATATTTGAAACAAAACATAAAAGTAAGTGTACATGGGATTCAAAAACATCCTGAGACTAATCAGCTGAGCCAATCACTTGCCATATAATATTTCAGTTCTCTCTAAAAAGAATAGAAGCTTTCAAACTCAGTGTACAAAAGTTGGCACTATTGCAACCCATTATGTAAACGATTTTACTTTTTATAAGCTAGTAATGACCAGAGCACTTAGACTTGAGGAGGTGCAAAAAAGGCATACGCTTTGGGAATGTAAAAGCTTCAGCTGAACTAAATTGTAAGGTTTGTTTCTAATTGAGAAAAATAATTATTTATATTTCGGTCACAATAATAAGGTGTCAACTCTGTTTCCCAGTAAAAAAATAAATTATTTATTTCATTAAAACATCGTGGCATCAACTCTGTTTCTATTAAAATGGAAGGGACATCAAAAATATTAAGTTTCTTCTCACCCTGCAAACTTCAAACTGAACTGAAGAAAAGAACAGAACTTTTAAATGAATCTTCACCTTAAGAGAACCAACAGTTCATTTCAGTCTAACGCTACCCCACTCCTTCAGACTAACTGTATTCTTACTGTGTCTGGCTTATTTATTTTCACTTAATCATATTGTAATATAAAGAACTTAACAAACAGCTTGTGTTTGATTTAATTGATGCTAGTTTACTCACTAACACCAATAGCACTAGATTCGCCCACAGTCACAACTTCCTTTTTCCTAAATGTAATACCAATTATGGCAAAATTACGTCCACCTTCACGGTCATTAAATTGCGGAATAACCTGCCCTATACACTAAAATTATCATCATCTTTTCATGCATTCAAACGTGAACCCAAAACTTCATCTTGCATAACTAGGCTGACAACGATGATCACTTAACGATTCTTATGTATCCGGGCATGAAATTGGTAAGTCTTTGCAAATTTAGGTTATTGCTTTATGGCGTGATTATGTTTTACTTGTATAACTTATTCTATTGTTCTTGTGTCACATTCTGACTGCCTTTTTTGTTTACTTGATGTTATTTTATGTAAGTTCACTGTTTTACTTTTCACTTGTGTTGCGTATTTTACGTGCTGTTATAATTATTATATTTATTGTTATTGTTAACTGAGAATCCCACTGCAGTCGCCTGACTTTAGGACCCTCGTCTGCATACTACATTCTACGAATTTTGTATTTTGACTGAATGAATAAACTGAAAGTGAAACTGAAACTACCTTCTAGAGAAGTGTCCCACTATAGTTAAAATTTTCATTTTTCGAATCTTTGACCAGCAGTCTTTAACAGGAGATAACACGATGATTTGTGGGGTTTAACGTCCCAAAACCACGATATGATTATGAGAGACGCCGTAGTGGAGGGCTCCGGAAATTTTGACCACCTGGGGTTCTTTAACGTGCACCCAAATCTGAGCACACGGGCCTACAACATTTCCGCCTCCATCGGAAATGCAGCCGCCGCAGCCGGGATTTGAACCCGCGACCTGTGGGTCAGCAGCCGAGTACCTTAGCCACTAGACCACCGCGGCGGGGCGGGAGGAGATAACACCCACCATATAATCTGCAGAGGTTTTAATAAACGCCAGTAGTTAGCAGTGTATTCGTAGTCCGTTTTTTTTTCCTGCGTGGATCTAAACTGTGCTGCGAATACTCAACGGCACGTTGCACCACATTGTCACTTTAATAGCAGGCGTAGTCACTTTAATACAGCTCTATTGGTTCATGACAAAAACATATCCTTTTTTTTCGGACTTCAATAGATGCTTTTCTTTATTGTGCTGTTTTTGCCACTTCCAAATCTTATCGCACAGGTAATAAGTTCTTGCATGTGTGATTGTCACTTACCAGTGTTGCATAAGCACACTATTTGAACAATCAGAAGCTTTAGGCTTGAATGCCGCGAAAGCATCTGGTAGCGTTTGAATTATTGATTCGCCGGTGTCTTGTTTTTATTGCTCTGCGTAACCTTTTCAAACGTCGCTTTGCCTAAACAACTTCACGCGTGATTTATTGATTCTTTTTTGTGCACGCTTGATCTTTGTTAGTACGCAATGATTGATACAAGAAAGTATAACATACTTGAAGAGAAGCTACAGAGAATCAACATCTACTGAGGTATTTGAATCAATTTCTAAAAAAAAATTGAAATTCATGAGCTAGGTGTGTTTGCATGCTATCGCACTCAGATTTTTCGAAGTTTCTTACAATATATAGATGCAGAAAAATGTGTGGTTATGATATTCGCTAAGAGGGACAATGCAAACTAGTATGTCGTGGTGAGATATTCCACTGGCTACATCGATTTTATACCGTTTATGCTAAAGTAGTCACTGAAACATATAAGATCAAGCGTGTTACTTCGTGTGACTGGGTATAGGGTGCGAAAAAACCTGATGAGTATTGAAGGTGAGCATGACGTCAAACAGTATGTCCGAAGCTGACGAGGAATAGCGCATACTCATGATGCCAGTTATTGTGTAGTAGATTGAAATCTCTTATGAGTGCAACACGAGAACCAAATGCATAATTTTGTATGTATTCATAAATTTCACTGGTAGAATCACAACCCAAATTGGGGATTCAACGAACACAAACTATGCATATGTTAGCACCATCAAAAAGTAGCCTACAAAAAACTGATTCGGCATTTTGCACATATGGAAGGACTACAAAAG
Organism: Rhipicephalus microplus; assembly: GCF_013339725.1. Lineage (NCBI taxonomy): Eukaryota > Metazoa > Arthropoda > Arachnida > Ixodida > Ixodidae > Rhipicephalus > Rhipicephalus microplus. The sequence goes on along the minus strand of NC_051173.1, from coordinate 33,123,723 downwards.
AAAGGTGTTTTGTTTTTAAACTGTAGTGCCAGTCCACTACCACGTTTGAGGCGATCTTTCCAGATAACTGAATAATTAGACGATGCTAATTCATGATCGAAAAATTGGCAGATCCCACGTACAGTGAGAATCGATGATATGCGAAGCACCAATAGCGGTCCTGCCATTTACTCGCAGGCGCACGCCGCGCTGCGTTGCTTTGACGCATGCGCGTTTCAGCGCGTCCGGTGTTCCTCCGGCACGAAAAGTGGGAGACGCAGTGTTGCGTGGGTGACGCATCGGCGCGAAATGCAACATGTCGCATTTCGCGCCAGTTGCCGTCGGGCCGGACCGATGGACGTTGGTCGCGCCTTGCGTCACACCATAGAGTGCTCGCGTTTAGCTTACGTAGCGTCGCTGTGCGCGGCGTGCGCGTGCGTCAACGCTACATTCCGGTATATTGAGCCCTTCATTATGTGCTCGTGCCCGCTTTGCTAGCTCCACATATACTGAACTTAGTATTACGTGACATCAGTGCATGATGAAATATATGACTGGTGCAAACATGACAATACTGACACGCGTGTTATGAACGTGAAAACATACCACGCTCATATAGCGTGCTTATGGCCGTACCGCTAGCTCCACATATACTAAATTTGGTATCACGTGACGTGAATAAATGACGAAGGTAAACGACAGATCCAAACATGATAATCATGACACGGAAGTCGTGTACGGCATCGTTTACCTCCACCTAGTAACCTTGTGCTGTTTTAAAGTGGCATATCAACATTTCTCATTCGTACTTCGCATATCATCGATTTCCACTGTGCGTGGGATCGGCCATTTTTTTTTGTTTGATCGCCAAGTATGCTGGTCAGCTTCTCTGCACGTGCAGTTTATAAGTCATCTTCCACGTCTGTTTTTTTTTTCAATGCTATTTTATCATCATTTTTATTGCACCAAACAAAGGCGCCATTATTTTTATACGGCTTGTCGAAAGCTAAGGGAACTTTTTCTCTACTTTCTCGTTGTCCTATCACACTGTTCTCAGGTTCCCTTCGAATGTCTCGTACCGGTCTCGAATAGTCTTTCTTGATAGGTAGGCCTGTATCTGGAAGTTTGTATCCCTGTTTTGGTATAGGTGATTTTTCCTTTGAGACTACGAGCTTGAAAATTACTGGTATCATTTTGTTTGATTTAGCTCTACCAATCTGATGCATGCGTTGGACTGCTACTGGTTTTATTTCAAGTGTGTCTTCAATTATATTTTTGTTCCCTGCATCCTCAAGAGTCAAAGTGTGTCTCCTTCAGCCTGCGGAAAGCCATGTATTATCAAGGTATTTCGCCTGCTACAATTCTCTAGATCATCCACTTTTTTCCTGCATTGATATAATTACCATATTGTTTGCAATGGGCATCTAAAAAGGATTCACTTTTTTTCTGGGCTTGTGAAAGTCTACTTTCTTATCAATTTGGTTGGCGGTTTTCCTTTGTATCTTTTCTATCCATGGCCATTTCGATTATATGCTGACTGATTTTAGGGCCTGGATTCATCCCAACGTCTCCCGCTAGTAATAGGAGTTAATGTATCGCTACAACAGGGTCAATCACAATAGCACATAGCCGACGGCTCGGCAGCACAAACAAGGAATGGTCGTTGGAACGGATGCTCTTTTGATATCGCTTTCTCACCTCTATATTATGAAGACAAACCGATTCTTAAGTGACCGCGTTCCATGGTGTGCCGCCACGCTCAATCTGTTTAAACAACGCACTTTAAGGGAGCACTAACATATATTTTCAAGATCAAGACGTGGCCCTCATTCGATCGCTTGGTATGCATAGGTCTTCTTAGCCAATTTTGAATGGCATCTGTCGCCTGAAAGTTATTTATTTCGATGTCAAACAGCATAGAGAAACTACGGAGAATAAACGAAAAATAGACTTCCCTGCGACATCCACACTAGTGTTACGTGTTCGGCGTGATACATTCCACAAATACCATCCTGAGTGACAATACGCTAGTAACAGTGACGTCGACGATCTCGGTGTACTTGGAGCCGACTCCCGGCCATACCCTCACCACGGCCGCTGGACGACTACGCACCATCGTAGGGTGCGCAGTCATCCAGCGGTTCTGTCTTCACTAATGGCTCTCCTAGCTGTGTTGAAGCGTGTTTGCGATTTTTCGTGCCGCATTTGCTGATTTGACATGTGTACCACAGCGTGTATACAATCATTCAGAGTGACAACACGTGCGAGAATGTCGGAAAACCTCTACGCAGTGAGAACCTGCACGTCGAAGCGCGGAAAAAACGGAAAATCATGGCGTTTCATGCCTTTTGAAGCCACGAAGCTCACTGCAGCCAGTGGGTTGACTTCGTACGTGCCGTTGGACAGAGGGACTGCACGCTTAAGAAGAACAGCCGCATTTGTTTGCTCAACTTTGCGCCGAGCTGTTACCGGGTAAATCCTGTGTTGGTGAACGAGTTTAGATTCACTGACAGTACGAAGCTCCTTCTCGAGCCTGGGGCTGAAAGGAAAGGGAAAGACCGAGTTGGCGCTCCTTAACCCAAGCTGGTGGAAAAAGCATGGAGGGAATATATTCTACATCATCAGAGACACAGCTGGACTGACTGCACGTGCGCTCCTGGCAGAAAAAATGCCAGTGTGCGAGACGTCACCATTTTTTGTGAAAGCAGCATCAGCTTTCAAGCGGCATTGACCTGGCCGCGATGTCGCGCTGACAACGCTACAACTTGCCAGACTTTCAACCCATTTTTGAACCAAGTTCAATAGCAGATATATTAATCAATATTACAGATATTCATAGGTATCTCAGATGTGTTTTAGGTCGCTAATCGCTTCTAGGGAGTCGATATCTACTCGTTGGCGCAAAAATATTGACATGAGTAAATTTGATGTGAGTACTTTTTCAAGTATCGAGCTGATTTGTTATCTCGCGCTCGTCCTGTGCTTTATAATTTCATACGTTCTTTCTGCTTGAAGTGTGCGCTGCAACTTTCGAGCTGCTTGCCGTTCTTAACGCAACTTCGTAATTTCTTGCTGTTGCTGAAACAATGCACACTAAGCGCCAAACTATATCTGTGAGGACGTTCCACTTTCGACCAATTCATCTATAGGGAAATAAGCTTCGTATTTTTTTAAATTTGGTGCTTACAAATTTAGTAATTTTCTGCATTGGTTTATTTGGTTCTGGTGGCAACAATGTATCAAAAACGTTCAAATTGTGACAGGTTCCTAGGCTATTTCGATGCGTGTTTTGATGTTTAGCAAATACGTTGCTCTCGGGGCCTGCTGGACGAAACACATTTCGTAATAAAGTTCTGAGATAGCCATAGTATCGCGCCACCGCTTCGAATTGAGAACGACGTTTTTGTGGTCTAAAAGCTTTGCTGTAGCGTACATTTACTGGGGCTGTCTTCTTTGCAGGTTTATCCGGGTGCACCGAGGCTACAACTAACAGTCGGGATATGTCTGGCGTAGATGCGAACGACGTGTACTTGATGTTAGAGTTTCTGTGCTTGTAGACGTCCACAGTCGACGTCTTGTAGTCTATCTTGCTTCTTGAGGAGTTGGGACTGTTGTTCTCGTTGTGTTCTCTAATGGTTAAATGACGAAAGGTGACCTTCTTTTATTTGTCGTACTAGATCACGCTGTCACCATGAAACCATGACTCACGTGTTACCCGTCACGAATAAGTCCGCGCGCATGACGAGAAGGACGTTCTCTTTAAAATTAGAAAAAGCGGCCGCCAGGTATTTCCTGTCGGTTTCTTCGTGGAAGGCGCCCGCTACGCGCTAAGAGCGTCCTGCAGACCAAAATTAAAGTTTCATTGCGGTAGCAATTACATGAACGCTCTCAGCTGGATTTCGCCGCTGACAACGGCATCGCCGTCACTCACGGTATATATATATATACGAAAACGCAAGATAGAAAAATAATACAGAAAAATACTCGCTCAGAATCTAACATGGGACCCCTGAAACGTGAGTGCGAGGCGTTAACCTGTAATACACGGAGGAGCACCTCCTTGAACGTTCAAACGGCAAGCTTATTATATCAACCACTTACCGCTGGTGACGGGCATCTCGGGTGGAACTATCGCGTTTTAAGCATTATCAGCAAGATGGAGAGATGAGCGTGCGTCGAAACATTGTCACGACGTGGCAGCACGCACTCTCATCTCCCTCGCGTACTTTGCCACGTGGAGAGGAGTAGGGTAAACGCTTACTCGCGCGCCTTTATCTCGTGGTGGGGAGGATCGTACATCATTGCTTGCCTCAGGCTTTTATCGGAACGATTCTATTGTAGATACCGGGCACACAAAGCTTACTGCAATGTTTGCACAGTCTCCATTTGCGACAAGGACACGCTTTTCAGGCACGACTAAGTAAAATGCTTATGCGATCTATTCGCAATTTTGCACGTGACCGTCTGATTTGATGCTATCGCATTCATTGTTTCGCTTTTCCGGCAAAAAAGAAGTGCAATTTCTAATGTGTCAGTTATCTTAGGATGCTTCACATGTCTCTTTTTGTCAGTGTGACCTTTTTGGTTTTTAACGCGCGTGGATGCTACACGTGCCCTGAAAAAGTGTTATCACGTGAATGGCTCTGCTGCACATGCACAGTTGCATTATCGAAGCGCGCTGACCTGTGTATCTATTCGTTCCTTTCCTTTAAATAAACTTTAGTTGAGAGTCAGCGCTCGTGTTGTCTTGTACTTCGTCTACGTCCTTCTTGCGCAGGGAGTTATCGAACATGAGATATTGTAACGTATTCACGAGAGAAAAGTACAAAGAAGACTAGCTAGCACATAGGAGAAGTCCATAATGGGCTAACTTGGCCATCCAGAACCTAAAGTTGAAACAATATTCGCTGCTACACAATGCTTCTGCCGAGCCTAGACACCGGGTGTCGACTGCTTTGTTCGTCTCTGACATTTCTCAACTTTCCTGCACGCCTTTTCTAACTTTCCATCGCTATAGTTTGTGTCCACATTAGCTCTAGCATTAAGTTGATCAGTATATTTATATGCATTTCTTGGTCTACTGTAAGTTTACTAACGTCGAGTGGTGGAATTCACTCATTCTTTAGCACACTAGCTGGCGTTTTTTTTTTTCCACGAAAAGGCAATTATTCGAGTAGTTACAAATGACCTACTGTTGTATGCGTCTTTGCTGTCAGAAAACCAGTATCCTTCTATTGTTGTTGTCCTAACGCAGACAGCTGCATGTCATCATCTGATGCTCGATCAGACTGTGTCAGCTTTGCAACTTAAAACAAAAACGTGGTGTATTGTGAGAATTGATTCGCGTAGGAATGCTGAAAAAGGTCGCACATTGTCTGACGGTTGGGATCACGAACGCTCGCACTTTCCTCTTTCGAATATTTCCAAATTCTCAGAATGCAGCCATGCATGTGACTTTTGAAATATCACACCACGGCTACCTTCTGGGAATTTCCCAAGCGTTTCCCTGCTAGCTAAATTGTCTGTTAAAGCGAACGAATACTATCAACGCCTTTTAGATGGTATGGTCAGCTTCGATAATGGCTATAGAGTGTGATGTATAGTCACGACCGAGTTCTTCTCACAGATGGACACTTTCTGGGTATCGTAATGTCACGTAAGCTTTGATGTAACTATATTCTTTACCTTAGGCTCGTTCCAATGCTGCGGGTCTGCCCAAGAGCAGGGTTTGTGGTGGTGTCCTACAGTGTCTAACCGGTTTTATTTTGCAAGCGTTATCTTCTTTCCTACAAAGGGCTGTTTCTCAATTTTGAGGCCACCGCCGGCTCTACATCCGCGGCGCCAGAAGGTATGCGGGTTGAGCTGTACAGTTCACACCTATCATTTGTCGCGGGAGTTTCCTGTGAGTGTTTGCTTTAGTTAGGTCATTATTGTTCAGGTTGTCGGTGGTGCTTGAGTTCAAACTCGGCGGAGACAGTCAGCGACTAGATTTACATGTTTCAATTCGAGACACCCTATTGGGTGTCGTGAACGGAGAATTTTGAGTGGTCCTTTTTTTGGTCTCTGGGCTGGCTCTCGGGATGTTTCTAGGGGAGCCGAGAGGAGTCGCACGGTGGACGGCACGAGACGAGGTTGCAGCGAGTGCCGCGCTGAGGGCCACAGTTATGTAGTGTACAATTAGGAGTGTCTTTAGCCAAATAAATCAGTTTAGGAAAAAGTCTTTGGATCTGCTGTATTTACATGTCCTCTCTCAAGTGGCGACCCAGTAGCTACCAGAACACTACGCTACAGTATAAGTAAGTACGCGGCTGCTAAGACGATGGCAGGGGATGAACGTACGTTAGGCGCGAGACTTTTGCCTGCTGCGCTTTTTATGTAGCCTCGGTGTCGTTCTCCGTCACCTTAGTTCCGTCCTTCGCCTTCTGTATACGAGTGGCTTCAACTCGCACCACTTAGGGTGAGGTAGCGATGCCAGAGGTTTGGTACCTGAATTAGACGATGATCGTTCAGGGTATTCGGGAAAAAAAAGCAACAGTATCCTCTAAAAAAGGCGGCTAGATTCCCGAAGTTTCGCATAAATAGACGCATTGGGCATTTTGCAGGAGATGGCCTAGGCATGTGCAGCTACGGTGACGCCACTTGTGGCATGGTTGTTGGGGGTGGGGGAGGGGGTAACTGGGTGGCGCCATTTGCAAATTATCACGTAAAATATCTCGCATACGAGATTTTCTACTCACAACTACGGAGGCCGCTGACCCGCATTTTCAATTTTGGTGATCTCCCCTTTAAAAAGGTGCATTGAAAGCCACTTGTGAAACTTGGGAAGGGGGCAGGGGAACCTTCATTTTCAGGATAAGGAAAAGTGTTAAGGTGTGGCAAATGACATTGTTCATGAGAATTGCACGTTAAATACTTCGGTAAAAGCTTATATGGTTGAGTTGAATTCCATTCTTTAAAATATAGATTGACGCGAAAACGATAGAAATGCGAAAACATATATTCCATTTTAAATGACTTGATGAATTGGACAGCTATGCCCAGTTGAAATGGCACTTTAGTAGAGACAAATCGGCCATACACTGTAGGCGAAAGGACTTCTTGCACTATTTGCGCCATAGGGTGAGGCCAGAGTAGCCATCTGTTGGAAATCTGACACGCAGTTCACAAACTTCACTTCGCCAACTTCACTTTCAAGAACGCGTACCTACAATGCCAGGTACTTAAAAGCGCAATAGCTCTAGTACTACTATGCACTATCATTCTTATTGCGATTGCAGCAGTCATATAGACACTTGGAATAGTTACCGTCACATGCTATTCAACCCCCCCCCCCCAACCACACATTTTTGTGGGTGTGCAGTGCACAACCACAAAAGTAAGATGCATTCTGAATCGTGTTCAGAAATAGTGAATTTTGTTTCGTACCTGAGCTACTCACCAAGAAAGGGCATCAGAGAATCGCAGACTACCAGTATACTTTTCATTGAATCTTATTCCTAACTGTTACCAATCTAGAGCCCTGAAAAGGTGAAGCGAACACGCAGTGAATATCGTTGGAGAGCTCATACGTGTCTGCCTTACGCTCTTGTTGATTGGGAATCTCTGGGTTCCTTTATAGGGGAGGATGGTAACAGTGGATCAGCTGTAGGTTTCTTCCGGTATGTTTATATAGGCTTCGTTGATGCCCCCTATCAGCACTGGCTGCATCACTGCTGTTATCTCGACGTCATCAAATGCCTTCTCGTAATTTACGAAGGCTACATGGAGGGGTTAGTTCATTTCTACGCATTTCTTCTTCACCTGATGAAAGTATGAATAGGAACTCTTTGATCTATGGTCGAGTAGCGGGTACGAAATGCCGCTTTTCCTTCGGTCGATTGAATTTTCATGTTGTCCTAAATCTATGCCCTAATATTTTTTTTGTAAATAGCTTGTAGTAACCCACCATGCGCTGCTCAGCCTGTACTTTTTCAAGTCCTTGGCGTTCTCTTTCTCACGAATTGAGCAGATGTTGGCGATTTTCGAAGATTCTTGTACCCTTCCCACCAAACGACACTTCGTACACACGGTGACCCATTTCTTTAGCGCTATGTCCTCCACCGACTTTCAACAGCTCTTATGTTATACCTTATCTTAATCGGCAACTTTGCCTCTCTGCATTCTTGCCAGGGTTCCGTTTACTTCCCTGTCCTTACTGTTGGGCTGTCTTATTCTTCTGGACTATTACTGCTTCTTATGTTGTCATCCTGATTGTCTCAGTCGCTCTACATATCTCCATAGAACTCCCCTGCTACCATTCCCATCCTACCCATATTAATTGGAACCTTGGCTTTCTTGTCATTTGGTGCGTAAATCTGATTTTAGTCTATTGCATGCAAGGGAGGAATTTTCATATTACCCCCTGCCATTTATGTTCGTCATACAGAGCGTCCGTTTTTTGTTTCGATGGCACTCTGCAATCATTGAGCTACTGGTGATTTTTGTGCAGCTTTCCGATTTCCTGATGTCATACTAATATCTTCGACCTCTCCACGAAATCACTACTTTTGTTAGATTTACAAGAGTAATTGAAGAGCTACAGAAACGGGATGTCTGACCTATTTTTGACATAAATAACACAATTGCTTTCATACGTTTTATGTAAAATACCAAAGAATAGTAGATATTATAAAGCACATGGAAGGAATCACTGACAAGCTACATGATAGAGGCCTGTGTGCTTAATATTAGGGAAATGTTAAAGAATCCTAGGTAATTGGAACTTCCTGAGTCCTGCTTTGCGTCGTCTCTCATAGTCATAATAATACACTGGCGCGTTAAACCCTGTGGGGTCTCGAAATGGCGAGCGAGCCACGCTCTGGAGGAAGGACACAGTTGACGCGGTCGGTACAAACCACAGAACAACACACAATATTTAACTACTTTTGAACGATGGTACCGTCCACCGAATCAATACATCAGTAATAATTAACACATCGCCATACACTTAAGGAACATAACACAATAACACGACGAACACAACAGCACACCTAAGGTGGCGTCGCCAACGCTTGACTTACCACCTGGGTCCCCCGGTGCACAGGCCGTGATACCAGGCGCCGAGGACCCACGCCAGAGGCAACCGTTCACGGCAACCGTTCGCGGCAACCGCCACGCGCAGAAGACTCGCTCAATTCTCGCCCACAACCAAGGCTTGCTTCCCCTAGGGGTCACCGCCGGTGCTACTACATGATGATTATGACGATAGTGGTGATGATGATGATGATGTGATGGCGGCCGGCCCCTTTGCAACGGGGGAACACACTCAGTGTCCTGGCCTCAAAAAGAAAAGTGGGAAAAGAAAAACAAAAAGCACAGAGAAAAAAGAAAGGACCAAGAAAAGGATCCACACTCTTGAACGACACAGGCAAGAGACGCGCACACAGTGGTCTAGGTCCTAAGTCCGCCGTATAGTTGCCCACCACTCAGTAAGCCGCCTTTTCGTGGCTGCGACCGCGTACCGTCCCCCCCCCATTGTCGCTGCTTCCATCTTCATCAAGCCTTTGAAACCCGAGCGCCTGTGGGAGGGTTGCACCCTCCACCTGAGAAGTTGGGAGACTCCTGCAGTGAAGGACGAGATGCTCCTGTGTCTCACTCGCTACGCCGCAAACTCTGCACAGGTTGCTGACCACAGTGGCATCAAACTTTCTGCGGTACTCCAGAGTGCGAAGAGCCCCAGCTCTCGCCTCGAACAGGAGGCTGCTGCCAATGCTATTGTCATAGAGGCGCGACCCACAGATGCTGTCCTGGTGTTTCCTGTAGCACTCGAGAGTGGACTTCGCCTCCATAGCTTCTCGCCATCGGGTTTCTTCTGCTTCTCTGACTCGCATGCGGACCTCGACCGTCCACTTGGCTGCTGTTTCAATAGGACTGGCTTCTGCAAAGAAGCCATACTTCTTCTCCAGCTGGTAGAGTCGTCGTGTCCAGTCAGTCCTCATGCATGTTGCCGAAAGGTACTCGAACACGCGGCGCGCCCATCGAGTGCGTCGCATGAGCGTGAGACGACCCCGATAGGCAATCTTGCTGGCGGCTTCCCGAGCTTCAAAGCTGGACCATCCGACGTCTCCCTGAATCGCCTCGTTGGCCACTCGATAATGGCAACCGAGCGCTGCACGGCCGACCTCTCTCTGCTGACGCTCCAACCACTCCCGTGTCGTTGGCGATATGCACACTACCGCGTTTCCAAACGTCAGGCCCGGCACGTGAACCATCTTCCACAGGTCCCGGATCATCTGAAATTGGTTGCAACCCCATAGGCATCGGCGACGAAGGATTCGTTGAGCCTGCAACGCAGTCTGTCGAATCACAGTCTCGTGTAGACTATATTTTGCTGCATCCACACACAGGGTGACGCCCAGGTATCTGTAATCGTTGCGTGTGGCCAGCAGTTCTCCTCCTAAAGTCAACGCTGCTGCATCGGTACTCCCTCCAGTTAGACGGACAACCGCCGATTTCTTAGTGTTGAATCGAAGTCCAAGACTCGCGAGTTCCGTCTGGCAGATGTCGAGGAGGGATTGCAACTCCTGGTTACTCTCTGCCATAACCACCAGATCATCTGCAAATGCCAAACCAGGCAGGTGGAAGTTCTCTTCAGCACTAGTTGTGCTGAAACGCATGCTGAATCCGAGGTTGGAGTTCAACAAGGCCCGCTCTATTCTGGATGCGTATAGAATGTACAGCAATGGTGACAGTGGGCAGCCCTGCCTCAGACCCTTATTTACATGAATTGGGCCAGTAGTTATGGCACCCAACTGCACACTCACTACATTGTCACTGTACAACCGTTGTATAGTGGAGATTAGCAGCCGGGGCAGTCCAAGGTCAGACAGGCATGCAAAGAGATGTGCTCAACGCAAATACAACGCCATCTATCGCCTGGTGTTTGTAACTAAAAACGTGGCTTTTGGGCGAGACACGTGCGCAACGCAGCACAAACAACTTTATAGGGGGTGTCAGCATCCCCACATCCGCCTAACCATAATAAAACCATATTTCTGAAACAAAGAAGTTAGCAACACAAGCTTGAACAAAAAAATCACATCGCATGTTTCTTCATAATGTCCTTGCACCACGACACCACCACCGGTCGACACTGCAGCACTGTCTGGCTTGACTTCACCACAGTACCGGTCCCGCAACAGCAACGTTGCTGTCGGCGCGACGAACCGTCACTAGCGCCGACAAGTCTTCCGGTTGCGATCAGAACTTGCGAGGGCGCCAGACTGCAGGCAGTTGCACAGGTCCCAGACGTCTCCACCACCCGACCTCACGACCGCATTCCCGGCCAGTGGCGCTGACGTTGTGCAGAAGACAGCCAGCCGTAGACTACCACATTTTCACTGCATACATTACAAAACACAAAAAAATGGAGCAGGGCCTAAGTAAGGGAGGTTCGGGCTTTTTGGCCACGTGGTATGATGGTCAGTACAGCTAGCTAATACATCGGTGGCGGAAAGACGCTCATTAAATAAAACGCATCACTTTCTCAAACTCGTGCATCGCAAAAAAAAAAGAAAAGTGAGGGAAGCAGAGTGCAACACCTCAACGCCACGATCTACCTAGTTGTGCCACGTGTGACAGGCGGCTGCGCAGAGCCTTAGGTCTAATGAGTCGCTCAGCAACAACTGGCATTTACCCAGCACCCTACCTAGGCGCAGAAAAGGCAGCCGCGAGGAGGCATCCGCTCTGTGAGGTGGCCCCATCGCTCACCGCACACAGCAGCTTACCGAGCGATTGGCGTCCACCGCCACGGCGTCGAGCCGCAATACAAGACAGCAACGACGCCCGGCTCCCTGAACCCAAAGAGATAGAAGAAGCTATATACAGAAAATCGGGCCACCCACTAGGGCTCTGTATTCACTCGCTTCGGGCCTGGCTTACAAACCACGTGCTCTAGGCCTTGTTCACTCCAAAATGCAGACCGCATGGCTCTCGTCCCAACTGAACGTTCTTGAAAACTAACAAAAAAACTTGCGAGCAGAAAAAAATGAAAACTCAACTTGCCGAGAAGTTCAAACACGTCGCAAATACCGATCTCTTCTCTTCTCAAGAAAGCACACCGGCGACGCTAGCAGCTAGAAGTCTCCCCTAGACCTACTCTGCCCCGGCTCTAACAAACGCATCACCGAACCACGAAATCTGTCGTCCGACGCTCCAAGAGCCCCACGTTGGGTGCCATTGTGGGGTCTTGAAATGGCGAAGGAGCCACGCTCTTGGAGGGAAAGGACCCAGTTGACGCGGTCGGTACAAACCAAACAACAACACACATTTATTTAACTACTTTTGAACGACGATATCATCCGCTGAATTAATACGTCAATCGTAATTAACACACTACCACACACTCAAACAACATAACACAATAACACGACAAACACAAATAACACACCCAATAGGCGTCGCCAACGCTTGACTTACCACGTGGGTCCCACGGCGCGCAGGCTGCGGTACCATGCGCCGACTACCCACGCTAGAAAACCATTCGCGGCTACCGCCACGCGCAGAAGAGACTCGCTTAACTCTCACACACCACCAAGGCTTCTTCCACCAGGGGTCACCGCCGGCGCTACCACATGATGATGATGACCCAGAGGTTGATGGTTGCCCAGAGTGAACTGCTGTTGACAATCACCGTGCTGGAGACTGCGTTGGTGCAGCGCAAGAAAAAACGAGGGCAATGGGAGAAAGGCTGAAGTCCTCCGAGGAAGCACTAGCCAAGGTGAACAAAGGAGCAACCGACGAAGAGAACAGTAGGGCACCGGCAACCAGAACGGTGGGGAAGAAAGAGCAAGCAAGCTTGGGAATAAACAGGTTCAGCCGGTTCAATAGTCACAAGACCCAGCTTCAGCGAAGTAGTGGTGGGCTAGGAGGAGACAAAGCAGCCGGCGTCACAGGTGCAAGGAACCCCCAGCTGCAGGACACTCCAGCCTAAAGTCACAGCATGTGATAATCGCTTGGGACTCGAATAATCGATGCGCAGAAGCAATCAAAGAGAGGTTAAGAGGTGATAAGAGGGTTGCAGTAGGGACGTTCCCAGGACGCAAGCTGGAAGCAGTCATGAGGCAAGCGAGCGCAAAACTGAAAACTACAGCTGATATACGAAACCTCGTGATAGTATCAGGCGGTTTAAACGATGTCCTTACTGAAGATACGGCAGGACTAATGACCACACTGGCGAAAGGGGTCGATGACATGCACGCCACTTCACCTCAGGTACAGGTAATGATATGCACGATACCAGACGTACCGGTGCATGACGGCAACCTACAAAAAGCGGTTGTCAACGCAAACCAAGAAATATTGTCACGTGCTTGCCCAAGAAAGACGATGACAGTTGTGCATGTGCCACGAAGGACTACGAAATGGACGAAGAAGAAGAACTCGCTTGCGCGTTCTAATTAGAAAGATCAACCTGCTTCTGCTGTATCGGTCTCTACGGCAAGACCTCTGTTTTGACGTCGTGACACTGGTGGACGTGCTGGGTACAACCGGATGCAGGACAGTCTTGCTCGCACCCGTTCATCTAGTCCAGAGACCCAGCCCCTCGTCACGACTCCGGTGCACCGATTCAGTCGGCGCCTACGAGGCCTAAGTCCGGAGTCCGTACCTGTTCCGCCTCTAACCAGCATGGCAGCTCCTACCACATCCACGGCTACCCTTCCATCGCAGACCACACTTCCCTCCCAGGTAACTCTTGAACATCCTCGCGTTCCTGAAGTTTTCCATGGGGAAGAGTACGAGGACTGCTCGAACAGTTCGAACGGGTCGCTGTATCTAACCACTGGAACGAACAGCACAAACTTGGCCGTGCATATTTCGCCCTGGAAGATAGCGCTCGCACGTGGTACGAGAACCACGAGGCTACTTTCCAATCTTGCGAAGATTTCCGCCGAAAGCTCCTCGCCACATTTTTGAACACGGACCGACGGGATCGCGCACAGCAACTGATTGAGGCTCGCGCACAAAAACCCAACGAAACAGCCGCCATGTACGCAGAGGGTATGATCCGTCTGTTTCGACGAGCTGACCCTGACATGCCCGAGGCGAAGAAGGTGCGTCACCTAATGCAGGGTGTGAAAGAACCAGTGTTTGCGGGCCTCGTACGAAATCCACCTACAACAGTAGATGAATTCATAAGAGAGGCGACTGTCATCGAGTGCGCACTGCGACAATGATACCGACACTTTGACCGCCTTCCGAACCACACGGCAGTAAGTGCTGCAGCTCAGAACACTGCCGTGTGTGAAAGTTCCCTGCGACAAATGATTAGGGAAATACTGCGTGAGGAACTTCGGGCCCTCTGCGTCCCTCCTACCCAACCGTCCGTCGCATCTGTTGCCGAAATCGTCCACCAGGAGTTGAGGCAAGCTGTTACACCACCGGCGCCAAGTCCTGAGCCGCATCCAACGAGCTACGCTGATGTGGTCCGTCGTCCTCCACCGTCATTTGTGGCGACATCCTTCCAGCCACGACCCGCGGCCGTACCTTGGTGGCAACGGGATTCCATGAGACGACCACCAGTTCGCCGAACTGACTTGTGGCGCATGGCCGACCGTCGACCTATTTGCTTCCGCTGCGGAGAACCAGGTCACATTGCTCGCTATTGCCGTCATAGCGATTCCGGCTTCGGGAACTTTTCTCGTCCCGCTTCTTTCCGCTCTGAAGACCGTCGTGCCCACGATGCCGATCAACTGTCGACTGGCCAAGCAACTACACCGCGTCGCTGGCGATCTTCATCTCCTGCGCGTCACCGTGACTTCCCTCAGAGCTACGCGGACGTCACCAGAGGCCGTTCGCCTAGCCCACGCCGGGGAAACTAACTGCTGCGACCTCCGGGGGCAAGGTTGCCAATTGTCAAGACACCGAAAAGTTCCCCCTATCATCGCAAGAAGGTATGACGACAACTACGACGAATACGACGACGAATACGACGACGAATACTAATGCCGGTAAAGTTGTACGTGCTGATCTTGGCGTTTTCATTGACGGACATTACGTTACAGCACTGGTCGACACTGGCGCCGACTTCTCAATCATGCGACAAGAACTCGCCGACCGCCTTAGAAAGGTCAAGACACCGTGGACAGGGCCACACATAAGGAGTGCTGGTGGTAAGCTGATGATTCCCACGGGTAAATGCACCGCTCGACTTCGCATTGGGGATTCTAGCTTCGTGGCCACTTTCGTCCTGTTGCCAGACTGCTGTAAAGAGCTAATTTTGGGCATGGATTTTCTTCGAGATCATGGCGCTATTATCAACATCCCTCAACGTATGGTGACGTTTTGCACACATCCGTATGTCGACGACAGCAGCGACGAACTACGCGGCAGTTTGGGAATAGCCGACGATGTGACGCTCCCACCGAGATCCTGCTGCCTTGTGTCTGTGTCCAGTGGGCGGCCTTCCTATAAGGATGTGATAGTGGAGCACATAGTCGCTCTTTTGCTCACTCAAGGCATTTCCATCGCGAGAGGCATCCTAACGCTTACTGGTGGACAGGCAGAAGTGCTCCTTACAAACTTCAGCAACGAGCGCCGTCAAATCCAGAAGGGTACCGCAATTGCCTACTTCGACGATATAGACCAAGCCGGGGATTCCTGTGCTTTGCAACCAGATGACGCGACAGTCCCTGCCTCGACAACTTTGTCGGTGGACATCTGCTCCACGCTACCGTCCTCTGATAGGAAGCGTCTGCTTGGACTTATACACCAATTCGAAGACTGCTTTTCGCGTACGTCAAAGGTCCAGCGGACACCATTGACCAAGCACCGCATCATCACCGAAGACAACACGCGACCGATTCGGCAGAACCCCTACCGTGTGGCTCCAAAAGAACGCGAGGAGATTCAGAAGCAAGTACAGAAGATGCTCGTGGATGACGTCATACAACCTTCGAAAAGTCCTTGGGCGTCCCCCGTGGTTTTGGTCAAGAAAAAAGACGGCAGCTTGCGTTTCTGTATTGATTATCGCAAGTTGAACCAAGTCACAAAGAAAGACGTCTATCCACTGCCTCGCATAGACGATTCACTCGATCGACTGCGTCATGCGCGCTATTTGTCTTCAATGGACCTCCGAAGCGGCTACTGGCAGATAGAAGTCGACGAGAGAGATCGTGAAAAAACGGCCTTTGTGACGCCTGATGGCCTTTACGAATTTAAGGTGCTTCCTTTTGGGTTGTGCTCGGCGCCAGTCACTTTTCAGCGTCTCATGGACACCGTACTATCGGGCCTGAAGTGGCAAACATGCTTAGTCTATCTCGACGATGTTCTTGTATTCTCAGCATCATTCGAGGAACATCTCAGCCGTCTATCCACCGTACTCCAAGCCATACGCTCGGCCGGCCTGACTTTAAAACCAGAAAAATGTCATTTTGGTTTCAACGAACTCAGCTTCCTAGGCCACGTCGTCAGTCACGAGGGTGTTCGACCTGACCCGGCCAAAATAGACGCCGTAGCGCAATTTCCTGCACCCCGTGACAAAAAGGCTGTGAGACGCTTCTTAGGGTTGTGCGCCTATTACCGGCGATTTATCGAGGACTTTTCGTCTATTGCGGCGCCATTGACACGACTCACACGTGAGGACGTCCCCTTCTTTTGGGGTGAACAGGAGCAAATGGCATTCAATGAACTACGACAACGCCTGCAAACACCTCCAGTCCTTGCGCACTTCGACCAGGACGCCCCTACAGTACTTCACACTGACGCCAGCAATGTAGGTCTAGGTGCCGTTCTGGTGCAGTGGCAAGACGGCTGTGAAAGAGTAATAGCCTACGCCAGCAGAACTCTCTCTTGCACGGAGGAGAACTACTCGACCACCGAGAATGAGTGTCTCGCCGTGGTGTGGGCAGTCATCAAATTTCGTCCGTATTTGTACGGCCGCTCCTTCAAGGTTGTTAGCGACCATCACTCTTTGTGCTGGCTCACCAACCTTAAAGATCCATCTGGTCGTTTGGCGCGCTGGAGCCTAAGACTTCAAGAGTTTGACATGACCATCGTCTACAAATCTGGGAAGAGGCACACCGACGCCGACTGTCTCTCACGGTCGCCAGTGGAAACTGTCGCTCCTGATGACGAAAGCATCGACGCGGCGTTCTTGGGAGTTGTCAACACAGCCACTATTGCACGAGAGCAGCGCAGTGACCCTGAGCTGTTACCACTCATTGAATATTTAGAAGGACGACGTAAAGACGTGCCGCGGTTATTTGCTAGAGGACTGCCATCTTTTTGCTTGCGAAGCGATGTTCTCTATAAGAAAAACTTCTTACCAACCGGCAACCCGCACTTGCTCGCCGGGCCTGCCTCTCGTCGAAAAGAAATTAAGGAAGCGTGCCATGATGAAGCAATTTCTGGTCATCTAGGCTACACCCGAACATTGTGCCGACTACGATGCAAGTACTACTGGCCAATGTTACTCGCTGCTGTTAACCATCACGTGCGAACTTGCACCGACTGCCAAAGACGCAAAGCGCCTCCCAGCAAGCCAGCCGGTCTTTTACATCCAGTCGAAGCACCAGAAAAGCCGTTCAACCAGATTGGAATGGATTTCCTGGGTCCCTTTCCAACTTCCACAACAGGGAACAGATGGATTATTGGGGTCACTGATTACCTGTCCCGTTATGCGGAGACTAAAGCTATGCAGCGTGGCACAGCAGGAGAAGCCACTCAGTTTTTCATCGAAAACATCGTCCTTCGGCATGGCGCTCCGACAACAGTGATCACAGACAGAGGACCTGCCTTCACCGCAGAGCTATTGGAGTCGGTTCTCAGACTCAGCGGTACAGCTCACCGGAGAACAACTGCATACCATCCGCAGACAAACGGACTGACGGAGCGCCTCAATAAAACCCTCACAGACATGATCAGTATGTACGTTGACACAGAACATAAAAACTGGGATCAGATATTGCCGTACGTGACCTTTGCTTATAACACCGCTCGACAAGAAACCACTAGAATGACACCGTTCAGTCTGATCTATGGTCGCGAAGTCACGACAACATTGGACGCCATGTTGCCGCATGAGTGTGACGACATCCATTTAGACGTCGAAGAATTCACTCAGCGTGCCGAAGAAGCCAGACAGCTCGCGCGCGTGACCATCTGTCACCAGCAGCATCAAGATGCACAACGCTACGACAACCGACACAAGTTTGTTAGCTACTCACCAGGCGACAAAGTGTGGGTCTGGATTCCGATACGTCGACGTGGACTGTCTGAGAAACTGCTAAGACGGTATTTTGGTCCATACAGCGTCACGCGACGCTTGAACGACGTGAACTACGAAGTTGTTCCCGACACGAATTGTAGTTCTAAGCGCCAAAAGCGTTTGCCCGAATTCGTGCACGTCGTGCGTATGAAACCATATTTATCGAGTTAATTAGCTCCCGGTTACCGTTTTCGTACGACCACTTCATACGCCTGGTAGAGCACCTAAGTTGCGCATCGGGACGATGCTTCGTTCGGAGGGAGGCAAATGTCACGTGCTTGCCCAAGAAAGACGATGACAGTTGTGCATGTGCCACGAAGGACTACGAAATGGACGAAGAAGAAGAACTCGCTTGCGCGTTCTAATTAGAAAGATCGACCTGCTTCTGGTGTATCAGTCTCTACGGCAAGACCTCTGTTTTGACGTCGTGACAATATGGTGGATGAGTCGAGAGAAAGGCTTTGAGGTGGTGGAAGTAAACAGAGAGGTGTGTAGGTGGGGTGGTTTTCAACGAGACAGCATTCACTTCGATGGGCGGCTAGGTCATGAGGTGGGTTGACGACTTGCAGGACCCGCAGTAGCTTTTCTGGGGGCAAGCGGGCTCTTCGGAATGCAGGATAGCTAGTAACGAGGAAAACAACCAGGGAGGCTCTTTGGCAAGTGGTATGGACAGATACGATTCCAAAGTGGCACCAGTATCTAAGATAGGTAGAGTCCGGGGCAGAAATAGACGCAGCCACGAGCGCCCAGCCAATTCAGAGATAGGGTATATTAACATTCAGGGTGGCAGGAACAAGCTGAAGTGGGAAGAGATAGAAGGACAGCTAAGGGAGGAGAGGCCTATGGTATACGGTTTTACAGAAACACATCTTAGGGACGTGGAACAACCTCCTAACAATCCGGACTATGCGTGGGAATAGTGTAGTAGAACAGAAAGCAGCAGAAAGTGGTGTGGTATTGGGGCATTCATTCATAAACGTACAGACTGGCAAATGGTGAAGCAGGAGAAAAAGGAACATTTATGGCTAAAAGGGAAAGTGGCAGGTCAAATGACACTCCTTGGTTTCGTGTACTTGTGGACGGGAGCAAAGGCCAGAGAGGAAAACCAGGCAATATAGAGTGTATATCAAAGGACATTCAGGAGTTAGGAAGAGAGTGCGAGATAATTATACTAGGAGACATGAATGCGCACATAGAAGATATAGATGGGTATACCGACCCGACAGGCAAAATGATCATGGATATGTGTGAAAGGCTTGATTTGATCATTTGCAACAGTACCGAGAAGTGTGAAGGGCAAATAACATGGGAGGTAGGAAGGCTTCAGTCGACGATAGATTATGCACTGATGTCACATAGGATGTATGATAAGCTCAGGGGAATGCACATAGACGAAGGTGGCTCCAGAAGTCTGGGTAGCGATCACAAACGTATCAAGCTAAGTTTTGGAAGAGCAGTGAAAGTGGGAAGGAGACAAGATGAGCAACTACAGGAAAATTTTTATTCAGAAAGGCAAATTGAAATAGCCACTAAACAAATTGAGAAAGTAATCACGGAGGATAATAAGACAGTGTGGACATACACGAATCTAATTAAACTCTTTGAGCTAGAGCTTGCTAAGACGCGTGACAAGTCACCCCGGAAAAGAAGACACAAACCCAAAAGTTGGTGGGATGAGGAAGTTAAGAGAGCCATAGCAAAACGTCAAGAAGCCTCTAGGGAACACAGACATGCTAAGCAGCGGGGTGAACCGACAGATGACGTCGAAAGAAAATGGGCAACCTTTCTAAGCTGTAGAAGGGATGCATCCCTTCTGATCAATGAAAAGATTAGAAGGAAGGGAGCTCAGTGGCTGGCAGAAGTAATTAAAAAAGATAGAAAGGCAGCTGCGAAATTTTGGAACCATCTAAACTCCTTAAGAAATGAGACGAGCCTAGAGCAGAGTTTTATAACTACAGCCCAAGGTGCTAGGCTAGAAGGGGACGAAGCTATTGAATATATAAGAACAAGGGGGACAGAAAAATTTCAACAAAGAAGTGGGCAGGGAAGCTAGCAGCCAGATAAAATTTGAGAAGCGATTGGGAGAAATGGAGGAGTATCATTTTGCTAGGAAGGTTTTCAGCTACTTGTACATGAAGAATGTCGATACAAAATGGAAGAAGCGAACCAGGACATTGACGGGTAAATACTCACAAAATTAGCAGGAGGCCAAATCAAAAAGAATAATTGGTTAAGAATAAGGTGAAGGAAGGTGACACCGATATGCGGAGAATCGGCATGATTCAGAAGTCCGCACTAGAGATCTATCGAACTTTTAAGCAGGAAATTGCCAAGGAAAACATATATGATAATACTCGGGGTAGTTCTCTACTGTTTGAGGCTAGGACGGGAGTATTGCGAACCAAGACATATCGGGCAAAACACGAAGGGGTAGACACGGTATGCAGTGCGTCTGGAGAAGAAGAGGAAACTGCCGAATACTGGATAATGTTATGTGAAGGGCTTCACCCTATAGTTGAGGATGATGTCGCAGATTTTTTCAAAGCACTGTGGTTTAGGCACAGAGAGGACAAAATAGACTTCAAGCGGGTGAAAGTAACTAGCAGGGGGTTATCTGATATGTGGCTAAAGTGAAGGCACGAGTGAAAATTAAACCCTTCACTGCAAAGTACCAGTCTTCAACATCACTATTTAAAGAAAAAAAAGATAAATGTAGTTTTCGGTTCACTAAGTATTACTGCTTGGTGGCGTTAGCCACCGCCCGATTTAAAGGTTATAGCCATATTAATCTAATCTAATCCAATCCAATGACGATTGTGGTGCTCAACGCGAATACAACGTCATCTATCGCTCGCTGGTTGTAACTTAAAATGCGGATTTTGGGCGAGACACGAGCGCCACGCAGAATAAACAACTTGACAAGGGGTGTCAGCACCCCACAACTCTGACTTTAATTTAGTTTTTGTTACTTACAAACTGCCTTTGTGCGGGGAATTGTGTACATTGACACCGGAACGTGGCAGCGACTAACAAAAACATATATGGCATTCGCACTCAGTGGGCGCTTACCACTTCGCATTTAGTGGAGAAATCAGGTTAGGCATTGGGTGCCTTGGTCTTTTCCCTGAGAAAAAAAAGGGGAAAAAAGGAACACCAAAGAATTTCACTGCCAGGTAAAACACGCTGACTCTAAAATGCATGTATTGTCCAAAAGCATCACTACCTGTAACATACACAAGTCTGGCTTCACAATTTGCGTTAACAAATCACCTTCAAAGAGACCCAGCAACGTGCTGTTGAATTGGGTGAACACCATATGACCATAATTGCTGTGCATTTGAAAAATTACACACTGCGCCGGACTAGAAGTTTGTTGCAACAAACACATTGTTTTACCTACATTTCCTTTAAGAATTTTTTTTCTTTCTTTTAGAATATGAGATACTCATGGATACAGCTGTTAACCGGTAAGTTCATTGTTACACACGACTCAATTTTTTCTTGGGGAAGTCAGCCGGAGATTCTTTGCGGTTGCAATGCGGTAGAATATCTTGAAGTGAAGTTTACTCCTGCAATTTATGATACCAATATTAAGCCATTATGAAGTGACAATACCATTTCAATGATAAGATAGGCACAAAACAAAATATGAACATTATGCTTGTGGTCAAATTTAGCTATTCACTATTAGGAACTAAGACTGTACATATTATTAAAATAATGCACTCTAAATAATACATAATGTGATAACATACCATTAGGCACAAATATAACCTTACAGATAATGTTAAAATTGTCACGTATATACACGCTAATTAACACAGGCGCAAGAAAGCTACGTGCAACTGATGATGTGGCACAAGCAATTTACGGAAATATGGGGGGACGGAGTCAGATATCTCTAAACAGGAATTTCCGTCATATACCAGTGCATGACGAATCAGCATTGAAAAGTAGGTGCATGCCATGGGTTTTTTTTTGGTTTATTGACCCTGAAAATCCTGTTCGACAGCCTTGCTGAAAAAACGCAGGTCGACCGATGAAAACGCCGACAAGTGTGCAGCGCGAGTCCGTCAGAAACAGAATGTAAACGCCATTGCTCAATTTAGAATACGGAGAAAGCAGCTTATGACAAACTAGTGAAAACAAAAGATACCAGCTAGTTCGATATTTTTCCTAACCGGTCAAAGCGTTTTGAAGAATCTACTCTAATTTTGTTGCAAATTTCGGTGCACAAAAAGGCCTCACCGGTACCACCTTACGCTAATTTAAAGAAGGTGGTGATTTCGCGGCAATACGCGAGAATCGTTAAGCTTTGATTTTGCTGCAATATATACAGCACGAGAAAATCCGGTGTCGATATAAACAGCGCCTTAAGATATTCATACTGGGCTGTGCATATTCTTCAGCAGCCGCAAGCCTCTATTCTATCTCGGCCTCATGTTCGCCTTTTTATTTAATATCGACTCAAGTTTTGCGTACTTTTGGGATGCTGTACGTACCAAAGATGCTGGTTATGAGCAAAAAATACGGTATGGATGCAAACATTCTTTCAACATCTTAATACGCAGCAGTGCATATCGGTAAAAAACCGCAAGTCCAACTTGCCCATATTCATCACCTTGTTCTTCAATATCCGCACTTGGCGGGCCGTTTGAGATGCCGAACGAGCAAAAGAGAGAGAGATAGAGCGAGAGAAATAAATAAAAGGAAAAGACAGGGAGGTTAACCAAGAAGATCTGGTTTGCTACCCTGCACAGAGGTGGGGAAAAGGGTCGAAAAAAGGATAGAGATAGAAAGATGTAAAATAAATTAGAATAAATTCACATGCACACACATTCAGGGAGTTCCTATCACAGTCGTTAAGACAGGCCGGTTGAACGCAAGAAGCGCAGGAGCGCCTTCACAGCCTCTTTCTGCGACATAAGTCCTTTCGGTAGCGCAGGATTCTTTTTTCCGAAAGAGTCTGGTTGTTCAGTTCGTCTAGTGCATTGCAGAGTGACTGTCTCTGCGAGCAGTATATTGAGCCTTCACACAGAATGTGCAAAGTTGTTTCGTCACTGCCGCAATGGTCGCATGCAGCAGTGTCAGCTATTTCTACGCGGAACGTGTACGCATTGGAAAATGCGACCCCCAACCATAATATGCACAGCATGCTAGCGTCTCGTCGGCCTAATTTCGGAGGAATTTGAAGAATGAGAGTTGGGTCCAAGGTACATAATATGCCGAACGAAGTGGGCATGTCAGTTACGCGCAAGAAAATAAGGTTTTGGTCTGAACAACTCTTTCGTATCATCGTACGCCAAACTGCGTACTTGTCGACCACACGAAGCATTTAGTCCACCTTGGCATTAATGACAGCCTTGTTCCTTAATATAGTTACGGGTAACTTATTTAATAAATTAAATACGATGCACCGTGTTCGGCTAACAAGATGGCGGCAGTTCATCAACAACCAGCCACAAACGTCGTCTTTCTCTTTCTTGCAGACAGGCTGTGCCGGCTGTTGCGTATCATGACCCCCCGGTGGTAGAAGCACCGTCTCGGTGCTTGAGCAACTCGGATGCGGTAGGCGGAGGGTGATAAGCCTTGAGTCGAGCTATGTGCACGATGTCACTCGAAGGTGACGATGATGACGTTGAATCGGCTGGAACGATCTCGTATGTAACGTCAGTCACCTGGCGAACGACGCGGTATGGTCCAGAGTAGCGTGACAGGAGTTTTTCAGAAAGCCCTACACGCCGAGTGGGGGACCAGAGGAGGACATGGGAACCCGGTGAAAAGTGCACGTTTCGATGATGGGAATCGTAGAGCTGTCTTTGGTGCTCCTGTGAAGCCTGCAGGCGGCTGCGGGCGAGTTGGCGTGCGTGGTCGGCTCGCGCGATGGCTTCGCCGGCATACTCCGTGACCGAGGGCAGCAAGGTGTCAAATGGTAGGGCGGGTTCTCGGCCGAATAGAAGATAGAATGGTGAATAGCCGGCAGTGTCGTGACGTGACGAATTATATGCGAACGTCACAAATGGCAAATGAACGTCCCAGTCCTGGTGGTCGGCCGCTACGTATTTAGAAAGCATGTCGGTTATGGTGCGGTTGAGGCGCTCCGTAAGACGGTTCGTTTGCGGATGGTATGAAGTCTCAAACTTGTGCTTGGTAGAGCAAGAGCGCAGGATTTCATCAACGACAGCTGATAGGAAGGTCCGGCCCCGGTCAGTGAGAAGTTGGCGTGGAGCTCCGTGTACTAAAATAATATCATATACAAGAAAGTCCGCCACATCGGTTGCGCAACTCGTCGGAAGTGCTCGTGTGATAGCGTACCGTGTTGCATAGTCAGTGGCGACAGCAATCCATTTGTTGCCTGAGCTGGTGATTGGGAATGGGCCAAGCAGGTCGAGGCCAACTCGAAAGAAAGGTTCAATGGGAATGTCGACCAGCTGAAGGAATCCAGCTGGTAGGGAAGATGGCTTTTTGCGGCGCTGGCAGGGCTCACAAGCGGCGACGTAGCGTCGAACACAGCGGGCAAGACCAGGCCAAAAGAAACGACGACGTACACGGTCGTATGTGCGAAAGACACCCAAGTGGCCCGCCAAAGGAGTGTCATGAAGTTGGTTGAGAACAGTCGCACGAAGATTTGTTGGTATGACGGGGAGCAAGTCATGGCCATATGGATCGAGGTTACGGCGATACAGGATGCCGTCTTTTACCAGGAACATTTGTAGAGATGCGTCGCGAGGCATTGACTCAAGCTTGTCAATGATGGTTCGCAGGGAAGTATCCAGGCGTTGTTCGTGGCCAAGGTTGAGTACCTGCGTCACAGATAGAAGGTCTGGAAAGGTGTCAGTATGGGCAGCCTCTTCCACAGGGTAGCGTGATAAACAATCAGCATCTTGATGTGACCACCCTGTTTTGTACGTTACGGTGAACGTGTATTCTTGTAATCGTAGGGACCAACGAGCGAGGCGTCCTGTGGGATCCTTGAGTGAGGCCAGCCAGCAGAGCGCGTGGTGGTCGGTCACTACCCGGAATGGACGCCCGTATAAATATGGGCGAAACTTGGCGACTGTCCACACAAGAGCGAGACACTCACGTTCCGTGATTGAATAGTTGCGCTCGGCTGTAGATAGCAGGCGGCTTGCATATGCTATAACACGGTCATGTCCGCATTGATGTTGCATTAACATTGCCCCGATGCCATGCCCACTAGCGTCAGTGCGAACCTCGGTTGGAGCTGATGGATCAAAATGGGCTAAAATCGGCGGTGTTGTAAGGAGCGTCGTGAGCTGGGAAAAAGATGAGGCTTGATCAGCGCCCCAGAAAAATGGGGTGTCCTTCTTCAGGAGGTTTGTGAGTGGGCGTGCAATGATGGCGAAGTCCTTCACAAACCTTCGAAAGTAGGAGCACAAGCCCACAAAACTGCGAACGTCCTTTGTTGACTTCGGAACAGGAAAGTCCATGACGGCGCGAATTTTCTCGGGATCCTGGCGGACTCCTGCGGCATCGACGATGTGGCCAACTACGGTTATTTGACGACGAGCAAAGTGGCATTTCGACGAGTTCAGTTGAAGTCCGGCTCGACGTAAAACTTCAAGAATCGCCAATAAACGCTTGAGATGGGAGTCGAATGTGGGCGAGAAAATGATAACGTCGTCTAAATAACATAAGAAAGTTGACCATTTAAATCCTTAAAGCAATGAGTCCATCATTCTTTTGAATGTGGCCGGCGCATTACAGAGACCAAAGGGCATAACTTTGAAGTGATAAAGCCCGTAAGGAGTGACGAATGCGGTCTTCTCACGGTCCATCTCATCCACAGCGATCTGCCAATAGCCAGATCGAAGGTCGATAGTGGAAAAATACGTAGCACCGTAAAGGCAGTCTAAGGCATCGTCGATTCTAGGCAACGTATAAACATCTTTCTTCGTAATTTTGTTGAGATGCCTGTAATCTACACAAAAGTGCCATGTTCCATCCTTCTTTCTGATCAGGACGACAGGAGAAGCCCAGGGGCTACAAGAGGGTTCGATTATGTCTTTTGCAAGCATCTTTTCGACTTCCTGTTGTATGACTGTGCGCTCGGACGCGGAAACACGTTTTGGACGTCGGTGAATGGGACTCGCGTCACCAGTATTGATGCGATGAGTAACAACACTCGTTCGGCTAAAAGCCGTGTTGGCGAAGTCGAAAATGTCACTATAGGACTTCAGGACGTGACGAATGGCTTCCGCTTGATCAGGAGCGAGGTCTGATGGTACCATGTGGTCAACGTCGACGCCCGATGAACGTGATAGAGTTGGTTCATGGTCTGAGGTGCAGCAATCATCCACTCTGAAGGGTTCAACCGTATGGTATTGTAGAGCAGTAATTTCGGCCAGAAAGATACCTTGTGGCAGAATTTGGGCAGAGAGGGCAAAATTGACAATAGGAAGGCATGTGCGGTTTTCAACAATTGTCAAAATGGTGTGCGGAACAGCGACGCCATGCGTAAGCATCACGGTATGAATTGGTGCCACCATGTAATCGTCGTCAGGTACAGGTGGTGTAGAGAAGAGGTTGATATGTGTGACACAGTTAGGCGGAAGGCGTGCGAAATCAATGCAGCAAAGGCGACTTTGTGGTGGGTTGGTCAGATCAGAAAGTAGAGGCATTTCAAGGTCAAGACAGCCGGCTGAACAATCTATAAAGGCCGAGTGAGCGGTTAGAAAATCCATGCCTAAAATTACTTCATGAGGGCAATTTTCTATAACGGTGAAAAGAACAGCAGTGCTTCTATCGGCGATAGTCACACGGGCAGAGCACATGCCAATAATCGTGGCAGTTACCCCGTCGGCGACTCGAACGGCTCGGTTCAAGGCGGGTGTGACAACTTTCTGTAGGCGGCGACGAAGAGCAGCACTCATTATGGACACATGCGCGCCGGTATCGATCAACGCGCGCACAGGTACATTGTCTAAAGTAATGTTCAACAGATTCCGGGTGGTCGGTAATGTTACGCGAGGATTTCATGCAGAGGTCGTCGTCAATGCAGCTTCACCTCCAGAAGCTGCACTGCCTAGTTTTCCGGTCGGGGGCGCTGCGAATAGGTCGGAGAGGCAGGACGGCGTTGTGGGGGGAACGAGATTGACGGCGAGCAAGGGATGGTGAGCGGGCGTATCGAGGTCTCGTCAGAGGTGCGGCAGAAGAAGAGGATGTTGTCGGCATAGGGGAATCAAAATCAAATGTTGAGGACGACTAGCGGTCAGAAGTGGCCTGGGTAGGAGGCCCATAGTGTGCCGGCGGAGCCCAGTGATTGCGGCAGTGGCGAGCAATATGACCGACACGTCGGCAGTTGAAGCATATGAGCTTGTCGTCCAGTGTACGCCATTCGGACAAATTGCGCTGTCGAGAGTAGTTGGAACCGAATTGAGGAGCGGAGGGACGACGATAAAAAGGCTCGGCAGAGTAGACTGGTTGAATGGGGTGTAGGCCAACGTTCGATAATTCTTTGACGAACGACGGCTTGTATCAGTGAGATAGTGGTCGGTGAAGGTTCAGGCGTTGGAAATGGAGTAGCTACTGGTTGGGCTGCCTCGACCTACCGACGAATGATGCGGGTGAGGTTGTCACATCGGGGAACTGGGCGGACGGAGTCATCACAAGAGGAAGTAGCAGCTGTGTTCGGCAGGCGCGTGATGCCGTGGGTGACGCGGCGGGCTTTAGCCTGTTCTAGACGGCGGCATTCTGTCAGGATCGTGTCGATGCTCGTGACATTATTAAAAACCAGCAGGTTGAAGGCATCGTCAGCAATTCCTTTGAGGACGTGATTACCTTTTTTCTTCTTCTGACATGCGCTGGTCGACCTTGCTACAAAGCGCCAAGACGTCAAGAATGTATGAGACGTACGATTCAGTAGACGTCTGGGTGCGAGTGGCGAGAGTCTTCTTGGCAGCGAGCTGACAACCAGATGAATCGCCGAAAAGATCAGGAATCTTCGATTTGAAAAGATCCCAGCTTGTGATTTCGGCTTCGTTGGTTTTGAACCATGTCCGCGGCGTGCCGTCGAGGTAGAACACAACATTTGCGAGCATGAGCGTGGGATCCCAGCGGTGAGTAGCACTGACTCGCTCGTACCGGTGCAGCCAGGAGTCAACGTCGATGGTGCCATCAGTGGAGAAATTTCCAGGATCCCGCAGGGGTGGCAGGGTGACGTAGGTTGTCGACTCGGATCGAGAGACCGGTGGGGAAGAGGCACTGGCAGTTGAAGTAGCCGAAGAGTCCCCGGTGTTGCGACCGCTGCGCGTCTCCATCGAGGTACGGGAGTCGTCCACCTCCACCAATAATGTTACGGGTAACTTATTTAATAAATTATATACGATGCACCGTGTTCGGCGAACAAGATGGCGACAGTTCATCAACAACCAGCCACCAACGTCGTCTTTCTCTTTCTTGCAGACAGGCTGTGCTGGCTGTTGCGTATCAATATCAACCCGTACCGAACTTGTTTCTAGCGATGTTGCACACACAGCAGTGCCAGACTTGTTTTCTGCACTTTCTACAACGTTGATTAACGCCATCTTTGAAAATAACAGCAGGTTTGGTCTCGGTGACTTTGATGCCGCATTGCATGCTATGAGTGAGTTCACGGAAAACGTTTCCACGCGTTCCACAGCTATTTGCGAAAGTTAGTACAGCAGTAGCACATAGTGCGTCCGTCGTTTTAGGGGCGAAGCTCTGTAAAGCGGCACCCATTCATCCCTCGTAGTAGTCGTAGTCGTAGTGGGTAATAAGTGTTACGTTTTGACCTGCAAGGTGGTGCCGGTAAAGATTTCTCCTGTGCGTTCTTGAACAATAAAAATTCGCAGCGTGCGCGTTAACTTAAAGCCGACTTCTTTTGTCTCTCATTCCCCATTAGCAGCCATCGGCATGTACATCGAGCACTATCTGACAAGAAAGGGTTGCTACGTTATACTCGCTGGGCATAAGCTCTTTGGTATTAGAAAGGTTTAGTGAGCGTAGGGCCGCAGTGCCATGAATACAGTGAACTAGTATATACCATGAACTCGAGGTGGTTGAACGTGTGAAGTAGACACGAAGCGCAAGCCGTAAGAAAGTGTGCGTGTGACAACTCTCATTTAGTCTTTGGAATGTCCGCTAAATGGCGAGGCTTCTATATGCGGAATATATGATGAAAAGATGCGAGATGGTGGTATATGGAGTGTTGATTAGATGGACGAACGGACACGCCAACAGATGCATGGACGGACGCACGGGTGGCCACATGGAAGGACGCAGGGGCAGATGCATGGACGAACGCAGGGACGGACGCAGGGATGGACGCACAGATGGGCGTGCGGACGCACGAACAGACGCACGCACGGACGGGCGGATGGATGCACGGATGGTCACACAGACGAACGCATGGACGGACGGAAGCAAGAACAAATGAACGGACGGATGCTTCGCCCCACTCTCCATCATTCACTCCGTGGATATGCTGCCATTTTTTTATTGAGCGTGGGTGCGGATGTACATGCTAATAAGTGAGTCAAGCTGTTCGATGAAAGTTTTGAAAGGTAGCTCAGCAGTTTGTAGCTGCATAAGAAAACTCTTCCCTGCATTACGTTTGCATTGTTTATATGCTTCGTATTAAAAATTAGTCGGGCATTTTTTATTCATAACCCTTCTGGTTACAAAACTCCTAAACAAGATAGACTTACTTTCAACATTTTCACAAAATTAGTCACATTATTGGCGGTAATCATGCATGTCAAAGTAAAAAAAACTTGTTTATGTGCGCAAACGTTTTACCACCAATTTGCAACATTCTAGCATACTTTTAGTGCTATAAAATTTTCGTATCGATTCTGTTACAGAAGCAGGCTGTCGTAGTTACTGCAAGTTTCGCTCAGTGTTGATTTTATTTCGGGCAGCGTTGAAAAAATTATATCATGTTGTATTTGATAAACCACTTGAGGAAATAGCTTCTTCATGTATCAGAGTACGAAGCCATCACATGTTACCATAGAGGCAACATTAGGAACCATATAGTGTTACGCAGATACGCCATATTTTTGCAAATTATTTTGTTTATTCTGTAATGGGGGTTGAATTATATTTGGGTGACAAATATCTGGCAGCTGTATATAATATGAGTATTTTAAAGCTGCTAGTGTAGGTTCTTGAGGCGAATACTCACCGAGAAGACTTCTCACTTCGAAGCAACGGCTGAAGGAACGTCTGTTACTTTTTTCGGTAACAGTAATGCGTTACCTTTTCTATAGTTGACGTGGCACCTTCACGTTTTCTTGCTCAGTCACTCGTTCACTAAATTCATAGAAATACCTGAAGTAAATCTTGACGTTTTTGACGTAGCATGTTTTCCTCAGCAGTATCGAGCTCATGTACTTTTGAAATATCGCTTTTACTGCCATGTGTAGGTCGTTACGTTTGCCAGAAAAAAAACATTTATATTTTATCTACTCCACCACAGTTCGGAGTGCCGTGTAGCTTCTAAGCGCTTGCTCTCTCTAGGGTTCACCGTGATTTCCATCACACTGCTTCTTTACTGGACCTGGAACGCACTGTACGTCATCCAAATAGATATCTCGCCATTAGATTTACTTAGGAGACAGGCCAATGAATCTGTCGAAGAAAATACAGGTATGTAGCGGATTTTCAATTGTTTGTAACACCTTTATCACAATATACCAAGTCAGGAAGAAAGTTAACTGGGAAGTATCATATAGAGGGTAGCTTTTGGGGATATTACGTACTAGTATACGGGAGTGACTGTGGCCCGTAAAAAACAGATTTAAACGATTGCGATTACGCGCTTGAAACCCAAGAAGGTCACACGTGAGCCTTGTGACCCCGTGGCTCAAGGGACACTTGATATACTATCGTCTGGCCGGTCGCAAATTGCTTTCAAACTGTCAGGTGACTACGCACACTACGCGAGGGCTGATTATGATGACGGTATAATTATGAACTTCATTTACTGGGGAGAGACTGACTGAAAAGTGCACATAAAACCACCAGTTTAGAAAAGGTTACTGAAGGGTCTTTTACTAAACATATTGTGCTCGTTGTGACGTAAATTTGTTGTACCAGCCACATACATGTGATTTGTGCAACGTATGTGCAATATTCATGTACAACAAATGTACGTCAAAATGCACGTCGCAAATGCATGTATCCCCGGGCATCTGCGCAAGCAGGCTTTGGCGTGTGGCAACACCATGGACCCGAGCCAACGGGAAGGTTCTGACTACCTCTCACGCTTAGCCGTCCATGGCTTAGCCATGTTCAGGGGATAAGAAGATCGTAAGGGTTGAGCAAATGCTCGGTGAATGGACGTTTAATGCCCCCGTTGGAGGCAACACACCTCTTGGCCCCGGCTTTACGTAGGCGGCATCCTTGGGCTGACCCACCCAGGAGAAATCGGCAGTCGCTTTTTCCTATCTCGCTCTTCAAAACTTACACCTTTATTTTTTACTTTTTATCTGTCTTATCTGCTCGTCGTTTCCAGTTACTTCAAACCTTCTTGGCGGCAAGGGTTCACCTGTATCATATCCAGTTTTGGGTATATAAATATTTGGTGAGAGTGGCAGTGTATAGATGACGCCTGCAGGCTTTTCAACTTGTAGCGTCCCCATGTTGGACGCGGCGGTGGTGGTAGTCACCCACCGCTGAATTTCATAACCTATTAATGGCAGAATCCTTCCCAATTCCTTTACAGATTGAGCCTCCCTAAGAGGTCGCATTGATGTACCGATTTTGTTTTGTTATCCTGGTCGGACTTCAATCACTTTCCTCGTTATCACGTCCTACCTAGTGAAGGAACAACAAGTTGTGGCAAACTGTCCCATTTCATTGTGTCAAAATCATTTGCAGAAGCAATTGGCAAAGACTACAAAGCCTCGAAAATGACAAGCGGAGACCTCTTCTTTGAATTGAAATTCATAAGCCAAATAGAAAGGTTATACGTACCTAGTAACATCGACAACGCGGATGTCATGATCATTGAACACCTGCTCACTCAACACATGTATAGGGAGGATCATTTAGGAGGAATATTTAGTAATATTAGCCAGTGTGGTGCAGCAGCGGGCAGCACTGCGATGGCCTGAGGAGTCTACAGGGTCCATGGTCAGTGGCCCTTTAATACCTCCACCTTGTGCCCTTGGTGCTAGCAGTGACTGTTGCTCCATCAACATCAGTCCAAACGCGCCTGAAGACTCCATCTGTGCCAGGTTCCTGAGCCTGAGTTTGAGAAGCTCCTCGAAGGCTTCCAAGCCGAAAATGTAATCACAATGTATCACCATCAAAAGAAATAACGAACAGCTTCCAACTAAGTGCATCATTCTCACTTTTAGAACTAGCCATATCCCCAGCACACTCGACACAGGATATCTGAAGATCAATGTCAGACCATACATACCAAACCCGAGGCGCTCCTTTACTCGCCAAGGGTTCAGTCACGCATCACAGTCATGCAGAGGTGAAGCCACATATGCCAAGTGCAGCGCGAAGGGCAACCTGTCTGAGAATCGTCAAGAATACCTGTGTTGTGGCAACTGCCAAAGTGATCACCCAGCCTATTCTAGTTCCTGCCTTTGCTGGAGTAAGGAGAAGGAGGTGATCGCGCTCACCACAAAGGAGAAAATTTCATTTCTGAAGCGAGGAAGAGGCTTAGACTCTTACCTCGGAGAATATTAGCCACTGTGGTGCAGTAGCGGGCAGCACTACGATGGCCTGAGGAGTCTACAGGGTCCATGGTCAGTGGCCCCTTAATACCTCCACCTGTGCCCATGGTGCTAGCAGTGACTGTTGCTCCATCAACATTAGTCCAAACGCACCTGAAGACTCCATCTGTGCCAGGCCCGCAACTCAATCAAACGCCAAGGCCCGAGATACACGTCTCAGTGACTAGCTCGCAATCCTCCAGTGGCTTTGACAAGGCTATGGAGGTCGATAAAAAAATCACGGTGTCACTGATGCCAAAAGAGCAGCGCTCGCTGGAGCACGCTTAAAAGGAAAAAGAAGTCCTCTTGAACCAAAAAAAGGACATGTGACCAAAGTGGTTACAGCTTTCGCTAATGATATGTATGTGTACCCAACACACATCACCTTCATATTTCACAATCACGTACTTAACTAAACCTCACTTTTCTATCTTTATCACCATGGCATTTATTATAAAATGGAATTGTCGAGGCCTTATTCTCAATCTAAAGGATGTGAACGACATTGTGAATATGCTTTCGCCTGTCACAATTTGTGTCCAGGCAACTAATCTTGGTCCAAAGAAAAACACCAGTTTCTGGAGAGGAATGAAGGTTTTTTCGAAAGGGCCGCAAACAAGCCAACCGGCTGTCCAGAGGAGTCGCCATCATAGTTAAAGGCAGCATTCCTACTCAAGCCATCGCATTAAACACCGCCCTTAAGGATGTCGCAGTTAGCAACATAGCGCACGAAACCATGTCCATTTGCTCTGTTTACGTTGCCCCTCTTGAAAATGTACCTTTACAAGCATTGGAGGACTTTGTGGCTTAACTCCCAGAACCGTGTGTTTTAGCAGAGGATTTTTATTCTCACGGTACGTTAGGGGGCAGTGACGAAACAGACCAAAGCAGGAAATATACAAATGTTTCATTTTCTCGAACATCTGTTTTTAGACTCTGGTGCACCAAACACTATTTAATCAGGTTCGCGCAAGTTCAGTTACATCGATTTAGCATTTCGCTTGCCATTCGTGTGTAACCATTTTAAGTTAGAAGTTCTTGAATCTTCGTACAGTAGCATCTTTACCCCCCAATCGTGAAATTACCGTCCACATTACGCACGATCCCCTCCAAACAATGCCGCTGGCTAATCCATCTTGCGGACTGGCCCCTGCTCCAGGAGAATGCGAAGCTAGAACACATATCCTTTCCCAAGATATGAGCATCGATGTCATGAACAATACAATCACTGAGATTATAATAGCAGCCACAGAAAAAGCAATACCACAATCGTCAAATCTTGTCCGTAAAAAGCGAAATGTCTGGCGGACAAGTGTACCGAATGAAAGAGCCTACAAAATAAAACTAGGGGCAATCTTAGGAGGTACCCTACGTATAACAACCTTGTGAACATCGAACAGACTAAAGCCGAAGCATGATATATTCGGAGGCAAGCTGGGAAAAACTTCAGTACAAGACTACATACCCTCTATTGAAAGCGCTGTAACATACAAAAGAATGTGGGACCAGCTGAACCCATTCTTACAAGCCCAGACCTACAGACAACAACACAAGAACAAGCGGATATACTAGGGGAACACTTTAATGACATATGCAGCTCAGGCAACTACTCTTATACATTCATGAAACCAAAAAGTCTGCTCAGAGCACCAGAAACTGCTCTTCACAGGTTAATCACATGAAGCCTATAATTACCTCTTACATTACAGGAACTAAACATCGTACTCCCCACTTGTAAAAACACGGCAGTGGGCCACTATTCTATGCTTGCACATCTCTTTGAAGCATCAATGAAAGCTTAACTTACTTTCTTCAACATAACATGAAAATTTGGTGCAATACACAAAAAATAGACAAATTCTGTAGTGGTTTCATTTATAAAGCGGGTAAGACCCCAACCTCTGCGAGCAGCTACACACCGATCAGTCTAACCAGCTATCTGGCAAAATCGTATGAAAGCATTATGAACTGTAAGCTGTCTTTACCTTTTATTTAAGAGACTTGATTGATAATCATCAATGCCGATATAAGAAAGGCTGTTTAACAAATGATCATCTCGTTCTACTTAAGCATGAATTGCGAGGATAATTTAAATACAAGCAGTACTGTTTCTCTGTTATCTTCGACTTGGAGAAGGCTTACGGCACTAGGTGCAGATACGGAATTCTGCAAGACTTCACCAATCTAGAAACTTGTGGTAAAATGCTAAGCTGCCTATCGAATTTCATGACTGACAGAACATTTTATGTGCGTTTGGGCAGTGTGCTTTCACTTACGTTCCTTCACGAAAATGGCGTACCACACGGCTGCGTTTTCAGTGCAACATTTGTCATACTAAAAATGAATTCCACTAATCATACTACACACAGTTATGCATTACTATACGTTGACGGCCTTTTGATCGATCCCTGTGGCTCGAATCTAACAACCTTCGAGAGGCGACTCCAACATACTATAAAAAATTACCGCACTTTTTTGACATAAATGGTTTCTAAATCTCATCACAAAAAACAGCTTGTACCCTATTTACAATGAAAATATGATTACGTCCTGATACAGATCTGACGTACAGCATATCGCAGTGGCGATAAAGTATGAACACAATTTTTTAGGCGTCACAATCAATGG
The DNA here is from genome assembly GCF_013339725.1 of Rhipicephalus microplus. Classification (NCBI taxonomy): domain Eukaryota; kingdom Metazoa; phylum Arthropoda; class Arachnida; order Ixodida; family Ixodidae; genus Rhipicephalus; species Rhipicephalus microplus. The sequence goes on along the minus strand of NC_051173.1, from coordinate 33,088,155 downwards.
TAAACTCAACTTTCTGGCTCATATACCTACACTAAAAATCTAGGCAAATAAAGCCCTTATTATAATTAAGATATTGTCCCATAAGCACTGGGGTTCTTACCGACCATGCTTACTCTATGTTCATTGCTCTGTTGTACGCAGTATGTTTGACTTCGGGTGTGTTCTTTACGGCTCGGCAAGAGAGTCCTACAATCGGCGTCTTGAGCCGCTACACAATCTCGGTCGGCATTTATCTGTTGAAGCTTATACACCATCTCCAGTTCAGAGTCTATACGTGGATTGTAATGAACCTCTACTGCCTAGCGTCGAGTACATTTAACGCTCTCCTGTGTTTTAGGACTCACAGCACTGCCTCAACTTATTTGTCACGACCTCGCAACGAAATGTTATTCACGCTTACACTTTTCTAACAAGCCAAATTTTCTCAAACCGCTGATTTTAATTATTGAAGAACACTGCTGGGCATACGATGTTTCTAATGACGTTCTCAATATCGCCAGGAAACTACCGAGCCTGCCTCCACGGTCTTACTTGACTCAACTTTGTGATCTCCCACGAGCCCAATTGAAAAAAACACACACACGGCACCAGACCACATAATTTATCAATTCCGCACACTTCAATATAAATACAAAGGCTATACCGAAGTTTACACGGGTGGCTGGAAAACAAAAAACCCCGTGGGCGTCAGAATTGTGATAGAGGAAAGCAATGTCAGTATTAAAGTAGCTCAAGTGATGTCCGTTTTTCAGCGCCTAAGTTTACACTTTTGGGAAGCAGTGCAAGAAATATTCATTGGCAAATACAAAAAAGCAGTCATATACAATGATCATTAGGTTACCTGAAAGCGCTACATCTTGAATGTGACTGTGAACCGCTACTGGGTGATATCCTAAATATGATTGTTTTAAACATTGGCAGCGTGACCGTTCGTTTTTGCTGGGTGCCAAGCCATGCAGGGATGCCAGGAAACGAGAAGGCAGATGAACCAGCCTCTCTAGCAGCGCAAAAGTTCATCAAACAAATCAGTATTCCCTTCAAAGACAGCCAGCGGAGTATCCGGCTGGCTTTGCCATTACGATGGCAGCAACAGTGGGGCTCCTGCATAAATAATAAGCTGCACCTGGTGAAGCCCATAGTAGGCGAATGGAAATGTTGCCGTCATCAACAACGGTTCAATGAAGTCATTCTATGCAAACATAGTATTGGGCATACGCACCTAACACACAGCTTTTTGCTTTGAAAAGAAGACACGCCGCAATGTCCAACATGTCTATGTATTCATTAACACTCGTACATATTTTCATCACATGCCCATACATGGAAACACAAAGAAAGAAATACTCCAAATAACTAAACAGACATCACATACCTAGGCACCCGGGTTTAATTCTAGAGGATGATCCACTTGTTTCTTTGTCAAATGTTATCAATTTTTTTTGAAGACAGCGGGTTTTTACACGAACTTTGGTATTACATGCATCGTGGTGCCTATCACAAAACACCTCGGGTTTGGCGCAGCTTAGCCGAAGTTTCTCTTGCGCCATTAAATACAAAGTAACTAACCAACATTCAGATACCAGCCGTCGGTTTACTCTATGATTCCCCTTCCAGTAGGGTCACAGATGGGCAAGCTGGTAGTGGCTGCCATACGGAGCTGAACATAAGATGTTTTGAGTTGCGTGGCACTAAGGGTTCAAGGCTTTGCAAAATGCGTAGCACTACATCAGTCCATTAGTTCAAGCTTTCTCGGAAACTTGTTGGACGTTGTAGGGTATGTTACGGTTTCTTGCCGCACTGCAAAAGCTTAATGACTGCTCATTCAAAGCCTATGATCCAATATTGCTTCCTCTGTGTCTCCTTATCTCTCAGCATTGACCAGCCATGCTGTCCATATGTGCTGGCGAAAAGTGTTCATGAAAGTAATGTTTTGGGACGTCCGCAATAAAGTGTCTAGAGATGAACGCGAAAGCGAGGCATTGCTTTTTAGGGGCGAAGCTCCTTATGGCGTCACCCGATCACCCTATTATCGTTTGTAACCCCCGGTGGCACATACTCGAGAGAGAGGGCATGTACCACAGGGGATATACGTTCAGGGGCGAAGGTCTTTAAGCCGTAGGTCGTGCGTCCTCGACGTACGTAGTAGGTAGCCAGGTAGGTAGGTATGTAGTACAGATACAATCGCATGACTACAGTCGCGATGAAAAGATGCGAGATGGCACTACTTAGATTGTTCACTTAATAGACGAACGGATGGACGTATGGATATACAGACAGACGAGCAGACGGACGGATGAACAGACGCGTGGATGGACGGACGCACGGATGAGTGGACGGACGCACAGCCGGACGCATGGACGAGCGCAGGGACGGACGCACGCACGGAAGGTTGGATGCATGGTTGGACGCACAGACAGACGGACGGACGCATGAATGGACGCGCAGGCGGACGGAGGCGCGGATGGACTGCCAAACGCTTCGCCCCCCTCATCATTCACTCTGTGTTTACGCTTGGATATTTTTTATCTGCCGGGTACGTACAAATCACCCAGTCTTCAATGTAGTTCCACCTGTCTAGCACTTCTGGCAGAAATAGTCAGAAATACTACCTACCGCCCATGGGGGCAGGCTTCATTTCTGACTATTCCCTTTCATCTAGGAATGCGTTCTGCTGACCGTCAACATGAGTGAGCAGTTATGGCTGGTGCGCCGGGCCAGCCGAGAAATGTCTGCCGGACATCTCGGCGACAGGATATATTGAACTAGACCGTCAAAGCGATGTTCTGTGTCCTTCCTTTTATGCATCTATTTATCTATCGGCCCATATGAGTTGCATTTTCCTCACTCGTTTGGGAAATGTACTGCCAGATGTGCCTTCAAATGCACTTGCTCACGCTGTATTTTTTGGCGGACAGGTGTTCGCATGTGTTCGTAAGCATGTGTTCAGAGTAAGTAATTGATAATGGAAGCAACAGAAAAGTCACAGCATATACAAGAAGTGAACGTCCATCCGTCTGTCCGTCCATCCGTCCGTCTGTCTGTCTGTCTGTCTGCCTGCCTGCCTGCCTGCCTGCCTGCCTGCCTGCCTGCCTGCCTGCCGGCCGGCCTGCCTGCTGCCTGCCTGCCTGTCTGTCTGTCTGTCTGTCTGTCTGTCTGTCTGTCTGTCTGTCTGTCTGTCTGTCTGTCTGTCTGTCTGTCTGTCTGTCTGTCTGCGGTTACGGTGTGCTGGCTACACGGGAGGAATAGACTGCCCTAGACCATAAGGAGCTTCGGCCCTAATAAACTGCAGGAGCTTAGCGCGATGCGATAACACTAATTGCCCTATCTCCGCATCTTTTGATTACTGTAAATGGAGCTAATTTACAACTTGGCGTCACCTCATGGGCCTAGCATCATTAACAATTTATTTTTATCTACTTAAGAACCCCGAAACATTGCGTTTTTGGCTATGCAAAATGTACTCTGAAACCATTTTTTACTTGCACATATGAAAGTAGATACTATGGAACTCATCGACACAAGACCAGCTACGGGCTGTCAATTCAAACAGCCCGTATGTGGCTTTCAATAACTTCAAGGCAGATTACTGTGTCCCTGCCTCAATTCAAAAACTGCTTTGATCAGTACGGCTGTTCTGAGAGAAGTTCTTGCACACTATTTACTTTACATGACTTTAGATACTATAAGGTAAGCGCACCTTTTGTGACAAAGGCAACAAGAAGCGGCCTTGAGTTTTTGTCATATGAGCTGTCCTATATTAACAATGTGATGGTTTGAACGTGTTATAAATTGGAGGGTGCGTCAATTCTGTTAAAGCACCTATTACAATACAAGAATCCCAGAAACTTGCATCGACAGCTAATACTTTATTCCCTTCCCAGAAACCTCTAACAGAAGACAAGATCGCATATGGTTCCTGGAAACGTCAAATAGAACGAGACTCAACGCAAAAGAAGCCTGCAGCATCGAGTCCGCTTGCCGGCACAACAAGAACTACATCATACATTTGCTCTCTACCGGAAATATCAGCACGTATGAATGCCAATACATTCGTCTGCTTTCAAAATTACCGAATTTTCAGCACTCGGGACTTAACCCGAGCGCAGAACTGGCGGAGACTCCGTTGGAACCATTGTACGCGGAAGGAGGAGCACTGCATCGAAGCCCGTATTTTGTGGCACATCTGAGCGATTTCCTCCGGTACGTCGTGCTTTGGAGTCGCGGCGGTGTTTACTTAGACACTGACGTGATCGTGATCAGGTCTCTGGAAGGAATCAAGAATAGCCTATTCTATCAGTCGAGAACTCCAGGTGAATCTGTGGCAAATGGTATTCTCTTTTTTGACAAGCATCACCCCGTGCTCAGAGCCCTTATCAGTAAGTGCGCGCATGTGTATAGTCCCCAGGTGTGGACCTCGTGTGGTCCTACACTTGTGTCGCCACTCGCGTCTAACGCCGAATTTTCTCGCGGCATCAACATTGTGAACGAATCGGCATTTTTTTTGTTCCTTATAGAAAATGGGAGACCCTTTTCAATCATGAAAATGCAACTGATGTGCTGAGAGCAATAAATGTCAGCTACGGTGTCCACTTCTGGAACAAGCTTAGTCAAAGTAGACGTGTGGTGACAGGATCTGGCTCTGCTATGGACGTTCTCGCTAATACCCATTGCCCCGACGTGTATAAGGTAGCATCTCTTCAAGGCTACCTCTGAATAATCGCCATTCCGAAGTGCTACCGATTGTTGAGTGCGCCAAAAGAAAACCCCATCATTTTTTTGCGCAACTAATCATCACAAGTGTCCCCGCTTTATTCAGAGCTAATTCAGTGCTTTATTTAGAGCTAATCATGCAGAGCTCACATTGTTGAATCACTTTCACCAAGTCCTTGAATGTTTGCCCTTAATCTGGAATAGATATAAGTGGCGTAACCACCTAAGAACTTCCCGTTTCGAAAAGTAGGAATAATATACGTGTACCTTATACTTTGTTCCGATTGGCGGTGGGATATTTGTTCCGTATAGTGTATCTACACAGCTGGTTTGTTATATTTTGAATGACGTGAACTTATTGTACATGCAACTATTTATCCTACACTTGAAATGTGAAGCGCCTCATCAAGCGTTTGAATCGCTTTTGGTTGTTAGTTTTTTGTTAAAATTGCGTGATATCGTTGCGCGGCTCACACTGCGCAAGACAGATTGTGTGCAAGACCACCTATGCAGCTGCTCTAATTTTCCTTCCCCTCGACAAGGTGTAAATAAAGACGAATGTATGTCTTAATGTCCAAATTCTCAAGCTCACACATTTTTTCATGCTTTAATTAATATATATATATATATATCTTTATACGCCGCAAGGTTATCAGTATAAAAATAGATGCGTTTTCACCTAACAACTTGTTTATTCAGCCGACGTTTCGACGGGAGCCCCGTAATTTTCGTTATGCTTTATATATATATATATATATATATATATATATATATATATATATATATATATATATATATACATATATATATATATATATATATATATATATATATATATATATATATATATATATATATATATATATATATATATATATATATATATATATATATATATATATTGTGCAGAAGAAAACGCATCGTTGGCAAGCAACATCGCCACCGCGCTTGGGTGCTGGGTTCTGGGCTTCGCTCGCTTGATCGTCGTCGGCATCTACTTGGCCATTGCTCTGTCCCAATCGTGTTTTCATCGTAAGGCCACCGTCGCAACACACGCCAATGAACCCCTTTTCAATTGGTGGAGGGTGCTGAGATTCCCCGTCGCCTGAACCTGGGTGCTGCCATTCGCCGTCACCGTAACCTGGAGCTGCGCAACCGAACGCTACCTCCCATCATGTTCACCAACGATGCGCAACCTGGCTCTTCCACTCCATCCTCCAGCAACCCCGGCGTTCTTCGCTTGTGAGAGCCCAAGGTCTCCAGCGGAGCTGATGAGACCAATGTGAAGGGCTGGTTCATCAACTACGAACTGGTGAGCGCAAACAACAAGTGGGATGACGCGGATAAGTTGAATAACGTCATCTTTTACCTCACTGGCGTGGCCAAAATGTGATATAGCAACCACAAAAATGACATTGCGACGAGGTCCATCTTCAAAACGTCGTTTGCTGACGTTTTTGGCCGACCCGTTGTTCACAAGTCCAGAACCGAACAACGCTTGCGGACTCGCGCACAGAAGCCACCGGAATCGCTCACTAGTCACATCGAAGACAAAATGGGGGTCTTTGCAACCGTGTCAACACGGCCATGCTCGAGTCGGAGAAGATTCAGCACATCCTCAAAGGGATAGATGACGGCCTATTTCAGATGCTCCTGGCCCGTAATCCGGCCACCAATGCGGAACTTGTCACTTTATGTCAAAGTGTCGACGAGTTGAGGAAGCAGCGCGCCCTAACTCGGCCATTTTCCTCCCACGCCGACTCGCTTTCCAGCCTTACTTCTGTTCCCGATCCCTCACCAACCCTGCAAGAAATAAAGACATTGTGCGTAAAGAAGTAGCTCAGCAACTGTCGTTGATTCCCTTCACGCAGCAGCCGCCGTCCTCTTGTCTGCCCTCACCACTCCGCGACGTTATTACCGAAGAGATTGCTCAGGCTATTCCCGTCTCTGCCCACCAGCAGCCTGTGGCCATGCCTGTTCCCCATTCGTCGGCTATGCAGCCCGTGGCCGCGCCTCTTACGTATGCCCTGGTGGTACGCAGCAGACCCCGCCAGCAGCATTTGCCACCCATGGCTTTAGGTGCTCTCCCCTCCGTCCTTCTTTCGACACCTTAGGCCGCACCGCGAGTCAGCGATTCCCGGCGCACATCTGACAATCGACCGATCTGCTACGCCTGTGGTACTCCAGGACACGTGGCATGATATTGTCGCCGTCACTTCCAACCACTCCACGACGCTACTGGGCCGTTACCGTATGACCCACCGCACATGCACCTTCCTGCTCCCTATCCCTCACCGTACTATGGCTACGCTAATGTTCCCGAGTCTCAGTCACCCCAGCCCTCATCTCAGACTCACTATCCCCGCTCCCCGTCTCATCGCAGGCGATCACTGTCCTCAATGCGTCCCCGACCCGCTTCCTCCAACCGGGAAAACTGAACGCCGCAGCTCCAGAGGCAAGAACTGCACCGTCGTCGAAATGCCCAAGTCCTCGCACTTCCCCTGATAACGTCGTCGCCATATCTGTCTATGGTGTTGCTACGTTTGCCCTTGTCGACACAGGTGCTGCCGTTTCTGCTAAAGCCACCCAGCTCTGTCGCTCCCAACGCAAAGTTACCACTACGCTCTCTGGACTATCGCTTCGTACGGCTAGCGCACAACCAGTTCAACCTCTCGGCACCTGTACGGCCCGCATATTCATCTAAGGCTCTATATACGTTGTCGAGTTCATCATCCTTTCGGTGTGGTCGCATGACGTCATCCTTGGTAGGGACTTTCTGTCACATCATCATGCCATCATCGACTGCGCACGTGCTGAAGTTAAATTTTCACACCTGTGTGACGAACCTTTGCACGAAACTCTTGAGTGGTCGCCAAAACTCGTCGTGCGTGAGGACACTGAAATTCCGCCAGCCTCTCTTGCCATTGTCCCTGTTTGCTGTGACGACCATAACGATGCTACGGTAATGTTTACACCTTCTGACATTTTCATGAGCCGCAGAGCCGTTTTCTTGGCTTTCGCTACACTTGACGTCACTGCTGGCCGAAGCAGTATTTTCGTCCGCAATCCCCTTTCTGCAATATTTACGCTACTTGCCTGCGAATGTCTCGGTCGAGTGGAATACTTTGATTCTTCTTTATTCCTTAACATGCCAAACGAATCATGCAGTAGCACCTCGACAAAACTTCATGCCCTTTCCCCACTGGAATTCTCGTCGAGTAACATCTTCTCGAGTTTCATCGCTGACACCTTAAGTGCTTGAGAACGTGCCGAGCTTCTTAATCTCCTCCAGCACTTCACGAATTCTTTCGTTGTCTCTCAGCCGCAATGGCGTCACACTTCCGCAGTGCACCATTACATTGACACCGGTTTGCATCAGCCATTGCGTCAATGACCATACCGTGTCTCTGCTGCGGAACGTCACGTCAACAACGACCAGGTCAAAGTGATGCTACACCGTCGCGTTATTCAACCATCACACAGTCCTTGGGCATCTCCTGTCGTTGTAGTCCGAAAGAAGGATGGATAGATTCGATTTTGCATCGACTACCGGCGATTAAACAAGGTGACACGGAAAGACGTCTATCCGTTACCGCACATCGACCACGTCCTTGACAGCCTCCAAGAAACCAAATTCTTCTCCTGTTTGGAGTTATGATCAGGATACTGGCAGGTTCTCATGACACAAGCTGATCACCAGAAAACTGCGTTCATTACACCAGATGGCCTGTACGAATTTAACGTAATGAATGCCTTTTGGGCTTTGTAATGCTCCTGCCACGTTTGAACGACTCATGGACAACACACAGTGTGGACTGAAGTGGTCTGTGTGTCTATGCTACCTCGACGACATTGTTGTTTTCTCCCCCGATTTTCCTACACATCTGCTTCGGCTCCAACTGGTTCTGGCGTGTTTAACCAACGCTGGGCTCCAACTGAACCTTAAAAAGTGCCGCTTCGCCGCACGAGAGCTGTCCATCTTAGGACACATCGTGTCCAAGCAGTGTTCTTCCCGATCGTGCAAAACTGCGAGCAGGCACAGAGTTCTCGAAACCTACTACACTGGAAGAATTACGCAGTTTCGTAGGACTATGCTCGTACTTCCGGCACTTCGTTCGAAATTTTGCGTCAATTGTGTCAGCACTGACCAACCTCATACGCGGTGACGCTGACCTTTTATCTTGGTCTCCTGACTGCGTTCACCACGCTCCGTAGTCTGCTAACATCTCCCAATCTTCGGCATTTGGACCCAACAGCTGCAGCGGAACTTCACACAGACGCTAGCGGGGTTGGTCTTGGCGCTGTCCTCGCCCAACGCAAGCCGGGCTACTTCGAATACGTCCTCGCTTATGTGAGTCGCACGCTAACTAAAGCTGAGGCCAATTACAACGTCACTGAAAAGGAGTGCTTAGCGCTACTGTGGCCGCTTCGCAAGTTCTCCCCTTATTTGTACGGTCGCCCATTCGACCTGGTAACGGACCACCATGCACTTTGTTGGCTCGCCACATTGAAAGATCGTTCTGGCCGCCTAGTTCGGTGGGCACTGCAAATCCAGGACTACGACGTTCGCGTCATCTATCGCAGCGGACGCAAGCGTTCTGACACCAACGCCCCGTCTCGTTTGCCTTTACCTCCCGACTCGGCCTGCGGAACCATTGGTACCAACTCCGTCGCATCTCTCGACCTCGACTCCTTTGCCAGTGAACAACACAAGGACCCGTCGACCACTTCCCTCTTTGTCTGTCTCTCTGGATTGTCAACCAATGCGGTATCACGACCTCTCCGACGTCAAGCTGCTCATTTCGCCATTCGTGATCGGCTGCTACACCAACGCAACTACGTCCCTGAAGGTCGCAAGTGGCTCTTGGTTGTCCCCCGTAGCTTGCGATTACAAATATGTGCCTCCTTTCACGACGATCCTCCATGTGGCCATGCCGGAGTTTTCAGAACTTACGAACGCATTCGCCATCGCTTCTACTGGCGCGGAATGTATAATTTTGTTCGAAAATTTGTTATGGGCTGCCCTGACTGTCAACGCCGCAAATCACCGCCTTTCCACTCGTCCGGTGCCCTTCAACCGCTTCCGTGCCCTGCCAAACCTTTTGATCGGATCGAAATTGATCTCAATGGCCCTCTACCGACAACATCAGATGAAAATTGATGGATCATAGTCGCTGTGGACCATTTAACACGCTACGTTGAGACCACCACCCTTCCAAGTGCCACTGCGCGGGACGTAGCGTCCTTCGTCTTTCATCGCTTCATACTACAGCATGGTGCACCTCGAGAACTACTAAGTGACCGAGGTCGAGCCTTCCTATCAGAAGTCGTAACGGCTCTGCTTTCTGAATGTCATGTTGTTCATCGCAAGACCACGGCATACCAACCGCAGACTAATGAGCTCACGGAGAAATTTAACCGCACCCTCGGCGATATGCTCGCGATGTATGTGACATCTCATCATACTAACTGGGATCGCATTCTTCCATTCATCACGTTCGCATATAACACCGCGGCACAGTCTACCACTGGATTTTTACCTTTCTTTCTTCTTTATGGACGCGAACCATCCCACACCATCCACACTCTCCTTCCATACCGTCCTGACGCATCCGAATACCCATCTGTGTCCGAAGCTGCCCGAAATGCGGAAGAGTGCCATGAACTCGCACGCACCTTTACGTCACAAGAACAACAGCGCCAGAAAGAAAACAACGCCGACTCTTCACAGAGCCCCAGTTTTTCCCCGAGATTACTTGTAAGGCTGGCTGTTCCTTACCGAACCCCCGGCCTTCCCTCAAAACTCGTCCCGAAGTACGAGGGCCCTTACCACGTTTTGGAGCAAACCTCACCGGTGAATTTTTTCATTCAGCCACTTTACCCATCTGACGACATGCGTTGGCGTGGACGTGACATCGTCAACGTCACCCGCCATAAGCCATACCAAAACCCTCTGCCTCCAGATTTTAGGTCGCCAGGATGGCTCTTTTTCGGCGGGGGCAAATTGTGAAGAAGAAAACGCATCGTTGGCAAGCAGCATCGTCACCGCGCTTGGGTACTGGGTTCTGGGCTTCACTCGCTCACCTCGTGCTGATCGTCGCCGGCATCTGCTTCACCGTTGTTCTGTCCTGATCGTGTTTTCATCGTAGGGTCACCCCGTCACAACACACGCCAATAAACCCCTTTTCAATATATATATATATATATATATATATATATATATATATATATATATATATATATATATATAAGGGAAAGAAGTGTATACCTAAGGGCTCGTTTTTCCGTGTTTTAACACAATATTAATGAGATCTAAAAGACAGTAATGCCAAGGAATGTACAGGGGAAGTTATTAGAACCAATTGAATGTAAATAAGAAGAAAGAAAAGTGGATGAAAAAAACGGTTGGTTATTTTTTCATCCACTTTTCTTTCTTCTTATTTACATTCAATTGGTTCTAATAACTTCCCCTGTACATTCCTTGGCATTACTGTCTGTTAGATCTCATATATATATATATATATATATATATATATATATATGAGATCTAACAGACAATAATGCCAAGGAAAGTATAGGGGAAGATATTAGACCAAATTGTAATGTAAATGTGAAGAAAAGTGGGTGAAAAGATAACTGATAACTGATAACGGATCCTGCCCCCGGCAAGCTAACTTTTCACCCACTTTTTTCATATTTACATTACAATTTGGTCTAATACCTTCCCCTATTCTTTCCTTGGCATTCTTGTCTGTTAGATCTCATTGATATTGTGTAGTATACACTTATTTCCTTATATATATATATATACATATATATATATATATATATACATATATATATATATATATATATATATATACATATATATATATATATATATATATACATATATATATATATATATATATATATATATATATATATATATATATATATATATATATATATATATATATATATATATATATATATATATATATATTGGGGTGAAATTCAATGGATCCGGTGGAAAATGCGGTAGAAAAAGAGGTCGACAAACGTGCGAAAAAACACTAGTTTTACTAACGTTTCGGCAGGTGGGCCTGCCTTCGTCGGAGTGAATGCTCTCAGGTGGGCCTGCCTTCGTCGGATTCACTCCGACGAAGGCAGGCCCACCTGCCGAAACGTTAGTAAAACTAGTGTTTTTTCGCACGTTTGTCGACCTCTTTTTCTACCGTATATATATATATATATATATATATATATATATATATATATATATATATATATATATATATATATATATATATATATATGTTTCCATCATTGATGAACGAGCCACTGTGCCTCAAACTCGGTTTGGGCTGCAAAGAAGAGAACATTTTCGTTGCTCTGGTTCAGGTGAACTCCTGGCTGTGTCGGCCATGTTGGAGATGGCTACATCTCCCAAAGTAACAAGCAGCCACCGCCTGTGTGGGTTACCCCCTCAATTTGGTCCCTTGGTATCGACACCCAGAAAGTTGGCAACTCCGATGACAAGCCCGGCGGTCTAAACCAGCGATGCCCTTGGCTCTCTTCTCGCACAGGTTTTTCATGCGCCACAGACACCAAAGCCATTCCATGGAGACATCTTCGAGGATGTTGATGACTGGCTCGACCACTTTGATCGGATTGCCAGTATCAACGAATGGGACGATGTTCGCAAGCTGCGCCGGGTTTACTTCTACTTAGGGGATTCTGCGAAGACGTGGTACGAGAACCACGAGGGCTTTTTTGCGACCTGTCTAGCCGACAGCTCCGTGACGCAACACCGAGAGGAAGGAGAGGGCTGAACAAGCCATATCCTGCAGAAACCAGCGCCCAAACGAACGAGTATTTATGTTTGTCGAGGACATTCTTCGGCTCTTCAAGCGCACGGATCCCACCATGCCCGAGGAAAAGAAGTTGCGCCATTTGATGCGCGGAGTAAAAGAACAGCTTTTCGCTGGGCTCGTGCGCACTCCACCGACGACAGTCACCCAGTTCATCAGTGAGGCAACCATGATGGAACGTACGCTGCAGCAGCGGTCGTCACAATACGAACGCCGGATCCCGGTTACCGCATGCTCTATCGGCTCTAACAGCAAGAGACAGGCCCTCGCAGACTTCATTCGAAGTATCGTTCGGGACGGATTGCGACAGCTTCAGGCAGTGGGATCCCATCCACCTGTGTCATCCCTCGCGGATGTAATCAGACAAAAAGTCCAGCAGGCCGTCACACCCCTGTCCCTGATCGCACCACCGATTCCCGAGGCCCCAGTCCTGACATACGCAGCGGCATTGCGGTCCCCTGCACCACCGACTACAGAGCCTGCTATGCGGCCAAGGTACCAGGCTATGCAGCCATTCCACGACACTGCTTCGAGTCCGCCTCTCGGCTCAAGGTTTCCGAGCACACCCACCTATCTGCCATCTGCCTCAAGACAAAGTGGTAGCAAGGCAAGCATGTGGCGCTCCTCGGATAACCGTCCGCTCTGCTATCACTGCGGCGAAGCGGGTCACGTGTACCGGAACTGTCAATATCGGCAACTAGGTCTCCACGGCTTCCACCCTGATGCTCGATGCCCGCGCTACGGTGAACGCCCCCGTGAAATCGAAGCCTATCTCACGGGCCAGCGAGCACATTCGAATGTTCAGCACCACCAGCCGAGATCACCATCGCCTCGCCGGTCTACGTCACCCTGTTTGCCCTCAACGTCTTTCGCTCCTTTGAGGAGCCGGTCACCAAGTCCCCGCAGGTAAAACTAGAAACGGCGACTTCTGGGGGTGAAGTCGTGGCCCGGCGAACTGTAAAAAACCCTCCTTCGACGACGCAACCAGACGAGGACCATTCCGGTTTTGCAGTGTTTTCCGGACAGCAGAAAGATCGTTTCTGCCAAAATCTCCATCTTCGTCGACAACATGCTGTGAACGCCCTCGTCGACACCAGGTGCCGACTATTCCGTAAAGAGCGCCATACTGCTGTCTGAACTAAGGAAGGTTATCACACCATGGCAAGGACCCCAGTTGCGCACGGCAGGTGGCCATCTGGTGGTGCCTACTGGTATAGTGCATGGAACACATTCGAATACGTACGTCGACATTTGCGTCGTCTTTTCTCTTAGTGCGCGTGTGCTCTCGGCCAGTCATTCTAGGAATTGGACATCCTTCGTGAACACGGTGCCGTCATCGACCCCCGTGAATGACTTGTGTCGTTCGAGGATCCTTTTTGCGCTGCAACTGACAGTACTCAATTCCGGAAAAGAGCACTCCGTGTTACCGACGATTCTCTGACTCTCCCACCTCGTAGCAGCCTCTTTGTTAAAGTAAAATTGGGACAGCACGTGTCTGACGCGGTAATTGCAGAGGCCAATTTGTCTCTCCTTGTTTTACGGCTAATATGTGTTGCCCGAGGAATCATTCAGCCTAGCAACAGGCATGTTCACCTCCTGGTTACGACCTTCAGCAACAAATATCGCCACCTAACGAGACACACTGCCATTGTATATTGTGAAGAACTTGCCGATGCCGATAGTTCGTCCACGTTAGCTTCATTTTAATCGAATGGCCACCCTGACGAGGCCTTCTCGAGCACTCTTGACGTAAACGAGAGACTACCTTCGGCTCAACGAAAAAGTCTTTTACGTATACTTGGCTCATTTCAAGACCGATTCGGCACTACGCCAAAGGTTAAACAGACACCACTTGCTCAGCATCGTATCATCACGGAACCCACCGAGAGACCCATCCGACAACATGCCTATAGTGTTTCACAAAAGAGCAGACGCTATACGTTAGACCAAGTCCAGCAGATGCGTCAGGACGAGGTCATCCAGCCAACGACAGTCCGTGGGCTTTGCCAGTTTGCTAGTAAAGAAGAAGGACGGTACGTTGCGTTTTCGCGTTGATTACGTAAACTGAACAATGTCCCAAAAAGGACGTTTATATCCTCTGCCCCGGATAGATGACTCGTTGGACCGTACACGCAACGCGTATTATTTTTTCCTCCATGGATTTGCGTAACGGCTACTGGCGAAATGCCGTGGATGAGCGTGACCGCGAAAAAGACGGCGTTTATTACTCCCGAAGGCCTCTACGAGTTTAAAGTGTTGGCTTATGGTCAATGCTCAGACGCCAGGTACTTTCCAAAGAATGATGGGATATGGTCCTCACGGCGCTCAAATAGCAATCATGTCGTGTTTACCTTGATGACGTGTGGTCTTTGCAGACACGTTTGGAACAACACGTTTGACAACACGTCCACACCTTCAGCAGTTCTTCGGCTCAACGAAAAGTCTTTTACGTATACTCGGCTCATTTCAAGACCGATTCTGCCACTACGCCAAAGGTTAAACAGACACCACTTGCTCAGCATCGTATCATCACGGAACCCACCGAGAGACCCATCCGACAACATGCCTATAGTGTTTCACAAAAAGAGCAAGACGCTATACGTGACCAAGTCCAGCAGATGCGTCAGGACGACGTCATCCAGCCAACGACCAGTCCGTGGGCTTTGCCAGTTGTGCTAGTAAAGAAGAAGGACGGTACGTTGCGTTTTCGCGTTGATTACCGTAAACTGAACAATGTCCCCAAAAAGGACGTTTATCCTCTGCCCCGGATAGATGACTCGTTGGACCGTACACGCAACGCGTATTATTTTTCCTCCATGGATTTGCGTAACGGCTACTAGCGAAATTGCCGTGGATGAGCGTGACCGCGAAAAGACGGCGTTTATTACTCCCGAAGGCCTCTACGAGTTTAAAGTGTTGGCTTATGGTCAATGCTCAGCGCCAGGTACTTTCCAAAGAATGATGGATATGGTCCTCACGGCGCTCAAATAGCAATCATGTCTTGTTTACCTTGATGACGTCGTGGTCTTTGCAGACACGTTTGAACAACACGTCCAACACCTTCAGGCAGTTCTTCAGGCAATCAGAACAGCGGCTCTTTCTCTCAAACCCAAGAAATGTCATTTTGGATATGAAGAACTTAAGTTCCTTGGTCACATTGTGAGCCATGCCCGCATCCACCCAGATCCGGAGAAAACCTGCGCTGTTGCCGCCTTTCCCGTGCCCACAAATAAGCACGACCTACGCCAATTTCTGGGGCTCTGTGCGTATTGCAGGCGCTTTGTCAAAAACTTTTCGAAGGTTGCTGAACCCCTCAAAAAGCTTACAAAAGACGGCGTCTCGTTTGTTTGGTGTCCCGATCAGCGCCATGCGTTCGACACCCTCTGAAACCTCCTCCAGGCTCCGCCTGTACTGGGTCAAAAGCGCCGACACGTAATTACACACTGATGCCAACAACGTTGGACTAGGAGCAGTATTAGTTAAGTGGCATAATGGCGTAGAGCGCGTGACTGTTTATGCGAGCAGAACGTTATCTCCAGTGGAGAAAAACTATTCTGCAACCGAAAAGGAATGCCTCGCTGTTGTCTGGGTCATAACAAAGTTCCGCCCGTACTTGTATGACCGCCCATTCAGGGTAGTTAGCGACCACCAGTCCCTTTGCTGGCTCGCAAATCTCAAAGATCCCTCAGGTTGTCTAGCACAATGGAGCCTTCGGCAACAAGAATTCAATGTCACCATCGTCCACAAATCTGGAAGGAAACACACCGACGCCGACTGTCTCTCACGTGCACCGGTAAAAAATGCCAACACTGACCTTGAAGATGACAACACCTTTCTTTCTGCCGTATCAGCGACCAACTTGGCTGAGCAACAGCGTCATGACTCGGAGCTCATGCCGCTCATCGACTACCTGGAAGGACGCAATTCCCACCCTCCTCGAGCTTTGTACGCTCACTATCCTCCTTTTGTTTCCGTGATTGAGTGCTTTATAAAAAGAACTTTATTTCCTACATAAGCTAAGTATCTGCTTGTTGCGCCAACTACGCATCGTGGTGACATTTTACGTGCGTGTCATGATGAGCCATCGTCCGGATACTTCGGCTACACGCGCACGTTGCAACGAATTCAACGCTCCTACTACTGGCCACGTCACGCAAAGACTGTGAGGCGCTACGTTCGCACATGTCGCGACTGTCAGCGACGTAAGATCCCACTTTTACGATCAGCGGAACAGCTGCAACCAATAGGCCCACCAAAGGCGCCATTTCATCAGATTGGCATGGACTTGCTGGGGTCCATCTCCACGTCTTCATAAAGAAACCGGTGGATTGTGGTCGCTACCGACTACTTAACACGCTACTGTGAAACAAAGGCACTTCCAAAAGCTACTGCAGCAGACGTCACCCAATTTTTCGTTAACAGCATCGTCTTACGTCACGGCGCGCCAGCTGTCGTCATAACTGATCGTGGGACAGCTTTCACTGCAGAGATGCTGTAGAAAGTCTTGCGATTAAGTGGCACGGAACATCGTAAAACAACGGCTTACCACCCACAAGCAAACGGGCTGACTGAACGACTCCTAAAGACAATTGCAGACATGCTGTCAATGTATGTGGACACCGATCACAAGAACTGGGACGCCATACTTCCGTACATAACTTCAGCGTATAACACTGCTGTTCAAGAAAGTACCGGTTTCACACCTTTTCGCTTAGTCCATGGTCACGAGGTCACGACGATGCTCGACGCCATGCTACTGCCCGACAACTTAGGAATATACCCCACGGATGCCGCCAAATTCGCGCAGTGCGCAGAAGAGGCCCATCAACTTACTCGTCACCGTATTCAACATCACCAAACCGAAGACGCGTGCCGCTACAATCTTCGCCACCGTGAAGTTATTATCAAGCCTGGTGATGAAGTCTGGGTGTGGACACCTATCCGACAGCGTGGCCGTTCAGAAAAGCTTCTTCGCCACTACTTCGGCCCTTACAAGGTTATACGACGTCTCATCGACGTCACTTACGAGGTTCTCCCTGAACGCACTTCGAGACGTTCTCGTTTCGCCCCGCCAACTGAAGTCATTCACGTTTCACGGCTCAAACCATACTTTTCGCGCTGTGAATCGCCAGTGAGTGACTGACTTTATTTGTAACTTCGCGTCTTTGTTTTTGTTTCGTCTTTCCCTTGCAATCTTTTACATTTTTTCTTATTTCTCATTTAACTCTTGACTCCAGAACAAACTACGTTATTCCGCCTTACGTCGTTCATTTTGCTTGCATGGTAATTTTCGTCTCATTTTCTTTTTTTGCCTTCATGTACAGCATCGAGACGATGCTTCTTGGGAGAGGGGGCAATGCAACCATTGATGAACGAGCCGCTGTGGCTCATACTCGTTTTGGGCGGCGAAGAAGAAGAGAACATTTTTGTTGCTCTGGTTCTGGTCAACTCCTGGCTGTAAGTCTTGTTTTACTCGTGAGTATATATATATATATATATATATATATATATATATATATATATATATATATATATATATATATATATATATATATATATATAAAGTCACCAGTAAAAGAAGACTTACAGCCAGGATTTGATCCTCCACTACGGCGTCTCTCATGATCATATAGTGGTTTTGGGACGTTAAACGCCACATCTCAATCTCTCACATTTGTGAAACGTCAATTGGGGTTAGAGTGCTGCATATCCAATTCTAAAAACATTACGTATACGGCCGTCACATCGGATTGACGTCAAATGTAGTTAGGCGCCATCCACTGAAGTTGATTTATCTAGCAGCGTCGAGGACTACCGTCCTCACGAACAACAGCGCTTCATATCAGCTTATCGCTTCTGTTGTTCAAAATACTCATGTTTCTGTTGGCATCGTTGCGCAAAGTGCGAACAACAGGTTAAATCTGCAACTGTTCAACAAGATAAGTTTGTGCGTGCAACGCACAGACATATGTTGAACAACACACACACACACACACACACACACACACATATATATATATATATATATATATATATATATATATATATATATATATATATATATTAGAAGCCGCTTTTGGGCCGGTTCATGGCCTCAGGTATGGCTATTGTGCTGCGTATCCATCGCACGAGCTCGGGCAGACCATGTCGCCATTCGAAATGCTCTCTCAAGAATCAGCCGACGTTTCTAGCAGCAAGCGAAGACTCGGCCATAAACTCTGTAAACTTCGACAATAGTCTACAAAATGAGAGAGAGAACACAAGGAGAAAAGCAGGGAGGTTAACCAGGGCTGGGCCCTGGTAGGCTACCCTGCACTGGGTAAGGGGAGAGGGGAAGGAAAATTAAGAGAAGGAGAAAAAAGATCACTGATTGGGCCGACGCGTAACAGTTTGAGATCACAAACGAGGAAACAGGCCGGTGCCTTTGAGAAAACGCAACAGTGCTTTCGTTGCCTTTCAGAAATCGGATGGGCAGTGCCATGGTCCCAATACTTTCTCGACAGTGAAATCACTGCCATCCAGCTCATTTAAAACACTGTGTAGGTGAAGCATCTCGTTTGTGTATGCCTGGCAGTAACATAAGATATGTTCAATAGTCTCATCGACTATTGAACATATTTAGGATAGGGGTGGCCGACAGCTTGGCCGACTAAGACAGGGGTGGCCGACTATTGAACATTTAAGATAGGGGTGTGCAACACCGCGCTGTCGGCCACCCCTATGTTAAATGAGTAGGCATTGGTGAAGGCTACGCCCAGACGCAGACGGCACAACACGGTACCTTCTTCCCTAAAAGACCAGAGGGTAGCCGCATTCGTAAAGATATGTGGACAGAATATAGTTGAGGATGTGCGAACTGCGATGACTGTCATTTCTGAAGTGTCATGCTCTGCACCAGCTTACTTAGGTATCTAGCCGGGTCAATCCTAAAGGTACGGAAACAGGGTTTGTTTGTACATGTGCATTTTTGGCTGCTTCATCGGCGAAGTCGTTGCGAGATACCGCAATGACTTGGTATTCACTGGAATAGAATGTTGTGTTCTTGTTCGATCGCATAGTGCAGCATTTCTCTGATCTCCCACACCAGTTGTTCATACGACCCACGACGAAGTGCCGACGAAAGACATTGTAGAGCCACCTTGGAGTCGCAGAACACTGCCCATCGATTAGCCGGGTTTGCTTGATATAATCGATGGCACTTCGCAGTGCAACAATTTACTAACCAGTCGATGTGATCACGTGACAAAGTTTGTAAGTGATATTGATGTGTCGCGATGGAACGACGGTGGCGCCGGTTGAGCTAGTCTGGGTGGTAGAGCCATCTGTGTATACGTGGATTCCGTCAGCGTAGAAGGGGTGTAAACATTCCAGAGTGGCTTGCTTCAAGGCCAAGGTAGAAAGAACTTTTCTATTTCTTATTCCTGGGACGGAAAGGCACACGTCGGGTTGTCGTAGGCTCCACAAAGCGGATGGTGAAGATGCCAAAAAATAAAACCGGATGGTAGCAAAGCGCGGTGGAAGCTGACGACCTTACAGAACGACGCCTGCGATCGTTGTTCTGGCAGAAATACCAACTGGCTCGATGCCATTCTTGAAATGTGCCAAATATGTTCTCTCAGGCCGTCGGTTGTGACGTAGGTCGTAACCGGTTAATCCCGAGCCAATATATCTGTTCCAGTGGTTGAGGTAGTTCGTGGTAGGTCGAGACAAACACGTAGTGTCTGTGCTTGCACGCTCTGAAGTGCTTGAATGTTTGTCTTGCAAGTTTTAGTAAGCAGAAGAGAACTGTAGCGCAGTACACCAATAAAACGTGCTTGGTATAGCTGTAGCATAGAACTCAATGACGAACCTCATATTTTTCCAGCAATGACTTTCAGGACGGGGGCAGTAGATATCAGTTTCGCTTTCAAGCTATTCACGTGAGGGCTCCAGGAGAGGTCACGGTGAACAATGACACCTAAAAAACGATGGCTCCGCTTGTAAGAGATGGACTGGCCAATAAAGCTTATCGGGTAACTTGTCATCGCCTTGCGCGTGAAGGCCACCAGTGCACATTTTTCTGTTGAGATTGTTAGACCTTGCGTGCGAAGATAGTCAGATGCTTGCGACACTGCCTTCTGTATTCCTGCTCAAACTTGTAGGCGTGCCAATGCAGATGCCCACCCACAGATGCCATCAGCGTATATTGAAACACTGACTGTTTCCGGGAGCGCTTCCGCCAGGTCAAGCAAGGCAAGATTGAAAAGAACTGGGCTGAAAACACCACCTCGCAGGATGCCACGGCACGTGTAGTCGTTTGAGGTCGGGCCAACTTCAATATATACAAAAAAGATCTTCCTGTCAGGTAGCTTCGGATCGATCGAAACATTCGCCCTCCCATTTCAATAACATCAGTGTGTCTAGTATAGCTTCATGGTAAACGTTATTATATGCAACTTTTACATAAAGAAAGAGTGCAAGTGCTAATCGCTTTCTATATTTCTGCTTTTCTACCGGTGACACCAAATCGAAGACGTTGTCAATCGATGAACGGCCTCACCGAAATCCCACCATGGAGTCGGGTAAATGTTGTGCCGTTTAAGGAACTATTCCAGGCAAGTGAGAATCATGCGCTCCATGAGTTTCCCAACGCAGCTGGAGAGAGCTGCTGGCTGGTATGATGTCAGAACCAGAAGGAATTCTCCTGCTTTTAGAAGTGGCACAAGACGGCTCCGTTTCTATTCTTGAGGTACGACGCAATCTTCCTATGACCGACTAAATAAATTTAGCAGTTGTCGTCTAGCTGCTTGGCCTATTTGACGCAGAGTCGTATACGTTATCCCATTGGGCCCTGGTGAGTAAGAATGCCTACACAGTGCCAGTGCAGCTTCTAGCTCTTCCATAGAAAAGGGAGCATCCACACTTATATCTCGTGGACCGGGGATACTTAAAAAATGCATATCGGAGAATAGGACTGTCCCGCCAGTGATGTTCGTGCAAAAACCCTCTGCAATTTCCGTTTCACGGCGGTTTAGACGAAGTGCGAGAGCCTTGAAGGGATGACGTTGCATGGCGCCTCAGCGAAGGCCCTGCAGAGTTCTCCATACCTGTATCTTCTCTTAGCAAGTCTACGTAATGCCGAAAGACTTTATAATTCGATGTCAAGCTCCATGCGCTTCTGTGAGCGTGTGAAGCTGCGCGTAAAATTTTTCATTGCATCAGCAATTACTTCTTCTAGCCCACACGAGGAATCATTCCCGCACGTGTCTTCTACTTGATCTTCATAAAGTCTCCAGTCTATATACCGATCGACTGACGAGGACGAAGTCTCTTGCCCATCAATGCTGACCTAAGTCGGAATGTGATCGCTACCATGGGTTTCAATATCTGTAAACCACCGCACTTTTGAACTTAGGCAACACGACACCAGTGTCAGGTCGAGGCAGCAGCTGTACGTCGTTCCTCACAGGCATGTTGGGCTACCATCACTCAGAAGGCGCAGGTTGTGGTATGACACAAACGATATCATTGAGCACCCCTTAAAATTTGTCGTCAAGCTTGCCCATATTGGATGATGTGCATTGAAATCACCTGTTATAATTCAAGGCCCTGCAATATCTGCCATAATGTCTGTTAATGTCTTACATTTCAATAGACTTGCGGGGTATATATATATATATATATATATATATATATATATATATATATATATATATATATATATATATATATATATATATATATATATATATATATATATATATGCACACGTACTGATTCACGTCATCTGGCGGTATAGCATGGGCGAAATAAGTAAAGTCCTTGCGAATGTAAACAATACCTTTGCTGCTCCTCTCATTCAGGGTTGAAGCGAAAGACTCGTGTCCTGATATTCTTATAGTCGATGAGTTCGGCTCACAGATTATTATTAGCCGGAAGTGTTTTTTAAACACTAACTGCCGCAAATCCGATATCCGGGACCTCAGGTCTCTAACATTCCATTGAAATATGAAGGCGATTCAAATATCCTCTGCAAACGATAGCTGTTGCAGTTTACAAGCCATGGTTCTTCTGTTATTCTTGTTAAGCCATTGACTTTTGAAGGCTTGGTACGACCGGGCTGTTGGTATAAAGCAGCTGCAGCGCGCCTTGTGCTATTGGTGTTTGCACCTTGTCCACCAACTAACGAATGGTACTTACGAAGGAGCTGACCATGGTGACTATTTGTTTATCTTTCTCTGTTGATTTAGAGAATTTGAACGAGGAGTGCTTCACTGGTAAAATCTGATGGCGCTCTTTAGTGGCGTGCAGTTGAAGGGGTTCCGGCCAGGCGTCAGCTGTGTCACTGTTGGCGGCTTCTTTATCCTTCGACCCGACTTCGCTTGTTCTGGGAACCAGAAGTGGGGGCGACTTTGAGCATGGTTCACGAGTCAACGGTGTCTTGGATGTCTTAAAGCGCCCTCGATGACGCGATCGTTGTCGTCTAATAGATGCGGCCACTTCCCGGTGAGACGAGTCATCTCGAACCATTTTCTTCAGCACTGCCAATTCCCTTCGAATAATCGAACAGTCTTTCGAAGGTGCACCCTGGGGTCGTCACAGTTCGAACATTTCCCAGTATAGGATGGACATGTGTTAGGGGCGTGAGGTTCGGTACATCGGGCACAAACGGTGGTGTTCTTGCACACGTTGCTCAGGTGACCCAATTTCATACATTCTCTCCAATGAAGTGGCCTCGGTACGAAGGGACAAACAGCGTGCTAAAGTGTCCACCTTCATGTGTGACGGGAAGGTTTCACTCTTGAATATGATCTTCACGCAAGGTGACGTGCCGAGGCGAAAATGATGATGGTGCCTTCTACAGCGGGCTTTATCAGGATTGGCAAGTCTGTGTTGACAATGGTCTCGTCCACATCATAAATCACTCCAGTGATGACTTCCTTGCTGAGTGGTATGGTAGAGTGGACTGTCATGCCTTGAACTCTGCACTCTAAGGCAAAATTACCCGAAAAAGGAGTAACGGAGCCCAATATGCGTGCGCGATGAGCGGATAGACCGTTGAGGAGCAACCACAGAGGGAAAAGTGCTGCGTGGAACCACTTACTCTCCAAACACGATCCAAAGGTATGAACTGCCCGGGGATTGCAGGCAGCACGAAAAGCGTTGCCAAGGTGACCAGTCCTCCTTCTCCTCCTGTGCTGACTCAGTCTTTGGCCGTATTTTGCCGGCGGTGGTTCGCGTTGCATCGCGCTCGGAGTGCTCGACCACGGCCGCCTGGATTCGACGATCTAAGAATTACCACGTAGTGCTTTTGTTTACATTTGGATGAGTGTGGGCTGCTGGTTTTGCGTTTCGCTCCACCCATAAAGTCTGGAGCAAGTCTCGACACGTCACCACGCAGCGCTGTATATCTCTGGCTTCAAGATAGTCATGACCAAAACACGACAGTAAAGGTTGGGAAGGCCAATATGGCGGACGAGAAGACAACAGGCCCATCGGATATATACTTCAGCCCGACTAAGGGCAGAAAACAGCGCTGGAGTCTAAGGCAAGTAGGTTATCATTCTTTATTCTATTCTACTTGTCGCATGTGCGATACGGATTGCGCTTGCCGGCAACGAGCTCAGTCGTGTTGTATGTCACATGCACGAAATGCATCGCGAAGGTCAGCTTCGGCGTCTGCAGTTCGCCTGTGCTATGCGACCGCCTGGAAATTGGCCGCCATTGCCATCGGCCTCCCGCACGCTCGCTCATCGAGTGCTCGCCTGTCTTCGCCACCACGATGAGCTCTGGGCTGACGATATTGGGCTGAGACCTCGTCGCTGTGTTAAGAGTCGTCGAAAACACGTTGCGGGTTCTTGTATAGGGCTTAGTTGTAGTATGTCACGCGCTATAGGTGCACCAGCACGGGCTGGCGGGGCTTTCGCCAGCGTCGGAACTCACTGAAAATCGGTAGCCATTACAATTGGCTTTCCCTTCAGTCGGTCACAAGTAGCTCGGCGCCGCCCGGTTGCTGCGGTGGTGGACTCGCGTTTGCACGCTGCACTTGCTCGAGTTTGTGGAAAAGGGCCGAATTACCGTCGATTTCTTCGGCGCTAGCTCCAAACCAACTCGGCGCTGTTCGTGGCTGCAGCCAAGCGTACGCTCGCTCTTCTGTTCTAAGTTCGCTGGCGGCAAACACTCCGCGTGCAGCGGCATGTTTTGTCTCGCGATCGCTCGCTCGAGCTGAACGACGTCACTCGCATAGGACTCGCCGACTTGTTAGCGGCACGGTGGTTCGCGGAGTTGTGGCTGCGGCCGCCGCTCTTAAGCTGTTGTGCTACAGGGATTGAAACGAGTCTTTGACGATCTGTGACATCACGGTGAAATTATTAGGATGTCAAATCTCACGTATGTTTTCATTTCACCTCGCACGTGTTTCTCATATGCATTTGTATTCATCCTTTGTCACGTGTGACTTACTATTTTACATACTTAATGTGCAGCCGTGGGTACACTGTGGTGAAGACTGTGCGCGCTGGGCGTCTGCGATGCCTGTCATTCATCTCTTTGTCAGAGCAGCTTCAGAAGGACAGTGCGAGATGTGAAAGGTTAAAGTCGTTTGTGTGTCATATTTAGCACTCGCTTTTATATTAACGTGCACGTACTTGTCATATGCGTGCATCTTCATCTTCTGTCACGTGTGTCTAACTACTTTATAATTCGATGTCAAGCTCCATGCGCTTCTGTGAGCGTGTGAAGCTGCGCGTAAAATTTTTCATTGCATCAGCAATTACTTCTTCTAGCCCACACGAGGAATCATTCCCGCACGTGTCTTCTACTTGATCTTCATAAAGTCTCCAGTCTATATACCGATCGACTGACGAGGACGAAGTCTCTTGCCCATCAATGCTGACCTAAGTCGGAATGTGATCGCTACCATGGGTTTCAATATCTGTAAACCACCGCACTTTTGAACTTAGGCAACACGACACCAGTGTCAGGTCGAGGCAGCAGCTGTACGTCGTTCCTCACAGGCATGTTGGGCTACCATCACTCAGAAGGCGCAGGTTGTGGTATGACACAAACGATATCATTGAGCACCCCTTAAAATTTGTCGTCAAGCTTGCCCATATTGGATGATGTGCATTGAAAACTGTAAATTGGCCCTGCAATACTGCCTAAGTCTTAATGTCTACATTTCAAAGACTTGCGGGCAGTTAATATATGATATATATATATTAATAATATATATAGATATATATACTAAATAGACAATGTTTATTTTGATTATGCACACGTACTGATTCACGTCATCTGGCGGTATAGCATGGGCGAAATAAGTAAAGTCCTTGCGAATGTAAACAATACCTTTGCTGCTCCTCCCATTCGGGGCTGAAGCGAAAGACTCGTGTCCTGGTATTCTTATAGTCGATGAGTTCGGCTCACAGATTACCATTAGCTGGAAGCGGTTTTTAAACACTAACTGCTGCAAATCCGATATCCGGGACCTCAGGCCTCTAACAATCCATTGAAATATGAAGGTGATTCAAATATCCTCTGCAAACGATAGTTGTTTCAGTTTACAAGCCATGGTTCTTCTGTTATTCTTGTTAAGCCATTGACTTCTGAAGGCTTGCTACGACCAGGCTGTTGGTATAAAGCAGCTGCAGCGCGCCTTGTGCTATTGGTGTTTGCACCTTGTCCACGAACTCACGAATGGTACTTACGAAGGAGCTGACTATGGTGACTATTTGTTTATCTTTCTCTGTTGATTTAGAGAATTTGAACGAGGAGTGCTTCACTGGTGAAATCTGATGGCGCTCTTTAGTGGCGTGTAGTCGAAGGGGTTCCGGCCAGGCGTCAGCTGTGTCACTGTTGGCGGCTTCTTTATTCTTCGACCCGACTTCGCTTGTTCTGGGAACTAGAAGTGGAGGCGACTTTCAGCACGGTTCACGAGTCAACGGTGTCTTGGATGTCTTAAAGCGACCTCGATGACGCGATCGTTGTCGTCTAATATATGCGGCCACTTCCCAGTGAGACGAGTCATCTCGAACCATTTTCTTCAGCACTGCCAATTCCCTTCGAATAATCGGACAGTTCTTCGAAGGTGCACCATAGGGCCTGTCACAGTTCGAACATTTCCCAGTATTGGATGGACATGTGTTAGGGGCGTGAGGTTCAGTACATCGGGCACAAACGGTGGTTTTTTTGCACACGTTGCTCAGGTGACCCAATTTCATACATTCTCTCCAATGAAGTGGCCTCGGTACGAAGGGACAAACAGCGTGCTAAAGTGTCCCACCTACATGTGTGACGGGAGGGTTTCACTCTTGAATATGATTTTCACGCAAGGTGACGTGCCGAGACGAAAAACACTTGTGATGATGGTGCCTTCTAAAGCGGGCTTTATCAGGATTGGCAAGTCTGTGTTGACAATGGTCTCGTCCACATCATAAATCACTCCAGTGATGACTTCCTTGCTGAGTGGTATGCGAGAGCGGACTGTCATGCCTTGAACTCTGCATTCTAAGGCAAAATTACCCGAAAAAGGAGTAACGAAGCCCAATATGCGTGCGCGATGAACGGATAGACCGTTGAGGAGCAACCACAGAGGGAAAAGTGCTGCGTGAAACCACTTACTCTCCAAACACGATCCAAAGGTATGAACCGCCCGGGGATTGCAGGCAGCACGAAAAGCGTTGCCAAGGTGACCAGCCCTCCTTCTCCTCCAGTGCTGACTCAGTCTTTCGCCGTATTGTGCCTGAGGCGGTTCGCGCTGCATCGCGCGCGGAGTGCTCGACCACGGCCGCCTGGATTCGATGATCTATGAATTACGACGTAGTGCTTTTGTTTACATTTGGATGAGTGTGGGCTGCTGCTTTTGTGTTTCGCTCCGCCCATGAAATCTGCAGCAAGTTTCGACACGTCACCACGCAGCGCTGTATATCTCTGGCTTCAACATAGTCACGACCAACACACGACAGTAACAGTTGGGAAGGCCAATATGGCGGACGAGAAGACAACAGGCCTATCGAATATATACTTCAGTCCGTCTCAGGGCAGAAAACAGCGCTGGAGTCTAAGGCAAGTAGGTTATCATTCTTTATTCTATTCTACTTGTCGCATGTGCGATACGGATTGCGCTTGCCGGCAACGAGCTCAGTCGTGTTGTATGTCGCATGCACGAAATGCATCGCGAAGGTCAGCTTCGGCGTCTGCAGTTCGCCTGTGCTTTGCGACCGCCTGGAAATTGGCCGCCATTGCCATCGGCCTCCCGCACGCTCGCTCATCGAGTGCTCGCCTGTCTTCGCCACCGCGATGAGCTCTGGGCTGACGATATTGGGCTGAGACCTCGTCGCTGCGTTGGGAGTCATCGAAAACACGTTGCGAGCTCTTGTATAGGGCTTAGTTGTAGTATGTCGCGCGCTATAGGTGCACCAGTACGGGCTGGCGGGGCTTTCGCTAGCGTCGGAACTCACTGAAAATCGGTCGCCATTACAGTTGGCTTTCCCTTCAGTCGGTCACAAGTATTTCGGCGCCGCCCGGTTGCTGCGGTGGCGCACTCGCGTTTGCACGCTGCACTTGCTCGAGTTTGTGGAAATGGGCCGCATTACCGTCGATTTCTTCGGCGCTAGCTCCAAACCAACTCGGTGCTGTTCGTGGCTGCAGCCAAGCGTACGCTCGCTCTTCTGTTCGAAGTTCGCTGGCGGCAAACACTCCGCATGCAGCGGCGTGTTTTGTCTCGCGATCGCTCGCTCGAGCTGAACGACGTCACTCGCGTAGGACTCGCCGACTTGTTAGCGGCACGGTGGTTCGCGGAGTTGTGGCTGCGGCCGCCGCTCTTAAGCTGTTGTGCTACAGGGATTGAAACGAGTCTTTGACGATCTGTGACATCACGGTGAAATTATTAGCATGTCAAATCTCACGTATGTTTTCATTTCACC
This sequence comes from Rhipicephalus microplus, assembly GCF_013339725.1. Taxonomy (NCBI): domain Eukaryota; kingdom Metazoa; phylum Arthropoda; class Arachnida; order Ixodida; family Ixodidae; genus Rhipicephalus; species Rhipicephalus microplus. The sequence goes on along the minus strand of NC_051173.1, from coordinate 33,059,687 downwards.
TCGCACGTGTTTCTCATATGCATTTGTATTCATCCTTTGTCACGTGTGACTCACTATTTTACATACTTAATGTGCAGCCGTGGGTACACTGTGGTGAAGACTGTGCGCTGCTGGCGTCTGCGATGCCTGTCATTCATCTCTTTCGTCAGAGCAGCTTCAGAAGGACAGTGCGAGATGATAAGGTTAAGTCGTTTGTGTGTCATATTTTAGCACTCACTTTTATATTAACGTGCACGTACTTGTCATATGCGTGCATCTTCATCTTCTGTCACGTGTGTCTAACTACATTTACTATAATATTGTACGTGCAGCCGTGGGAACACAATAGGTAGAAGGCTGCGTGCGCTGGCGTCTACAATGCTTATCATCTATCGCTTCCATCGAAGGAGTTCCACAAGGAGTGAACAAGATGTTACGGCGAGACTGCATTTGTACACTTCACCATGAATTCACTTAGCAGATTGGCGAAACTTCATGTGTATATAGAAAAATAAAAGATTTCGATGTCTCACTTGTGTCTTTCGTTGTTGCCGTGACTGCGAAAGCAGTCACACATAGGTGGCTAACTACTTTCTCGCGCGTTTGTTTTTTTCTGCAATTCGTTGCTCACTGCGCAGAAAATTAGGCAAAAAGGTATTAGGCCTGGCGGAAAATAAACAAAAAGCAATTGTTTGAACTGGGGACAAAAAGTTAATCCGATAGGAGTGTTTGAGTGGATCAACCGTTCGTCCGGCAAGGTGCAACTGTGAGGACTAACGGTTGCCCGGTAAGGTGTAAATGTGGGGATTAACAGTTTTTCCTTAAGGTGCAAATGTGAGGACTAAACTGTTAGTCCTCTGGAATGAACTGTGGAGCCTAACAGTTACTTACTAAGGTGTAATATACGACGACAAAATGTTAGCCCCTTCAGGGGACTAACTGTTAGACCCGGTGCCTTTAGTCCTTAAAGGACAGCCCCATTAGTCCCCAAAAGGACGAACCACACACCCTTTTAACGCCCTTTTGCCTTAGAGTGTGTGACCTTGTGCAATCTGTCCAGCGCAGCCGCGTGGTTGACGTCAATAGCTAGAACACTCTTGCGCATGTTCACTCTGACATCTTTGATTTCGTTTGGCACCAGTGCCTCCAGCTGTGCAGACACGGCTTGCCTGTTGAGGCGCCTCATGTTGTCCGTGGCGAGAACTGGCATGAACAGGACGGTGAATGCCTTGATATTACGCGAAGGTCTTATGGGGGACGCACTCTAATCGGAAGCCGTGGTCAGAAACCGTCTCTTAGCCTTGCGGCTCCTCACCAGCCCGAAAGTGTCACCACCAGACTCTTCACTGCTGACATAATAGTTCATGGTATCATCACTTTCAGTGTCTCTCTCGGCGCGTTGCGCTTCCTTTAGGCAGATTCCACGGAATTCGTGGGGTCTGGCGGTCGTGTGTGAGACTCTATGCCCATCGCACGCCGGCAAAAATCCGCACTTGGCTGGTGAAAACTATGGTGAAAACTATTATCCACAAAAAATACAAAAACTGAAGGACTAGCCGTTATGTCAGAGAGACACTTCGCCTTCTTTGTTATATCTACAAAGAGTATAATTTAGCGATTACCCGATGCCGACTTTCGAAGGTGCCTGATGCAAGCATACTATATGAGGTTGCTGCCGATGATGGCAATGGCTGTTTTCAATTGATCATTGTCAACTTCGCAAATACCTTTTTCGAATCGGGGCTTACATGAGATAAATCCAAAGGTAATCTATTCTACCGGCGAGTGGCTGTCATATTTTTTTCCGATTTATCAGAATACATGAAGTCCTATTCACCGCCTACGGAAAAATCCCGCCAGTGTTTTACCATCCTGATCATAACCACTGCCTTAATACCCTGCACAGCTGGGTGAGCTCGAATGTGCACGTATACTTAAGCCACTTCGAAACCATCAGCCTTAGTTGGGAACCAGTGAACTTGGACTTGACTGTTTGCACCACGAAGGAACTCCGCAGCACTTGTGATGTTTTTTTCTTTATTTCATCTGTTAGCAAGCACTTCGTGTATACAAGAATATCCATAGTACTCATGAAACCTAAAATAGCGATGATGCCATACATACAATGCTGCATACTGTTTTCCCACAAAATTGCGATAAGTTCTACTTACTTGTGGTGGTTTTCATTTTATTTTCATCCTCAGGTGCTTATTTGATTATAGTGAGTTGATCCGTGAAGGAAAAACTAAATCCCCTTTGATATTCTCGCACGTATGTGCAAGCGGCGAGGACAAAGAAGCAGTGACAAGACACTTGGTCAGGACAAGTACGAAGAAGACGTGGCTTAACATGAATATGTGCCACATATCCATGTACTACCCATTATTTTCATGCTTGCTGAAGCACCATGTGTTGCAACTCCTATAGACACCAGCGCCAGAGTTTCCTGTAGTGATTTTCTAGGAAGCTCTATGGCCGGCATAATTTCCGCAAACGAAGCTTTATAACACGGTCGCTTTAAAACAAGATCGAGCTACGGGAACAAAAATGAGTATTTGATCAGAATTTTGGAGCGTGCAGCGAGATAATGGAAGCAGCTCGCGCAGGAAAGGTCAACTGCTGGTCATTGGGAGAGAATTTCGGCGTGCAGTGGAGTAACACAGTCCGAGAATGATGATAACGAGTGATGATGTCTTCAGTAAGATAGAGTAATCACCAGTGTATTCTGGTGATATTCAGTTTTTAATAATAGGGTAATAAAAATAACATCCCAAAATACTGAGGTCGTTTCCGTGTTTTACAATGGTCGATTAGTAGTTTGTACGTATACTAGGGACCCACAATTGAGCTATTTTCAATGGCCTACTAAAAGCGAGCAAATATTTTCTGAATTAAAGAAGTGACTTCGGGCCAACCACGCCAGCATCGAGCGCTTTGAAAGAGGCCCACAGCCAGGTAGTCAGAATCCTCAAAATAAAACAAAAACTGAATTAAATTATCGAGCAAGATTTTGATCCACCACCGACTCGGCAAAGAAAACAGCTTTTGTGTTCCTGACATGTATAGCATTGAACAGAGTTTCAAGCTGTTGTATTGTAACGTGCGCCTAAAGTCATAATTGCAACTTTAATATTTACCCCGCAAAACATGACTGGCAAAGTCAGGGCGTGGTCATACCACGTACCAGCAGTTATGTCAATGGGATCAGCGGGAAGAAAAGCATGGATTATGAAGGTTGAAATTAATGTATTTTGTAAGCCTTTTGTTGAACACAGATATTAATGAATGAATGAATGAATGAATGAATGAACAGATTTTATTTCTGGTGACATACAGATAAACGAAGCGAAGCTAAAAGCCATTCAGCCTGACGTGGCTTCGCTATGCAAAATGATAGAAGTTCAGCAAACAGTGCTACATTGAATAATAGTTATGCCAATACAAGGAGCAGTATAATAACAGAACACAGACATATTATAAAAGCAAAAATAGGTGACATATAAATACAAAAAAGGCTGCATCGACACACAGAATCAGACAAGGAGGCTCTTTTCATAACATATCAATAAGGACACATACATACATATTGATAGGTTCATATAATACACTTATATATTCATACATACAATCTGCCCTTATGTACGTACATACTACTGTGTATACACGCGTTTTACACTAAAGGTGAGAGTATATGTGGAACAAAGCCAGAAGTTTATTAGATACATGATGTTTAATTTACTCAATTTATGAGGAGACGTTTTATGTGAAATTTGGATTGCGTTAGTGATACGTTAAAACTTAATTAATGATTTATAAGTTGTGGGTGTGGGGCGCGGTATGCAATTAGGTTTCTACCATATCCAGTCCTAGTAGCAGGAACGCGAATTTGTTACCTACGGAGCGAGTATACCGCAAGACCAGCTGCTTCTTTTTTGCATACCATTCTCAAGGCAGGGGACATTGTAGCTGGCGGCCCATGATAGACAAAACAGTATATTTCAATGAGCTAGTAGTGACATGCTCAGCGCATAAATGGGCGCAGCCTCCGCCTTGTCATTATCTTGCTGTAGAATCGTATGGCGCACGCGGCGCACAGAGCACACAGGGCATGGCGCTGAAGCGTTGGCCGACACGAGGTACACCGTAGCCGGTAGCCAAGCAAGGACTCTTCAGAATATATTGCATCGGTAAGGTAGCAACCGGTGTGTTGAACAAGGTCGCACTATCAGTGAAGCTAGCCTTCCCACCTTCCGCCGGATGCACACGAATTCCCCGCCCCGGCGCCAGAATGTTCTATCGTGCGGTGGACGCGCTGCACGGAGAACACAGGGTGTTTTCCATGCGGCACGTCCGCCGCACGATACTACACTTGCCTGGCGTGACACGGCTGCACGCTACGCTATAAGCATCCTACGAGCGACAGATATACCACAGCAACAGTAGAGCTATCCGCCACCGGCGGTGGCTAGAAAACCAAACTACCAAGCGTGGTACGGGATTATTGCTTCGCTACCTCGGACGAGCGCAGCGTCAGAATGCTCACCAAAAGCTGCTGCTGTACTTGAATAAAGAGTTCTTTTTTTATGTTCTGATACATCGTTCCATCGACACGGTATTCCAGTAGCTCGTATAAGGGTGCTGCCTTTTGGTGGCGTTGTGAACATAATCAGCAATAATGTTCCTCACATTTAGCGAACGTTCGCAGTTGGACTGAAATTTCACGCAATTCACAGGTTACAGGAAATTACCGTTAGATACCTCCTGATTGCCTTTACTGCGATAATTAAGAAAATACTTCTGGATTTAATATGTTACGTCTATTGACTATTGAAATACTGTCAGCGGTAGCTTCTGGCAGCTGCTCCAGCATAATGGTACAAAAAAAAATTGCCAGATCCCACGTACAGTGGGAATCGATGATATGCGAAGCACGAATGAGAAATGTTGATATGTCACTTCAAAATCAGCACGACGGTACAAGATGGAGGTAAATGATGCCGTGCATGACTTACGTGTCATTATTATCATCTTTTGATATGTCGTTTACCTTCGGCATCTATTCGCGTCACGTGATACCAAATTTAGTATATTTGGAGCTACGAAACGGCTGCGAGCACGCTATGAGCGTAGTATGCTGTCGTATTCTTAAATGACACGCTTGCCAGCATTACCATGTTTGCACCAGTCACATATTTTTGTCATTCATTGACGTCACGTAACACCAAGTTTGGTATATGTGGAGTTAGCAAAATGGCCACGAGCGCATCATGCGGAGCCCAATATACTCCAAGGTAGCGTTGATGCGTGCGCACACTGGGCACAGCGACCCTACGTTAGCAAAACTTGAGCACTCTGACGCCAGACGCTACGGGTGCGACAAACGTCCATCGGCGCGACCCGATGGCAACCGGTGCAAATTGCGACATGCTGCATTTCGCGCCAATGCGTTACCCCGACAACACTGCGTCTCTATCTTTTCGTGACAAAGGGGCGTTGGACGTGCTGAAACGCGCTTGCGCCAAATCAACGCAGCACAGCGCGCGTGCTGGTATATGTCAAGACCAGTGCCTGGCATGGCAACGCTGGTGTGACGCGTCGAATTGAACGCCAGTGAGCACGCGCACCACGTCACGTCGAAATGTATTAGCGCCTTGACTGTGGTATTTAGCCATGTTTTCACATGACACATATGTCATGATTATCATGTTTGCACCAGTCACATGCCTTCGTCATCCATTCACGCCTCTGATACTGACGCTACTGGGGGAGCCTTGGGAAGCCGTCCTCGCCCGACCTGACCTGAAGACCCAAAGGGGTTTCCTGGATCAAGCCAGTCGAGCTGCAGCGGCCACTAATGTCCTGGAAGGGGGAAACCACCCTTGAGGTTCTCTCCTCCCTTTTTGCTTTTTTTTCATAAATAAAAATGTATCATAATTATCATCACGTCCCATAATACCAAATTCGATATATGTGACGCTAGCGAAACGGCCGCGAGCACATCACGAGCGCGGCACGTAGTCATGTTGATACGTGACACGCATGCCATGATTTTCATGTAAGGGTCAGTCGCTTGTGTTGGGCATGCATTCATGTCATACCATACCTGTTTTTCAACATGCCATGTAAAAAAAAAACCACCGCAAGAGCTGCAGGATTATGAAATGTAAATCCAGACATTCATGACATACATGTCATGATTTTCATGTTATCACTAGTCAAATATGTCTTCATACAGTCATGCTATGCCAAACCACGTTTGGTGTCGATACCATCACCGAAATGGCCGAGAGCTAAAAGTCGTAGGTGGATAGATAGATAGATAGATAGATAGATAGATAGATAGATAGATAGATAGATAGATAGATAGATAGATAGATAGATAGATAGATAGATAGATAGATAGATAGATAGATAGATAGACAGATAGATAGACAGATAGATAAATAGATAGATAGATAGATATAGATAGATAGATAGATAGATAGATAGATAGATAGATAGATAGATAGATAGATAGATAGATAGATAGATAGATAGATAGATAGATAGATAGATACTTGTTTTAAAATATTGTCTTAGTTTTTTTCACGTACCGCTGCCGCTGCTTTACAGAGAACACTTGTGCTCGATAGTTAAGGCATGATGTATGTCATGAACCCAATCAACCCCCTGTGCCAGAAAGCATTATAGAAGTTTTTCCTAGAATGCTTATATTTTCATGCCCAAACAGCCGTTCCGGTACAACGCGTTGCGAATTCGTACCTGTTGTCACGTGCATGCTAGTGCACCTGTAGCCACGTCATCCACATATCCCCATCATAGTGCGAGATTTCAAGAGCGTTTCAACATTGCCGGCTGGCTCCTTACGACACAACAGGGCAGAACGGTTTCCAGCTGTCCAGCCCGTGACATTCAAAAGTGTGCCGGAGAGCTTTCAAAATGTCTCGGGTGTCGCAGGTGAGCGTTACTTTCTTACACTATTTTGTGGAATACTCTAAAAGGAAGATAAATTCAGGCGATGACAAAGGCTACAATGAATGAGAAATTTTCGAACGGAGAATGTCACGGAAGCCCAAACTTCAACGAGTAGTCTTGTTTTTTTCTCAACTCACAGAGGCCTTGAGGAAGACAAGTCTGCTTCTTTATTCGTTGGCTTCAGTGACATTTTTTGTTAAATGATTTCTCATCACTGGGAAAATAGGGTCATTCTCGTTTTGTGAGACGTGAAGTTGGCGGATATTGTTATGTGAAGCCAGTTCAACAAGAGTGATAACGAAGAATGCGTTCTTACGTATACCTTATGTCTACTGGTGATGGGGACATGAATAGCACTTTAAAAACAAGAGCTTGGAGACTGTCCTCGGCTGTGCTCATTCTCTGGCTACAATTACTTCCCCACCCCGCCGCCCCTTTAATTGTTTCCTAACACTCTGAATGCTGAACCACAAGCACGGTACTCGTCATTGGCCAAAGTTTCTTTATTCCTTTGTTCAAAGGTAATTCAGGTGAAAGCTCCTTCGTTAATTATTGAGGCATTGAATACACATTAGCTCTTCGCGAGTTTAAGCAACTGGAAATTGAATGGCAGCATTATTCCTCTGGCTTCATCCGCTGACAGGGCGTTACCGGTGCGCCTAATCGAAATTGCTAACGTTTATTATGAAGTGGGTAAAGTATATCGCTGTGACTAATAGCATCCTATTGCTCAGTAATAAGCTTGTTCAGCCTGAAGTGTCAAGTCAACATTTTCCTAACGGAAGTGTCAGCCTGAAGTGTCAGCCTGAAGTGTTCAGCCTGAAGTGTCAAGTCAATTTGAAGTGTCAAGTCAACATTTTCTACTAACGGCACCAGATCTTCATATTCTTCGGCAGAGTGGCTCAGCCGCTAGTTCTAGCCACCACTCGAGAGGATTCTCAGCGCAAATGGAGTAGCGTCGATTAAGACATACACGCCTGCAAGCTATACTAGTTCGTATGTAAAGGCAGTACCACGATCTGTGAGGACGACTGTGGGAGCGCTATGGTGGAGAACGATGTTCTTGATAAAAAAAGTCAGCCACATCGGAAGCAGTTGCTCGCTGGGCGGCTTGTGTTTCACAGTATCTGGTCAAGTAGTCGGTGGCAACCACAATCCAGTGGTTACCAGCGGTATACTTTGGAAATGGGCCGAGTAAATCTATGCCGACCTTATCAAAAGGTGCGTGAGGGGGCCGCAAAGGCTGTAGCAGACCAGCTGGTTTCGTCGTTGGATTTTTGCGGCGCTGGAAGGCTGTGCTTGTCTTGACGTACTGCCGGACGGTTTTTGTAAGTTTCCGCCAGTAGTATTTATCCTTCATCCGCGCCAGAGTACGGGCGAAGCCAAGATGCCCTCACGATGGCTTGTCGTGACAAGCACGCAAAATATCATCATGGAGAGAAGCAGGAACGACGAGGAGGTAAACAGTTTTCGTTGGATGAAAGTTGGGCTTGTAGAGAATGTCGTGGCGTAGACAGAAAAATGACAAATCACGCGCAAACTGACGGGGGGGTTGTGGGTGACGTCCCTCAAGATATTCGATCAGTGGTTGTTGTTCTGAGTCTGCGTTGCTGCTCAGCCACATTTAGTGATGCGAGAATAGCAAGGCAGCTGAAGTCATCATCCTTGTCTTCTGCAGCGATCTCGACGGGTGCGCGGGAAAGACGGTCAGCGTCGGCCAGACTTGTGAACCATCGCTATATCGAATTCCTTTAACCAAAGGCTCCATCTTGCGAGACGGCCCGAAGAATGTTTCAGATTCACTAGCCAGCAGAGAAAGTGGTGGGCACTGACGATTCGGAAGAGGCGTCCGTACAAGTAGGGCCTGAATTTCGTAATGGTCCATACAACCGCCAGGCATTCTTTTTCAGTCGTCGAGTAGTTCTTCGCAGATGACAACGTGCGGCTATGTAGGTGATGACGCGTTCCACGCCATATTGATATTTCACGAGAATAGCTCCGAGGCCAAGGTTACTCGTGTCAGTGCGGACTTCTGTGTCTGCTTCGGTGTCGAAGTGACCAAGGATCGGCGGCATTTCCAGGCGTGGCTGAAGGTAGCGGAAAGCGTCGAATTGTTTAGGACGCCAGACGAAGGTGACGTCGTCCTTGACGAGTTGTTGTACAGGGTCAGTGGTTTTTGAAAAATTTGGTATGAAGCGGCGGGAATAAGCACAAAAGCCCAGAAAGTGGCATACATCATGCTTTCTTCTCAGTATCGGGAACACAGCAACTACCATAGCCTTCTTAGGGTCGGGGCGAACACCACTGCTGCTGACACTGTGGCCAAGAAATTTTAGTTCCTCGTATTCAAAATAACATTTTTGCGGTTTTAGAGAGAGGCCGGCAGTGCGAATAGCCAGAAGAACAGCCTCAAGCCACTCAATGTTTTGCTCAAAAGTCGTAGAAAAAAATCGCACCACATCCACGGAGTGAATGATGGAGAGTGGGGCACAGCATCCGTCCGTCCATTTGTTCTTGCTTCCGTCCGTCCATGCGTCCATATGTGTGACCGTTCGTGCGTTCATTCGCCCGCCCGTGCGTGCACCTGTTCGTGCGTCCGCACGTCCATCTATGCGTCCGACCCTGCGCTCGTCCATGCATGCGCCCCTGCGTCCGTCCATGCGTCCATCGGTCGGTGCAGCCATCTGTGAGTCCGTCCATGCATTTGCCTGTGTGTCCGTTCGTCCATCTATTCAACACTCCAAGTACCACCATCTCACATCTTTTCATCGTATATTCCGCATTTGCACCGCCATCCAGCGTACATTTCAAGGACTAAACGAGAGGTGGCACACGCACACTTTATTACGGCTTGCGCTTCGTGTCTACTTCCTACCTTTAACCACCTCGAGTTCATGATATATACTAGTTCACTGTATTCATGGCACTGCGGCCCAATGCTCGCTAAACCTTTCTAAAACCAAGCAGGTTATGCCCAGCGAGTATAACGTAACAACCCTTTCTTGTCAGATAGTGCTCAATGTACATGCCAATGGCTGCTAAGGGGGAATGAGAGATAGGAAAATTCGGCTTTTAGTTAACGCGCACGCTGCGAATTTTTATTGTTCAACAACGCACAGAAAAAATGTCTCATCGGCACCACCTTGGAGGTCAAAATGTAAGACTGGTTACACACTACGACTACTACTACGACTACGAGGGAAGAACGGGTGCCGCTATAAGGAGCTTCGCTCCTAAGACGACTACATCGTCTAAACACACTAAACAAGAGTGCCACTTAGGTCACATAAAACTGTGTCCATCATTCGTTGAAATTTGGCTGGAGAGGAGCACAGGCCAAAAGGGAGAACATTAAATTCATCTGAGACCGTCAGGTGTCATAAACGCTGTTTTTTTTCTCGGTCCCGTTCATCTACTTCAATCTGCGAATATCACTACGGATATCTATGGAAGAGAAGTAATGGGCGTGTCGCAAGCGATTCAAGGAGTCATCAATGCGATGAAGGGGATATACGTCTTTTTTTCGTTATCTTGTTCAGTTTCGGGTAGTCGACGCAGAATCGTAGTGAACCATCTTTCTTTTTAACCAGAACAACTGGTGACGCCAGAAGACTAGTCGATGGTTGAATTACGTCGTCGTCAAGCATTTGTTTCACTTTATGACGGATGGCATCCTGCGTCTTCTGCGACACGCGGTAAGCATGTTGGCGCACGGGTTATACGTTGGGCTCAGTGATAATCCTGTGCTTCATTAGAGGGTTTTGCCGGACTTTCGACGTAGTGGCAAAACAGTCACTAAAGGATGAGAGGAGACTGGCGGTTGACATTGAGGCGACTAGTCACGTCAGTATCGCAGCTGTTATCATTCGAGATAGTCGTAAGCAAGGGAAAGGCGTCCAAATCATCCAATGCCTTCAAGTAAGCTATGGTTGTGCGTTTCGCAAAATGCCTGTATTCGCCACCGAAGTTCGTAACGAAAAGCGCAGTCTTGCCACTTCGGAGTTGAACAACACTTCGAGCAATGGCGACTTCCCGATCAAGCAATAACGTCAGGTTACTTTCGGTGATGCCCGTAATTGACTGCTCCCGTGGACACTTAACAAGCACGAACATACTACTGCGAGGTGGCAACGTGACGCAATCATCAACTACGCGTAAGGCGACGCCGTGATGTTCGTTCTCGATGTCGGAATCTGGAGAAACACATTAGGCAAAACTGAAAAACAAATCACGCAGAATAATTATCGCTCCATATTCTTGCAGAAAATTCGTGCCTAGATTGACCGGCCGAGAACAATTGGTCAGTACAAGGAATGACGCTACAAAAGCCGACGCACAAATCTCAAGTCCGGTGGTGCACCTTCCTATAGGGGATACGAGGTGTCCTCCAGCGGTGATTAGTTGAGGGCCGTCCCACGTTGTCAGCACCTTTTGTAGACGGGTGGCCAATGAAGCACTCATCACCGAGTAATCGGCTCCCGTGTTAGCAAGCGCAGTCACCGGATAACAGTCGACGGAAATGGTAATGGCGGCGGACGTTCTGTTGGCAGTTTCAGAAGCAGGCTTTAACGGAACGTCGTAAGGCAGCGGCGGAGGGTATTTTTCGGTTCGCGTGACAGCGGCCTTCCCTCTGGAGGTCACCGTTTTCAATTTCCCCGGCGTGGGCTTGCGCCACTGATACCAGGGGACCCAAAGGTGGGTCGGGCGTGGTGATGATGACCGTGACTGTCGTCACGGCGGGAAAGGAGCATGATGGCTACCTTCCAAATAATCCGTAATGTTTTGCGGGCGCTAACCATAGCGTGCACAATGGGCATCTGGGTGGAATCCGCGTAGGCCTATTCGTCGGTAGTAACAGCCATGGTACATGTGTCCAACTTCGCCACAATGGTAGAACAAAGGACGATTGTCGGGTACACGCCAGACGGTGGACTTCCACGGGCCAGGACGAAAATCAGCCTAAGAAGGCGGGCGATAGGCTTGACTTGGAAAGCGTCTGGGGGTCCCAGCAGGTGGATGAGCGAAATGTGCCGTAGACGGCGTAAAGACGCGTAGGGCATCCGCGTAAGAAAGCGTGGGAGGTTCGAGTTGCGATGGTGATGAGGAATGAACGAACTGCCTGATTTCGTTACGAACGACGTCCGTAAGAGAAGCGCTACTGGGAGGGGACGCTGCATGAGATTTCCGAAGTTCTTCGCGTACAACCTGCCGAGTGAGTTCTGTGAGGACCTTCGTGTTATCACCTCTTGATACAAGCAAGCACGCAGCGGACATGGCCGGTTGACGCTCATACTGCGACAATTGCTGCCGAAGCATGCACTCCATAATTGTGGCCTCACGTTTGAACTCCGACGCAGTCGTGGGAGGGTTGCGTGCAAGGCCCGCGAAAAGTTGCTCTTTTACGCCTCACACTAGCAGGCGCACCTTCTTGTCTTCTGGCATGTGGGGGTCAGCACGTTGAAACAATCACGACATCTCTTCGACAAACATGGCGACGCTCTAGTTCGGCATTTTAAACCGCTATGAAAGTGCCTGCTCCGCTCTGTCCTTCCGTACGCGGTTACTGAACGCCTCGCGAAGCTGCCAATGGAATTCCTGCCAACTTGTGAATGAGGTTTCGTGGTTCTCGTACCACACTCTTGCCATGTCTAAGAGGGAGATATACACGTTTTTCAACTAACGGCGATAGTCCCAGTCGTTGATGGCCGCAACCCGGTCGAAATAGTCAAGCCAGTCTTCGACACCCTCACCTGCATCACCGTGGTATGGGTTGGGAGTGCGAGGCGTGTTGATGACACAGGATACGCTAGCGAATGGGTCATGCTCGGTTTGGTTTGCGGACGTGGCAAACATTGTCCTCCTGGAACTTGGCAAAGGCCCGTACTGTGGTGGTAGTCCTTGAAGACGGCGACTGCTTCAATGGATATCAGCCGACCCTGGTGCCCTTGCGGTGGTTGCTTTTGGTTCAGGACCAGCAGGCATAAGACGTTGCGCTACAGTACCCAGCACCTCCACCACAAGAAGAAACGATAGACAGGAACTCGAAGTGGACGACTGTTTACTAAGCCACAGCAGCCATTCACTTCTTCGAACACTGCGTGGTAATGTGTGTGTGTGTGTGTGTGTGTGTGTGTGTGTGTGTGTGTGTGTGTGTGTGTGTGTGCGTGCGCGTGTGTGTGTGTGTGCGCGTGTGTGTGTATGTGTGTGTGTGTGTGTGTGTGTGTGTGTGTGTGTGTGTGTGTGTGTGTGTGTGTGTGTGTGTGTGTGTGTGTGTGTGTGTGTGTGTGTGTGTGTGTGTGTGTGTGTGTGCGCGCACTGTCATTGTATCCCGTCCCTTGTGCTGGAGTTTTCTTTTTGCACCACCATATTGAAACTACAAAACTGAGGAAGAAAAGGAGCGACTTAAGTAGCATTCGTTCGCAATGCAAGTTCATTAAAACACGATTTTTGGTACATATAGAAAGTCCTTCAATAAGCGCTGCATAATGCATCGTACATAAACTCACTAGCCGCATTTTATCGTGAGTCATGCTTCGACAATCTCACGTGCATTGGTTTCAGCTGCAGCTAGTAACCATTCGTTTTACTAGAGAGTGAGCCACTTTTTTCATTTTGCGCTTTATGCCGCTTTGTCTCCCGGTGACTACAAGCATGTAATATTTAAAAAAAAGTACTTGCGATATTATGCGAGTGCACATGTGGTGCCGAGGGAAGCTTGCGTTCTTCCCCTCATGCAACACCTGGGGCACTCGTGCTACAGCATTTGTCTCGTCCATCTTGCTCTACTCTTTCGAGCCGCTTACGTGAAATCACCCGCACCACTTTATGTATCAGTACTCTGCTACACATATTTTTCGAATGGTGAGCCATATGAAGCATTTCGAATGACAAGTCAAATCACTTGTTTTGCGACTGCGGATACATCTTAGCTTTAAGAATTGACATGTGGGTTTTAACGTCCCAAAACCAGCACATGATTATGAGAGACGCCGTAGAGGAGGACTCCGGATATTTCGACCCCCTTGGGTTCTTTAACGTGCACCCAAATCTGAGTACACGGGCCTACAACATTTCCGCCTCCATCGGAAATGCAGCCGCCACAGCCGGGATTAGATTTCGTGACCTGCGGGTCAGCAGCCGAGTACCTTAGCCACTATACCACCGCGGCGGGGCTTAGGTTTAAAAACCCGATCGAATAAAAATTAAGAAAAAATTACTTGGTGACAATTCCGCTGTTTCGCATAAGAAAATCATTCAACAGATAGTTAAATAAAAAGAAGCACAGATATAATTATTTTTCGTTCTTAAGGATAGCGTGAAAATTATGACATAAAGCTTAACTAATTGAAGTGGACGAAATATCGATACTACATCTTAGTGCGATCCAAACCCACAACCTTCAAATTAAGTATGTCCTGTTTTACCAAGAGAGCGACAACTTATACGAAAACACCGTTTTTATAGGTATCGAGAACGTTAGTTACAAAAACGTTTAGCGTCAATCCAGACACTCACGCCCCAATTTGTGCTTTCCACAGCATCCCCAAGTAACATACTTTGACCAGCTATTTCTAATGCAACCTGTAGCACTACATATTATCAGTTTTATCGTGTCTACAAATACAACCCAGCACCTGCAAGTCCAGTCTATTTTGGTTTTGTACGCACAGGTGCCATTCTCTGTATCTCAGGAAGACGTATGTCGATCATTAAAATTAGGCATTGACTACAATGAATAATTAACCAACTATACTGAGGTTTACACTTGAAAAGAGGGGTAGCTGGCGGCTACTTGCGTAAATGTTAACAGCATTTTCCTTCGTTGCATATTTTTCGGCCAATAGATTTATTCGAGAGATCAGCATGGGTATTCTGTCCATTACTGTCATACTGAACTTTTTCTGATGCAAAGAACGTTCTTGCTTCGGGGAGCCATAGCCGCTGACGGCCAACTATGCGACCGACCTTATGACATTACAATACCTCCTGCCGTGGCACAGATGTTGCTACGATTTCATGCGTCTGACCGATTCACCCCATGAACCAACGCTGGAATGGCTGCGGTCGTGGTAATTCTGTCATAAACACCTACCTGTCATAAACTGTCATAAACACCTACCTAACGTATTGGGAAATTAGCAAAGTAATACTGCCACACGCACGAGCGTTTTTGAAGTTTTGAGATACGCCTGTTCTTTTTTTTTTTTGCATCATATGTACAGGTTTCGTCTCAACGGTCATATACCCTGATTTGCGTGAGATTCTCGAGTGATCTGCCGGCCCGACACAAACAATAACTTTCACTACGCGTGGGACCACCGCATAGCAACCATTCGCGCACAAACGCCAGATTGTCGCAATAAACTCTTTCGATTATGCACTCAGCGACGTGACCCAAGTAATATTTAAACAACCTTCCATTTGATGAATCGACGGAGGGTATCGCCCGTCACTTCCACGTAAAAAACTGCAAGGAAAATAATTTATGAGGTGGCTATCTAAACTGGTAAGTATAAACGCGACAGAATCATTGTTACGGTTCTGCAAGAAGACAGAATCTGGCTGCAAGAAGAATTTCCCCACACAACCTAAACCACCCTTAAGCTCAATATTTGGGTGAAATGTAGCCCCAATATAAATCCAAGAGAAACATGAAAGTGAACGTGTTGAGTGAGCAATTACACGAAAAAATAGACGCCACAGCATTGGCGGTATTCTAGGCGAGTGCATTCACTATATTATGCGACATTCGATGCTGCACATGAGAGCGAGGTTTGGCACACCGTTGACGGCACTGTCCACAGATACAGCCTGCGATACTTCGGTGCCGCAGGCAGGGCTTAACAATTCATGTTCTTTTATGTAAAGTTTACGTCACCCAACACCAACACCCAACAACACATAGATACACGCATTTCTACGATACAAGTAACACTATAGAGAAAGGGAAGCCCTCATATTTCCTAAGGAAGTACCGAAGAACTACTCAACCTGAAATAATGTAAATTTAATGGTCTTGTGTCTAAAACTGACATGAGTATGCGCCAATGATTGTGTTGTGTTCAAGCAGAGGCGTGTTCTTGCTTTACACACCGTTCGGAATACGACTGCCATGGGCAGGAACAAAATCTGCCTTAAGAATTAGCAGTGCTACATAAAGCTTTTCACCCCTATCACACTGCCTACCACCGAGCGCGCGATTGTGAAAAAGCGACAGGAAGCTTTTCATTGTTTTACTTTTCATTGTTTTTCATTGTTTTACTGTTTTCGTCACATTCATCAGCAGCTTGAAACAAGCTCAAATCGAACGAAAACAGCGGTTCAGCACACGAAGCAAGCCCATTATTATGTAAGCGCGCTGCGGCGCGCATTGAAGAATTCGCGCCGTGACGTCACTCAAGCCTCCCGGCAGGTAATTTGATTAGATTGATTTGTGGGATTTAACGTCCCAAAACCACTATATATTTATGAGAGACGCCGTAGTGAGGGGCTCCGGAAATTTTGACCACCTGGGGTTCTTTAACGTGCCCCCAAATCTGAATACACGAGCCTACAGCATTTCCGCCTCCATCTAAAATGGAGCCGCCACAGCCGGGATTTGATCCCGTGACCAGCGGGTCAGCAGCCGAGTACCTTAGCCACTATACCTCTGCCAGGTGGTGTTCACCCACTCCGGGCTTATAGATAACAAAGTGAACGCAAGGAGCCGGGCGACGCAAGAGGGAAGATAAACTTTAATAGCCTGGTCAATGAACTTACCTACCCAATGTTTTATCGAGTTTGAGCACGCCAAGGCCAAGCGTGCTCTTTGCTATCATCTGCCCCACAGCGGCCGGAATCACCGATGGACCACCATTATCTCTTCCCTCTCCGATGTCAAGACAGGGTAGGGATGGCGCTGGTCGCGCTGGTTGGGTTTGTTCTTCTATTCCGGCAAGTGGTGCATTCCTGTCTCACTAGCGTTGGTCCTGGCGAGGCGCATACCACTGACTCGCAAATGTCGAACGCGCCGTAGCGCACACAAGGCTGAAGTATCCGCATTGTAATCCTGATCCTCGCTGACAACCATTGGCGGCTGTAGGCAAGGAGGCCGTTTAGCGAAACTCGCACAATGGCCGACACTTCACGCAGCGCTCAACGAGTCCTCGCATGCCTGGATATTGCAGTCTAAGCGATGGTCTAGATCATGCTGAGCTTTTTTTTTTTTTCATTGCAGTTGCTGTTTAAAATGTTCCAACCGTCCTTCCCATCTCACTTCATGAAGACACCGTCTTTAGCGTAACTGTGTTCGTCATTATCTTCGCCCGGTCCAAACGTATCAACCACTCGATTCTCTCCGCCCACCAAGGTTTTTTTCACTCTCTTTCACGTCGTCGCCTCTATTCTTGGCATCGTCCTCTCATTCATTTCGTTGCTGTGGCTGTCTTGCCACTGCCACCTTCATCGTGCATGATCTCGTCTTTTTTTGCCCTTGGTGGCACCGTCAGCTGCTCTTTCTCGGTTTTTATCGAAGTCTTCACCACATTAGCCCTTCTCAAATTCACTCAACTTGATGACCTCCCTCATCGGCAGCCTCAACAATTTCAGTCTCGGCAAGCATGGAATCTCCCTAGCCAGCGTTGTTGCGGCTCTCCTCATTTGTCTTCTTGTCTCATGGCGATGGCAAGTGGCCTTCATGGTAGTCAACATCAAGACGCAGCGCCTTCCACGTACCGTCTTTCCATTGGCAAAGCTCAACAGAGTTAGAGATTGGTCTAGTGGGTATCTTTCTTCAATAACCAGCACATAAACGACAACAGACACGAAGGTGAATGGAGACAAGCACTCCTTCGATGCCGTTTATCACGTGCTGCGAATTCACCGGTGGCTGATAACGTCCTCTCCGCTTCCCGTTGGTAATGGCTGCACGCCGATGGCCGTGTGGTAGGCCGCAATGTGAACACTGAGGCGCAGCAGGGCCTCGAGAATGCATTGTACATCTGTGTTCATCGCTTATTAAAGACGATAGTCTCTCTTGGGGACCTTCGACGCAAAAACTTTCTGTCTGTCTGTCTGTCTGTCTGTCTGTCTGTCTGTCTGTCTGCCTGCCTGTACATTTGTGTGTTTGAACACCATTACCGCGAACCGGGTACTTTAAACAGCACCAGCCAAATCCCCGAACGGCCAACCCCAACCGCAGCACCCACCTATGTGGCTCAAGGATCAGCGTTCATACGTGTGCGATTGTCAATTAAGAAGCAATTATTTGGCATATCTGAGGCACCATAATAGCACGTATATATTCTGCACGTTCGTCGTTTACTAGAAAAGACATACATAAAAAATTCTAAAGACCGTAGCGCTTATCACGCTGCGCTGACCATGCAACGCTTGCACGGAAAGGCGAGTGTTTCAAACGCTTTGCTAAGGCGAGATGGTGGTGGCACCTACCCGTCACCTCGCATTCTACAGCTTATCACCACTAAGGCGGGCGCGCACGGCCACGCGCTTTGTTTTAAAAAAAACTGCCAGATGGCGCTCATGTCTCACGTTCGACGTGACTTGATGTGCTCGTTCGCCTATGCTGCATGCTCGAAGCAGTCCAACGCAGCGTCTTCGGAATACCATTCACCGATTTTGTTGCGCAGAACATCAAATAAATGTTTTGTTTACTCTCTCCACACGCAACACTATCGTCTTTCGACGACATTTGCAGATTACATACAGATACGGGCCACTTTCTTACTGAGAGATCAGCCCTTGCCGTTCTGCAAGAAACCTAGCAAGAAGAAAGGAGTAGAAAGGGGAGAAGGCAGGGATGTTAAACCGACAATAGTCTGCTTAGGTACCGTATACACCAGGAAAAAAGGAGAATGTGAGTGGAAAGATGAAGAGACGCAAAGAGCCAGTCGGAGCCAGAGAACCAACCTCTTTTAATACTCAGGCCGTGGGTGCAAGGTCTCCTGACCGCCTCGTGAACAGTGTACTCGCAGAAACTGAACATAACCTCCATTTATAAGGTGTCAAATAAATGATTTTTTTCCTCTTCCTTTTCCCGCCTTTTGGTCAAGCGTGAGTTCACCTCGCCCCAGCATGCTCTTCGTTATGACCTGCCTCGCAGCCGTCGGAAATAGCCAGCGCCCTCACAAAACACACCTGTACTTACTCAGCAAACTGTGTGCCTCAAAAGAATTTGTTTATGGTCTAGTACCTTAGTTTCCCACAATATTTACTACAGAATAGAGGCGTAGCTAGAATTTTTTTTTTTGGGGGGGGGGGGGGGGACTGTATTCCCTGCACTTTCCACCTTTGTCTATGGCCCTTCAAGAAGCAAACGCAGCATTCCGATCCTTCAACCACCATGGGAGTGATCTTTATTACATGCAGTTGCCTTGTCGTCGTGTTTGTGGCTTCGAACACATTTGCGTCGTAGGTTATTGCTGTGTTTCTGGTTTTGTTTCGGGATGAAAGAATGACTGATTGTAAACCTCGGAATGGATTTGAATTGATCCGTCTAAAAGGCTCAAGGCCACGAGGTGGATGTGCAGAATTTTATTGTGCCACATTGCGAATGCAGGCTGGAGGAATATGAATGCAACACGAAGCTAAAAAAATTGTGTTTATAGAAATCAAGGTACTACCCATCATTTCTATGCGGACTTAAGCAGAAATAAATTTTCCTTGAGTGTGCTGTATTGAAACACTGTGCTGAATACCTTATGTGCAACATAGCTTTATTTCCGCAAGTTTGATGCTCACGTTTGATTGACCATACTTAACAACCAGCTTCTTGTATCTCCTTTTTCCGGTAGAGAATTACGTACTTATTGGCCTTACTGCTAAATGGTAAGTACGTGCTTAAACTTTCGCATCGCTTGTATAATTTGCTGGTATGATAGCGCTTTTGAAGGCACCAATGATTGCATATCTGAATTCTTAGTACCTGTGTGCTCATATTATCACTGCGAATCCTCCCAGCCATTCATAACCGAGACAGTAAAATCAGTGTCTCAAAGGCAGCACTATTTTTGGCTTGACAATGTGAATTCCAAGTCACTGGTATTATGCACTACTATATGTATTACGATATAAACAAAAGCTTGATTGTTATGATTATTAGGCGCATGACACATTTTGACACACGCGCAGAGGCCTTCAGTGACAAGCACTTCCGTATAATCTCAGTATCCTTATTGGTAATAGCTGTACGAAATCTTAACATCATCAAAAACGATGACTTGATGAAAATTGTAGTCCATGTCAGTTCTCGTAAAGACTAAGTTGTGCAACAAGAAGAACGGGACACAGAAAAAAAGACACGTTGCCAATAACCATGGTACTGTGTATCTGGGCGCTCTTTATCAAACTAGCACTTAATATATTTATTTTGTATATATACGTGGGCCGACCTCATCGGGGCATGTCAATTCCCCCTTCATCACTCCGTATGAGAGTAGTAGCCTAAGTGATTGCTATTAGCTTAGGACATGGCTGGTTTCTTAAGTTGTATTCACAACGCGGTAGTACTGTTCCTTATAAATTTTGGGTCCAGTCTCACTGGCTGACTACTATTCAAAATATATCTAAAGCTTAGCTATAAAGCAGCAAAATCGCTAGTTGAAAGAATTTAATGGCACAATCACTACAACTCGCGCGTTCGTGATCAAAGTACTGGTGTTCTAGTTGCGTGCAGTTCGGCTCATCGGAGGAAAGTAATTGAACCCTATCTATGAACCAAAGAGCTTTCCCAATAAGCACCGTGGCGTATCTAAGCACGTATCTTCTACAGGGTTCACAGTGATTTCTGCGGCATTGCTTCTTTACTGGACTTGGAGTGAAGCCTACGTCCGACAGCTACATTTCTCGTCATCGGAAACACTCTGGACGCAAGCAAATGATTGTGCTGGAGATGGTAAAGGTATTTTTGCAGGTTCAGTTTCACTTTATAATAATATTATTGTGGCATAAAAGTATAAACATTAGTCTACTGTGATATTTTTAGAGGGTGCCTGAAATTCACGAGTAAATAATAAATATTGGTTTTTGAAGTGATTGTATCCTGCAGAAAAGTTTGCAACCGTTTCCATTACGTGCGTTACCGGTAACACAGTCATAGGTGGACACCCTGATGATTTGAGCTATTAGATCTACAATATCCTGTCTTGCAGATGAGCAGACTGCGTAATGATCAAGCCCACTAGCCTGGGGCGTATCGAGTAGACATTATACAATCAAACTTGCCACAGACAAACCCACAAGATCTAAAAAATAGTCACGCAAAAAGCGGCATTGTTAAAAAGATGTGGTCGGCATTTCATATGTTTTTTGTACTAATGATACATATGTAACAATTGGTTCTTTTACATTTCGCTGTATTAGTTAAGGAACAGAGTCATCGAACAAACACAAGTGGAGGTTTTTGGGATGTTCTACACATGGAGATATTCCAAAATTTGGCATAAAATAGCCCTGCGGCTTTTATGTTGTGTAAAAGTCAAACCATGACAGAACCTGCTGGTGAAGTTGACACCCCAAATGGACCATGGAAAACAGCTATTTTATTGTTCCTGCTAGTGCCATGAAATAATAGGAATGACTGAAGTAGGGTTACGATTGTGTGGATTTGTGAAGGAGTGATGAACTGGTGTTGAAACTAGACGGAATAGCCATGTCATTTAACTTTATCGCGAACTTCATAGCGAAGTAGTCCAAAAGCCGTAATATAATTGGAGTTTTCGATATAAATAACACTAAAATTCTATTTTGAAGAAACAATGCCATGAAAATAACAGCACAATGTTTCGATCTAATTTCTCGTGCAAGCTTTCGATATGTTCCAAATAAATGGACACATTGTGACAAATACCATGCACCGACATACAAATAGTCCATATGGCACGTTCTCTTTACTTCCATTTTTACACCGAAAGCTGTTATGAGATTACAAGGGTCGCGTGTGCCGTAGCTCTCCGCTGCCACCACCGTCGGTCTCCGTAACCACTATCGCGCAAAAGAGGAAAAAAGTCAAGTAAATATCAACACCAAAGACACAGAATAACTTTAACCCAGGTCGCCTGCGTGCCAGCCCAGTATTTTACCACTGAGCCAAGAAGGTGCCTGAAATCGCCCAGCTAATTTGCCTTATTCAAGCTTGATGTAGGGAAAAGAATCGCGTTAATATGAGTAACAATGCATTTTAGATTAGCAAAAGAACACACACACACACGCACACAATGCGAATTGCGTAACGCGTAGGCCATCGAATGCTCCAACCATCCCCCCCCCCCCTCTTAGTACAAAATCTCTAGGTATATTTCTTCGTCTTTGTTGGTAACAGCACAAAAACGTTCCTTATACCTCTTTTTCAAAAATCGGTATATTACGAAAGTGACACGTGTTTTCCCTGAGGTAGTGAAGCATTTGCTGTGCCTTGTTTCACCATAAAGGTGTTGGATTGAATATTACGGTAACAAATTGCGATGTCATGCGAAGAATGCCAAGTAGCTCGAAACTTGCAGCACGCACCTGAAACAGAAAGTTTGAGGTGCGTGCTGCACAGGGCAAGCATACACAGGGTGAGCGGCGACTAACGACTGTCACAGCTCCACAGTTGTAGCTCACTGCTTAAATAAAATAAAAAATGCACAAAACGAACGCACAAGTAATCACAACACGAGCGCCAACAGCTGTCACAATTCTTACTTCTCCGTGTGTGAGCAGCAAGCTCCTTTCGTAAATGTGGCCTCGGCAGTGAGCGAAGTGACCTTCGTGCTTTCTTTAAGCATTGCAATTTCAAAACAAACTTGCGGTGGAAGCACAAGAGATACAAACCACCTGACTATGGAAATAAGCGCGCGAGAGAGAGAGCTATCACAACAGAGAACATTTTGAATGCAGATTTAACCTCGCGAAGAAAACAACTGAATGCAGGAACAACGCAACCTAGAAGTAACTACTTCGTAACTACGGAAGCGAAAAAACAAGGACAGAAAAGAGCACTGTTTCCATACTCCAGAAGAAAACAACGCGTTAGACACACAGGACGATCACAAAGGACGCGCAGACTTCCGATTGTGCTTATTTCGTAAAGGTACAGCATTTGCAAACTCGGACGAAGGGAAATCACACTGATAACCTTACACTGCGCAGAAATGTGGCAAGACCACTTGCACATTATAATCTTGGAAAGACCTAATATGCCCACCGAAGAAATCTTTACGTGATAAAGACAATGAGGGTGAACTAACACACGTGTCTCCTCTTTTTGCCATGAAGGCTGCCTCAATAGGCATTCTGCAGCACAATGGTCATCACAGTGCGAGTAGCGTAACGTGTGGACTGACGAATGCTCCAACACCCTCTCCCTCATACTACAAAAGCTTCAGGCATAATTATTTATCATCGTCAGCCACTGCATGAAAAATTGCAAAAAATTATTTAGAAGTGTGTAGCAGGTACCACACTTCTACAAAGAATGTCGAAGGATGCCACAGTGGATGCAAAAATTATGATGAATTATTATGAATACAGAAGTTATGATTATTAATGATGTAGCGGGTACTCTGCAAGTGTGCTTGTAGTAGTTAACCAAAACGTGCCTAAAGAGCGCTTGAAAGGCCGCTCTTCTAGCTTTCGCTGTGATTGTGCTGCACGTTCCGCGCAGACCTGGCAGTTTCCAGTTTAAGTTTTTATTAGTTACCAAGCATGGATCACATAACACATGTATACAGATGAGAATCCCAGAATATAAATACGGAAAACGGGACCCTCAGTTAAAAACTTCAACAAAAGTGAATTGAAAACAATTGGCAAACAATTAGCAGGTGGTAATAAGAAACTCATACAAGGCATAAGCACCAGCAACATGATAGAACTTTGTTATAGCCTCCTCTAAATTTCTCTTCACTTTGTTGCCTGTTAGTTCTCATTATTGCTGCGTCTAACAAAAGAAAAAGAGTACCTAAAATCTCTTTTTTTATTTATGCATACAGTTTATGGAGCTTGGATCGAATTCTTGCTAGGTATGTAGGAATTAAGTTAAGTATCTGACAAGGCCACTGCTGCGTTTGTTCACATCTCGAAACTGTGACAGTATGCAACAAAATGAACAACGCGATTCCGGATTCAAAAGCTTCTTGCGATCTTCATTCCTCGTGTAAACATTGAACCTGGTTTTCATTAAAGCTGTAGACGGAATTATGCTTGTATAGTTTCCATAATTCCCGCTTAGTTTCAGATAGTCAGATCAGGTTGAAGATATACATTTCACCTTCAATATTTTGCGTACCACTGTTAAGTTTTTCAATTTCACACCGGAACACGTGCTGGCACATGAGAATTAGAACTTGTGAGGAACATCAGCATAGATAGTGGGCAGCGTGTGCAGCGTGCCAGCTGCGTGTTTGTCAAAATACACGCTTCTTCACCTATCCGTATCTGCAGACGTGGCGCACTTTGTGTAGAGGTGCCTCGATACGCAACAACCGGCCGCTGATGGGACGCAT
This sequence comes from Rhipicephalus microplus, assembly GCF_013339725.1. Taxonomy (NCBI): domain Eukaryota; kingdom Metazoa; phylum Arthropoda; class Arachnida; order Ixodida; family Ixodidae; genus Rhipicephalus; species Rhipicephalus microplus. The sequence goes on along the minus strand of NC_051173.1, from coordinate 33,035,250 downwards.
AGCGGGCATTGACTTACATTACACAAATTTTTTGATATATTATATCTTCTCTGCAAATATTTTGAAAATTTGTTACCTTACCTGCCCAACAGAAGTTTAAAAGTGGTCAGAATATAGCGATGGTGCCTACCCTAAATTTTCATCAACAGACTGGGTCGTAAATTAGCCAATATGGTGCCATGTAACCATCAACTGGTTACTTAACGCTTAACGCTTATTATTGACGTAACGCTTCTCTGCGCCAAGCCATTCTTGCAAGCTTTGTTCACAGTCGCATAAGTACATGCTGCTATGGGGCGTTGGTGCAAGACGTTTGAAGATTACATGCATTTTGATTAAAGGGAGAGCGGGGATTCACCTTATAGCAGCAGAACCACCCTTATGTGTCAGCTGAAAGTAAGATAATAATAATAAGCGCGAATACCTTAGCAACAAAATGGTTTTTCTTTCCATGCATTATGCGCTCGGTGCCATAATAATGGTGACACGCCAATGTCATCACTTATATGCTGAGGAGTACTAAATTGAGAATACAGTGTATATTGTAGCTTTGGGAGCAATGTTTAGTGTACTGTAAACGTGTAAAGACCGGATATGCTTTTCAGCCATTAGGTTAGATCAAGTCACAGCAATTTCATGACCTAGAGTAGCCTATTAAGTCGCTCCAGGCTACTATGATGCAGACAAAGCTTGCATACCGTATTACCCTGGTGGTTATGGCTAGCACCCACGAAGTTTTCATTCAGCGCAAGCAGGTCCTGATTTATTTTACGGCTTGCGGCAACATGTTTCCACTCCGTGCAAACACAAACACAGCTCATTTGATCGAATTGTTGGGTTTAACGTCCCAAAATTACGATCTGATTATGAGGACGCCGTAGTGGAGGGCTCCGTAAATTTTGACCACCTGGGGTTCTTTAACGTGCACCCAAATCTGAGCAAACGGGCCTACAACATTTCCGCCTCCATAGGAAATGTAGCCGCCGCATCCGGGATTCAATCCCGCGACCTGCGGGTCAGCAGCCGAGTACTTTAGCCACTAGACCACCGCGGTGGGGCCACAAACACAGCTAGCAGAGCTCATGTTATAAACATCCCTTGTTTAGCGGCTTCCCCTGTAGAAGAAACTTTCGCTTTTGCGCAGATGTGTGCACTGCGCCAGCTGTACGGTTCATAATAAAGTTGTTTTCGCATGAGCTGGCTTTACCGTAGTATCGACATTCAGTCACCACAAATCAGCACATCCAGTGGTGCCGGATGTTTGAAGCTGCACAATGATATCGTCTAAAAGTCCTGCATGTGTCGTATAACATACGTATCTCATTGTGTTAACAATTTCAGGGAATCATTCAGTTATAAGTCATTGTACGGGCGAGTTTCTGTTTACCGGTGTCTGCGTCAACTCTTTTTCAATGCGGCTTCAAGGAAATTCACACTCGCTTACCAACTACTGTAATGTAATTTTTTTCCTTTTTATAACAACATTTTGCTCTGTGAAACATTAAACATGTAAGTATAGGTGTATATGGTAAGTCAGTTTTATGAAATCCTGAATTGTAGCTGAATGGCTGTGATTGAAAACTTGCTGTTCACCCATTTATAGCAAAAAACTACATAGGAAAGCCGATTTCCTCTTTTCGTAAATATAACTTACTGAGTGGCCTTTTAGCTTTTTGCGGCAAGCGGCTCTAGCAATTAATGTTTTCACGTGACCTTAAAGGAGAAAATTGCTAGTGTGTTTACTAACCGACGTTCATTCAAAAAACATTCGCAAAAATACATGATCTTTTTTACAAGTCAGAAGATACCGCATGATTTGCTAATGTAAATGATAAGTCATGGATGCGGAAAAGATCTTACGATAAAATAGTGGCCCTGAAGCTGACAGATTTGATTTATGCCATTGATGGTACCTTAAAATGAGAGAAAGAAATAAGCCAACGTAAGAACATAATTTTTTGCACAGTCAACCTTAAAATGAATTGTTTGAGATCGAGTTGATATTAGGATTTTATCAGTAGTAATTAGGTAATCTCCAGCTAAACCAATATATTGGACATTTCTAAAATGAAGCTTGTAAAGCACATTTTTTCGACCCGTGATTTACGTAACAACACATGCCTTCAAAGTATCACAGCTAAAAAATGATGTAAAAAGCTTCGGCATTGTATGAGCTGAACAGAAAAAACTTCTTCGACACTTGCAAAGCTTGCAAAATTGTTTGTGATGCAGATCGGCGATGGCCTCCTCAGTAACAGGTACGTCCGGTCCAAAGAGACGACAAAAGCGGCATCCTTCTTCGAGTTTAAAAGCAAGGGACGTCCTCTGGTTTGCATACATGGTCATAAATTTGTCGTTCATGAGTTAAACATCAAGGGAAATTCCCAGTATTGAGTGAAACTGCAGGGAGGGGGTCTAAAGTGACAAAGTATTGGCATTAGGTGCAGTTGTGTTCTTCCTCAAAGTAGACAAGACGCTTGAAACTAGTAATTATCGACCCGTTACTGAGAGTGTAACTATATCACAAACGCTTTATAGTGGCTACACAATCTTTTAGGCAGTGTCCATTTGCAGTTTAGAGGCACGATGACCTTACCATAATACGCATTTAGTCCGGTTCATTCAATATTGGAGATCTTTTGGTATTCTTACATCTATGTCGGAATGATCTCTGAAGATCGTTTGCGCTAATATGAATTTCAACTCGCCTGACACATGCTTCCACTATAAGGGGCCGAAAACTTGCGCTTCAATAGCAGCGAAATGTCAGTGGTTGAAACAGTGCTGAAGTCACTGACGGTTTTTTGTGTGACACCAACTACACAGTGTTCTACCGCTTCAATCACAGGCAGGGTGTTGCAACTCATACTTGGCGCGATGGCACATTTAATGCCAGGCCTTTCTTTACAAAGTTTAGAGATGTGTCAAACTTATCGGTCTAAGTCTTTTAAGTGTGAATACACTTTATGAGCGACCCCAAACCATCCACCGCCGTCGGCGGCATCCGCAGTCTTCTCTCTATCTTTAAAAGAAAGAGGACTTGGCGGGCCGCAGCGCGACGCTCTACCGAATAAGCCACGGACGCGACGCTGATATCGGTGTCAGTAACGCGCCTTATACCAACACCACCTAAATGAGCTTATCTAGGTGGTGTTGCTTATACCCCCTCCCCCTTCGCTCGGTCCTCCGCTCTCCTCGCTCGCTGAAGCTGCGCGCGCACCCCTCTCTCTCGCGCGCCCGCCTTCTCTCTCAGTCTCCCGTCGAGAGCGGGTCGTGAGGGGGAGTAAAGTTAAAATCCGTTGGCATTTACCGGTGAGTTAACGTAAACTCCCCCGTGTGATCAAATTGCGATTCCCAGGAACCATTACACCATAAAGGCACCATAGTGTGATAAATATATATAATAGTGCGAATGAATAAATACCCCTCATAGCATCACCCCGTGTATTCGCACTTAACCATGTTCACCCTCGGGGAAATGCTTGGGAGTTTTTTGTTTCATTTCTGTAATAGGGCTATAACAATATTATACCAGTGCTATAACATCTGATTTTGGCGTTATACAACCAGGTGTGATGACGTTTATTCGAGCCGAGAAGTCGCAGCGAGGTCGCAACGGAAAGTGGGCGTACGGCAAGTCTGGCAGAGGCGGCACGAACTCTCGCGCAAGCAGAGCACGGGCTTTTCGTTGTCTTCCGAAGGCGCATACGCGTTGGTGCGTATGCTCCACTACAATACCCCCGGGGTGAAGGGTAGCTATCCTGGCGACTCAGGGAGTAGGCACAATGAGGGGGTCGTAGTAGGGCTTGAGACGGTCGACGTGTACGGTCTCGCGTCCTCGACGGCGCAAATCTGGTGATTGTGTTAATGGCTCGATGATGTAATTCACCGGGGAGGTCGCGTCAATGACACGGTACGGACCATGGTACCGGGCCAGAAGTTTAGAAGACAGGCCAGGAACGTGCGGGGGCACCCAAAGCCACACAAGGGAGCCAGCACGAAATGTAGGAGCTATGCGGTGAGCGTCGTCGTGTCGAGTCTTTTGTAGACCTTGAGCCTCGCTTGTCAGAGACCGAGCCAACTGACGGCAGTCTTCAGCGTATCTGGCGACTTCCGAAAGCGGGGAGCACTCAGATGCATCATGGCGGTACGGTAGTATAGTGTCGAGGGGGTGGGAAGGTTCGCGGCCGTACAATAGAAAGAACGGAGAAAAACCGGTAGTCGCTTGCGTCGCGGTGTTATAAGCGAAGGTAACAAAGGGCAATACAGCGTCCCAGTTAGTGTGGTCGGAGGAGGTGTACATCCTCAGCATGTCGCCAAGTGTGCGGTTGAACCGCTCAGTAAGACCATTTGTCTGTGGATGGTATGCGGTAGATTTCCGGTGGATAATGCTGCATTCAGCGAGGATAGCTTGGATGACCTCCGACAGGAACACTCGACCCCTATCACTGAGTAATTCCCGCGGAGCACCATGGCGTAGAATGAGGCTGCGGAGAATGAAGAGTGCAACTTCGTGGGCGGTCGCTGCCGGTAGAGCTGCAGTCTCAGCGTAGCGTGTCAGATGATCGACTCCGACAATAATCCACCGGTTTCCAGAGCTACTATATGGGAGGGGGCCATAGAGGTCTATACCCACGCGGTCGAATGGGCGAGCCGGGCACGGGAGCGGCTGTAACATGCCAGTAAGGTGCCGCGGAGGTGTTTTGTTCTGTTGGCAAGTGGTGCAAGACTGAACGTATTTCTGCACAAAACGATACATTCCTCGCCAGTAATAGCGTTGGCGCAGCCTTTCGTAGGTTTTCAGGACACCTGCGTGAGCACTTTGGGGATCTGCATGGAAATTCATGCAGATGTCAGAGCGCATAATAGTTGGGACAGCAAGGAGCCACTTCCGACCACCAGGCGTGTAGTTGCGGCGGTACAGAATGTTGTCACGTAAGGAAAAGTGGGCTGCTTGCCGGCGCACCGCTCTCGTGGAAGGGACAGAAGATGGATCGGTAAGGTAGTCGACTAACAAGGCAAGGTATGGGTCTTTACGCTGCTCCGAAAGCATGTCAGTGCTGTCGAGTGGTGACAAGGTGGTAAAAGGGGGTGACAGAGAAGCCACATCTGGTGTTAATGGCGATCGGGAAAGTGCATCGGCGTCCGCATGCTTGCGACCGGAACGATATACGACACGGATGTCGTATTCCTGCAATCGAAGTGCCCAACGGCCCAGACGTCCGGACGGGTCTTTCAAGGTGGACAGCCAACATAGAGCGTGGTGGTCTGTGACCACGCCGAAAGGACGGCCGTAAAGGTACGGGCGAAACTTCGTAAGCGCCCAGATTATGGCCAAACACTCCTTCTCTGTCACGGAGTAATTCAATTCAGCCTTCTTAAGAGCGCGACTTGCATAAGCGACTACGTATTCGGTTTGGGTGCCTTTCCGTTGTGCCAAAACTGCACCAAGACCAACGCCGCTTGCATCAGTGTGAACTTCTGTGGCAGCAGTGGGGTCGTAGTGGCGAAGAATAGGTGGCGAGGTCAGCAGGCAGCGCAGCTGGTGAAATGCGTCGTCACATGCAGGTGACCATGCAGATATACCTTTGCTGTTGGAAAGCAGACTAGTCAGAGGTGCAATGATGGACGCGAAGTTGCGCACGAAGCGACGAAAGTAAGAGCAAAGACCAACGAAACTTCTTAGGGCTTTCAGTGATGTGGGCATTGGGAAGTCAGCGACAGCTCGAAGCTTATCGGGGTCCGGAAGAACACCGTCTCTTATGATGACGTGTCCCAAGATGGTTAGTTTGCGGGCTGCGAAGTGGCACTTCTTGGTGTTAAGTTGTAGGCCTGCAGAAGCTAGACACGTCAGAATCTCGTGGAGACGACGAAGATGTGTCGGGAAATCAGCTGAAAAGACTACGATGTCATCTAGGTAACACAAGCAAGTTTTCCACTTGTGGGCCTGCAATATGGTATCTATCATGCGTTCAAACGTCGCAGGCGCGTTGCAGAGCCCAAATGGCATGACTTTGAACTCATACAGGCCATCTGGCGTTACAAAGGCTGTTTTAGGGCGATCACATTCAGCCATTGGCACCTGCCAATACCCAGAACGCAGATCCAAGGATGTGAAGTACTCGGCGCCTTGTAAACAGTCAAGAGCATCGTCTATTCGTGGTAGCGGGTAGACGTCTTTCTTTGTAATCTTGTTTAAGCGGCGATAGTCCACGCAAAATCGTACGGTGCCATCTTTTTTCTTTACCAGAACCACGGGTGACGACCAAGCGCTTTGAGAAGGCTGTATGACTCCACGTTTAAGCATGTCATCTACTTGCTCCGTAATAACGCGGCGCTCTTCGGCAGAAACGCGGTAAGGACGCTGTCGCAGAGGCGAATGTGAGCCGGTGTCAATAGTATGAGTGACAGTCGTGGTGCGGCCCAAAGCAGGTTTCTGAAAGTCGAAAGAAGAGCGAAACTTCTTAAGGAGAGCAACAAGTTGGCTGCGATGCGAGGGGGGAAGGTCTGCGTCAATAGCATCGTCGAAGGCTGGTGAGCTTGATGGCTCAGACGCCTGAGTGATTGCGGCAATCTGACATGGCGTTTCGTCGGGAAGAATAATATCATTGATATGGTCGACAGGTTGCACATATCCTAACGTTTCACCACGAAGCAAGTCAATGGGGTAGTTGCAGTGGTTGGTAACCAGCATTACGGTTAAACCAGATGCAATCGTAAAAACGGCAAATGGAAGCACGATGCATTCAGTAAAAACAGGGGATGGCGTAAACACCACCGTGGCGTCAGGTTGCGCCCCACATGAAAGGCTAATAGGGACTGAAGCTTCCGGAGGCAAGGTGATGTCGTCGTCAGCGATGAGTTTGCAGAGCAGTGGTGAATGGTCGAGCGGTGGAAATTCACAACTTGGCAGTAGGGACACTTCCGCACGGCAACAATCGATGATAGCTTCATGACCTGATAAGAAATCCCAACCCAGGATGAGGTCATGAGAGCAAGATGGTAGTACAAAAAATTGGACGATGTACAAAACGTCTTGGATGACGACGCGCGCCGTACACACAGACGAGGGCTGAATGCGTTGCGCGCTAGCCGTGGACAGCACGATGCCACAGAGAGATGTGGTCACTTTCTTCAGTTTGCGACAAAATTTTGCGTTCATCACAGAAACGGCGGCCCCAGTATCAATTAACGCTTGTGTGGCGACTCCCTCAACATTGACATCAACAACATTTCGCGGCGAAAATGGAGGCCTTGATAATTGCGCAGAAGTTGCAGTTCTTGCCTCTGGAACTGCACTGATTAGTTTCCCTCCTCAGGAGGTGGTCTACGACGCATAGGAGATGGCGATCGGCGACGAGGAGATGGGAAACGAGAAGTTGATGGGCGACGATCCGAGTCAGAGTGCCTCTGTTCGTATGCAGACGTGGTGGCCTGCTGCGACGCATAGGTAGGAGTTCCAAAGGAGGCGTACGCAGGTGTGGGACGGCGGCGGCAGTAGCGTGCAATGTGGCCAGCGATGCCACACGCGAAGCAGATAGGACGGTTGTCATGGGTGCGCCACTCATTAGATGGACGGAAAAAGCGAGGTGAGGGCCTGTAAACCGGAGGCGCTGCCGGAGGAGTTGGAGCCGATGAAGGATACTGGATGCGGTGGGGGTCGCGCAACCACAGCTGCGTAGCTGAGAGGTGAAGATGGTGCAGGTGGTGCGTAGCTGACAGCTGAGAGATTAGATGCTGCTGAAGTGCATGCGTAAGGGGCCTGCACTGTAGGTAGGACATCGCAAATTTCAGTGCGTATGGCCTGCTGCAGTGTCGAAGGCAGACTTGCGGTGGGCGCGTCGCTATGCGGCAGCAGGGAGAGCTGTCGGGCGACTTCCTCCCTGATGAAGTCTTTGATCTGGTTGGACAGACTTTCTTGGCGAACGTTGACATTTGCGAGTGCGACAGCCGAGATCGAATCTGGTGGTGAGACACTCTGTCGGGCGATGGAACGCTGACGGCGTAATTCATCGAAGCTCTGGCACAGGCTCACGAGGATTGCCACCGAGGTCGGGCTTTTCGTTAGCAACATCTGGAATGCGCCATCCTCAATGCCCTTGAGAATCTGCCGAATTTTCTCTTCTTCGGGCATAGATGGGTTAACACGCCTGCAGAGGTCGAGCACATCCTCAATGTAACTCGTAAACGTTTCGCCAGGCTGCTGGGCTCTGTGGCGCAGACGCTGGTCAGCGCGGAGCTTGCGGACCTCTGGTCGGCCGAACGCTTCTGTTACGAGGGTCTTAAAGGAGGACCAGTTGGCGATGGCGGTTTCGCGGTTGGTAAACCAAAGCTTAGCTACGTCTGCCAAGTAAAAGATAACGTAAGCGAGTTTAGAGTCGTCGTCCCACTTGTTGCTGACGCTTACGCGTTCGTACAAGGAGAGCCAGTCTTCGACGTCTTGCTCACCACTTCCGCTGAAGATTGGTGGGTCCCGCTGGCGAGTAGCGCCGGGGCAGGTAAACGGGGCAGCTGATGGTGCTGGCTGGGCTGGGACGGGCTGGTTGGCGACTGCGTCAGTCATGTTTCGCGGTAGTCTTTCAGGCAACTTGCGAGAGTGGAGCTCCAGGTCTTCTTGGGGATCTCAGCAGCCTCCACCAAATGTGATGACGTTTATTCGAGCCGAGAAGTCGCAGCGAGGTCGCAACGGAAAGTGGGCGTACGGCAAGTCTGGCAGAAGCGGCACGAACTCTCGCGCAAGCAGAGCACGGGCTTTTCGTTGTCTTCCGAAGGCGCATACGCGTTGGTGCGTATGCTCCACTACACAGGGAAAAAAAAGTATTAGAAGACTACTTCAATTACAATGGTGGAATATCCCTTGGAGTACCAAAGCCACACCACTACACGTGATGTTTTAAACACTACAATCAATAAAACATATATCAAATGGATCTGTTATTGTCAGGAATAAAAGCAAAAGCGCCTGCCAATAGAGCGGGAAGCCTCCGTGCTTTTTTTCGTATACTGACTGTACTCTGGAAACAAATGAAGTTGTGAAGTTTTCATATCTTATTGCCTGTTTTTATATGCAAAGGATTTAGAGCAATCACAATAACTTTTGCAACTGTCTTTTATTGCCTCTGCAGAATCGACTACCGCCTGCCAGCCCAATATATGGTTCCTAGAAACATTCAATCATAAGAAGCTCAATGCAAGGCAGGCGTGCAGCATCGAGTCAGCTTGCCGGCACAACAGCGACTTCCTCGTGCATCTGCTTTCTACTGGAAATATCAGTTCGTCTGCCTGTAAATTTTTTCGTCTACTTTCCAGCTTTCCGAATTTCCGATTTATGAGAATAAATGCTGGAGCAGAACTTCAAGGCACTCCGTTGGCGCCGTTGCACGCCAAAGGGGGAGCGCTACACCGGAGCCCGCATGCTGCAGTACATTTGAGTGACTTTCTGCGGTACGTTCTGCTTTGGAGACATGGTGGTGTTTATCTGGACAGCGACGTCATTGTGATGAAGTCAATCAAGGGAATAACCAATAGCGTAGTCTACCAAGGCGGAAATGACAGCTTCACTCTGGCGAATGGTATATTATTCTTCAACAAACAGCATGCAGTGCTCGAGGCGTTAATTGATAAGTGCGCACGCTCGTACGATCCCCAATGGCGGATCACGTGTGGTCCTGGGTTGATGTCTATGCTTCTTTCAGACAAGAAATTTTCTCGACAACTCAACTTCATGAATGAGTCAGCATTTTTCGTTGTTCCGTGGCAAGAGTGGGAGTGTTTGTTTAGTCCTCGGGTGGCGCCAGTAGTACTGAGTGCGGTAAATGGTAGCTATGGTGTGCACTTTTGGAACAGCCTTAGCGAAAAGAGACCAGTAGTACCCGGCTCTGGTTCCGCTATGGACGTTCTTGCCCGAACCCACTGCCCGCAAGTTTATCTCGAAGCCTTGTATGAGGGTGACTTTTGAGTACATTGTGCTCACCAATGCTGCTGTAGCAGGAATGTGCCAAATCCACTGCATCAACGGAGTCTTCACCATGGTTGGATTTGGTTATGTGCTAAGATGGTCAGCTCAGAACGACCCATTGTCTGAGGACCCACCTTCATGTCAGTTTGAGTGACATGACTCGCACAGAAAAAAACGGAGCCTATAATTATTTTAGACTGCTGTGCGTCTTTGTCGCATCATTCTAGCAGAGAGACATCTGACGGCATGAAGACAATGAAGGCGTCAGGAGTGGCGAAGCGGGCATTTTCAGTACAACGATCCCATTCCCACACAATAGTCGGCTGATTGAGTGGGGACTGTACTCTCCTTGAGTTATTGCTGTAAACAGAGGCTTCGAATCAACAAACCATGCCAGTGACCCCAAGTTCTTGTGTTCCTCATTCTGCTTTTTTATCTTTTTTATCAAAATGGCACATGTCGTATGATGCTTTATTCTACACCGCACAAGAAAGTGCTGTGTCGTGCCAGCAAGCATGTGTTTGGAAGCGGTTGAATTAACATTTCCTCTCAAGTGGCCTACGAAGCTGCTGAAATTTGCGGCCACACGGCCAGCTATCAGGAGGTAATTCAGCCCGGAAACCTCCAGAAGTTGAATAAAGCTGTTCACTCACACATCGTTGCTGTTGGCGAAGTGCTCTACTCAAATAAATGATTATTGAATCGAAGTGGGCATTTTGTCCCTCAATTATTTACATTCGTGAACTTTTCATGCTAGCGAAGCTTCCCCAGAATAGGAGTATGTTGACACATCACCACTTCACAAGCACAGTAAGATGACATAGAATGACGACGCCACATGCAAAGCAGGAACGTTCACAAAATGCTCTTCCCTCGAACAAAATTAACAAGCGTCGACAGTGCATTGTATTTCAAGAATGAGCATGTGGAAAGGATTTGCATTGCAAGCCCAAAAGTGCTAAAGGAAAGTCGTAACAAAACGCACAAAAGGTCGACACGAGCGCTGCTTGCTTTCCGTTACGCCTTACCTTCAGCCTTTGCCTGCTGGCTCTGCGAATCCTTTCAGCATACACTTAACGGACTAGCTGAAATAGCCGTTCCTATTTTTTTTCAAAGAAGATTACGTCATTTAGTCTTGTTTCGTGCGAATATTTCTACGCACAGAAACCTAAATGTTGAAACCTTTCAACAAAGAAGCTTCAAGTTTACGGACTGGTGAAAGAGTTCTCTTCACCAAAAGACGATATGTGGAGCCCGGTCTTGCGCACGCAAGTGGAGGAGAGATGTCAGCGGGCGCCATATTTATGAGCCAAATATGAAACGACATCATCGTAGACAATTCAGGCAAACTCGAGTTGCTTTTGAAGCCTACGATTTCTACAATTATGGCGATGATTCAATCATACGAGGTGATATTTTAGAGACGTATTCGATGCTTACACATTACTGTACTCACTGAAATGCAGTGTCACTTCGTGCAGAAACAAATAAACAACTTTCCATAGATAAATATTGTGCGAACCTCACTGAGAAGTCAAGACACACCCAAGACTAGTTTGTGGTGTTAGGACTTTTGCTCTGTCGCGATGGTAGCGGTGGCGAAGAGCGGCGAGCCGTCGAGCGGACTTCGCTGAAGCCTTAGCCCGTAGGCGAAACAGGGAGGCAATCCGTTTTGAAAACAGCAACAAAAGTAGCGTTCACTGTAGCAGGTTGTCGTTTGTACAGAGCCGGCCAGCACGACAACGTCGGCTGGGGCAAAATCTACTAACATGGGGCCGGCACGGCCTTAAATAGCGTTTTGGGACTCTTCTGCGAGACCAGTTCCCCGGAACGGCACAGTGGCTCGGCTGAGGAGACGCAGCCGTACCCGGAACTGCAAAGTGGTTCGGCGGAGGAAGCGACGTTATCCCCGGAACTGCACGGTTCTTCTGCACGGAAGGCGGCGCTGGGAGGGGGGGGGAGACAGTTCATCGGAACAGGGCTCGATCTCGTGAGACGTGCTGCCGAACGAGGAACATGTCTGTGGCACAACAGCACCCCCGCCGCCAGACAATGCATCCGGAGTTTTGAGCCGTCAGCGCGGCTCGGAAGGAGGGATGCTGGTTGACCGTCGATACTGTAGCCACTCCGTGGTGATCTTCAGAGCCCTGCAGGGAATCACTGGAACGACGGAGTTGAACGCAAAGCCAAACCACTTTCGTGGAAGCAAGCACCCTCTGAACGCCTCTCATAGCGCCAGACCAAGGCAGCAAAGAGATCTATTGAGTCTCTACTATTGTACGTTTTAAAAAGCACGAGAAACGTATCCTTTAGAGACCTCAAAACACTGGCCCTCACAAATGCTGTGATTACACTGCGCAGTCCCGATGCCAAGAAAGGCCACGCGAAACCATCCCTAATGCCATACGAGCTCGTCGGAACCCGCTGAAGCAGCCCAAAACCAATTCTGTGCAATTTTTTTTAACAATTTTACCAGAATGGTAGAGGCTGGCCTTCCTGGTAATCTATCAGAGTACACTTCAAACAAAATTACATCTGTTAGTGCAATGCGACATTGTTGATACAGTTTAAATCGAAACGAAAGAATAGACGCCAAAATTATGCAAAACATGTCAAACCAGAAGGATGTGCCTCAACTTGTATGAGGGAGCTGAGCTGCACTTCAATAAGCTCTGCTGAGACCATCTGCATTTGAGTGCAGCTTCCCTTTCTTTTAGCGCACACTAAAGTTACGGTGCTGAAGCGTCAAGCTCCACCTAAGTAAACGACCGCTTTTAGACGACATGTAGTGCAACCAAGTCAAGGGGCAGTGATCAGTTTCTACTATGAAGCTCGACCCTGAGACGTAACATGCTAGCTTACCAATTGCCCAAACAAGGCAGGCGCACTCTTTTTCTGAAGTGCTGTAAGCTTCCTCTCTGACACTGAGCTTTCTGCTGAGATACAAAACTGGCCGCTCGTGCCCTTCGGCGTCTTTTTGGCACAAAACTGCTCCTAGGCCGCGGTCACTGACATCACACTGAATAATAAAACTCTGAGAAAAGTCCGGTGCCGCTAGCACGGGTCGTTTTGCGAGAGCGCTCTTGGGGCTCTTGAAAGCATTCTCTTTTCTTGTGTCCCACGAAATGACGGTGGGCTCGGTTTTGCGGAGAGAGTCCGTCAGCGGACTAGCGAGGTTTGAGTAACCTTTGACGTAGTGTGAGATAATACCCCGCCAGTCCCAAAAACGCCCTCAATTCCGAATTTTTGGTGGGACGACGATACTCTAAAACGGCCGCAACTTTCAGCTCGGACGGGCTACGCTGGCCACGACCCACGATGTGGCCGAGATAACTTACGCTTGCGCACCCTAAGTGGCATTTCTGCGCTCTCACGGTGAGGCCTGCATCACGTAGTCGAGCCAGAACGGTTCTCAAGTGAGTCACATGCTCGACCCACGTCTCAGAGAATATCGCCACATCATTGAGATACGGCAGCGCGAAATCTCCTAAACCCCGCAACACCCTATCCATGAGGTTTGAGAAGCAGTAGGGAGCATTCTTTAAGCCGAAAGCAAGCATTAAAGGGCGAAATGTTCCCAATGGGGAAATGAATGCGGCATAACGAGAGGCTCGCTCCGTCAACGGGACCTGCCAGTATCCCCGTACCAGATCTAAGAGGGAGATATATGTGGATTTTGCCACGGTTTCTACTCTCTCCTCGATATTAGGTATCGGATACGTCTGATCTAAAGTGATCTTATTTAGCCGGCGGTAGTCCACGCATGGCCTAGGGTCCTTTCCCGGAACCTCGACTAGTATGAGTGGGGAGGTGTAATCGCTTTCACCTGGAATGATGACCCCCAAGTCACACATGCGGCGGATCTCGGCTTCCATGATCTCCCTTTGCCTCGGCGATACGCGGTAAGCCTTACTAGAGATCGGTTCTTCTCTTGATAACTGAATATCATGCTCTACCAAAGAGGTTTTCCCTGGTTTGTCGCAAAACACGTCTGCGTAGTCTCTAACTACTTTCGTGAGATCATCACGCTGACTCTCCGTGAGACTTTGCTCTTCGGCAATAAGCTGTACGAGCCTGTTAGCTGGCGCGTCGCTTTCACGTGGAAAACTTAAGAGGTCGGTCTCCACTTCGTTCGCCGCATTCAGTGTCATGTTAACCACGGCATGGCGCTGGATGTAAGGCTTCATTAAATTACTGTGGTAAACCTTACCTTTCTTTCGGCCCAGTTTTACCTCGTAGTTTGTATCTGAAAGCTTGGACATTACTTTAGCTGGCCCTTCCCACTGCATGTCCATTTTGTTCTTTTTACACTGTCGTAGCAGCATTACCTGGTCGCCGATGTTGAACGTGCGCTTCCGGGACAACTTATCGTAGTAAGTCTTCGCTAAACTCTGAGCCGCCTTCATGTTTTCCTCAACTAGCTCTCTGGTTTTAGATAGTCTTTCCAACAGATCTAAAACGTAGCTGACTACGCGTGGGTCTTCTTCATATCCTTCCCACGAGTCTCTCTATAGCCGAAATGGAGATCTTAAGTTTCTTTCATAGACAAGCTCGGCGGGACTGAATCCCGTTGTCTCGTGGGGAGCGGACCGTATGGCGAACAGTGCCGCGGGTATGCATGCCTCCCAATCTTTGTTATGTTCAAAGCAAAGAGCTCTCAGAACTCGCTTGAGTACAGCATGCATCCTCTCCACGGGGTTAGACTGTGGATGTCCTATAGAGCTGTGGATTATTTTTATTCCACAGCGTTCACAAAACGCTGTTGTGAGACAACTGGTAAATACGCTCCCATTGTCACTCTGAATCTCGGCTGGAAAGCCAACGCGAGCAAAAATGGACAAAAGTGCGTCCACAATGCAGGGAGAGGTGAGCTCTTTTAGCGGAACCGCTTCGGGAAATTTCGTCCCCACGCACAAAACAGTTAAAATGTAGCGGCAACCGGAACGGGACTCTGGAAGGGGGCCAACAATATCAATTACGAGCCTCAGGAACGGCTCTGTGATAACAGGCACTAATCTCATCGGGGACTTCCGTTTGTCAGTAGATTTTCCTACTCTCTGATACGTGTCGCACGATCGCACGAAGTTTTCTACATCTTTCCAGCATCCAGGCCAATAGAAATCCTGTGCGAGCCTCGCCTTTGTTTTCTTGATGCCAAGGTGGCCCGCCCAGGCATTTCCGTGCGCCAGTTCTAAAAACTGTCGTCGGTACTTCTCTGGCACTAGAAGCTGGTCGAACGTTCTACCCTCAGCGTCCCGATACTTTCGATACATGAGCCCTGCCTTCGTGTAGAATGAGATGTTCTTTCGGGCTACTCCTTCTTTCCCGTTATGCTGCAGATTCTTAATGGTATCATCACTTGCCTGTGCAGTGACGAGTGTGTTTCTGTCCACTTTACTGAGCTTTTCCCAACAAGTGGATGTTGGACCAAGCAGGGACGACTGAACGCTCTCCTGAAGCGCCCTGCTTTCATCCACCTCCGCAGGCTCGTCGCGTTCGGCAGCCAATACCGTATCCGGAGCCCTACTGTCTTCGATGTCCTGTGATACAATAGTCGCCTCTTGGCCCGAGTCTCCCTGGGGAGTTGTCTCACGCTCGACCGCCTCCTCGTTCGAAACCGAGACCTCAAGTCTCCCCGCGAGAGCGCGGGACCGCGATCGCGTGAGTGCCATGCACGCGAGGGGAGATGAAAATGACTGGCCCTTTTCTTTAAGGAGCTGCTCTGATTTGTTGGAAAAAAGGTACGGAAAATCTTGGGGCAAATTAGGGCTCACGACCGCCTCAGTGCGCAATTTTCCAAAACTTCCCTCTAGAACAACCGCAGCAATTGGCAAACAGGCACTTTGCTCTTCTGCAACCTGTCTGATCCAGGCGCATTCGCCAGTATAGTCGCCAGGGGAGATGCAAGATGGGTGTGCTATGTCCATCGTCGCAGCTGAATCACGGAGTGCCCGGCATTTCTTTCGGTTGACCACAATTTCGCGCATGTAAGGCTCGAGTAGCTTCAAGTTCTCGTCCGACTCGCGAATGCCAGCGAAAACGAACTTTTGCTTACAGCTAGATGAGATATGACCCTCCTTTTTACAATTGTAGCATACAATTGGTCGTTTTGATTCAAAAGCTCGAGCGGTGTCGACGCATTCCCTTGCACTTGCTGTCGACTCAGGTGCCTCTCCTGGCTTTCTCCTTTCCCTCTCATTGTTAGTCGCTCCATGACTGAATTCATCACGCGGCGGAGCCATCTTTTGTGCTGCATTTTGAGCAGCAAGCCGCCTTGAGGAGTCCCTCTTCTCTTTTGTATCCTCGCGATCCAACTAAAAATTCCTTCGCGTGTAATACTCATCAGCTAGCTCAGCAGCTTTGTCAATGTCTGTTCCCTTCATTCTGTCCTGAAGCCAGAGTCTGGCATCTTCAGGCAACACACGATAGAATTGCTCGAGGGCCACACAATCAATCACCCTGTCGTGGTTACCGTAAGCATCCGCACTTCTAAGCCATTCTTTCAAATTAGACTTAAGCTGGTACACGAACTCTGTGCATGATTCACTGCCCCTTTTTGCTTGCCGAAATCGCTGCCGAAATGCCTCGGCAGACAAGCGGTACTTACGAAGGAGGGCCGCTTTGACCTTAGCGTAGTCGTCAGAGTCTTCATTAGACAACCGTGCGATTACTTCCGCGGCCTCTCCCGGAATGACTGACAGAAGCTTCTGGGACCAGACACCCTCATTTATCCCAATTTTCTCGCACGTGCGCTCAAAGTTCACTAAAAAAAGCGCGATGTCTCCACCCGTCCTAAACGGCGGAATCAAATCTTGGATTTTCTGTCTTGGCATTTCGTCTGCCAGGTATAGCGAACTAGACTGCGCCGATGTTATGCGAAGTTGCTCAAGTTCCAGCTCTTTCATTCTAAGAGCATGTTTACGCTCTTCTCGCCTTTTACGCTCTTCAGCCTCCTCGCCTTCGTGTTTTCGACGCTCCTCAGCCTCCTCGCGTTCGCGTTCTTGACGCTCCTCAGCCTCCCGCTGTTTTTCTTTAATTGTCTCCATAGCCTCTTCTACCTCCTCTTCAGTTATTCGTTCCGCTCTCATGACATCAAGAATATTTCCTTTACGGCTCGTCCTAGCAACGGAAACACCCAGCTGCTCACAAACATCGAGAAGGTCCCTCACTCTGAGCTTCTCCATTGTGTACCGCAACTCGTGCACGTTCCTTTCTGAAATAGCTTTGTCTCAGAAGCTATATTCTTCGACGTGAAGCAAGTCGAGAACCAGCCAAGCACTAGCCACCTAAAGATCTAAAAGAACATACTTGGCTACTCTGTGCTAACAGGGTCTGACGACAAAAGACGAACGTCAGGCACTCACCCAACTAGAGCGGGTGACTTCGGCCATCTAGTCGTTGCCGTCGAGCGGTGTCGTGGGTGTCCTCGGGCCTGCCAAGATCCGCTCCAACTTTCCAGCCGTAGAAGTCGGCGTAGCGGGTCGCAGGGCAGCAAAACGATATCACGGTGGTCGTCCTCGGGCTTCCAGGGATCCGATCCAACTTTTCAGCCGTTGAGATCGGGGTAGCGGGTCCCAGAGCAGGAAAACGTTGAGGACAAGGGTAGCGTATACCCGCGTATCCAAACGCTGATATCAAATCGGTCGTGCTCGAGCTTCCAGGGGTCTGATCCGGCGTGCCAAACGTAGGATATCGTATCCCGAAGCTGCCAACCACTGTTAGGACTTTTGCTCTGTCGCGATGGTAGCGGTGGCGAAGAGCGGCAAGCCGTCGAGCGGACTTCGCTGAAGCCTTAGCCCGTAGGCGAAACAGGGAGGCAATCCGTTTTGAAAACAGCAACAAAAGTAGCGTTTACTGTAGCAGGTTGTCGTTTGTACAGAGCCGGCCAGCACGACAACGTCGGCTGGGGCAAAATCTACTAACATGGGGCCGGCACGGCCTTAAATAGCGTTTTGGGACTCTTCTGCGAGACCAGTTCCCCGGAACGGCACAGTGGCTCGGCTGAGGAGACGCAGCCGTACCCGGAACTGCAAAGTGGTTCGGCGGAGGAAGCGACGTTATCCCCGGAACTGCACGGTTCTTCTGCACGGAAGGCGGCGCTGGGAGGGGGGGGGGAGACAGTTAATCGGAACAGGGCTCGATCTCGTGAGACGTGCTGCCGAACGAGGAACATGTCTGTGGCACAACAGTGGATCTTTCTGGAGGAGTGATTTGCAATCTCTTTTGTCTTCTCTTGAACCGTAGCTGAAAAACGCATCTTGAATAGTCGACGATGATCTTCAAAGCATTCCAATTCCCGCACACTTTACCTATACATTAGTGGCAGAAAAGACGTGAGAAGGGTGTGACATTAAGGAAGGGGGGGGGGGGTAAGAGAGGAGGTTCATCGCAGTGTACCCATCCCCCGCTAAGTCAATGTATGGGGCCGATTTTGCGCCTCCCTCTTCTTTGGTAACTAGGAGACGGGCGCTCTTCTTGACCGAGAAGATAGTTGCAGAGGGGTAGGAAAGCACACATCTTTCCCTTATCTATCTCGACAGGTCAGATAAGTCACAAGAGGCGGCACCTACGTGAATGCACAGGCAAAGGACCGGCGATTCAACGTGGATACATGTTTTCTATCTGGCAAGTAATCTTTGGCTTCTCCAAGGATTAGGCAAGTCGAGTGCCACCAGAAAAAATATAATAGAGCTTAATTCCCCTTTAGCTAACGCTATCTACAACACCACCAAACCATTATGCTCGCCTCGGAAACACATTAATGTACATTGACCTCCAAGTCTTTTGAACTGGTATACGTGTAAACGTTGTTATTTCGGTAACCTAGGCTTTGTCGCAGCTTATACACACTTCGCTACTAAGCAGGGAGTGAAGTGGCCTCCGTTTTGTCCAAAGAATGAGGTGAAAAAAGCGTGTAATAATGTATAAAAAAACAAATACCGTAACTTATCGAGGCTGCTGCATCCTCACTTCAGAGCACAGACATATAAGACTGCAGTATACTTCACAGAAAAGCGGTAAGTTTGGCCAGTTTGTGCTGGTTTATGGTCTAACTGTGCAAGAAATGACGGCGACCACATCACCATTACCCTCATGCGATCAAGGACGGCATCAACTGCACAATGATTATTTCAGTTTTATCGCAATATACTCCGATTCTATGAATTTGATTTACTTTAAACTGCTTTCACAAACTAATTATAGCCCATAGAAAATGTTTCGAATCCATAAAAGACAAATTCAAATTTTCACCTAACTACTGTATATAGTGGGCGACATAGATTTCAGCGAAATTATAGATTTGATGTATTTGGGTACCACAAACACACCTGGAAATTTTGTTGGCACAGGTTAAACGAAAAGCGTAAAGTAGCACGAACAGATGTCGTTCCAACAGGTGAACATCTGCCTGATTGAGCTTTCGATATCTAGCTGAGTACTTTCTGAGTTACAATAGTAAATATGTATAAATAATATATAACAATTTGCACGTGGTTTAAGGGGCGTTACACTTTCCTCTTCTTTTTATCGCTCAGCGTGATAATGGGGACACTATGTAAAAACCACAAAAAAAAATGATTCAGGAAAATATTTTTCGATTCGCAGAGTCGAACTGGTGACCTATTACTCCGAAGGGAGTAATAGGTCACCAGCTAT
The DNA here is from genome assembly GCF_013339725.1 of Rhipicephalus microplus. Lineage (NCBI taxonomy): Eukaryota > Metazoa > Arthropoda > Arachnida > Ixodida > Ixodidae > Rhipicephalus > Rhipicephalus microplus. The sequence goes on along the minus strand of NC_051173.1, from coordinate 33,015,635 downwards.
CCAAGAAAACGCAAGCCATTCAACGTGGTAACGGCGAGCTATTTATATACGACGTTTACTGCTGGTGGTACAGTGCAGTCGGTAGAAGCGCGAGAATTTCGGCGGATATACCAAAGCAATTTGTGGCACTGATTATACTTCATTCCAAGCATTTGAGCCTGCAGATGCACATGATTATGACCATGCTCACAGTACATTGAGAAGAGTACCTTATGTTTCTATTTTAGTAATGCACAAGATCTAGTTATTCAATAAAAAATGTTACGCATCTCTCACTACGTACATGACCATATAGTGTGTAGAACGGGGAGTCGTGCAGTCCAGAGAATCACAGGGGATGTGCAGTGGTCTACCTCAAAACTCGTCATTGCAACCCTGTATCCTACGACCTTTTCCATGGTCGCCATACCTGAGTACGTGTGGCTCACCAAAGGCGAAGTGAACCGTCTTCACAAACAGCTTACACACATGTATTGAATGACCTCGCTCAACCTAGGCAACGATCCTTTCGGTGTAAGGTTAAGGCCGAATGAACGGTCATGAACACCTCCCATACACGATGGCAATTATCACGTGTCTGGTACAATAGTGTATTGTTAAAGTTCCTTAATATGCCATTGTTTTCGTGGTGCTTTTGGCGTCAGCAAGAAAATGGCAGCATATCCACGGGGTTAATGAAGGAGAGTGGGGCGAAGCAACCGTCCGTCCATTCTTTCTTGCTTCCGTCCGTCCGTGCGTCCGTCTGTGTGACCGTCCGTGCGTCCATCCGCCCGGCCGTGCGGGCGTCTGTTCGTGCGTCCGCACGTTCATCCACGCGTCCGTCCCTGCGTTCGTCCGTGCATCCGCCCCAACGTCCGTCCATGCATCCATCCGTCTATGCAGCCATCCGTTCGTCCGTCCATGCATCTGTCTGTGTATCCGTTCGTCCATCTAGTCAACACTCCAAGTACCACCATCTCGCATGTTTTCATCATATATCCCGCATATAGAAGCACTGCCATCTAGCGGACATTCCAAGGACTAAACGAGTGGTGGCACACGCACACTTTCTTACGGCTTGCGCTTCGTGTCTACTTCCCACCTCTAACCACCTCGAGTTCATGGTATATACTAGTTCACTGTATTCATGGCACTGCGGCCCAACGCTCGCTAAACCTTTCTAAAACCAAGAAGGTTACGCCCAGCGAGTATAACGTAGCAACCCTTTCTTGTCAGATAGTGCTCAATGTACATGCCAATGGCTGCTAATGGGGAATGAGAGACAGAAGAATTCAGTTTTTAGTTTACGCGCACGCTGCGAATTTTTTATTGTTCACCAACGCACAGGAGAAAACTCCCACCGGCACCACCTTGCAGATCAAAACGTAAGACTGGTTAGCACTACGACGAGGGACGAACGCATGCCTCTTTGAGGAACTTCGCCCCTAAAAGGTCCATCCGGGACATTTGTAAAGAAATTTATCTGTTACAGTGCTTCAGGACCGTAACCGGTGTCTATTTTACTCCCACAAGCTGAAACCAGCGTGAGCAGTTACGATTCATTTGGGTTGTCGGGCTCATTGTGACAGTGGAAGACCAAAAGCTCAAGCCAGAAGAGGGGTAACATTACTAGACGGACTTGCATCTATAAAAGCGAACAAACACTCGCCTTGCGACGGCAGACGCATCACCTGATTTTGGTTCGCAATGACCAGACTATCAGTAAAACATGACGGCAAAATATACATACATGATCGAAACTTCCAGCATTGTTGCCTTTTCACGCATTATATCAGGCATAAAATCAATTACTTATGAAATCTTAACAAAATAGCCTGTGAAAATCACGAAGGTTCCGAAAAGTTGGTGCACGCTCTGCGCCAAGCGCTGGCAACCATTGATCTATCAATGCAAAGCCATTTATCACGACAGCTTCAATACAAGAGTGCTGAAAAACGCAGCCGATTTCTTGTTCTAAAAGAACAAGAAATTGGCTGCGTTTTTTAGCGCAGCCAATTTTAGCGCAGCCAAATGACTTCGCAAAGATTGTTTGGTGCCTCCTTTTCCTGTTGCATTGTGATTGCTGCTTTCAGAACACTCGAACACAGTCACGCGGTATTGAAAACAGACAACACATGAATATTTATTCGTTTGCTTTTCACACCAATGAGCCCGTCAGCCGAATATAATACATCACTAGTGACACGCTAAACAACTTCAAATAATGCCAATACAACAAACAAACGACATAACCAAATACAAGGAACTGCTATATGCGGCGTCGGCAAGATTCGACTCACACGAGGCATCCACGGGTAGCACGCTGTGGACCCCTGGAGGAGACGTCTGTCGCCACAAGCTACCGATCCGCACCAACAGCCACGCGGCTCAACTGGCACCGCCGCGTCCCGCGTGGGCATTACGCCACCTTTCGCCCTTTCACTCGGCGACTGTTCAACCGAAATGTGGCTAATATGCTACCCACATACGTACTCGCTATGAGCCGTGAACGACCTTACAGGGTGTTACAGCTTCCGCACAGAGCCTATTCGCAATCACCAGGCGCGTCGCTTGCTGTCACCCACGACAGATAAGTAATCTCAGTGTATTTACGACCGACCAGACTCCCTTTCGATTTAGGATAGCTGCTAGATCGACAAGATGCCATTTGCTTCTAACCTGCGTAACAGCACACGCCACTGTGATGCACTTCCAACGTAGAATGCATGGTCTTTTGACGGCGCATGCCCATTCCGATGTCGGTGACGTCATTATCTTCATCGTTACCTGGTGGCATATATTTTCTTCAGGCTTCCGCACTTTTGCCGCGGGAAGTGTCTCTGTAGCTGCCGCCTAATGGTAGCTTGCTGGTGCAAGCAATGGTGCAAGTGCAGCAAAATCCTAATAGGCCCTGTGACGTCATTATTCAGCTTGCCCAACGCTGCAGAAAACGGGAGTGATAAGCGCGACGCATTCAGCTTGTCGCAAAGCGTCTCTGGGCGCCCTGATCACACTAGGGGAACTGACAGCACGCTTAAGTAGACGCGGTGTGCTGCGTTCAATGATCAGCGCGTGCTGTTCGCTGCAGTAGCTTCGCAAGTGGTCACTTCTTTGCTAGTATTCGCCATGCCCATAGATTGTTCCGACACCAAGTGAATCCCAGGAGGAGAAGGAGGTTTTAAACTGATATCTCTAGTATAGACCAATTCAGAGTGTGCCCTAATCATGTCTCGTGAATAGCTGTCCTGGCGTCACGAAGAGTGACAAAAAAAAACAAGAAACTTCTAGAGCAAATAAGGCGCCTGAATTTGTATTTAGAGGCTGTTTTGAGACCGTTGAAAAAACAGCATGCGCAAACAGAGCCACAAAAGAGCAATTATTACACTACAAACACCGGTAGATGAAAAGTCGTACATTGGCGAAAAAGATAGAAAAAACATCAATACAGCTTCACTTTGAAGGAATTGCACAGCTGAGCAGCCTTCCTTCTCCTCAGTTTAGTCTCTTTTTCCTGCTCTCTCTCCTCTTTTTTTGTGTGTTTCCGTTTTCTTTCTTTTTTTTCTCTGATAATTTTTGGTTTCTTCCTTTCGCTCCATGTATTTCTTTCTCTTTATTGATCTCTCTATCTTTCGTTCTATTTTATGCCTGATACTTTTTTCTATTTTGATACATAGTTTTTTTCATTCGTTACGCCAAGCGATGGCCGTATACGACAACACAGGGTAGCCTAGGCCCCTAAAACGCTCCGCATATAATTTCATCAAGGCGCTCTATGAACAAGATGAGTGTGGGAAGGCGCGCTTAGCGGCATCCTGTATGTGGCTATGATACTGCAATTTCGCTTGCCTTCCGCCATGCTGCAAAAGCATACCGTTGTGGCGTACGACGACAGCATATGCTGACAACAAACGACAGCCTGAGTGAGCCCCGCGCTAAAAGTACCTATGTGCATTTTTCCAGGCAAAAGGCAATAGTTGTCAGTCAGTCGTGCATAATGGTCGTTGTTATAGATAACTAGTGACTCTCTTAAGTTCCCTCGTGTGTCTGTGTTCTCCCGCCGTCTCATATTAAAATGAATATGAAACAACTAACTCAGCTATCGATTATTCGCAGTATTTCATTGCTGGACGAGCCTTTCACGGTTAGCGAAATCCACCGTGCCCTACATGACCTAAACAGTTGGTCGGCACCTGGCCTTGGCCACATTGCCAACAAGGAACTCGGAAGCCTAAAGCACGAGTCGATCGACTCTCTCACAGATGAGAGAAATTGCATTTGGAAGGAAGCAATACTGCTAAAACAATGGAACGTGGCGTAGGTCATACTCATCCTCCAATCCGATAAACCACCAAGCTTGGGCAACCTCCGCCACATCTCCCTCATGTCTTGTGTAGGGAAGGTGACTGAGCACACCGTCTATACCAGAATCACCGAGCACGTTGAGAACAACGATGTCTTCCCTCACAACATGATTGGTTTCAGGCCATGCGTCTCTACCTGGGGCTCCAGGATGCTTATTATAATCCAAATACTTGACAGCAGCACTCGGGACACGGAAGCCATCCTCTGCCCGGACCGGCGCGGCCCGGACCTGGTTTTGATAAAATCCGTCATGAGTTCATTCTCCACGCTATCTCCAAACTCGACCTAGGCTCGTGCTTTCATGATTTTTTCATGTCTTTCTTGAGCAGGTCATGCGCCGTCCTCTAGGCTGCATATTTAGAAACAAAAAAAGTTGAGCTGGATGAAAAGGGCACCCCTCATGGATTAACCATCTCACCACTCCTCTTCAATATTGCAATGGTTGACCTCTCTGGAGACCTAGCCAAGATCCAGTGCATCGGTCCCACCACCTACGCGGACGACATCACTGCCTGGTGTGCGGGAGGCAGTGACGAACTATACGAAGCCGCTCTCTAGGAAGCTGTTGACACTACGAAGCGCCTTCTAGTAGGCACGAGTGCTCCCCCAATAAATTATAGCCCCTTCTCCACAACCCAACCAGGAAGAAACCGAAGCCACAGAACTGGAAGCCCCGCACCAATATTGGCGATAATTACCACACCAAGTGTGGTAATTATCTCATTCCCAAAGTCTCATCCATAAGAATCTTGGGAATGAAACTCAACCCTGCCGTTTCTTCCAGTGAAAGAGAACCAAGAACACCATGTCATACGCCGTCCATCGTTCTTCTCTTCTATAGCGCACGCTATGTTTACGCTTTTAACGAGGGACAGTGAAGTCCGGCCACTGTATAATGTTGCATAATTCCATGATACGTCACCGTACTGGCATGTGTCGACCACCATATTTCTTCTATTCCCCGTTCTCCTCTTAGTTGGGACGTAGGCTCGGGAGGGAAAGCTCGAGCCTGATTGTGGGTAGCCTCATTATCGGAGAGTGGGTTGGTGCCCAAATAATTTTCGAAGCACTGCTTCTGCTCTCGTTAACTTTCTCCTAAACAAGATGCACTCGAATGGGCAGCCAATAACCTCATATTTTTTTCGAAGGGCACCAGTACTTTTTAAGATGAAATGTATGGTGATCCCCGCACGATTTGATATTTCTTCCTTCTAATCTTCTTCCTTAAGTAGGACGTTCGCTACAATCTCTTCAGTAGACCAAGTTACGCATGTCTCCACGAGGTTCTCAGGCGGCATTTAAAACACAAAGCGTTGTCTGTGCCCAGTTTTTGAGAGAATTTCGGATCATCATGAACTGAAACGCACCAGCATCTGGCCCTATAGCACTTCAATGGTGTATTTTAAAAACGTTCGTACAACTCAATGGTTGGTTTCATTGACGTTCATTAAAGAGTGTTATTACTGTATGCACCACTCCATTCGAGTGCCGAATCCAACAGAACGCTCCTCGATTCGTTATTCGAAAATCCGAGATTTTGTAACTTGTTTTTTGGAAATAATAAAATTTCAAACTTGAAACTTTGAAGTCATTCTCCTTTGGAGTGGTGGCTGACAATATTTTGTGCGACAACTGTGTTAATGAGGAGACAAGCAGCACGTCTTATGTGACTGTTTTCGCTACAGTGCGCAGGTAGCATTTGTAGCAGTTGCTCTATCTCGCTTACATCGGAGACCAATGACGGCAGAAATCATTATATAATGTCGACCTGAGGAGTCATCATGGGTAAAGGTGACGAATGCGGTGCTCAAGTTCTTCAAGGCAGCAGACTTGCACCAGTGATTATAGGTGTAATGCATTCTGATGACTTCGAAGTGTGACTGAGTACGTGCTCTCCTCTATCCCTTTTTAGACCTTTGAAATTCCTCCCCCACTTTTTCATGCAGGGCAGCATATCAGTCTTCTTAGACTGGTTAACAAGTATCTCTCCCTTTCCTTCCTTCCTTGATTATTCACACACGCCTGCTAGGAGTGTGAGCATCTTCCGGCCTTTCAGAACTATCTGGTTGTGTTACGCTGCCAAGCGAAAAAGCAGGGTAGTTGGGGGAAGGGGCAACTTTACAAGAAAGAGAGAGAGAATAAAAGGATCAGAAAGCTAGGGGCCTCTTTTCCGTCCAGTTTGAGAGATTTATTTCTCTATTTCTGATAAAAGCTAACTCCCAACAACGAGCAGCTTCAACGAAGATGAATGATATCCTATTTGACACACTAAATAGGGCATCCCATTTATGAAGTTTTATTAATTGCCACTAGTTATACAGTGTATCATAAAACGATGTTTCGACTTAGCAGCCGAAATCTCTTAATGGTGGCACGCGCCTCAGATCTCTCTTATTTCTCGCGTCTTGCGTAGTCTTTTAAAAATATCCTGCCGAGGCAGCTGCACTGTAGACCGAGGGGCAGTGGGCACGAGCCAGGCGATCCATCGCGCTGCCAGATCCGACCACAGTTACTGTACGGGTGCTCAACTTATTCCAAATGTGAACGCCGTAGCTTCTGTTTACCGCCTTGAGCACCTGTTCCGCCATCTTGGGATCGAAAAAGTATCGCCAATTGGAGTAGAAAAACGAGCAGAACGTCCACGACTCGAGGAAGTTGACGCGCCGAGAGAATACCGCGTCGAGAGGCAGTCGTGACATCAGCGCCAGGCTGCACGAAGTCCACACATCACGGCTGTACTGGCGCGAACACGCATCCATAAGGGCCCCGATAGCGGGGTGATTCCTCGTGAAGCAAAGTAGACAGTTAGTGACGGTGTTCCCTTTGTCCTCGAAAAGAACGCTGTTGCGGATGCCTTTCAGCGACTTGAGGACAATAATGTCCGAATCCAAGTAAATACCGCCGCGCTTCCAAATCACGGCATAGCGAAGAAAGTCACTCAGATGTTCCACGAAATGCTTGCTTCGACGGAGTTCTCCGCCTTTTTCGTAAAAACGTGACAACGGAGTCCCCGAAAGTTCGGTGCCCGCGTTTACCGCTGCCGACCGAAAATTTGGCAGCTTAGAAAGTACGCGAAGGTACGGGCAGTGATTGGAGCTGATGTTTCCGGTGTAAAGTAGGTGCACGGTGTAGTCGGTGTTGTGCCGGCAGGCGGACTCGATACTGCAGGCTTCTCTCGGTTTTAGCTTCCGCCGACCGGATGTTTCGAGGAACCATATATGGTCAGCTTTGCTGGCGGCGGATTCTGCAGAGAGAATGAAAAAGAAAACGAATGAATTCAATGACTGCCGTGCAAGTTAACTTTTTTTCTAGAAAACGATAATCTCCCTTCAAATCAATAATGCTATTCTTTGTTGCATGTCTTTCTAGTTTGTACTGGCGCCAATATATGCGAAGAAAGATATAGTTATATGTGCTTAATATTGTCCAAGTGCAGTGAATGCAAAAGACCGGACACGTCTTGCATGCATCTGCCTCATCTGATGAAATACTGCCACCTGCCGCAAACACCTGAGGTGTTGCCTAATTTCAACGTAAAACGCTTCGTTTATCTGAAAGATTCTTCCGGTGTAGATTCAATCGGAATGAGGTGCACTTGCAAGTTCTGAGCAAGAAGTGCAAATATCTTTTTTAAAGAAATTTCGTGATGCTAGTGGACATGAAGGAAGTTCGCTATGCACTAAACACGTGCATGAAAATAGTGACACAAAGTTGTGTACCAATAGACACTTTACACAAAGCTCATAAATACACCAGTTTGACATTCAATTTGCATGCCCTACCAGCTCATTGAAATTGTAAAATATCACAGAGCCGCTCGAAGGACCACCAACAATGAGATCACAATTTCATCAATCCATGCACTGTGCGCGCGATTCCAATTTTCACCACTTATCTCATGATATACACTGTATACAAGCAACGCCGTACGCACTATGGCCAAATCGACCTTTCTTGTGTGTCCTTAGGGTGACATATGCACAAATTGATATAAACTGGGTAAAAAACGTTTAATAAAGCAGCTACGATGGCATCACGACGTATAAGACAACATATTTATTTATTTATTTGATTATTACTTAGTTAATATTTATTTATTTATTTATTTATTTATTTATTTATTTATTTATCAAGAAAAGCTTTTAGTCGTACTTCCCAGTGGTCTTCAAATGATCTTGAGCTATTTTCCAGCGCCGTTATAAGGCTGAACTAATGAGACCTCCGGGAGCTTTACGTAACATCCAGGCTAATTAGCCCAAAAGTGTAAAAAGTACTTGACACAGCGTAGGCTTGAGCGTGCCAGTAATTCATTTCACTAGCGCATTGTTGAACAAGATGTCTCAACACCGTGGGGTCGTTGCCCATTCTTTGTTAACCAAGTCAGCTTCTGCTAGGCTTTTAACACACATTGATTGCTAGGCTTTTAACACACACATTAAAAGCCTAGCAATCTCCGATGGTTCGATGGTTTCCCATGCAATTTGCGCCAGACTTTTTTTCCCATTACGGTGCATTTTATATACTGGGAATCACACCCACCATTCCTTCAAAGGACAGCTATGTGGCCTGAACTGAACTCTGGTTGCAACAAGCTACACTGGAAGAAAATACGGTCGGAAATCAAAAGTCGCAAGGCAGGAGTAGGGGTATGTTTGCAAGCCTACAAATGAATTAACAAGGGAAGAAACTGACTTTCTCGACAAAGCACGGACAGTGACCCGATGGCGATGACTCATCTTCAAATCTAGTTGTCTGACCGACTAACATGTTGTCAAAGATATAATGTCAACAACTTTAAAACCAAGATGCACACGTATTTCTAAATTCTGTTCGCATTTATATTCTCTATAAATACGTCGGCGTGTGCTGCTGTTCCGCGCATTCATTCTTGTGACGCTTATACTAAAGTAAATGACACGTGAAAGCGCCGACTCTATGTCGCTCTTTTACAACTATGTGCTAAAATAGTTAAGAAGTACACGATATTTTTCAGTACATCATGCGCGCAGAACCACATTGCGTATACTGGACGCAGTTCAAGCCAGCCCATAACCACACTGCTTCCCATTTGTTTGTTTTTTTACTGCAGTTCAAACTACCTCATAAGGTGCAACTTTTTGTACGCTCAAATTTGACTTAGCATTACAATAGCGATATTCTAAATGCCGATAGGATGCGAAAGACTAGTTATTTAGCCACACAATCTGCAAAAATATTTGTTTTAGCGAATACCGCAGATCCACGAAGCGACGTGGTTTTGCTGCTGCCAATCATCTACACAAGTAGTAAACAGTCAGAGGCATAAAAGCGTATGGCGTATATGCGGCGACGATACTTCCAAAAGTCTCTATCGTTCGTACAGTCCTGTCGTTCTTCAGAAGTAGACGGTGGAACAACTTCCCCTGTTGTCAGACTGAACGCCTTGACAGAGAAAACGGGGTGCAGCCATTCAGATTTTCCAAGCATGCCATGAAGCGTAATACCCACGTGAACGTGTCCGCCAAGAGTGAACACTGTAAGTGTCAAGTTGGCATCCCTTGTGTGCAGCACTGTGAGATCAGCGACTTTGTATACGTTGAACGACGGAAAAATGTAAAATTTACCGAGCGTCAGAACATATTTCACGGTTCTGAGCACTTCCCACCACGCAACTGCCCTTGGCAACAGCCCGTCAAATTCTAAATGACATTCAGCCTTTCTCACAGATATAAGTAATGACATGCTGAGGATAATCTTGCGAAGTTGTTTTGCGCATGGCTTTGAGAACTTCTTGTGGCAAGTCCACAAGGGGCTGTTGAGGCTTCAACTTTTCCCCTGAGCACGACCGGGACGTCAACGACGTGCCTGCCTCTTCAGTCGCAATCTGCCGAGAAGTTTCCTTTTTCAGCAAGGCCGGGGGACTCGATGCCGCGACGTGAGCCAAATCTGACGTTGCAGCTGCCGCGATAGCTTTAGGGATTGCGGCCGACCTGGATTCCAGGTTCCTGATCCGTTCAGTCAGCTCATTCAGCTGACTCTGCATTGCAGGTAGCAGCAGCTCCTGATTAGCGCCCCTCAGCAGCGTCTTCATTTCTACAAGCACACCTATCACATCTTGGATGGTGATGGCTTGAAAGCCCGATGAGGTGTTTTTCGTGCAATCCAAGGAAATAGCTGCCCTGCATCGTGCTGCGTAGTGCGCTGGCAGTTTGCTGTGCAGGAGTTGCTCGCCGCATCGGAAACGCTCCATGGTGTGGAATGTGCATTCGTTTTCATAGTGTCGCAGCATGATCTCCATGGCTCCCTCAAGTATGCCTCCATGTCCTTTATTCCAGTGCGTGCGTGCGTGCGTGCGTGCGTGCGTGCGTGTGTGTGTGTGTGTGTGTGTGTGCGTGTGCGTGTGCGTGTGCGTGTGCGTGTGCGTGTGTGTGTGTGTGTGTGTGTGTGTGTGTGTGTGTGTGTGTGTGTGTGTGTGTGTGTGTGTGTGTGTGTGTGTGTGTGTGTGTGTGTGTGTGTGTGTTTGTGTGTGTATGTGTGTGTGTGTTCCTTTCAAACTTTTTTGACATCATGAATCGACGTGCGTGGAAGAAGCCAAGATTTACTATAGCCCGTAGACCTGACAATGTGAAGGGTTATGTTGATTTGGACGCGCTAACGAAGAGTAGGGCAACACGGCGACAAAACTCCTCTTATAGCGTCCTTAATATTGCTATTGAAACGAACAAAATAGTACTTCAGTGTTGCAAATACACCATATATAGTTATTTGCAAGGGCATACTTAGCTTCTCGATAATTGCGCGATCACCTAAGCTTTCTAATCACTGCTTATGAGCATATTTTCTCATAAATAATTTTAGTTTGCCAAACATCTTTAACATTGGCAAAAGTTCATTTGCTGCGCCGAACGTATCATTCTACCGCTATGTATTTTTACCAGCTCAAGCTATTTTTAGCAGCTTCGGAACCAATATCGAACTCGTTTTCTGAACAAAATTTCTTTCTAATGGTATTCACACTTGCCTTCAAAGAGGGAATCGTTGTACCACTTGTCGCTGAACAGACGCCGCTTTGCTGGAGTCGTACCTGAAATGAATAATTTGTTACCAATCTCTGCCACTTTTTCAAAAGAAGACTCACTGTTATACCATGGTCAATCAAGAGCACAGTACAACTCAGAGGAATGGAAGTGTAGCAATAATTTGGCTGCTACATTGCGCATGAGTGGAACAATGCTTCTATATGATCTTAGAGTGATTTAGTTTTTAGCTGGAAATGCACATTGAGTGCTTTTATCTACTTATCTATATGTTCGCCTACTACTTGGCCCCCTCGCATGGTCCTCTTTTGAACTTTTCATATGAAACACCGTGCGTAGGGTTCCGATTTAATATCCTCACAACCCTCCTCCACCCGCTACGGTCACTCGAGTCCAAAACAACATAGGTTTCGCAAAAGATTTAAAAATTACTGTTATCCGGTATCGTTTTGACACCAAAGACTGGTTTCCTGATTAAAAACGCACAGCAAGTATTTTAATGCACTATCACCACTCGTCTGTCGTCATTATCCGTAGTACTCTTTGTAGAAGCACATAGAAGGTTCGATGGAATAAAAATGTGGGGCTGACTTGGCCTCTTTAGCCAACAAATACAGCACCTTCTGCTAAGACAACTGTCTATTTACGGCAAACTTGTGCCCGTTAACTCAAGATACAATAGTTCTTGCCATGTTGTCCTACGCTCACTGGCCCGAACCTGGTTGACGTCTTCTTCGCTTTTTCTGTCTTGTACCGGTCATTCTACGGGAAGCCATTCTTCTTCTTCAGAATACCACCCGCTGTTCAGCGCTGAAGTGCACGCTTGGCTTTTCAGCCATGTGGCGGAATATACAAAAGCAGCAACCGGCGTGAGACTTCGGAAGGGGTCGAACAACTTGTGACATTGGTATCCCTCCTGAAACGCATCTTCCCGGTGCGTATGAGTGGACAAAAATTTCGGATACTATGACTGAGCAGATGTTCCAGCACATGTAGGAGTTTTCTCGTTAAGCGCAATTCGATGTACAGTTTTATTCATACTACGTGTACAACTTCTGGGTGATTCCTTCACCGATATGAGCACACTTCACCCCCAGAGATCACTTCGTAAATTGAGGCGCTTAGCCTGCGAAGTTCCTTGTAAGAGCCCAAATAGCGCCCCAGGAACGTGTAAGATAGACTGTATGCAAGTATAGGTGTCCATACCCGCACTTTGTCTCTAGGACTGCAATGTACGTCTCTTCGCGTCGGGTTACAGGGATTTTCACTGGCACCTTACTGTTTAATGATGTGTTATATCGCCAACTGTCATGCTTCTCCTGGCCTTTCTATCTTTTCAATTGTCATACAAATCATTGACAGATAGCATCCCGTGTTACCGTACGGCCATAAGCAGGTTGGAATGGTGTCACGTGTGTAGTCTCTCACACTGGCATATCATATGCAAATATAGCATAAATCAAACTATTGTGCCCTGTTCGATGTTCACATACACGGCGGTCATGTCCGCGACTGTTTTATTGATCCTGTCACTTATTCTCTTTGTTTGATGATGGTATATAGTAGCCCTTCCGTGATCGGTATTCGTGGCTTTCATTACAGGCTTCATGAAACGGGCCGTGAACGCTGTTCCTTTGCCAGTTATGACAAGCTTTGGTGCGCAAGGTCATGGTATGATTCGAGTGACGAAAAACTCGGCTATCTCACTCACAGTTCCTTTTACGAGGGATGAAGTCTAAGCATATCGGGTCGTGTAGCATGTTACAACACAACAATCCAGGGATTTCCCGATTATGAGGCAAAAAATAAGCCAGATAAATCTATTCTCACCTGCCGAAATGGCCCCTTAAGTTGCTTGATCGGTTTCAACAGAACTGCTGGTTTTTCTTGCTGGTATTTTGCGTTTAAGAAAATCTTGATATGACTTGACATATCGGTGCATACACTTCATTGATTTAGTTCGAAAATACCTCTGCAGTATTCTGACCAAAATTCGTCTAATACCCAAATGGCTAGCCGAAGGGTCATCATAGCACGCTCATAAGACTTCTGCTCGCAGTGATACGCAGGGTACGAGAAGTGTGAACTCTCACCCCTGTGTTCCAAGTTGCGCTTGTAAAGGGCGTCATTACAGAAGACATGGGAGGCAATCCACAGATCTAAAGGTCGCAGTACCTGAATTTGCGCAGCCTCCAGGTAATGAATAAGCGGAAGCCGTTTCGGGTTCATTCGCTGATGACGAGCCATCGCGGACATGTTCAGTGCTCTAAAACAATGGCAAATCTCGTTCTTGAACAGATGACGAAGACTACGGCTGCACGTGATAATAAAGCGCGCCATAGTTCTTGTGTCCGGAATTGTAGATGATGGTAATGTCATGTTCCCGGAGACGCAGGCTCCATCTAGCAAATTTTCCTAAAGTGTTCTTGATATTGCCGCATGTTGTTAGGCACCTGCCGAAGTCCTGCGCCGCTTCCTGTTGCTTTGAATTCCGCCACACCAATAGACAAGCCAAACGCGCCAAGCTACAAACGCGCCATGCAACGCTGGCTGCACGTGTCACCACATCACGCACTGGACAAGGAACGCTGGCGGTACACGCCAAGCTATAAACGCGCCATGCAACGCTGGCTGCAGGTGTCACCACATTACGCGCTAGACAAGGAACACTGGTGGTTTTTCGAGGAGCAGCTCAACACAACGAATGATGATCTCCAACCGCTCAAATCGGTCTTCCTTACATGTATGGGTGGAAGTTACCGATGGTCCATATCACGGCCCGACATCCTTTCTCTGTCGTTAAGTAGAAGGACTCAAGGTTACTCACGTCGGTATGGACGTCTGTGTCGGCAGCTACATCAAACAGGGCAAGTTTAGGAGGACACTGCTGACGGTGTCGCTACTCTGTGGAAGCTCGCTTTTGTTCTCATGCTACACTTTATTCTGTTAGCCATTTCAATGAGTAAGCGGTTCTGGCAAAATTTTCGACGAAGCGTCTGTAGTAGGCACAGAGTCCTAGTAATCGTCTCATGGCTTTCTTATCTTGTGGCTTCTTAAAGTTTTCAACTGCTGCATTTTTTTCTGCAGCAGTTGCAGCGATGCAGCAGTTGCAGTTTTTGCAGCGATGCCTTTAGCACTAACAATGCGCCAAAGGAACCAAAGCTCGCGAAATCCAATGTGACATTTTTTTTAGGTGATAGTGCTGCTGTGAGGCTGACATCCAGTACTGTTCTTAGTCGGTGCACGTGCCACTTCAAGGCAGAAGAAAAAATTACTACATCATCGAGATAGACGATGCACAATTGTGATTTGAGTTCGGAGATGACAGTGTCCATCATCCTGTAGAAGGAAGCGGGAGAAGAGCATAAAGTGAAGAGAAGTACTTCGAACTAACAAAGTCAGTTGCGCGTCACGAAAGCCATCGTCTCGCGATCTCATTCGTCCATTTCGATTTACCAGTACCCATTCTTGAAATCCAAAGATGAAAAGAAGTGAGCATTGCAGAACTTATCCAAGGTATCGTGAATTCGTCATTTATTCGTAGTAGATAAACGTCCTGCTTCGTGATGAGGTTTAGTTCTCTGTAGTCATCGCGAAGCGGCAGGGTGCTGTCCTATTTGACCAGTGCTACAGGTGGTGCACAGGGTGTATTGGATGGCTGTAATGCGTCATCCTTCAACATTTCTTGCATTTGCTTGCTAATTGCTTTTCGTTCTTTTGCAATTACTCAGTATGGCCATTGATGTGCCAGTCCAACATTTTCTTCGATTAATATACGATGCTTTGCGAAGGGAGTGCGTCCGACTTTTGATGAAGTGGAAAAGCACTCCTCGAATTCTTTGATCAGCTTCACGATCTGCTCTTTTTGTGGTGCTTATAGTTGTATGGAAATGTTTATCCAGTGGAGGATGTTATCGATTGTCGCAAAGGCTGACGGGACTTCATCAAAGGCTCAAGTATCGCCTACTTGCCCATATTCACAGAGATGCTATGACTTTTCCCTTTGGCACGAGCCGTACTTCGCTGCCAAAGTTCGTCAATAAGACATTCGCACCTCCATCACGAATATTTACTAGACTTTTCCCAACGCGCATTTATTTCGAGTATCAATGTTTCTATTTTCTAGCCCGTAATAACCATGGAATACGTGAGTTTTCACAACAGCTGTGACTTTGTACAAAAATACTTTTATCCCTATTCTTGCCATACTAAATCTCAAGGGGCAGACTAAGTGCCCTCCTGCTGTGCACATCTGAGGTCTGGTTCATTCAATCAGCCCTTTTTTTCAACTATTTTGCGAGTACTCTACCTACCACAGAGTTACCTGCACCAGTGTCTATGATTGCAACAGCCTCGGGGTCATCGATAGTGACCAAAAGTTCAGAGGTAATGGTATTATTACTACAATATTCGATCGTTGTGTATACCTCTATTATTCTGGTCGGGTTAGCGATGAATGGTCCTAGTCTACCGGGTATCGGTGGTCTAGCCTCAAAACGTCGCTATCTCTAGTTTCCCCACTACGGGCTTGGTTAACGATGCGTCGGGAGGTCCGACAACGGATGAAGACTCCACGACCGATAGGGCAGTGGAGCTGTGAACCCCGAATCATGTGGCTGGAGATCCTGAAGCATATGGCACTGAGACAGAGTCTTCGTTCTTTTGTCCTCCGTTTTGTTGAACCATGTGCTCAAATAGCTTAAACGTACAGTATTTCTCAGTCAAATCATCGTACAGAAACTCATTACGCATACTGAAAGCGGTTCCAACAAACCCAAAATCACACTGCTTCACAGTTCTTTTTGCTGTTATTCACACTACCTTTCAAGGTGTAGCTGCTTGTATGCCGAAACTTTATTCAACATTACAATAGCGCTATTCTAAATGCAGATAGGCCTCGGAACACTATTTTGTCTTACAATCTACAAGAAATTGTTTAAATGAATATCACTGCTCCACGAAGTGAATTGGTTTTCGTGTTGTCGTTCTTCTATACACGTGAAGTAAGTCACCAGAAAATAGTACGTATAAGAGCCATCTATACTGATGTCTCCAGAAATAGCGCGCGCTTGCTCTCCCGACGGTGCCCTAATGATCGAAGTTGGCAGCTGCTGCTCGAGTGAAGTACCCCCACCTGCTCAATCGACGCCTGTTCATGCTTCTTCACCTGACAAGAGACACTTGTAGCATTTACTCTGTCATTGAAGGGCCTTAATGCCAGTCTTCGCATGGTGGTGTCGGTGTTAGAGCATGTGTACTTGGTGCAGCAGAGGTGCCCGGTTTCTTTTATTTTTGCTTATACCGTGTTTGTCACCAGCTCTCACACACTTTTACCGAACTTACGATGCGCAGGGTGAGGTTGATTGACAATTTGTCCAGAATATGACGCCTATGACGACGAAAAAAGTCCTCCTAGATTGTATATGTAATTGTTATCGTCATAAAAGAAATGGGGTTTTACAGTTGGAAATATTCTATATAGTTCTGATGAAGAACGTGGCAGTTAGCTGCACGATATTTGCGTGATTCTCCAAGCTCTCCTACCACTGCTTCGTGCGCGTGTGGGCACATAGATAACCTTAGTTTGCCATGTACGTTTCGCCGGGGGAAAAGTTTTTATCATTAGTGGATTCGTCGAACAGCTGCTTGCTTTGCTTCTGAGGTCATTTTTTTTAATTCACACAATTTCCACAAATGTACTCACACTTACCTTTCAAAAGGGAATCGTTGTACCCTGTGTCGCTGAACCGACGCTGCTTTGCTGGAGGCGTACCTGAAGGGAATAATTCATTATTGATCTATGCCACTTTACCGAAACTCACTGTTAAACCACGGTCAGTAAGGAGCCTATAACGTGCTGGAGGTCTAGCATAACAATAATCTAGCTCCTAGTTTACTCATGCACACAACAATTAATCTGTAAAGTTTCAGATGAGACCGTTGTTCAAGAGATAGGATATGAGTATGTGACAAACACAATTCGTAGGTTGTGATACGAATGTCGTAAGTTTACTGTCATTCATTTACTTAAATCCATTTTAATCGCCACGCGTATCACACACTTTTTTCTGTGCAATGAAACTCTAAAGCTTCGTTACTTCCTGCAGATATCTTTCTACTCTCTCCGCAGACGAAAAAAGAGTGAAATGTATGCCATCGCCTCCTTGCAAACAAAGAAAGAATGGGGGATCTATATGCTTTGTCTTTATGAGTTTAACGCGCTAGCGATATCCCGACCATAGGGCCTACTCTAAACACTAAGTGCCTAGTTTTTATTGTATGATGTTACTCGAAAAGATGAAATTGTGGATTACCACCACGCAATTCATAGAGCTTGAAAGTACATGTGCCAGTGAAGCTTTCGCACATGGATGCATTTTGTGTAATGGTTAGCCCACTTTAAACCACGGGAAATTATGAGCGGGAAATCTTTTAGAACTTCCAATTCACCCCCGTGGCCTCAAAGGAATATGCTCAGTAACATCTGAGCTTTTCGTAGTCGGTGGCCGGGTTTAAACTGTGAAGTCGTTATGATAATCACATGTTGTGACGCCCAATGGAGATTAACGCATTTAACACGCAGCATTACGGCGATATAACATCATTTATTGTGAAGCATGTGCGCAAAACGCGTGAGTCTGCAAAGCACGAAAAGTTCTTCAACTCCATTTCCTTGCATAGGCATTCATTTCCTCTGTATGCCCAAGCAGATTGGATTGGATTGCATAAACTTTTATTTAGTTCTCTAAAACCCAGATCACTGTGTTGCGGGCAGCTCCCACGTGGGAACTGAGATGCCAAGCTCCTCAGCCGCCTCGCGGGCTTGGTGGACAGCCCAGAGCTGATCTGCCAAAGATGAGCTGCGGATTGCCGCCTCCCATCTGGCAGAGGTGATGTTCAATATATGAGCGAATTTGGTGCACTGCCAGAGCATGTGTTCGAATGAAGCTATTTCCCCACAATGTGGACAAAGATTACTTGGGTATAGGTCAGGGTACATGATGTGTAACATTCTCAAAGTAGGCTACATCCACGTTTGCAAAAGCCTTAATGTAAGTGCTTGGGGCCGGGTTAGATTTTTGTGAGATGGAGGGAAAATCCTTCTAGACTGGTAGAAATGTTTAGTGAGCTCGTTATATGTTGTAAGAATTTCCTGGTTATCCCCTTCACCGGTAGAACGCATCTCCGGGGAGGTGCGGTTGGAGAGTTCTCGCACCGCCTCGAGTGCTGCTTCATTGAGATTGGGAGGGGAATCGTTGATTTGCCCAAGGTGAGCTGGGAACCAACTCAGAAGATGATGCGTTATGTTCTTGCCTTGCAGTAATCTCAGCGTTTGTTCAGAGACCGTCCCCTTGGCGAACGCCCGTAGTGCTGCCATGGAATCACTGTAAACGACTTTAATGTTATCCATCTTGAGTGCTAAGGCGATGGCCACCTGTTCCGCACTGATTGGGTCTTTCGTCCTGACCGTCGCTGAGTTGACGACATGGCCAGCCCCATCGACCACCACTGCCACAAACGCTTTCCCATTGGCGTAGGAAGCCGCGTCAACAAATACGACCCCTCGTTCCTCGTTTGAGACTTGACGAAGTATAGTCCTGGCCCTCGCTACTCTTCTTCCGCCGTTGTGTTCTGGATGCATGTTTTTGGTATAGGAGACACCGTGATATTCTCCCTGATGTTGTCGGGGATATCATTGTACTTGTGCCTGATTGCCATTGGGTGTTGGCCCAGCTCCTGCAGGGTCATTCTCCCCGACCTTGTTGTAGATAACCTTGCAAACTGTGCTCTCTCTTGGGCTTCTGCTATTTCTTCGAGCGTGTTATGAATGCTAAGCTCAAGCAGACGCTCGGTGCTGGTACGTATGGGTAGGCCCAGGACCTTCTTGAGACACTGAATGTGCTCCTGAGGAGCAAATTCAGTGTCTCGGACTCTGTTCTGGGCCAGTTGTGCATTGCTGCCTCGTACGTGAAGTGGCTTAGAACAAACGCATGCATCAACCTGATGAGGTTGTCTTCCTTGATCCTATTTCTTTTGTTGGCCACTCTGCGTATGAGTTGCACCGCACTGTCTGTTTTCCAAGTTAACGTGGCTATAGATTTGCTGTTGGCGCCGGTAGACTCTATCAGCATGCCCAGGACTTTGATGGAGTCGACCCTCTGGATGGAATCCCCTTGATTTGTACGGAGGTGGATGTCTATCTGGTTTAACGGCTTTCATCCCCTGGGTTTCAGTCCCCGGCGTGCAGCCCGATGCAGTTAATGTTCTGAGTTACTCGAGGAGCACTTGAGCCCAAGAGGACGAAGGTGCTGTTCTACGGTGTCAATCGCCTCTTGCAGGGCGCTCTCAATCTGCCCCTCGCTTCCACCTGTGCACCAGACGGTAATGTCATCTGCGTAGATGCTGTGCTTCAATCCTTCAATGCTCGATAATTTCTTTGACAGTCCAATCATTGCAATGTTGAACAGCATTGGTGAAATCACTGCCCCTTGCGGCGTGCCCCTTGCTTCTAGTTCGATCGCTGCGGTCTCGATATCTGCAATCTTCATCACGGCTTTCCGATCTGTAAGAAAGGACCATACGTAGTCATAGAAGGCTTTCCCCAGACCAAGCTTGGAAATTGTTTCGAGCATGAATGAGTGGTGGATGTTGTCAAACGCTTTTTCTAGATCTAGGCAGAGAATGGCTCTCACGTCTCTCCTTTTGTTGTCGATGACCTGGTGTTTAATAAGCTTCAATGCAACTTGTGTGGATAGCCCTGCCCTGAATCCAACCATATTGTGTGTATATATGTCGTTATCTTCCAAGTACTTGTTTATCCTGTGCAGTATGGCATGTTCTGCAACCTTGCCGATACATGATGTCAAGGATATTGGCCTCATGTTGTCGAAGTTAGGGGGCTTTCTTGGCTTAGGAATAAGGATCGTCCTGGCCAGCTTCCACTGCTCTGGTACCCTGCCTTCTTTCCACGCTGCATTGATCATATCCTTCAGGGTTTCAATTGAATCATCATCAAGGTTACGAAGGGCCTTGTTTGATATACCGTCCGGGCCAGGGGCCGACCTGCCGTTGTGATCATGCAAGGCTCTTCTGATCTCCTCGATGGTAAAGTCGCCCTCAAGATCTGGATTGGGCCTGCCCTGGTACTGTTTACTTGGTGGTGCCAATCCTCTTTTGATTGGGAGGTACTTATGCATGAGCCGCTGCACAACTTGCTGTTCTGTAGCGCGCCCTATCTCTTTGTGCAAAATTCGAGCGATAACATGCTTTTGATTTGTTTTGGTGTTGTTTTCGTTGAGGAGATGCTTTAACATATTCCATGTCTTGCCATTGCGCATCTGATCATAGAGGGAGTGGCAGAATTTGTCCCATTGCTGCCTGGATAGTGCGCGACAATGTTCCTCTACTGATCTGTTTACCTCAGCTATCTTCTTCCTCAGTCTTTGGTTCAGGCACTGACCCTTCCAAAGGTTCAGTAGTGCTTGCTTTGCCCCAAGAAGATAAGCGAGCCGGCTATTCATTCTTTCAACCGGAAAATCTGTGGTAATGGTGGAGGAGACGGATTTCATGTCATATTTAACCTGTTTGACCCACTGCTTCAAGCCTTGTCTGCGGCCATCTTGTTCCCTTTCCATCCTTATCTTGCTGAACTTATCCCAGTCTGTGAAGTGGAATTCTCTCTGCTTTTTACGCTCCGCGGAGACGGTAGTGGCAAGAATGCACGGGTCATTCGCTAGGTCTACAGCAAGGTTCATCCACTGGGCCTTCTTGGTGTTCCTTACAAATGTAAGGTCCGGGGTGGAATCCCTGCAGCAAGATGTACCAAGCCTTGTTGGTAGGCTGGGGTCTGTGATTAGGGTGAGATCAAGTTCACTGGCACCTTGCCAAAGTCGATTTCCTTTCCCAGTGTTGTACTTGTAACCCCATGTATGATGAGGGGCGTTGAAATCACCTGCTATGACGAGTGGACATTCCAAGGGCGATAAAAACAGCTTTCTTTAGAACCGTCTTGAACAGTTGCTTTTGTGCCTTTGGACGGCTGTATATATTAAGAATGAAAATGCTCTGACGGTTGCTGGTACTTGGCACGATCTCTACCTTGACGTGTTCCAACCGGCCTGCTTCTATCTTGAGGTCATGGGTTACGTGCGTTAGTTTGTTGCATACGAAGGTGCAGACTCTCTCCCTTCAGTATCCCCTATTACAGGGCGGAATCCAGGCAACGTTGTTTGCGGTGAAAGGGTTTCCTGTAATAATATAATGTGAGGCTTTTCTTGGCTGCTCCTGATATACTGCTGCAGGGCTGCCTTCTTTTTAAGGTAACCTCTACAGTTTCATTGCCAGATACGAAATGCTTCACGTAGTGCTGCCATCATGGTTGTGACATGGGCGGCCAGAGCCTGATGCTGCACCTGTCGACAGGTTTGGTACCACTAGTATTGGTAGACGAAGGGGTGAGTTTGGTGCATGAGGAAGCCTTGCTGTATTGGGCAGATATGCTTCGACCTTTGTAATGCGCAAAGTCATATGCTCTTCCAGTGCCGCCACGCTTGACTGTAGCCTACCCATCTGCTCGCTAAGATTGGCTACTACTTTGCTGAGCGTGTCAAACACCTCTTTCATATCTGACATGGTCGTTTGGTTGGCTTCCACGTGCTCTGCCATGACTGCCCTCTTTTTTGTGGTTCTCTAGTCCCCCACGTTTTCAGCCACAGGGACATCAACTGGCTGAGGAATTGGCTGTGAAGACTGCGCGCCGGTTAGCTTAGTGAGAAGAATTTTTATTTCCTTTAACTCAGCTGATAGCCTCTCATTCGATTTTGTAAGTCTCGCGTTTTCTTGCTCTGCCTGCGCAATTCTGTCATGCTCTGGCAGCTTACCTGTCATCACCTCTGCCGCACCGTTGCGCACTCGCTCAGCCCAGCTGTCTTTCGATGTAACTGCAGGCGTCCTCCCCGGATGTGAAGCCGTGATCTCGAACTGAACGCCAGGCAGCAGGTCATTCGGGTGCCGCCCAGGCTGATTACGACCCTGATGGTGACCTTGAGAACTCGAGTGCCCCCGGAATTGGGAGCGGGCCTTGGGTCTAGAACCTCTTCCGGAACGCGACCTCCCCCTGGAGTGGGGCCGCCTTTCCTGTTCTTGAGTAGTCTGGATGATCTGGGTCCCGTAGGCTGGAATAAGCCGCTTGTCATTGATGTCTGGACTCGATGTGATTGATGCGTCCCGGGCTTCTGCGGATGCTCGCGATCTTTCCCAACGTCTGCGTCTGACGACGTATGGCACTAAGAACCTGTTCTTGCACTCTTTGTCTGCCGTGGGATGGTGACCGTCACACAGGCTGCATCTTGGATTGCGCTGGCGCAGGCTATCTGGGTTCTTGATCTCGCAGCCTCTGCAGATGGTTTCAGCTGGGTTCGGACAGACGTCAGACCGATGTCCCAGCTTTCCACAGACGTAACAAATATCGATGTTCTTGCGGTAAAGGGAGCACTGCAAAAGTGAAGGTCCATATCTCACGAATCTTGCCACCTTGTGTCCTTCGAACGCTATGATGATTGTCCCGGTGTCCTTGATTTACTTGGCCTGCAGCGCGAGCGGGTTGTTCGCGTTCACAATCTTTCGGGTCAAAATGTCCTGAGTATCGCTTACGGGGATCCCGCGAATCACTCACTCCTTTACAAGTATCGTGGGGTGCCGTGGCGTACGCGCTAACCCCGAAAACTTTGCCTCCAATGTCAATTTGCTTGACCTTGAGGTATCTTGAAGCTTTGTCTTGGTCTGGAGTGCTTTCCACCATAATGTTCTGCTGCAAGTTGGAACATATGATGTCCTGCATGGCCTCCTCCTCTTTGACGCCGGCCGCCAGTACTATCGCGTCTGCCATGGCTCCAGTGCCAATTCTCGAGATATTTAATCCTCCACGTGGTTGTAGCACAATTTTGCTGAAGTTCTTAGGTAGCGGCGGCATGCGTCCCGCTCGCACGATTGTATGCTTGGTGTCATACCTACTACGACTGGCTCAAGCGTCTCACGCAACGCCAGCCTTGGTCGAACCCTTGGCAGCAGGAACGCTAACCGCGGCTTGCTTATTCCTTGAGCGTCTCGTTTCGGCTTCCTTCCAACCTATGTCTTCTGTGCAATCCTCTGGAGAGATGTCCTCTCCATCTACTTGGTATTCCATTCTCAATTGCAGGTTCTGGAACGCGCAGACCGTTGAGTCACGTTGGCGCCGGGTCGGCGCATCGGCAATCGCCTCCTGTGTTGTTAGGCTTAAATCCCCCGGTGGCGTTGCCGTGTAAGAATGCCCCAAAAACGGTGTAAAAGACCACTCACCAGCACAAAGGTGGTATCAGCTGATTTCTTGAAAACTTAGGCACACGATGGAACTGAAAACTTGGCGACAAATTCGTGAATACCACAGAAAAGCATTCTTGAAAGCAGAAGCCGATCTTCGCGCGTCCGCACTGGTCGGCACCTAGAGCGTCTCCTCCCCCAGGCAGAGGCGTAGCTGTGTTTTTAGAACACCTTTTTGTCTTGCAAATGATCTTAGATTCGACCCTCACTCGGACCCGTAGTGTTTTTGAAATGCGAAGCATTTCTTAGCGAACTTTGGTGACTTTGAGCATAACTAATTATCTATCCATCTATCTATCCATCTATCTATCTATCTATCATCTATCTATCTATGTATCTATCTAATCTATCTATCTATCTATCTATCTATCTGTCTGTCTGTCTGTCTGTCTATCTATCTATCTATCTATCGATCTATCTATCTATCTATCTATGTAGCCGCCTACGACATTTAGCTCTCCTTGCTGTTTTGACAACGGTATCGTTACCAAACTTAGTATGGCATAACATGACTGTTAGACTACTATATTTGACTAGTAATTACATGAAAATCTTGACAAGTATGTCATGAATGTCATGATTTATATTTCATGGTCCTGCTGCTCTTGTGGTGGTTTCGTTCACATGACATGTTGCAGAACTGGTATGCTATGACATGATTGCATGGCGCACGCAAGCGACTGAGCCTAACATGAAAATCATGACTTGCGTGTCATGTAACAACATGACTACATGCCACGCTCATGATGCACTCGCGGCCATTTTGCTAGAATCACATACACCAAATTTATTATTACAGTTCGTGAATGAATGGCGAAGGTATGTGACAGGTGCAAATATGATAATCACGAGATGCGTGTCATGTAACAACATAAATACATGCCACGCTCATGATGCGCTGGTGGCTGTTTCGCAAGCTTCACATATACCAAATTTGGTATTACGTGACGCCAATGAATGACGCAGGTGTGTGACTGGTGCAAACATGATAATCATGACATGCTTGTCATGTGAGAACATGACTGCATGCCACAGTGAAGTAGCCAATACATTTTCACGTGACGCGGTGCGCGTGCTCGCCGGCGTTCATTTCGTCGCGTCCCGCCGGCGCTGCCACGCAAGGCGCCTGTCCTGCCATATACTCGCAGGAGCGCGTTGCGCTGCGTTGCTTTGACGAATGCGCGTCCAGCGTCCCTCCGTCACGAAAACAGGGAGACGCAGTGTTGTCTGGATAACGCATCGGCGCAAAAAGCAGGATGTTGCAATTTGCGCCGGTCGCCGTCGGGCCGCGCCGACGGGCGCTGGTCGCGCATGGCGTCAGACTATAGAGTTCTCACGTTTTGCTAACGTAGCGTCGCTGTGCCAAGCGTGTGCGCGCGTCAACGCTACATTGGAATTTATTGGGCCCTTCATGATGCGCTCATGGCCATTTTTCTAGCTCCACATATAACAAAATTTAGTGTTACGTGACGACAATGAATGACGTAAACACAATGAACAATATGACTGGTGGAAACATGATAATTCAGACACTCGCATCATGCAAGAACATGACAATACACCACGCTCATAGCGTGCTCGCGGCCGTTTCGCTAGCTCCACATATGCTCAATTTGGTATCACGTGACGGGAATAGATGGCGAAGGTAAACGACAGATCGTAACGTGATAATCATGACACTGAAAACATTACGGCATCATTTACCCCCCCCCCCCTCGTAGCGGTTGTGCTGATTGTAAACTGACATATCAACATTTCCCATTCGTGCTTCACATAACATCAATTCCCACTGTATGTTGGATCTGCCGTTTTTTTATTATTTATTGTATCAACATATTTTTCCAACTTTCGGTCAAATACAAGATAATGATGTTCAGCTCACATCTACGGCTGTCACCTCGTTTTCTCCAAGATAAAAAAAGAAAGTATACGTGACCACTTTTCAGGGCATTCATGACTTGCCACGCTTTTGACTCTCCCAAAGCGTCACGTCAAGTATTTTGTGGGTCACACAACGCTCAGAAAAGAGTATAAAAAGCCCAAAGAATGTTCACATAATTTTTTATAGAGAAGAAGTGGCTAGCCAGAAATTTCAAGAATAGTCCAAGACCTTTTTTTTTTAAGATCGTGTACGGATATAGTAAAGTATAAAGGTGACGGCAATATGGCCGCCGTCATAAGCGGTAGAATATTGGATGCACTGCGTGCAATCGCTAACACCAAAGAGTATTTTTAGTCGGATATAGCGTCTTATTTGCATTATGTCTCAATTACTACAAATACAAACCCCTACAATGTCCTTGCTTACATGGTCCCTTACCTGTAATTTTATACGTTGCTTGTGATAAAGTAAACAGTGCCACATCTAACTAATATTTCGAAAATTGTGCTATTGTTGAATTTTAAATAGCTGGCATAATCACTTGAGGTAACTTCATCTCTAATATCACCTTAAAATTGTTTACATGTCTCACATTTTGCTTTTACAAATCTTGCATCTTCTCGTCCCGGATGCCCGACCAGCAGGTTCAAAGGGACCTAAAAGTTGAAAGACCTTGAAGTAATCACGTCAATTGTTTCACCCGAACTGTTCCAAATATTAGGTGTAGGATTGGTCATTATGTGAAAATTATAATTTTGTCAAAACAGAATAACCAATTAGTGACGAATATTCTTCCCGCGAGAACAGCGCGCCAAAAATTCGCCACAATCAGCCCTGCGGTCGGGAATGTTCAGTGAAGCTCTATGACACACCACACCTGCCGTCTTATTATAAAGTATGCCTTAACATTAGTTCAAAATACTTACAGTTGCAATCGCTTAATGGTAACTGTGGTGTACCGCAGTTACCATTCATGTCAGTCATGTCAGTCCCAGAATTCATGTCAGTCCCAGAATTGACTCATGTCAGTCCCAGAATTAAGTGAATGAGTTTCTAGACGGGTGTACTTTTTCTATATGAAAACGAAAAACACACGTCGGAAGAAGGAAGAGCCGTTTGACGCCATGCAAAGCGTTCGTGTGAAGTGCAAAGCAGCTGCAAACTAATCTTTACCGGGAACGCGTGGATGGCTGTTCCTGTCATTCACAGGCACCCTTTTACCGAGCATGTTTTTTTATGCTTGGTTTTCTTTAATAGAAGGACTACTGAGCTCTCTGCTGTGTGCCTGATTGCAAAGTAAGAATTTCTATAATTGTTAGAAGACTCATGACCAACGCGGAAGACAAAATTGAGTTGAGGCACTGCAGTTCTGCACGATTCAACAGGAAAGGGGTTCGTCCGCCGACTCTCCATCTTTCTAAATGTCTTCCATCTGCGTACAAGGAGAAAACGCGAAGAGAACGTGCATTTCTTGATGGTTTAGGCAACGAGCGTTTTTTTTAAGGCGTTTCTTCTAGCCATAGCGACGTCCCCGTTCTGAAGTAGAGGTATACAGCTTCGTTGCTAAATCAATCTAAAGTGGTGGCATAATATTTTCATATCGCTGATCACAAATTCGATAAACTCAAGATAAACACGAGTCAATGAATCTTTCGGACTAAACCAGATGCAGACGGTAGCAACCTTGCCTAACTAAATGGAAGGTAGAGCCCAACTAGGTGAACCTAAATACGTATGCACTCGCTTATCAAGAAACGACTCAACGTCAAACCTGTTCTTAAAAAGTATATACAATCCCAAGTCTCTCACTCATTTCACTCCTGCCCTCGCTTGCATTTCCTGCCCCCTTAATATACTATACTGTACACGAATATGCAATACGTTGCATTGCCTTAGTGATGCTATTCATGGCTATGCTGCGCTTCACTGTCTCTTCCTTTGCATTCTCGTCACCCTCGCTTCCATTTTCCACCCTCCTTCTGCGAATGGCTATGCTATACTTCTGCCTGGCGATGCCTAGCCACGGTATGAGATAACATCGTATGATGACAGTATACTTCATTCTTTATTTCTCTCCCTGTCACTCTCACATATCTCTTCACACTCGCTTCTCTTTCCCGCGTTCTAGCTAAACATGGCTATGCTATACATGGCAATGTAATACCTTATCTTGCCTGCATAAAACCAAGTGACGACATGATATGAGGGTGCACGACACTATTCTAAGAGCAGGCCTCTAAATTGCTCTGCACTTAAGCAACACAACCACTCACTCTTATATTGAATGTTTGTTCGTTGGTTGTGTCCTGGCGCAACCCACTGTGGGGTTTCGGCCGTGATACGGACGCTACCTTCTTTTAGAGATGAAACTGTATTATGAGCTGAATACACTCAGAAATGAATGGTTTAAAACTATCACTTTGGTAAAACGAAAATAAAAAATATATAAATAACAAAAGAGAGAAACGCCCAGCAGCATGATGGGGTTTTAAATGAAGTGGATTTATGGGTAAGCTTAACATTTTTTATTTTGTTTTCCTTATAAAATCACATACCACTTCACAAATGTTTTTGTGGCTGAAGCCTATTTTCGTTGCTCCCAAAGGAAAAAAAATGCCAGCATGTCCACGGAGTGAATGATGGAGAGTGGGGCGAAGAATTCGTCCGTCCATTCGTTCTTGCTTCCGTCCGTCCATGAGTCCGTCAGTGTGACCGTCCATGCGTCCATCAGCCCGTTTGTGCGTGTGTCTGTTCGTGCGTCCATACCTGCGTTCGTCCATGCAGCCGCCCTTGCGTCCGTTCATGCGTCCATCCATGCATCTGTCTATGTGGCCGTTCGTCCATCTATTCAACACTCCAAGTACCACCATCTCGCATCTTTTCATCATATATTCCCCATATAGAAGCACCGCCATCCAGCGGAAATTCCAAGGACTGAACGAGAGGTGGCACACGCACACTTTCTTACGGCTTGCGCTTCGGGTCCACTTCCCACCTTTAACCACCTCGAGTTCATGTTATATACTACTTCACTGTATTCATGGCACTGCGGCCGAACGCTCGCTAAACCTTTCGAAAACCAAGGAGGTTACGCCCAGCGAGTATGACGTAGCAAACTTTTTCAGTCAGATAGTGCTCAATGTACATGCCAATGGTTGCTAATGGGATATGAGAGGCGGAGAATTCGGCTTTTACTTTCTTACGGCTTGCGCTTCGTATCTACTTCCCATTTTTAACCACCTCGAGTTCATTCATAGTATATACAAGTTCATTGTATTCATGGCACTGCGGCTCAACGCTCGCTAAACCTTTCTACAGCTAAGGAGGTTACACCCAGCGAGTATAACGTAGCAACCCTTTCTTGTCAGATAGTCCTCAATGTACATGCCAATGGCTGCTAATGGTGATCGCAGCCTGCGCGTTAACTAAAAGCCGAATGCTCCTGTCTCTCGTTCCCCATTAGCAGCCATTGATATGTACATTGAGCACTATTTTTTATTGTTCAACAACGCACAGAAGAAGTCTCTCACCGGCACCATCTTGGAGGTCAAAATCTTATACTTGTTACATACTACGGGGGACGAACGGGGGCTGCTATAAGAAGTTTCGCCCTTAAAAACTCGGGAAGCGGTGAGCTTCAGGCCATCCTACGGAATGGTTCTTATATCCATGTTTTTGCTTAATTTTTAAGTAATCTGCATGTTGAAAGGAATGGCATAAAGAGTTGTGTAATTATTCCCTCTATCGTGAATGGCAGTCCGTTTTCAAGATTCGCAGTGAACCTTGTAACAAGAAGAAAAGTAGCACTGGTACTCACTCGTAGGTTGAATGGCAGCCCGTTCTCCGCCATGAACTGTCAATCGCAGGAAAAGAATCGCGGTCAACGAACAGGCCAGTACCATATACAGGAACCGACGACGCATCTGAATAGTCGGTCCACTCTTGGAAGTAGTGGTCGCTGAGTTCATGGCACGTACTTTCCACACGGTGTCAACGTTTTTCCACTTCTCGAATTTACTTACTCCCATGATAGAAAAGGAGTGCTCAACCCATCTGCTATGTCTTCTACTTCATCTTCTTTTTGTCCTCCGCACATGGCACACACCGGAAAAGAGTGACGTAGTAGAAGGTAAATTCTTTCCATATTTTCTGTAATATGCAGTTTTTAGATCGACTATTTATTTATTTAGTAACATTAAGTGTCAATTACTACTAAATAAATATGTAATGCAAGCCCAATTTAGCAAGACTTTATTTTCATCACAGTGAACGGCGAAGTCATGAACGGCGAAGATAATATCTCTGTGGCTGTATCCCATAGCAGTTGCCTCAGAAGAAAAAAAAACATGTTACAATAGTTCCAGGAGCACTTTTCGAAAGGTGGTACTAGTATGCTTTTGCTAAATTTATTGAATTAGTGAGCAGATATAAAAAAATGACCAATCATTTCATACTTATTACAGGAGAGGCTCACAGAAAATTCAGTTAATCCTCTTCATGAGAATAAAAATTTAGGGAGGTAACGCAGCAATGACATTTTGTGATGACACCTTGCATCATTCCTAAACTAGACATATCGTTGTGCCAGTGAAATAAAATTTATTTGTGCTCCGGGGAAGTAGTAAGTGCAGGGTCTGATAAACATTGCCTGAATGTATGTGTGCGAAATTATTCCTCCGTGATGTGTGCTGTTAGAAGGAAAATAGTAATTATCGGGACAGATAATTACGTTTTCTTTGAAAAGCTTTCATTTCATAGTAAAACAAACGTTTGTGACCAGGTACCTTGGTTTCGTAAATGCACAGAAGAAACTGATAATTTAAAACGTTGCGCTAGAGACGTGTGACGGCATATGGAAAGAGGAGGGCACACAGACAATGAGTCGGTTAAAATTCCCGCAACTAGAATCGAAGTAATTACCTCACGTAAATCTAGTATTGTTGCCCTAAATTTATCAAGGAGGGAAGAAAAAAACAAAATCAAGAAATATTAAGGAAAAATATTAGCCAAGTTCAGGGCAAAATATACCAATGCCAGATTTTTTATTCGGTTGCAAGGTGTTCGTTTATATCGTTCGCATTCCTTGGCAGATCGTTTAGATTCCCTTGCAACAGCCCATTTAAACAGCCTAGAGGAAATAGTTGGACTCGATTTGAAAAGATATCGTGGTAAACAATTCCTACAAAATTATGGTACATATCGGAAACAAATCCCGAGTTCTCACAATTAGTACATCAAATAGTGATTGAACTAATATGACGTGTGGTTTGTGTAATCTCGACCAACCCGCAAAGAAAACCAAGTCAGGATTGGAAATAAAAATTATTCGGTCACGATTAGAGGGTGCTTCGAAAAAGTCTGCTGCTAGAACGTTAAAGCGGCATAAAAGTGATGGCGTTTGCGCTTTTTAGTATAACACTGCATTAGCGTCATACTTTGAGATTTCTAAGCATAGCCTTAAAGTCTCTTCCTCCAATATATCTAGTGACCGAGGCTTGTAGGGTGACACACCACGAAGAAAGAACACGACCGAACTCTAACAGCGGCCTGGCGTGCACTTTATATATCATCAAAAGTGTCTTCCTTTTCAATGGGGACCTACGGCTGCTCAGTGTGCGCAAAACACCCATTGCGCGAACTCCTTCCGTCATAACATGCTCAATGTGAGGGTACTCGGCTGCTGACCCGCAGGTCACGGGATCAAATCCCGGCTGTGGCGGCTGCATTTCCGATGGAGGCGGAAATGTTGTAGGCCCATGTGCTCAGATTTGGGTGCACGCTAAAGAACCCCCGCTGGTCAAAATTTCCGTAGTTTTCCACTACAAACGGCGTCTCTCATAATAATATGGTGGTTTTGGGACGTTAAACCCCCCATATCATCATTATCAACCTTTTAACCACATTTTCAGTTCCTTCAAGTATGCTTGCTAGATATTGTAAAGACTACAAATACTGTTAGTCATAGCAAAGAAAGAAACGTAAATTTTTACATCTGGCTGAAATGGCACACTACTCAGCAACTTGTTAAACAATACGGGAGGAAGTAGTGACCCCTGAAGACCACGGCTTTGTTAGTGCTTCCTACAAGAGAAGCCACCTTGAAAACAATAAAATTGTCTCCCACTTGAATATCCTGTTGCCGATGCTACGATATAAATAGGAACCCAAGGCTTCATAGCCAACTAAATTAAATAGTATGATCTATACTATCATAGGTCTAAAATCACTAAAGCCGCATACTGCTCTTTGTGCCGGGAATTGTGGATTCGATTTTCAAGGTTAATGCTTGTGTGCCTTACTGAATATCCAGATCTAAAAGCAATTTCGGAAGAGCTCAGCAATGGCTTCTTACTATAAAAATGTATAAGAAGACAATGAAAGACCATTTCGACAAGTTTTACCACATTGAATGTTAAGGCAATGAGCGTTTTGTTGTCAAGATTATTACATGCTCTTTGCTTCATAAGAAGTGTAATGAAATCGGCAATCTTCCACTCATAATGAAAACTTGCGTATGTTCTCCAGTGCTGGATTACAGAGGGACGCAAGCATAACCTGCCAATGCAGCATTGTTCTCTCGTCCTCTCACAAAGCATGCGCTTCGTATGCCGACGCCTCTGAGTCATCAGATTACGGGAGCTTGCCATTATCCCAGCCATTCCAACATAGTGGTGCTCGTATTTTGTGAACCATGATCTCAGCCTCCTCTGAAGCAGGTAGTGGCAGAGTGAACCAGTGTCCGTTCGTTTGAACGTTATCCTGTATAAAATGCAGTGCCCCCGCGCAATAAGTTACAGTGGCTCACCATAAGCCTCCGGCGTGGATCAACTCATGCAAGGAACACACCGACCGTTTTCTAAGGGAATTACGAGGCTGGCAGGTAGCAATCGTGAGTATCTCTACTGCTCGCACATTGCGGGCTTTTAGCTTGTACTATACATCTTTACGTTACCGTGTAACCGAATACCAAATGGAATCTGCGTATGCGTGGGTATTTACGGAACTTAAACGTTTACGAAATTGTCGAGTCAAAATAAGCTGAAGTGCGAGCACGAGTAGTGATTACACTAATTCAGTTGGGTTATTAAGCTATAGAGTGGCCTAGAACATCGACGCCGTTCAAGTGCGAGCCCCCAACAGGCTGGATAAGGGGTGCCATCTAACAGGGTCATAATGAACTAGGTAATCACAAAATTGTTGTAGCAGAAACTTCGTGCATGTACGTCTGGTGCGAAAACGGCACAGTGGGGTTATTCGCAATGCCCGCGTGCTATAGGAGGCGCGCCGTGCAATCGAAGATGGCTGCGGGAGGAAGGTCAACCCGTGAACTTGCGTTGGAAAAGAGAAGACGCACGGACTAGCGCCCCGTGCGGCTTTTGCCGTATGAACTCTTGATCTTGAAATGAATATATATTGGACCAAAGTATTTTCCCCAACGATGGTGCCGGAGTGCGAAAAGTGGTGTTGTCAGCTGATTGACCGTGCATCGACGATACATTGCGTATTACTGTGCGTGCTAGAAAAAATGCGTGAACTAGAATTGACGTACGAACTGAAGGGTACTCCGAGGCAATCGTTACCAAACCTGCATGACAGATTTGCCGCAAGAGTAGGCCGCTAGCGAGTAGCGTGCCATTGTAGCTGCAGCGAACTGAATGTTTAAACTGGTGGTGGCTAGCAAGCATAAGCTGTCGTCCTTACTTGCGCTGTCAGCAACATGGAATAGCTTCTTCAACGGAACACAGGCATTTGACTTTTCATTAAGTAGCAGTTGTGTCACGGTAATGCTCAGACTCTAATCGCACGCGTTTCACAACACTCGGATGTTGCAGGTTCCATCAGTGCGATCGAAACAAGGATATCGAAAATACGCACGTGTGCTTTCCGCACGTCGAAATTGCGAAAATTCATCAAACAACACCGTAGTTCGAAAGGTACCGGTAGATAGCAGGATAAGATATCAAACAGGCGTGAATTGTAGTCGTAACTGCATGTTTCATTGCTCTAACAATTTCGCGTTACTGGTCAAGCTCGAGCCTGTTGGCGGTACGTGGCGCTCCATAATATCCACTGTAATTGAGCTACGTGCAGTGCACAAGAAAATTATCCTTATATTTTGACTTCACGGAAGGATAATATACATTAAATACACTCAAAGCGACTCACGCGGGTACGTGAAGTGAAACTCGCTCCTAATGAGTTAGCAGCTAATTGTTCATCGTCACTGTCACTCTCGGTGCGTTGACAAATTTCCACGTCCATTAAAAGATTCTCGTCGTCAAAATGATTTCTTTCAATGTCAGTGATGAAGGCAATATATGAAATTGTTTTCGCGGAACGACTTCGACAACACCAACACTGCATGACTCACCATGTTTAGCTATGCGCGAAGAACATTCCACTCTAGAACCCATTCACAAGCAAATGGCTTGCTGTGTGCTGCTATCTGTCAACAAGCGCAGAAAAATAAGCGGCGCAGCGTTGGCTGTGGTTTCGAGAGCAAAACGCAAGCCTACGCCACCTTCCGCGTACAATGAATTTCATGCAATTCATGCACTACAAAAACATTGACGAATGCTATAGAGAACCAGTACTGGAGTTTCCTCGACCACCCTAGCGGTCAAAGCGCGCAATTCTCAGCTGCTCCCACAGACGAGAGTGGTGGCTGGTACAGGCGGTGCGGGCGGGCATCGCCGTAACAAAACCAAAGGGCGCTGACGGTACTGCTGTGCATTCAAGTGCAACAATATATAAATAGAGGGAGGACGTATAGAGTGAAGGGAGGACGTAGAAAGAGGAGGCGGCGTTGCATCCAAGCGGAAAAACGAGCAAAATTCTGCTCTCGCTCACCTGTATAGTGTTATCGGGCTCATTTTTAAACCTAATGGCTCGTGTCTGCTATACGTTTTCGGTAGTGAAGACGGCCACCAGTGAAAACCAGGGCCAAACAGTCGAGTGTAAATAGTGTTTTGCCGGAAACAGAACGAGAGTAATATGCAACATGTGGCATATGTAAATCTTTTTTTATGTGGCCTCTGAGCGTTGAGTTGTGCACTTCAGGACTAACAAAGTTTCCATGCCTCCATTCATCTGACCACCAACTATATGATGCCCCCGCGTGAGGTGAATGATACAATAGGCAGGTACTAGTATATTTTTGAAAGAGTTGCGTGTAGGGGAAAGCTGCCTTGTTTCCATGACTTGTGCGGGTCCACGTTCACCAACGCCTCTGAACTGTTATAAAAAGTGCTCTCGCCGTGAACACTCGATGCTGAGCTGCCTCTGTTTAACTTATTTTTGTGTAAAAAACAGGGTTCTTGTAACGAACAAAGCAGCACTTTACTCGACACTTAGATTTCTGGAGTCAGGCGATGCCTTAAGCGTTTTTCTGACTGGCAGTTGTGGCCAAGTAACATCGAAATTTATGCCTTGCTAGGGAAACATCAAGTGTATTCGATTTTTACTCGTTGTTCAGTTCGCCTAACGCACAGTTTCAGTTTTCCCGCTTGCATGTGTCGGCTGAAAATGAAGGTGCCTTTTCAACATTGTTAATTGCTCGGCTTTCATGTGCCAAACAAGACATTTCATTTGGAGGATCGCTGTAGTGTGCGTATCAAGATTGTGAGCGCTTATGGTTCTCCATCATATATCTTGGTTTACAAGTGTTCTTTCTATGTTCCACCCCCATCAATGTACTGGTGCCGCGGTCGCTAGTCCATTCCGCCCCCTCAAGAATAGCAGTGCGACACCACACGTGCTATGCTGCCACAGTGGTTTGCCTAATCACCGTCCCCCTGTATAGATACCACGGACAGGACGTATAAACGGCGCCAGAAAAAAAATGACGCAGCTACCACTTACACTTCTTTTGTTTTGTTTTACTGCAGATGTTGGCCGCGTGCTACCATCGTAGCACGGACCTATCAATGGGGGCATTTCAGCCAGCACAAGCATTAGGGCAAAACGCAGCATGCAACCAGAAAATGAGGATGAGAAAGTTGTCATCACGGCACGGCACAGCACTGTCCCTTAGATACAATATATATACAGACGCCGTTCTCGTTGCAACGCTTCGGTCCGTTTTTTAGTGTTTTTTTATGTGAGAGCAGCCTACGGACCAAGTTAGCATTCTAAATCACAGTGCAGTGTACTGGCGCAATAGCTTTTCGAGCTGTTCGTCCTTAAATGAAACATGGCCGCGGCACATGCGCGTGCTCTCAGAGTGGTACACTGCGGCCGGTCGTCTGGGCGCGAGCAGCTGACTTGTGTCGCGAATCTCCGCCAGGTGCTCTTTTTCGGCACTCCACCTATCCAGCGCTGGACCCCCCCACCCCCTACGTACCGAAAACAAGCTGAGTTTCAACTGCAAAGGTCAGAATATAGCATCTAACTAACATGTCTGGCTACAGAAAATCTCGCAAAGCTGATATGCGTAATCTTGCGAAGATGATACGCGTAATATGCGAAGCTGATATGCGTATATTCGCAGTTCAAAGATAGTCATTTCGCTGAAATGTATCCACAAATATTGGCTATGCCCACAATTCCCCGAACATTAGAGTAGTTTACAAGGCTTTTGCTGATTTGCTAGATATGGTGGCGAATTTGAGTAAACGCAACCCTTTTTCGGAATAAGCCTCAGAATTAGGCAGGAATATTCAGTCCGAAATCAAATCTGTTATTATTTACATAAACGCATATAGCAGCACCGCGCAAGAAACACAGTGCCATCATGTTTATACCACAAAGGCAGTCATTGCGGTGCGTGGCGCAAGGCTACCTTGAAAGATCTCGTTGTTCTGCCAGCACAATTAGGATGCACTGAAGCCATGTGGAGTCGGAATTTGTAAACCCACGTCTTACATTACCCGGGTAACATCAGCCAGAGGCCACCTTCAGCGGAATTCAATATCTCCTGGAGCACCACTACACGCGTGGATTCTCTTCCAAAGGTTCGCCCCATCCGAGGCTCAAGTACTTCGCGTACAACGCCCTGGCCCGCTGAAGCACGCTCTGCAAGTCTTGTTGTCGTACTAGCTTATCAAAATGCATGGCCAGTTCATTGTAGTCCATGCCTTTGCGCATAATTACGTCTCGATGCTGCGTGAGAATCGCTAAGCAAAGAAACATCATGAACGGGTTGCCGCCACCAAGCTCCTGTGGCCGCGGAAGCTTCATGTTGGCGGAATATCGGCGCCAGGTGATTCTAGCGGAATTCGAAACATTCGTCCGCGGCACAGCGCAAGAGTCCTCCGTACAGGCACCGCTGGAAGATGCGCCAGCATCCTGCAACACGGGGTCGTCGCGAATCTTCTTCTTGGACAAATCCCCCACTTCCGGGACACACTTGTCCGCACTGTCTCCGCAGCCGTCACTCCGTGTCTTGGCGCATGGCTCCCAGCGCGTGCTGATCAGCTTCGTGCTGAGTTCTTGCCTCACGGGTGTAATCAGGGGCTTGAAAACACCCTGATCTTCGTCATCGCCATCTGTCAACACGTTGACGAACTTGGAGGATGTCGTCATCGGCACTCCTGGTTGCTGGCTCTTTAGCAAAATGACATGCGCACTGTTCTGTGAGCTGGCACAGGCATTCGTGGACAGTGGGCCACGTGGCACGACATCGTCCATCTCGTAGGGCCGCTCGAACAGAGGCAGTTCTCCGTCCGGTGGCATCGGCGGCAGCGAACTCCACTGCACCTCGAGCATGTGCAATGCGTCGTCGAAGGAGAACTCGCGCTTCAGCTCCAGCAGCAGCCACCGGTAGCAGAAGAGCAGGTCGTGGGCGCCGCATTTCTGAAGGTACCTGCGAAGTGTTCCTTGCCGTCTTAGTCGTGTAATGAATTCGTTGTAGTATAATTCTTTGTAAAGGAAGCTCTGCATAGATCTCAAAACTATTCTACACACTTTTAACCTTTCAGAGAGCGTCCCGTACGAACCTCTCACTTTTAGCAATGACACTTCGGCGACATCACGTTTCTTGGCCACTATTTAGCACCTGAAACCACTCGTTCGTCGGACACAAATTTTCAAGCTGTACGAACGTGCTTATGCCCGTCCACAAAAAATCTGCAAGACTCCTCAGCCTTTTCGACTTCTGCCGATGTTTAGGCTGAATGTTCCGCAGATTGTTTTTGCCCTTACCGACCTTCTTAATATGCACCATTTACTATTACTCCAATTGAGTAGTTGCCTAGGGGCAAAGTGACATTCACAGCTACCAGGAACGCTTTAGCTGGCGCAATGCTCCATGTCACATCTGCTTGTTGACTGATACGCTACATGCTTATACTCACAAAAAATACTAACAATAAAAAGAAAAGTGGCAGGATGCAGAAAAAGGTGACAGCTTAACAGAGGTGCAGACACAAAGATAGCCGCCTTTCTGTCACTTCATGCTTTTCAGCCACTTTTATTGTAAAGACGACCGCCTTTCTTGGGATATGCTTCAACGCAAAAATTACAGTCTGTCTGACTGTTTGTCGAACGGTGCACTACCCAGTCAAAGCATAACCCTTTGCTCAACCCCGCAGGGGCGTAGCCATGGGGTGGCACATCAGGCCCGTGCCCGCCCCCTTGAAAATTTTTTCGCCCTGGCAGAAAGAGCGAGAAATGGCAATTTCGGGGGGTGCCCCTTCCGAAATCAAGTGGGTGCCCCCCCCCGTCCCCGAAAAGAAGTTTCTTGCGAACATTGTCAACGAAAAATTGGCAGATCCCACGTACAGTGGTAATTGATGATATGCGAAGCACAAAGGAGGAAGGCCGATAGGTCCCTTTAAAATTAGCAGAACTTTAAGAGGCGGAGGTGAAATATGCCGTACATGTATTCCATGACATGATTATTATGTTTAAACGTTTCAATTACCTTTGCGGTCTATTAACGTCACCTGATACCAACTTTGGCACACAGTGAGCTAGCGAAACGGCCGCGAGCATGCTATGAGCGTAGCACATAGTCATGTTTACATTAAATCCATGTCATGATTATCATATTTGGACGTGTCATTTATATTCATCTTCCATTGACGTCACGTAACACCAAATTTGGTATATGTGTAACTAGTGAAACGGCCGTGAGACAGCTATGAGTGTAACATGTTGTCATGTTTTACCTTAAAAGCATAATATGATTATCTGGTTTGAAGCTGTCAAATGTGGTACATGTGCAGCTAGCGTAACGGCGCTGAGCGCGTCAAGAAAAGCCCGATACACTCCGACGCAACGTTGACGCGAGCGCAGACTGGGCGCAGCGACGCCACGCTAGCAAAACGTGAGAACTATAGTGTGACGCCAGGCGCTACCGGCCCGACCAGCGGCATCCGTCGGCGTGGCCCGGTGGCAACAGGCACAAAATGCGACATGCTGAATTTCGCGCCGACGACGTTACTTAGCACCGCGTCTGCCTCTCTTCGGGACGCCATGTGCGCTCAAACGCGCATACGTCCAAGCAACGCAGCGCAGTGTGCGTCTGCGAGTGTATGGCATGCAGATCCACAATGAAGGTTAGTGGGCCGATCCAGTGCTCTCTACAAGGGGGAGATGGGCGCCTGGCGTGGCATCGGCCGGCGTGACGCGATAAAACAAACGCGGGCACGCACGCGCGCCGGCTCACGTCGGAGTGTATTGACGCATTGAGTGTGGCTTGTATTAATGTCCACAATGGACACGCATCTTGATTATCATGTTTTACAAGACCATTCACATTATACCTTCGTCATCCATTGACGGCACGTATAAAACCGGATTTGTACAGGTGAAGCCAGCGAACAGCCGCGAGCACTATCTAAGCGGAGCCACTGAATGTTCCGCAGATTGTTTTTGCCCTTACCGACCTTCTTAATATGCACCATTTACTATTACTCCAATTGAGTAGTTGCCTAGGGGCAAAGTGACATTCACAGCTACCAGGAACGCTTTAGCTGGCGCAATGCTCCATGTCACATCTGCTTGTTGACTGATACGCTACATGCTTATACTCACAAAAAATACTAACAATAAAAAGAAAAGTGGCAGGATGCAGAAAAAGGTGACAGCTTAACAGAGGTGCAGACACAAAGATAGCCGCCTTTCTGTCACTTCATGCTTTTCAGCCACTTTTATTGTAAAGACGACCGCCTTTCTTGGGATATGCTTCAACGCAAAAATTACAGTCTGTCTGACTGTTTGTCGAACGGTGCACTACCCAGTCAAAGCATAACCCTTTGCTCAACCCCGCAGGGGCGTAGCCATGGGGTGGCACATCAGGCCCGTGCCCGCCCCCTTGAAAATTTTTTCGCCCTGGCAGAAAGAGCGAGAATGGCAATTTCGGGGGGTGCCCCTTCCGAAATCAAGTGGGTGCCCCCCCCCGTCCCCGAAAAGAATTTCTCTGCGAACATTTCAACGAAAAATTGGCAGATCCCACGTACAGTGGTATTGATGATATGCAAGCACAAGGAGGAAGGCCGATAGGTCCCTGTAAAATTAGCAGAACTTATAAGAGGCGGAGGTGAAATATGCCGTACATGGTATCCTGACATGATTATTATGTTTAACGTTTCAATTACCTTTGCGGTCTATAACGTCACCTGATACCAACTTTGGCACACAGTGAGCTAGCGAAACGGCCGCGAGCATGCTATGACGTAGCACATAGTCATGTTTACATTAAATCCATGTCATAATTATCATATTCGGACGTGTCCTTTACATTCATCGTCCATTGACGTCACGTAACAGTAAATTTGGTATATTGTAACTAGTGAAACGGCCGTGAGACAGCTATGAGTGTAACATGTTGTCAATGTTTTACCTTAAAAGCATAATATGATTATCTGGTTTGAAGCTGTCAAATGTGGTACATGTGCAGCTAGCGTAACGGCGCTGAGCGCGTCAAGAAAAGCCCGATACACTCCGACGCAACGTTGACGCGAGCGCAGACTGGGCGCAGCGACGCCACGCTAGCAAAACGTGAGAACTATAGTGTGACGCCAGGCGCTACCGGCCCGACCAGCGGCATCCGTCGGCGTGGCCCGGTGGCAACAGGCACAAAATGCGACATGCTGAATTTCGCGCCGACGACGTTACTTAGCACCGCGTCTGCCTCTCTTCGGGACGCCATGTGCGCTCAAACGCGCATACGTCAAAGCAACGCAGCGCAGTGTGCGTCTGCGAGTGTATGGCATGCAGATCCACAATGAAGGTTAGTGGGCCGATCCAGTGCTCTCTACAAGGGGGAGATGGGCGCCTGGCGTGGCATCGCCGGCGTGACGCGATAAAACAAACGCGGGCACGCACGCGCGCCGGCTCACGTCGGAGTGTATTGACGCATTGAGTGTGGCTTGTATTAATGTACACACAGGACACGCATCTTATGATTATCATGTTTACACCAGTCACATACCTTCGTCATCCATTGACGTCACGTAATACCGGATTTGGTACATGTGAAGCCAGCGAAACAGCCGCGAGCACATCATGAGCGTAGCACGTAGTCATGTTTTTACATAACCCGCATCTCATGATTATCATGTTTGCACCAGTCAAATACCTTCGTCAGCCATTCACGTCCCGTAACACCGAATTTGGTTCATGAGAAACTAGGGAAACGGCTGCGAGTACATCATGAGCATGGCATGTAGTCATGTTGTTACATGACACGCATCTCAGGATTATCAAGTTTGTAACAGTCACTAATCTTCGTCATCGATTCACGTCCCGTAATACCAAATTCGGTATATGCAAAGATAGCGAAACGGCCGCGAGCACATCCTGAGTGTGTCATGTAGTCATGTTGTTACATGACACGCATATATTGATTTTGATGTTAGGGTCTGTCGCTTCTGCTCGCCATATGATGATATATGATGCTCGCATATATGATGATACCAGTTTTGCAACATATTTTGTGAATGAAACCACCGCGAGAGCATCAAGACCATGAAATGTAAATCTTGACATTTATGACATACATGTCAATATTTTCATGTTAAAACTAGTCAGTTATGTTCGTCATACAGTTATCTTATATCATACCAAGTTTGGCATTGATACCATTATTCAAACGGTCAGGAGAGCTAAATGCCGTAGGCGGCTTTTAGATAGATAGATAGATAGATAGATAGATAGATAGATAGATAGATAGATAGATAGATAGATAGATAGATAGATAGATAGATAGATAGATAGATAGATAGATAGATAGATAGATAGATAGATAGATAGATAGATAGATAGTAGATAGATAGATAGATAGATAGATAGATAGATAGATAGATAGATAGATAGATAGATAGATAGATAGATAGATAGATAGATAGATAGATAGATAGATAGATAGATAAGATAGATAGATAGATAGATAGATAGATAGATAGATAGATAGATAGATAGATACGCTCGAAGTCACCAAATTTCGCCAAGAAACGCTTCGCCATTAAAAGCAAATATTATGCATCTTGGAGGCACAACATCAATACTTAAGTATTAGGTAGTGTGTTCCTCTATGTAGAAAATGCACAGATACGTAATTCTAAAGACCGCAGTGTTGGTTACACCCCGCTGAAAATGCGGCGCTCTGAACAAAAAAAGTGGGTGTTTTCTGCGCTTCGCTAAAACGAAGCGTTACTGCTGCATTCTAGCTGCTCCACTTTCTAAAAGAAACTTTCTTTTATTGACATTACTGCAAGATGGCATCCATATCCCACGCAGTGTTTTCAGCCAGAAGACTCCCGCCGTTCAACATCCTTTTAGCGAAGCATGCAGGTACGCGGCGAATCTTTTTTTTTTTAATGAGCTCGCTTCGCACAAAGTCCGGCGTCGGTGTCGGCGTTCATGGTTGTGAAGAACAATCTTCATCTCGTGCGTGACCAAAAAACCGAAGAAGATGCAAATAAAATAATCACCGCCATTTCCACAATGTGAATAATGTTAGAGGATATTGCTCGGAGGTACACAGGATGTTTCTCGGCGAGACAATTTAAGTAGGAGTGCTTGTTAACGAGCCTGCGCATGATGTGTACGTCGAAGACAGCGTTGTTGAGCAGGTTCCGCGGCCGGCACTACACAGTGTTGGCCTCGTCGATGAGCACGTGCCATACTAGCAGCTTCCGTGAGTCGCATGTCTAACTGCATAAGTGGCAGACACGGAGCTATCAGGCATTCTTGAACGGCGTTGAAAGCTGGCAGGTGAGGGACCTTGAGAGGACATCCGTACCAGTGCATAACACTCATCGTAGGAACTTGCCACGTGATCACATGCCTACAAAGCCACGAGAATGAAGTGAATGCCTTCACTTCGTTCTCGTCGCGAAGATCCTCTTTGTCTTGCCGGCCTGCCCGGCGGTTTTTTCTTTCCTCCCAGCTCCAAGGCGGCGTGCGTGTGCGCGTGGTCAGATCAAACATCACTTGCACCCTCCTCTTTTTCTCTCTCTTTCACATTTGTTACTCTCGCCCACTACCCATCCCTCGTGCGCAGTTGTTGATGTGAGCTCCTGAGAGAAACAGTCAAGACGCCACACTTTTCTCTTCACTTTTCCTTCTTTCAAAGCCACATTGAGGAGGCGAGCGCGCAGGCCATCGGAAACTCTTGGATGAATGGATGGATGGATGGATGGATGGATGGATGGATGGATGGATGGATGGATGTGATGGATGGATGGATGGATGGATGGATGGATGATGGATGGATGGATGGATGGATGGATGATGATGGATGGATTGGATGGATGGATGGATGGATGATGGATGATGGATGGATGGATGGATGGATGGATGGATGGATGGATGGATGGATGGATGGATGGATGGATGTGGCTGTACCCTTTAGATCGGACGGTGGCTAACGCCACCAAGCCGTACTACTTAGTGAACCGAAAACTACTTTTATCTATTTTTTTATTTAAATAGTGATGTTGACGACTGGCACTTTGCAGTGATAGGTTCAATTTTCTTTCGTGCTTTGACTTTAGCCACCAATCAGATAACCTCCTTCTAGTTAATTCTACCCGCTTAAAGTCTATTTTGCCCTCCCTGACCCTAAACCCCAGTGCTTTGAAAAACTGCGCCATCATCCTGAACTATATATTGAAGCCCTTTACAGAACAGTATCAAGTGTTCGGCAGTTTCCTCCTTCTCTCCACACGCACTGGATACCATGTCTACCCTTTCGTATTTGGCCCGATATGTCTTAGTTCGCAATACTCCCATCCTCGCCTCAAACAGCAGAGAAGTAGCACGAGTATTATTATAGATATTTTCCTTTGCCATTTTCTGCTTAAAACTTCGATAGATCTCTAGTGCGGACTTCTTCATCATGCCAATTCTCCACATATTGGTCTCAGCTTCCTTCACCTTCTTCTTAACCGATAACTCTTTTTGGTTTGCCCCCCTGCTGTTTCCTAAGTATTTACCAGTCAATTTTCTGGTTCGCTTCCTCCATTTTGTATCGACATTCTTTATGTAGAAGTAGCTGAAAACCTTCCTAGCCCAATGCTCCTCCCCCATTTTTCTCAATCGCTGCTCAAGTTTTATCTTGCTGCTAGCTTCCCTGGCCTCAAATGATGTCCATCCCATATCACCTTGTACTCCCTAATCTTCATCGGTTCACCAAGTCCCGGATCACTCGCCAGCGACCCGCGGACGCCTCGGCGCATAGGTGGCTACGTCACATGCACGTGATCTAAAAGTCCCGAGCCAGCCTGGGGGAACGAGCGGTCTCGGGCCATCTGCACGCTTGATTCTGGCTGCATCTGCTATGGCGTCTGCTATGCCGTCTGCTCTCTCTATAGCTTTGACACAGGCCACAACACCGACCCAATTCCAACCTAAACAGCAGTTAGGTAATGAATTATACCTATTTCTGTTGTCATGCAACTTACTGTGAGTGAACTACTCGAATGCGTGCGCATCGTAGACCAGCGTGGTCGTTGCACCGCTGTTTCTCCTAGCGAGTATAACGCGTGTTTGCCCGACCTTCGGGAATACGCACATTCTCGACGTGGCTCTGTACACCGATGACAAGAACTGTGTGCGGAAACAATGCGAAATCCAGAAACATGCGAGAAGCGGACAGAAAAGCAAAGAGAGAGCAAGAACA
Source organism: Rhipicephalus microplus (assembly GCF_013339725.1). Lineage (NCBI taxonomy): Eukaryota > Metazoa > Arthropoda > Arachnida > Ixodida > Ixodidae > Rhipicephalus > Rhipicephalus microplus. The sequence continues at coordinate 32,970,970 of NC_051173.1, read as the reverse complement.
CGTCAAAAATTTCCGTGCCCAACTTATTATGGCCACACTGCATGCGCCCCGCGCTGTCGGCTTCCAGCTGCCCGAAACAAATCGTTCGGACGGTCCCCGGCCGCCCGCAGGCCTCCAGGCACGCGAGAAACGAACATGCCTCCGAGCGGTCCCGGACCAGTGGGCGGAGCTTCCAGTTGATCTCCGAAGAAAACGAATGCGGTGCTGGCGTCCGGGGCCCTTACGGAGCCGCCCGGTTTGTGCAAATTGATGAAGCTCCTGATTTGGTGTACGTATTGGGAGATGGTCCGCCATCTAGTGAGCATTGTTGGAATCACTAGAGAGGCGACATTGAGCGGTGACCGCAGAGGTGAATACACTGGTAACACTGGTGTACACGCCGCCAGCCACCGTACGACAAGCCGCGAGCGAAAGGAAAGAGCTCCAAATATACTGGGTTAGCGTGAAGATCGAAACCGGGTGGCTTGCGTGGAAAGCGGTGTTCTATTACAGAGTCACGGGTCTACTCGGAAAAACAGCGAAACTAACACCTTCTGCTTGGAAATGCAGTGAAAGCAATGCATACTTCGCAGATGCACGCGTCCTCTGTACATGCTTCATAATGCAACGTGTATTAACGCAGTAATAATGCTGATAAAAGCGTACATTGCGATAAGGCGTTTGAATATGCTATCATTAAAATATCATGGCTTAAAGTGGGCCACCCACTAATAATGGCACACAAATTACTGCACCTTCTTTCTTAAGAACATGTAGTGGCTGCATAGCAAGCTCGGAAAGATGTCACAAACACAATGGCCCGTGGTTTCAAGCGTGCTCACTTCACAAAATGCAGCCGTGTGTGGAAGCTTAACTGACACAAGCCATATTGAACTCAGTATGCACTGGGGACAGGATATCGATATCGCTTTCAACTTTTAACGGCGTAGCTAAAGATCCCCCAATGTTACTTCTTGCCTTAGTTGCTTTCTTCCAGTGCATATTGCGCTTCCTGTCACTCGCCGACGTGTCTTGCTACGGACGCTACCTCCATGGAGATCGCTGTTTTTTGGCAGTAGCACCAACGAGGCTCAACCAAAAAGATTTTGACCAGTTCATTTTTTATCCTCGGGTGTTTTACTCAGTCATGATGGGAATGATTCACGCGTGAGAGTTCTTCTGAAGCAAGGCCAAACGCGCATCTCTATACAAAGATGTTTAAATGCATTAGGTTTTTCTGCCAAACCGTAGATGTCTCCCCAAGATTTCTACGCTACCTGTTTCAGAATGTACCGTTACTACTCGCTAGTAATGGCAATAAAGGTTCTGTGCATATAGAAAGAGGTCACAAAATAAAGGTGGGGCCCATTTAACACCACCGCTGTCAAAAAGTTGATGCTGTGAACACAGCACACTATGTGGAAGGCTTTTTCGTGCATTTACAGGTGACCCTGGCCCTGACACGTTGTCGTACATTCTTTATGTAGAAGTAGCTGAAAACCTTCCTAGCCCAATGCTCCTCCCCCATTTTTCTCAATCGCTGCTCAAGTTTTATCTTGCTGCTAGCTTCCCTGGCCTCAAATGATGTCCATCCCATATCACCTTGTACTCCCTAATCTTCATCGGTTCACCAAGTCCCGGATCACTCGCCAGCGACCCGCGGACGCCTCGGCGCATAGGTGGCTACGTCACATGCACGTGATCTAAAAGTCCCGAGCCAGCCTGGGGGAACGAGCGGTCTCGGGCCATCTGCACGCTTGATTCTGGCTGCATCTGCTATGGCGTCTGCTATGCCGTCTGCTCTCTCTATAGCTTTGACACAGGCCACAACACCGACCCAATTCCAACCTAAACAGCAGTTAGGTAATGAATTATACCTATATCTGTTGTCATGCAACTTACTGTGAGTGAACTACTCGAATGCGTGCGCATCGTAGACCGGCGTGGTCGTTCCACCGCTGTTTCTCCTAGCGAGTATAACGCGTGTTTGCCCGACCTTCGGGAATACGCACATTCTCGACGTGGCTCTGTACACCGATGACAAGGGATGTGTGCGGAAACAATGCGAAATCCAGAAACATGCGAGAAGCAGACAGAAAAGCAAAGAGAGAGCAAGAACACGTCAAAAATTTCCGTGCCCAACTTATTATGGCCACACTGGCATGCGCCCCGCGCTGTCGGCTTCCAGCTGCCCGAAACAAATCGTTCGGACGGTCCCCGGCCGCCCGCAGGCCTCCAGGCACGCGAGAAACGAACATGCCTCCGAGCGGTCCCGGACCAGTGGGCGGAGCTTCCAGTTGATCTCCGAAGAAAACGAATGCGGTGCTGGCGTCCGGGGCCCTTACGGAGCCGCCCGGGTTGTGCAAATTGATGAAGCTCCCTGATTTGGTGTACGTATTGGGAGGTGGTCCGCCATCCAGTGAGCATTGTTGGAATCACTAGAGAGGCAACATTGAGCGGTGACCGCAGAGGTGAATACACTGGTAACACTGGTGTACACGCCGCCAGCCACCGTACGACAAGCCGCGAGCGAAAGGAAAGAGCTCCAAATATACTGGGTTAGCGTGAAGATCGAAACCGGGTGGCTTGCGTGGAAAGCGGTGTTCTATTACAGAGTCACGGGTCTACTCGGAAAAACAGCGAAACTAACACCTTCTGCTTGGAAATGCAGTGAAAGCAATGCATACTTCGCAGATGCACGCGTCCTCTGTACATGCTTCATAATGCAACGTGTATTAACGCAGTAATAATGCTGATAAAAGCGTACATTGCGATAAGGCGTTTGAATATGCTATCATTAAAATATCATGGCTTAAAGTGGGCCACCCACTAATAATGGCACACAAATTACTGCACCTTCTTTCTTAAGAACATGTAGTGGCTGCATAGCAAGCTCGGAAAGATGTCACAAACACAATGGCCCGTGGTTTCAAGCGTGCTCACTTCACAAAATGCAGCCGTGTGTGGAAGCTTAACTGACACAAGCCATATTGAACTCAGTATGCACTGGGGACAGGATATCGATATCGCTTTCAACTTTTAACGGCGTAGCTAAAGATCCCCCAATGTTACTTCTTGGCCTTAGTTGCTTTCTTCCAGTGCATATTTGCGCTTCCTGTCACTCGCCGACGTGTCTTGCTACGGACGCTACCTCCATGGAGATCGCTGTTTTTTGGCAGTAGCACCAACGAGGCTCAACCAAAAAGATTTTGACCAGTTCATTTTTTTATCCTCGGGTGTTTTACTCAGTCATGATGGGAATGATTCACGCGTGAGAGTTCTTCTGAAGCAAGGCCCACGCGCATCTCCTATACAAAGATGTTTTAATGCATTAGTTTTTCTGCCAAACCGTAGATGTCCCCAAGATTTCTACTCTAACTGTTCAGAATGTACCGTTACTCGCTATATGGCAATAAAGGTTCTGTGCATATAGAAAGATGGCACAAAATAAAGGTGGTGGCCCATTTACACCACCGCTGTCAAAAAGTGGTGCTGTGAACACAGCACACTATGTGGAAGGCTTTTTTCTCATTTACATGTGACCCTGGCCTGACACGTTGTCGTACATTTTCTAGAGATAGTTAAGCAAAATTGAAAGCTGAGGCACCTGAAGATGCAGTTGTCAAAATATATATATATATAACTGAGAGGGTGGTTAAGCTATGCCTTTAGGAGTGGAACATCATAGCGTGATCGGTCACCGATCACAACACCTTCTCAATTGCTCGACGTGCTTTTCTTCTCGGTGACCACCAGTTGCCGTGAGCAAACACGCTTTCGTGCTTGTGAAATTAGCTGTTCATACTGTAAGTACAGTTGCGAAGTGCCCACCATGGCAAAATGAATCAAACTGTTGTAATAGATGGCAAGCTTTAAACCACCGATTCTGAAAGTAATGCACGTGTTAAAGCGTCTGGTGTGGTTTTAAGTTCCTCCCACTCTATGTTACTTCTACCTACGCAACGCCTCAATAGGGTTGCTCGATAATGTAACACCTAAGCTGCACGAGGAGCGCACCCAATTCAGTAAGATCACGTGTTGTTTCTGTTTGCATCCATTTATCATAGACAATGGCACCACTGCTAGCACCGGAACTTCATTGGCATGGGATCTTTCACACCATCCTGATAATATGCATCTATATTATGCATTGATGTGCCAATTGTTTCAGCTCCTGAAAGCGGTAACCAATTGTTACCTCATCTTTCGCTATTCCATTTTTGGTTAAGGTAACGCTGTTGTCCCCTTATTTTGGGTCAGCCGCAATGCATATACATATTTGCTGTGGAACCTCTATTGGGAGAATGAAATGCGTTGACGACATATTCTGACACCTCCTTCAACTACCATCTGAACCATCTTACATAACCTGCGCTGTCACCCTATTACACATGTATTCACATACATGTTTCCCTATAGTGCTCGCCCAAGAACATTTGTGCGTTAAAATGTGACAATATTATTATTTGGCACCAAATAGTACACTGCTACGGGTGTTGTGACACTAGCAATGCCAGTGACCTGGAAAGCCACTTGCATTGTCCAAGTTTTTCTAAAAGGAGTTTTTCCTGGAAGAACGCGGCCCATCCAAAAGAAATTTATCTGTAGTTATAGCGCAGATGCATTTTAAACAGGAAGAAAGAAAGAAATAAGTGGAAGAATAGGGGGTCGCTTCCATCTATGCTCAGCTTCTTAAGCCAGTATTGTATCCAGTACTGCGATAGCAAGAGTTACCTGAAGAAAGTTGAGTCGTAGTATTGGACCAGATCGGACAGGTGCTTGAACTTGAGCGTCATAGCTTCGCCGTCCACGTCAAAGTTCGGTCCAAGGCGTCGCATAAGAGCTTTTTGAAGCTTTATTTGTAGACTAATTAACGGAAAACTTGAGGCAAGGCAGGAACCTAGAGCTGTCGTTGCCGTCAAGGTTAATTAGTTGCAGGACAGGAATCTTTGTGGAACAGAGACAGCGGTACTGGAGGCAGCCATGAATCTGAAATCCCTGCGAAAGTCCATGTTGTTGCTACTTGCAAGGAAGTTAAATCTGGAGGTGTCGAACTCTCAAAGAAAGGCAGAGCTGATAGCGGCGATTCTCGCATTGGGGGCGGAGGATGACGAGCTGTCAGAATGTGTCGAGGAAATTCAGGAGAGGCAAGCGGCAGAGGCCGAAAGAAAGGCGGCGGAGGCCGAAAGGAAAGCGGCAGAAGCCGAGGCAGATAAGATGCGAAAGCACGAGCTTGAAATGAAGCGCCTCGAGCTAGAGATTAGCCATAATAGTAGAGCAGGAGGCAGCGAGGCATCCGGTACCGCAGAGCGGGTCAGGTTCAAAATGACGGACCTAATGAGATCGTACAAGCTAGGGGAGCACATTGGGCTGTTTCTCGTCAACTTTGAGAGAACTTGTGAAAGGCAAGGTTTCAGCCAGGATACATGGCCTCAACGCTTGTTGTCCCTACTTCCGGGGGAGGCCTCAGAAGTAATCGCGCGCCTCACGAAAGAGGAGGCTGACGAGTACAGTGAGGTAAAGTCGAGCCTTCTCAAGAATACAGGTTGTCAGCGGAAGGTTTCAGACAAAAATTTCGCAACGCCGTAAAAGAGAACAATGATTCATACCCGGAGTTTGCTTACAAGTTAATGGCCAACATGGGGGAGTGGCTCAAAGAGGCAAAGGCGTATGGGAATCATGACAAGGTGCTCGAGTGTATCGGTCTGGAACAATTCTGTCAAAGGTTACCAGAAAAGGTGAGGTTCTGGGTGCAGGATAGACCAGACGTGAACACCGTAACGAAAGCCGCAGAGCTCGCTGAATAATTCGTTACGCGCCGCGCCCTCGGGGCAAACAGCGAGCCAAAAAGGGAAAAATTCCTACTACCGAATAAGGCGCCGTTTAGAAAACAACCGACAAGTCTCGCACAAAAGGGTGAGGAAAACAAGGCATCTAACCATGGGGCGTCGGCAGAGGCAAGCAAAAGGAAATTTGAGGCGAAAAAACCGGCGGCTTGTTTCAATTGCCACGAAACAGGGCACTTCACAAAACATTGCCCGAAAGAAAAGGTGGCCTTTTTATCTATAAATGAAGCCGACGATAACATGAAGTTGTTAGAGCCCTATATGTACGACCTTACCGTGAACGGCAAGCAGTGTCGGGTTCTTAGAGACTCCGCAGCCACTATGGACGTAGTTCATCCGTCCTTTGTTCAGGCCGGACAGTATTCAGGAGACTGTGCCTGGATTAGACAAGCCGTAGAAGCAAACAGTCAGTGCCTTCCCGTAGCTAAAGTTGTCCTTAAAGGCGCATTTGGCACGTTGGAAACGGAAGCCGCGGTATCGCCATATCTACCCCCTCAGTATCCTTACTTATTTTCAAATAAGTCAGATCAAATGCTGAAGGAGAAAGGTCTAACGTTGGGAGAAGGCATAGTGCACGCACTGACTAGATCGAAGGCACGTGCGCTGGCTGCGAGAGCAACATACACTGAGGCAAACAAGCCTCAAATCGACAACGGGCCTGGTTGCGAGTTGGACACCACGGTAACAAATCGGCTTGTGCGAGAACAGGCTGCAGAAGCCGTAGTCGCGGAGGCAACCATTCCTAAAGGCGACGATGAACCTCCTCCCGAATTGGAAGGGGTCAATTACGCCTCCTTGACCGAGCCAATAGAAAATGCCGTTGCTCCCAAGCCGATTCCTGTAGTACAGAGGATAGCACAGAGGGTGACACATTCCAGGTACTAGGAACTACAAAAGAGTTGTGTGTCATGCCAACTTCGGATAATTTCAGTCGGCTGCTGCAGGTGAGCCCCGCTTCATTAATAACCGAACAAAAGGGGGACCCGACGCTTAAGCAATTCCAGGACAGTTCGAAAGAGGGAACCGCCAAACGAAATGTGAGATTCCAAGAGAGGAGCGGCATACTCTATCGAAAATATCTAGATAGGCGAGGAGTAGAGTTTGACCAGGTAGTCGTACCTCAGGCGTATCGTCAGGATTTGCTTAGTTTGGTGCATGGAGAATCATGGTCAGGCCACTTAGGCGTAAAGAAGACGAAAAATTGTCTTTTACAGGAAAAATACTGGCCTGGATGCTTTAAAGATGTAGAGAGGTTTGTAAAATCTTGCGATGTGTGTCAGCGAGTGGGTAAGCCGGGAGATAAGGCGAAATTTTCAATGAAGCTGGTACCCGTAATCATGGAGCCCTTTCGTCGGTTGGTCATTGACACAGTAGGTCCTTTGCCCAAGACAACTTCAGGCTACCGTCACATCCTGACCTTTATCTGCCCAGCTACTAAATTTTCAGAGGCGGTCCCGCTAAAAGAGCTAAGTTCCGTGGAAGTAGTGAACGCACTTCTGTCCGTGCTTGCCCGGGTAGGCTTTCCTGCCGAGATACAATCAGACCAGGGCACCATTTTCACGAGTGCCTTAACGACAACCTTTCTAGAACGGTGTGGCGTGAAATTATTGCATAGTTCAGTCTACCATCCGCAGTCGAACTCGATAGAGAAGCTTCACTCCGTGATGAAGCGAGTGTTAAGGGCCTTATGTTTTGAACGAAAAACTGACTGGGAAATGTGCTTACCTGCAACGATGTTTGCACTAAGAACTGCACCACATGACAAAACAGGGTTCACGCCAGCGGAACTTGTTTACGGCCGCAGACTGTGATCTCCTCTTCGTATGCTGAGAGAGTCGTGGGAAGGTCAGGGTGATGATCCTGTAGTAGTGGAATATGTCCTCACCTTGTTGGATCGTCTAACAAAAGCCCAAGAACTGACCGAGAGTGCGATGACCAAAGCACAGCAGAAGGCTAAGCTTTACTACGATCGAACAGCTAAAGCGCGACACTTTGCTGTAGTAGACAGGGTCATGTTGTTGAGGCCCTCCCAAAAGAATAAGCTTGAAGTGCAATGGGTCGGCCCCGCCGAAATTACTCAAAAATTGTCTGACACCAACTATGTGGTAAAATTACCAGGAAGTCGTAAGGTACACCAGGTGTATCATAGCAACTTACTCAAGCCCTATAAAGAGAGGGAAGCCATCGTGAACATGACTTTAAATGTTCCGGAAGAGGTTCCGGCAGAAATTCCTGAATTAGCTCCCGAATCGGACGAAGTCCCGATCGAGAAAAGAATTGAGGATTTAGTATCAAAGTCACAGCTGACAATGAAGCAGAAGCAGGAATTGCGTGGTCTTTTGACCGAGTTTCAGGACAGATTTGTAAGCGAGCCAGGCCGGACATCCGTCCTCACTCATGACATAGAGCTTATCCGTCGGAACTCGGTCAGATCCAAGACGTATCGGGTGTCACCTTCGCCGGCTTGAGCTAATAAAGCAGAGTTAACAGGATGCTGGAATTGGGCGTGATTGAGCCGTGTGAAAGTGATTACACTTCCCCGTTAATTCTTGTGGAGGTACCCGGCAAGATCCGCGGTCCTTGCGTAGACTATCGTAAGTTAAACCTCATCACCAAGGATCAGACAATACCCAATTCCACACATTGAGGAACGCGTCGAGAAGGTAAGCAGCGCGGAATTTATCTCAACGCTAGACCTAGTGAGAGGTTACTGGCAGGTGCCGCTCACCGAGAGGGCGAGCCGGTATGCTGCATTTATTTCACCATTGGGAACATTCCGCCCTAAAGTGTTGAGTTTCGGCCTAAAGAACGCGCCTTAATGTTTTTCAAACTTAATGGATAAGGTTTTGTGGGGTCAAGAGGACTTCGCATTGCCTTACTTGGACGACGTCGCCGTGTTTTCCTCGTCCTGGCCGGAACACTTGGCGCACTTTAGAGCAGTACTGACATGCCTACGCGAAGCAGGTTTAACGGTGAAGGCGCCCAAGTGTCAGCTAGCACAAGCAGAGGTACTCTATCTCGGGCATGTTATCGGTCGAGGGCATCGCCGTCCCTCTGAAATGAAAGTGGCAGCTATTCGAGACTTTCCCCAGCCCCGAACGAAAACCGATATTCGGGCTTTTCTTGGAATGGCTGGTTACTATCGTAGGTACATCCCTAGATATTCCGACATTGCCAGCACTCTTACTGACGCGTTGCGCAAGACCGAGCCCCAAATGGTCGACTGGGATGAGGAGAAAGAAAAGGCTTTCCGCGTTTTGAAAGCGGCCTTGTCGAGCCAACCTTTGCTTAGTTCACCGGACTACTCGAGGCCTTTCATAGTCCAATGCGACGCTAGTGATAGAGGCATGGGGGCAGTTCTTAGTCAAAGGGATGAGGGGGATGAAGAGCATCCCGTCCTCTATGTTAGCCGGAAACTCACCCTTCGCGAGCAGGTTTACAGCGCTAGCGAAAAGGAATGTGCGTGCTTGGTTTGGGCAGTCCAGAAACTGGCTTGTTATATTGCCGGAAGCAAGTTCATTGTGGAAGTGTACCATTGTCCTCTCACCTGGCTACAGATCATGCCCTCTAAGAACTGCCGCCTGCTGCGTTGGAGCCTCGTTTTGCAACAATATACGTTTGAAATACGCTACAAAAAGGGTGTACTCCATGGCAACGCTGATGGCTTAAGTCGATGCCCCTGACGCGAGAGGATGTCTCGAGAACTCTGGCATTTTTTTCCTGACCTAGACAAGGGCTAGTGATTGTTTTTTTTTTATTCTTTTAGGTGTACTTGTTTGAAAACGTCGAAGACACGGCTATCCAGGGTTTCGGGTTCGGTGTGCTTCCAGTGTTGTTGTTTTGTGTCACCTTAACGTATGAGTAACATTTTGAATAAATTGTGTATTTCCTTTAATATCAGTTAAAGGGGAACATTGCCTGGTGGAGTTTGGCGGAATTGTCCGGCGCTCACCGGCTGAGTAGTTGTGTTTTCATGCGCGTATGTGATGTCTGTTGAGCCCACAATGAAGCAGGTGGTGCCCTCTACTTCATCAAAGACGGTCGTTACCAAACCGACTGCCGGCGCTGATCTCTCCGGACAGTGGCTGCAAACCTCAGCCCATCGAGATCTTTACCCCCCCGCGTGAGAGACTGTTACGACCGGCCCTAGGGAACCAAGCAAGAGGAGTTGCGGGGAGAACCGGTTCTTGACCGACTGTGTCGTCGACCCCCACCTCCCCATTCAGGCTCCTCCCTCTCGCCGGGAGGATTCCGGAATCTGCTGTGCGTTCGTGACCATGTTTGGGCATTTTTTAGGGCGCCGTGGCCATCTTTGGGCATCGTGTTAGGTTGTGCCACTCCATGTGTTGTGAGGTGTGTTTCCCCCTCCCTCGTGGCCGAGGTGCCGGGGCCACCGTATTGGCTGACGATGCGGACAATGCGCCCAGTGTTGGCAACGCGGCGCTATAAAATGCCGAAGACGTTTTGTATCTCTCTCTCTTCTCTCTTTGGATCAGTTGATCACTTCTCAACATGTAAATAAATCTCTGTCGTTCGTTCGGGCGCTTCTTCTCGCTGCATTGTTGGACGATGGATCCTGCGACGGGGCCAGCTACCGAAAACGAGACCGGCAGAACCCGGAGTCCCAACAATAGCAAGCTCGGAAAGATGTCACAAACACAATGGCCCGTGGTTTGAAGCATGCTCACTTCACAAAATGCAGCCGTGTGCGAAAACTAAACTGACACAAGCCATATTGAACTGAGTTCGTACTGGGGACAGAATATCGCTATCGCTTACAACTTTTAGAGGCGTAGCCTAAAGATCCCCCAATGTTATTTCTTGGCCTTAGTTGCTTTCTTCCAGTGCATATTTGCGCTTCCTGTCACTCGCCGACGTGTCTTGCTACGGGCGCTACCTCCACGGAGATCGCTGTTTATTGGCTGTTGCACCAACGAGGCTCAACCAAAAAGATTTCGACCATTTCATTTTTTTTATCCTCGGGTGTTTTATTCAGTCATGATGGGAATATTTCACGCGTGAGAGTTCTTCTGAAGCAACGCCCACGCGCATCTCCTATACAAAGATGTTTTATTGCATTACTTTCTTCGGCCAAACCGTAGATGTCCTCAAGATTTCTACTCCAACTGTTCAGAAGGTACTGTTTCTCGCTATACGGCAATAAAGCTTCTGTACATATAGAAAGATGGCACAAAATAAAGGTGGTGGCCCATTTACATTACCGCTGTCTAGAAGTGGTGCTGTGAACACAGCACACTATGTGGAAGGCTTTTTTCTCAATTAGGTATTACCCAGGCCTGACACGCTGTCGTACATTTTCTAGAGATAGTTTAGCAAAACTGAAAGCTGAGGCACCTGAAGATGCAGTTGTCAAAAAAAATATAACTTAGAGGGTGGTTAAGCCTCGCCTTTAAGAGTGGAACATCATAGCGTGATCGGTCACCGATCACAACACCTTCTCAATCGCTCGACGCGCTTTTCTTCTCGGTGACCACCAGCTGCCGTGCATAGGAGCAAACACGCTCTCGTGCTTGTGAAATTAGCTGTTCATACTGTAGGTACAGTTGCGAAGTGCCCACCATGGCAAAATTCATCATTTTGGTGTGTAAGGAAGCACTCACTTCGCGCGTACGTGAAGCAAACTGTTGTAATAGATGGGAAGCTTTAAACCACCGATTCTGAAAGTAATGCACGTGTTAAAGCGTCTGGTGTGGTTTTAAGTTCCTCCCACTCTATGTTACTTCTACCTACGCGACGCCTCAATAGGGTTGCTCGATAATGTAACACCTGAGCTGCACGAGGAGCGCACCCAATTCAGCCAGATCACGTGTTGTTCTCGTTTGCATCCATTTCATCATCATCATCATCATCATCATCATCATCCTGATTACGTCCACTGCAGGACAAAGGCCTCTCCCATGTTCCACCAGTTAACCCGGTCCTGTGCTTGCTGCTGCCAATTTATACCCGCAAACTTCATAATCTCATCTGCCCACCTAACCTTCTGTCTCCCCCTAACCCTTCCCTTCTCTGGGAATCCAGGTTAGTTACCCTTAATGACCAGCGGTTATCCTGTCTACGCGCTACATGCCCGGCCCTTGTCCATTTCCTCTTCTTTATTTCAACTATGATATCATTAACTCCCGTTTGTCCTCTAATCCACTCTGCACTCTTCTTGTCTTTTAAGGTTACACCTACCATTTTTCTTTCCATTGCTCGCTGCGTCGTCCTCAATTTAAGCTGAACCCTCTTTGTAAGTCTCCAGGTCTCCGCTCCGTAGCTAAGTACTGGCAAGATGCAGCTGTTATACACCTTCCTCTTGAGGGATAGCGGCAATCTACCTGTCATAGTTTGAGAGTGCTTGCCGAATGTGCTCTACCCCATTCTTATTCTTCTAGTTACTTCAATCTCGTGGTTAGGCTCTGCGGTTATTACCTGCCCTAAGTAAACATAGTCTTTTACAACTTCAAGTGCACTATTACCTATCTCGAAGCGCTGCTCCTTTCCGAGGTTGTTGTACATTACTTCGTTTCGCAGATTAATTTAAGACCCACCTTTCTGCTCTCCTTGTCTAACTCCGTAATCATGAGGTGCAATTCGTTCCCCTGAGTTACTCAGCAATGCAATGTCATCGGCGAAGCGCAGGTTACTAAGGTATTCTCCATTAACTCTTATCCCTAACTGTTCCCATTCTAGGCTTCTGAAAACCTCCTGGTAAGCACGCCGGTAGGTAGCACTTGGGCGGAGATTGTGTCCCCCTGCCTACACCCTTCTTGATTGTATTTCTGTTGCTTTCTTTATGAAGCACTATGGTAGCAGTTGATCGCCTGTAGATTTCTTCCAGAATGTTTATATATACTTCATCTACGCCCTGATTCCGCAGTGTCTGCATGACGGCTGATATTTCTACTGAATCAAACGCCTTCTTTCTTAAGAACATGTAGTGGCTGCATAGCAAGCTCGGAAAGATGTCACAAACACAATGGCCCGTGGTTTCAAGCGTGCTCACTTCACAAAATGCAGCCGTGTGTGGAAGCTTAACTGACACAAGCCATATTGAACTCAGTATGCACTGGGGACAGGATATCGATATCGCTTTCAACTTTTAACGGCGTAGCTAAAGATCCCCCAATGTTACTTCTTGGCCTTAGTTGCTTTCTTCCAGTGCATATTTGCGCTTCCTGTCACTCGCCGACGTGTCTTGCTACGGACGCTACCTCCATGGAGATCGCTGTTTTTTGGCAGTAGCACCAACGAGGCTCAACCAAAAAGATTTTGACCAGTTCATTTTTTTATCCTCGGGTGTTTTACTCAGTCATGATGGGAATGATTCACGCGTGAGAGTTCTTCTGAAGCAAGGCCCACGCGCATCTCCTATACAAAGATGTTTTAATGCATTAGTTTTTCTGCCAAACCGTAGATGTCCCCAAGATTTCTACTCTAACTGTTCAGAATGTACCGTTACTCGCTATATGGCAATAAAGGTTCTGTGCATATAGAAAGATGGCACAAAATAAAGGTGGTGGCCCATTTACACCACCGCTGTCAAAAAGTGGTGCTGTGAACACAGCACACTATGTGGAAGGCTTTTTTCTCATTTACATGTGACCCTGGCCTGACACGTTGTCGTACATTTTCTAGAGATAGTTAAGCAAAATTGAAAGCTGAGGCACCTGAAGATGCAGTTGTCAAAATATATATATATATAACTGAGAGGGTGGTTAAGCTATGCCTTTAGGAGTGGAACATCATAGCGTGATCGGTCACCGATCACAACACCTTCTCAATTGCTCGACGTGCTTTTCTTCTCGGTGACCACCAGTTGCCGTGAGCAAACACGCTTTCGTGCTTGTGAAATTAGCTGTTCATACTGTAAGTACAGTTGCGAAGTGCCCACCATGGCAAAATGAATCAAACTGTTGTAATAGATGGCAAGCTTTAAACCACCGATTCTGAAAGTAATGCACGTGTTAAAGCGTCTGGTGTGGTTTTAAGTTCCTCCCACTCTATGTTACTTCTACCTACGCAACGCCTCAATAGGGTTGCTCGATAATGTAACACCTAAGCTGCACGAGGAGCGCACCCAATTCAGTAAGATCACGTGTTGTTTCTGTTTGCATCCATTTATCATAGACAATGGCACCACTGCTAGCACCGGAACTTCATTGGCATGGGATCTTTCACACCATCCTGATAATATGCATCTATATTATGCATTGATGTGCCAATTGTTTCAGCTCCTGAAAGCGGTAACCAATTGTTACCTCATCTTTCGCTATTCCATTTTTGGTTAAGGTAACGCTGTTGTCCCCTTATTTTGGGTCAGCCGCAATGCATATACATATTTGCTGTGGAACCTCTATTGGGAGAATGAAATGCGTTGACGACATATTCTGACACCTCCTTCAACTACCATCTGAACCATCTTACATAACCTGCGCTGTCACCCTATTACACATGTATTCACATACATGTTTCCCTATAGTGCTCGCCCAAGAACATTTGTGCGTTAAAACGTGAAATTATTATTATTTGGCACCAAATAGTACACTGCTACGGCTATTGTGACACTATCAACGCAAGTGACCTGGTAAGCCACTTGCATTGTCCAAGTTTTTCTAAAAGGAGTTTTTCCTGGAAGAACGCGGCCCATCCAAAAGAAATTTATCTGTAGTTATAGCGCAGATGCATTTTAAACAGGAAGAAAGAAAGAAATAAGTGGAAGAATAGGGGGTCGCTTCCATCTATGCTCAGCTTCTTAAGCCAGTATTGTATCCAGTACTGCGATAGCAAGAGTTACCTGAAGAAAGTTGAGTCGTAGTATTGGACCAGATCGGACAGGTGCTTGAACTTGAGCGTCATAGCTTCGCCGTCCACGTCAAAGTTCGGTCCAAGGCGTCGCATAAGTGCGCAGAAGCACACGTAGGCGTGCGACTCGTCCCGCATGACTACCAGCAGAGGTGACGCGAGGTCGCTCATGCCCTGAATCAATAAGCCAGAACCACATGCATCATTACTTTACTGCCTCCAGAAGCGCTCCCTGTATACCTGTCATCAAGTATGGCACACGGGCAGCGTTCGCTCACCTGACAATAGGACAGCGACGGATGATTCAGTGCGAACGTCGTGAGTAGGTTGAAGAGCGAGACCACGTTCCTGTTGTCGTCTTCACCTTCGTAGAAAGGGTGCGAGCGATCGGTGCGGAGAACATCCTTGCGCACCATGTTGATGACCGATTGGATGTCCCCACTGAACGCAGGATTTTCCACGAACGCTTTCCAGGCTGTGCGCAGCTCGATGTACTGGTCACTTTTCCGGCGCATATACGCCAGCCTTTCGCGACCCGTCAGGCCTTCAGGGTACACGTTCAGGATGTGTTTCCAGATGACCTGCAGACAATTTCCTTCGCCTATAGCAGCCGAGTCCTTGGCATTATTCCACTTAGCTCTGGGCAGGGAGGATGACTGTTCGTTGGGGTATGTTCGTTCTTGGTCGGTTTCGAGCTCTAGACTACCTCCCTTAAGCATCCCTTCAAGAATCGCTATGTCAGCACTATTTGAGCGAACACGCCTGTTACGCATATACAGCTTTCTACAAATGACTTTATATCAGGACAGTAGAACAATCACGCGGTCTTGCCATGTCGTACACGTATTTAAGAGCCTGTACACGCTCATTGCCTATAGAAAAGATGGCAGAACACTATCCCTATTTCCAACAAAAAAATTCTTAAGATGAAAAGCCTTGATCCTGTAAGCCAAGACGAGTTCACATTAAGTGTATTGTCAGCAAATGTTGCTCTATAATGTTTTATTGAGATGAAATACAGGTACGAAGGGGTGAAAAGTTCGCAGCCTACGCTCCCATAGGAATATAAAGGGATAGTGGCCTGGGAACTTTTGCCCCCCCCCCGGACCCTATACATCTACACTGATAGAAAAACTCCAGAAAAACAAACAGGTGAACCTTTCTGAGAGATGGTTCGACTCCACCCTTGTAAACTGCGAGGCGCAGCTCTTGCGGTTTCAGCAGTCGCCCTTCATCGTCCAGGCAGGCGCGGAACTCACGGTCCCCTACTGGACACTCCGTTGCCTGTTTCTGGCTGCCCCCGGTCCAGGGTAAGCTAATGACCGCAGAAAACCCGCCTGGGGAGCCCGCCGGCGAGTCGAAGCTGGGAAGGTTGAGAACCCGATGGAATCTACTCAGTGTCTTCTCCATCTGCAAAAAGAACAGCCAGGCTGCTGCCTTGTAACGAGGCTGCGCCCGCACTCGCCGATCGGGCGCCAGTGGCACTCGAATGCCGGTTGGCGCGGCCGCAGCCTTGCTACCGCGGTTGCTCCTGAACAAGTTCAGCATGGCCGTCAACGATCTTCCTCCTCGAAGAAGGGTGGATGGGTAGTTGGTCAAGACCAGAAGGAATGCGTGAACCCACTACGAGGGATTGGCAATTAACCGGGTGCCACTAATTGACGTGGAAAAGGAAAAATGACGATAAAACATAACACATAGTTCATAACAACAAAAATACAGGGTTGGTGCTCTACTTTTCAATGAAAGGAATACTAAACAAACCATAGTCATATTAACGATTCGGTTGCAGACGCGAAAACGGACACTGATGCTATGGTGGTATTCTATTTGATTCGTCTACAAAATTAAATATTACATCGCACATTTTCCTATTGCTGCGACTTAGTGTGGACGCCCACAAAGATCTGTAATACGGTCTGGCTGGCTGGTTGCTTCATAGCTTTTAGACGTGATTAAACTTCACGAAAGACAAGGAAACGTGTAAGAAATTTACAGAACATGACAAGTGCATAATAAGAATTTAATATTTTAGCTATTTTTCGAGTAGTCTTTCCGCAAGTGTAAGCACTATTTGATAATATGGTTCCGTCCTGGGACCACTCTTGATTTCAGGGGTGAAGCTCCTTATAGCATCACCTAGTTGGTCGTCGATCGCCGTCGCTCAGTTCAGCGTACTACCCCTGTAGCGTCTCCTTTATCATTCACTAGACGGTGCTGTCCCATAGAAATGCATAGAGTTACTGTATATGCTACCTTTAGGTAAGGGTAGCATATACAGTAACTCTAAAATGCATGCACACTGCAGTTGGGTCCCGATATACTAGATGGCGTTGTATGCATTCTATGTCGTCATGGCCATTTCTTGCCTTGTTTCCTAGATGGCGCTGTCCCATAGAGATACATGCAGAGTGGTGGTTGACATAATTTACTATCTGCGTTAATTAAAACCCGAACAACTGCAAGCTTTTGCGATAGTATAGTGCGCGCTGTGCAGTTATCGGGAATGACTGGCACGCGTATCCCGTTCGGCAGCTCTGCGCATATATGCGTGGCTGTGCACGGTGATAAGTGGACGGCGCGCACTATACAATAGTGAAGGCAATCGCCGCTGTTCAGGTTTCACTTGACGCAGATAGTGCACTAGGTGGCGTTGAAGGTGCAGCTTCTCTCTGATGGGCTGCTGCGTGAGGCTGCGCGAGGCTGCGCGAGATGCGAGTGCCATAAAAGGGTGCTCACTCCCGTTACCTCTCATTCTCCTGGATTGCCGCCGTACGTGGAGGAGTACCCTTACCAGATTATGCTTCGTTGGACGCCTAGATGGATGCATAAACTGATTAACGCACGGACTGACGGAAGTATGAACGCACGGAAGGACAGATGGACAATTTGCCTCACTCATCATCATTCACTCCGTAGATATCCTGTGATCGTTTGAGTATCAACCGCGGTGCTATTTCAGCTGAGTGGGATGCGTGGTTCATGAAGAAGAGAACACGACACCTAGTATATATATCTGCTTCGTGGGCGACATGGCACAGGGCCTTGTAGGGAATGGGATTAGGGCATAAAGAGAATAGTAGGAGGAGAAAAATATAGAAGACGGACTACTCGTCGCACGGGAGTGACAGAAAGAAGGATGAGGCAGGAAAGAATAGGGGACACGGTCGAAGGAGTCCAAGGACGGGCACCACTTGGTGAAGGCTACACGGCGTAAGGGGATCGCGGACGGCAGGACGATTGGCGAGAGCCACGCTGGCGTCAGAGATCGTGGGCGACACAATCATTCAGGCTGGAATTCAGTATCTTGGGACTAGTCGCCTGCATTTTCCAGCCCAGCCACGAGAACGAAGTCTGACAAGAAGGAGAGTGTGGGTAAAGCCGGTTGAGTGAGAGGGAAGTGTGGTGTAGCGGGGGTTGTGCCTGGTAAAAAAAGGGTAGTGACGTGGATTGGGTGAACCTAGGTTCAGAGGAGGTCAGAGAAGGCCAAGCTACTCGCGGATAACTTCAGTCAAAACGCTACCTTGTGGAGAGAGAACGAAATAGCCTGTTGAGATTCATGTAGCAGGTGACATGCACTTTCGCACTGTGGTGACGTTTCGGGGGGAGGCTCCGTCATCAGCAAAAAAAAGAATACATCGCGAAGTGGCTTTTAGGGGCGAAACTCCTTACGCCGTGGGTCGAATGTCCCGTGTCATCGTGTTCGGCGTAGTAACCAGCCTCTCGTTTTAGCCTTACAATGTCTGCTGTATGGTGGTACTTGTATGTGATGAATATATGACGAAAAATGCGAGATGGCTGTACTTGGAGTGTTCACTAGATGGACGGATCGGATGGACAGACAAACGGACAACGGATGGACGGACGCATGGGTGGACAGGCAGACAGGCAGACAAACGCACGGACGGGCGGATGAACCGACTCATCATTATTCACTCCACGTATATTCTGTGATTGTTTTGCGATTCTTATGCACGTGGTTGAGATGCAGAGGTGTCGATCATCGAAGAAAACTGTTTATTGTTGTTCGTGTATCGGCAGCAGCCTTCGTTGATATAATTTGTTGTGTCATAGTCAGATACCGCAAGACAGATTTGCACTCTACAGACAGAAAAATGCCCCGCCGTGGTGGTCTAGTGGCTAAGGTACTCGGCTGCTGTCCCGCAGGTCGCGGGATCGAATTCCGGCTGCGGCGGCTGAATTTCCGATGGATGCGGAAATGTTGTAGGGCCGTGTGCTCAGATTTAGGTGCAAGTTGAAGAAACCCAGGTGGTCGAAATTTTCGGAGCCCTCCACTAGGGCGTCTCTCACAATTATATGGTGGTTTTGGGACGTTAAACCCCACATATCAATCAAATCAATTACAGACAGAGTAAGAACAGTGTCTTTTTCTTGCACAACAGTAGCGATCGTTTTGTTTGTTCGCGCTTCATTTTTTCAAAACTCAGAGCTGGCCTTTTTCCTATCAAGAATACTATGTCACTCTCATAACGCGTACGTCACTCGTGACCTAAAAGTGCCGAGAGCGTGGCGATAGGGCAAGGGAAGAAACGCAAAATAGGTGTAAATATTTGTTGTGGGACAAAAAGTCGCTCTTTTTACTCGATATTTTCTTGTAGTGTTTCCTTCAAAGCTCTCCAAAGCTCACGCGCACTGCAATGCTTCTTTTTGTTTTTGAGGGCATGAGCACTTCTGTAATCAACGCTAGTGCGTGTAGTGTGTTTCTATGTCTTGGTCCTTCTGGGGCTGTTTTTCCCCAGCTTGACTCTCAATGGAGGTCGCCGAGTAGCGAGCGCATGCGACGGACGCGAATCACATCGGCTCCGGCTCAGGTTCAATTTCAAGAAGAATTTTTCCTGGCGACCTGTTGCAACAATAAGAACTTGTTCCTAGCATCACCACTGTCAAGCCTATACCGGACTTCAACCTGTGAGTGCGCTTTTAAACGTTTTAACGCTTTCGAAAGTTCTTGAAGAGGTCCACCTCGCTAACCCTAACAAGCCGGAGACGCGGCTTGGACAGAACGCCGCCCCGCTCTACAGCGGATGGCGAGCGTCTCTGGGAGCGTCGCAGCCGACGAGAAGCACTCATTGCCCTCTCGCTCCACGGACCACATGATGGATACGCAGACCAGTCAAGACGCCGATACGCAGGCGAGCAATGAGCACAACGCAAATCAATGGATCACTGTTACCAAGAGAGCGAACAAACGCCGACAGCTGCAACCCCATACCGTACCGACTCAACAGCTGCCCAGCATGCCGTCTGAGTCCACTCTACGCCAGAGCCGGCCTAAGACGCGTCTACCAAGACTCCCACCGCTCCCTGCCGAGGACTACAAGCTAGAAATCCGTCCCCATGGTGAATTAAATCTCAGCAAGGTTAGCCCCAAGACATTACTTCTTGCCGTAGTTCATGCAGCAAATATACGCAGTGAGAAGCCTGATATCAAGCTTCGAGTTGACGAAAATAAAATTTGCTAACAATAAGCACCTCATCTGAACACATCGCCATGGCACTTGGACAAATCACCAAAATTACAGTGCACGCAGCAACCTACGACATCACCTCTTATGGTATTGCGCCTGATAATTCATGCAAAGGGGTGGTCAACAGAATAGGCCATGAAACCACACCAGACGACTTCTTGACAGAAGTTGAAGTACCGGGCTAAGAGGTCCTTACGTGCAGACGCCTCGGCAACTCCGGAGCAATGGTGCTCACATTATGTGGCAAGCGAGTCCCTTTCTTCGTGAACGCGTACGGACAGGCTCTCCGCTGCTACCTCTACAAACGGACTATTCCCCACTGTAGAAAGTGCAACAAAACTGGACACCGTGAGGATGTGTGCCCACAGCCTCCAGACACACCGAAATGTCGAGTGTGCGGGGATTCACTATCACCCAACAACCACGAGTGCCGCCCTTCTTGCATGCTTTGTGGTGGCGACCACCCGACGGCTGCCAAACAATGCCCAAAGCGGTTTTAGATGCGGAGCATCTAATACTCGAGGCTTGTAGTGCGGCGCCGTCCGCAAACTTCCTCCTCCTTCTTCCACCATCTGTGCATCCCTTCCTCCTCTACACACCGCGCGCGCTTCACTCCTCCACCATCTGTGCACCCTTCCTCCTATACACACCGCGTGCGCTTCTCCTCTTCACGAACATTCGCTAGCTGTATAATATAGCGCGCATGCGCCGTCACGCTTCGAGAACATCGGCAGCTGACGCGCGCGCATGTGCCGTCGCGCTTCGAGAACATCGGCAGCTGACGCGCACGCATGCGCCGTTGCGCTTCTCCCCCTTCTCGAACATTCGACAGCTGACAGTGCATGCGCCGTCGCGCTGTATATATACTCAAGGTCGGCGCTCGCTCGCTCAGTTGCCGCTCGTCGGTTGGTTTGTACGGCGCGTCGACGTCCAAGGTCGTGGTGAAATGAATTCCAACGAATCCACAAACACAATGATCGACGTTCCTTCGACCAGCGCCGCCCTTTCGCATACGTGTGTACGTGTTCACTCATTTAACACCCCCTCCTACAACCACGTTAACCAATTTAGCCATCGACCCAAGTAAGTCGCAATTTAACACCCCATTTCACAACCACGTTAACCAATTTAGCCATCGACCCAAGTAAGTCGCACTTTAACACCCCGTTAACCAATTATATGCTCCGCATCCTCCTCAGTGTTCCCCCGAGGGAAGCTGCGGGCAATTTTTTTGCCACCTGTCAATCGACGCAAACTACCCCGGTCAGCTACTCCCACCAAGAAGGCCCAGTCACCATCTCCCAGCCCCGGACAGCAGAGCAGTGCGTCCGGGAGTGCAGCCAGGCGAAGGAGCCATTCCAGGGATAAGTCGGGGCCCAAGCGAGGAAACTCGTCATCGCGGAGTGGTTTCGATGGCCAGCCGGGATCTCAAGGCTGGCACACGGACAGGACAACGCATCATCATGGCCAGCAAAGCGGTTCCCACAAGAAAGCACAAACGGTAAGCTGGGCAGAGCAGTTCCCTCCTCTCCCTCCCTCTTCACACCAGTCCCACTCCCTCACACAAACATCAACGCAGGAAAGAACACCACAACCAACGCCACCTAGACTACCACAACCCATGTCAGTAGACACTCAGCTTCACCCTGACATGTCGTCAACTACGGCACGATCCGACTATTGCACACGAGAGGCGTTGAACGAAATGGCTACTTCTTTAAGGAACGAATTCGCAACTATGATGCAGGTAGAAATGCAGAAATTGAAGGATAGCATTATGGCTGAACTAACAGCTCCACTCCAACAATTGATCCAGCAGGCCCTGCAACCTGCGGTTCAGCAGATTGTAACGGATGTTAAACAGCAGATATCGGCTGCACTTGGCCAACTTGATATTTCGCCATCTGCACCAAAACGCACCACGTCTCCGACACGTGAAACACAGCGACCGCATCCTTACATACACCCCTCCCGTTTACTAGAGACAGCCAGGGGGCGCTCGTCCAGTGCGGATGTGCGAACACGTCGGCTCCCGATTGTTCAAGTGTTCTGGCACGGATTTTTTGCCTCAACTAGCAAGAACTGTGCATCATTCGACGCCGTTTGTTATAGTGAACCAGCAGATACCAACATCTTACCGGTGGGTGAAAATTTTTGGACATCCCAAGGACTTTTACCCACGCCACGCAGACGCCTCGCGCGTCGACGCGTTTCTCGGGCGCTGCAACAGCGTCGCGACGACGCCTAACGCGTCGTCGAGCTGAAGAATGGCCTCCAACCCCAATGTGTCGGTTGTAGAAGGCATGGACATCAATCCGGAAGAAGCGGAGTGCGCGGGATGGATTGAAGTAGCCAGCAAGAAGAAGAAACTTGCCGAGCGGGCGGATTGTAACGCTGGTAATGCGCCCACGTCAGCGACAGGAAGCGGTAAAGGCGGCTCCCGCACTGCCGCCTCACAGAACGTGTTGAGGCGTGTTGTGAAAGCTTCCAGGATCCCAAACCTTCCCAGGGATCACTTTAAGACCATTATACGGCCACGTGGAGGGATGGATGTCAAGAAGACAGACCTTCTTATCTTCAAGCGCTCGCTCGCAAAGGCGGCTTCCCTAACAGCAGAGCAGGTGTTCGACGACACGCTGTGCACGAACCCCTTCCAGAACATTTTCGTCGTTGCCACGCCGTTCGAGGCGAATGCGCGCGCCTACGCCAGGGTCCAAGAGATAAGTATGGGCTCGACTGTCATAGGCTTGGCGGCTTACGTGGCTGCGTCTGACAACATATGTAAAGGAGTGATCCGTGGAATCAATGTGGATCTCAGTGACGCAGAACTGACAGAGATGATCGTCAACCGGAGGAACCCTGACGCTCTGGGGGTTCGAAGAATCAAGAAGACACCAACAGTGATCGTGTTGTTTGACGGACAAAAGGTCCCCCAGCACGTCGTGTGTGATGGTGTTCGATACCCTTGTTCCTTGTATCGCAGGCAAGTGGATGTGTGCTATGCATGTGGTGATTTGGGCCACAGGTCCGATGTTTGCCCCAAGGGCGATGAACAGAAGAAATGCCGCGGATGCGGCATGCAGTCACCATCACCGGACCATCAGTGTGATCCCACGTGTGCCATCTGTGGCGGAGCGCACCCAACGGCGGACCGCAAGTGCAGAAAGCGCTTCCAGGTGCCCTACACCGTGCGCCAAAGACGGCGGCGCCGCCGTAGGCGCGCGCGGCGTGGCTCCGACACAGCTGGAGGCGAAGAAGGACTGGCGGAAGAAGAATCATTCTCCAGCGCTGATCGCAGCAGATCGGCATCTAGAGGACGCTCCCGCTCCAGAGGACGCTCCGGCAGCAAATCGCGCTCTCGCTCCAGAGGGCGTGACAAGGGCAGCAGTCGCTCCCGTTCGAGAGGACGATCGGGTTCCAAGGGCCGCGTTCAGAAGCAAATGTCTTGGGCGGACAAGGCCAGGATGAACATCCCAATCGGCCAAAAGGTAACGCAGGGCATTTTACCAGAGCAAAAAAGAGAACAATCAGAGATTTTAATGCTTAAAAAAGAAAATGCAGAACTTAAAGAAGCACTACGAACGCTGAGGGCCGAGTTCGAGCTCTTCCGCAACTCGCGTGAACCCCGTGAAGTAGCCACACCCATACCGGTTCAAGCAGGAGGGTCGAATAAGCGCAAGGCCGTTTCGCCCCCCGCGATCGCGGAAAGCGTGGCAAGGCAAAGTGACGAGTCCCCCGCTCAGGTCCCTGAGAAAAATGTACTCGCGTCTTTAACGGCGATTGAGAAATCGCTCAAGCAGGTGAGAGAGGCCTTAGCCATTCAATCTAGCACAATCGAACGTATGGACGGGAGCGTCTCCCACCTGACACGTCGAGTAGGAATCCTCGAATCTAAAATGAAAATGATTGACTCTAGCAAACTCAAGACGACCAACCCTGGTACGATTGCAAAAGCCAAGATAGTGCAGCAGGATTCGGACGCTACGAGTTCGCCGCAGGCTATGCTCCTTCAATAATATTCAAAATGGCGGGCCAAACCGGAAACATAACTATCTGGCAGTGGAATTGCGCAAGTTTCTTAAGGCGTAAAGCTGCTCTACTGCAGCTCATCAAAGCACAGGCGTCAATGCCGCACGTCCTGCTCTTGCAGGAAACACTTAGCGAGAAGGTAGTTCTCTCGGGCTACCGTTCGATTAGCCAAAAAGACGCAAATGGCAGAGGTATCGCCACGTTGGTCAGGAAAGATACCTCCTTTGAGCAGCACGAAGTCAAAATTTGCGATTCGGATAAGAGATCCGGTCTCGAGGCACAATTAATTGAAATCATCCCCAACGGCAAAATCCGAAGCAGCATATTCGTTTTTAACCTGTATAGCCCTCCTTCGGCTTATAAACATAATATCCGCTCACTCCTTCATAGGGTCGCAACTGCCGCCAGATCGCACCCTTTAATAGTAGCTGGGGATTTCAACGCTCCCCATCCGTCTTGGGGCTATGTTACGAGGACAAAGAAAGGGGCCAATCTAGTTGCAGCCAGTATAGACTTAAACCTAACGCTTATCTCCGACCCGCGTTTTCCCACGAGGCTGGGAAACTCGGTCGCCAGAGACACGATGCCTGATCTCAGCTTCACTAGAAATGCGGTGGTCGAGTGGTCCAACTTACAGGAGAACTTGGGAAGCGACCACAGCATCATAGAACTCCGGATGGAAATAAGAGCACCACCCCCAAGAACCTATAAATATACAGACTGGGACCTTTTTAGGCAAATCAGAGGTGAAGATGAGTCAGTACATGACACCTTCAGTGAACTTCTTGTACAAATCCAGAAGGATGTCGAGAAGGCCACCAAAGAAATAGTAACAGAATTTGATGCTCCGGGGATGGATGCAAGGTTAGCGCACCTCCTGGACGCCAAACGCTCTCTCATCGCGAGATGGAAAAAACAAAGGCTAAATCGCAGGCTACGGAAAAAGATTGCGGAGCTCAATCGGCATATTGAGGAGCACTGCTCCGAACTCCATAAACAACAATGGAGGGACGCCTGCTCGGCTGCGGACGGGAAAATGCGCAAAGGAGGCAAATGGACCCTCTTCAAACACCTCCTAGATGATGGACAATCCAAAGGCAATCAGAAACTAGCCATAGACCGACTTATTAATAAGGAGAAAATGGCAGGCATCTCAGAAGCTTCCCAATTTCAGATACTTGCCAACAAGTACCTCCCGCTTAGCCAGAGCTCAACTTCTGTCCCCCACCGGTATGAGGGTGTGCCTTCCCCAGAGTTGGACGCTCCCTTCTCGGAAGCTGAGATCAGGGAAGTGCTCCATAGCCTAAACGGAAGGTCTGCCCCAGGTCCCGATGGAGTTACGAATCGGCTCTTAAGAAATTTGGATGATAAAGCCATTCAGGCCTTAGTGAAGGAGATAAACAGGGTATGGGAGGAGGGCGTCGTACCAGAAACTTGGAAGAGGGCCACAGTGGTCTTAATCCCCAAGCCAGGTAAATCACCCAGCTTAGATCACCTCCGCCCGATCTCCCTTACTTCTTGCCTTAGCAAAGTAGCAGAACATGCAGTACACAACAGGATATCGCGCTACATCGAGAGGAATGACCTATTTCCATATAATATGGTAGGTTTCAGGCCCTCACTTTCCACGCAAGATGTCATGCTCCTCCTCAAAACACAAATAATTGACTTTCCAAGCAAAGATGTAAAAGGGGTCCTCGCACTGGACCTCACTAAAGCATTCGATACTGTCAAACACGACTATATTCTTAAGGAGATATCGGCTTTGAACCTGGGAGTTAAATTCTTCTCCTTCGTTGAATCTTTCCTCGAGAGTCGGATGGCGGCAATAAAACTGGGACAATCAGTCTCGGAGCCTTTCAAACTCGGACGAAGGGGTACTCCCCAAGGGGCAGTTATCTCCCCCCTTCTATTCAACATAGCCATGCGCAAGCTGTCGGCAAGCCTTTCTAAAGTTCCTAATGTCGGACACGCTTTATATGCTGACGACATTACAATCTGGTGTCCCGGAGGATCGGAGGCGGCGGTTGAACAAGCTCTACAGGAGGCTCTGGACGTTACAGAGTCTTTCCTGGAAGGTACGGGACTGGCGCTTTCGCCGGAAAAGTCGGAACTCCTGCTGTACAGACAGGCTAGACGAGGTGTTAGGGGACTCACCCCTCTCGATCAGGTGCCCATTAGCGTTTGCACCAAGGATGGTCGCACAATTCCTAGAGTCAATTCTATGAAAATTCTGGGGCTTTTATTAGACTCTAAGGGATGCAACGCAAAGACTATAGCCCATCTCACCACAAAAACAGAGAACATTCTGAGATTAATTATGCGGGTGTCCAACAAGAAGGGCGGCATAGGCGAGGATATCCTCCTTAGGGCCCACCACGCTTTCCTCATGAGCCATATCATATACATAGTGGCGGCTCTCAATTGGACCAAAACGGAAAGAGATAAATTGGACACGCTCATGCGCAAAAGTGTCAAAAAGGTGCTCGGCGTCCCAATCGCGACTAGCACAGAAAAACTCATGAAGTTGGGAGTGCACAACACCACTTTGGAATTAATTGAAGCGCAAAGGTCAGCACAAATAATTCGGTTATCGAGTTTCAAAACAGGAAGAAAACTGCTCGATGCGGCAGGCCTCCGTCCTATCTTCAATCAGGGAGAAACTACGCAGCTTGATTATCAAACAAGGAACTCCTTTATTGTTGACCCTCTTCCACGAAACATCCATCCCCAACACAATAAAGGTCGTAGGTTGGCGAGGGCTAGGGCTTTCATAAAGAACCTCTCCGGAACAGAGACATTTGTGGACGCGGCGCGCCACGCCGGCGGCAGCGGGTTTTCCGTGGCAGTAGTCAATGACAGGGGAGAACTTGTCTCGGCAGCTTCAGTGAAGACCTCCTTGGTCGATGTAGCAGAACAGGCTGCTGTAGCGCTGGCATTACTGGACACGAAACGCACCACGGTGTACACCGATTCCCGAGCGGCCGTTAGGGCGTTCGCATCGGGATTGATAGCCACAGAGGCAGCCAGAATTCTCCACAGCAAACCCCCCTCAGACGTTATTCATCACATAGTCTGGTTTCCCGCTCACATGGGACCAGACGTACTGCCGGGTCACCTGAACCCAAACGAGATAGCCCACGACTGTGCGCGAGGTTTCACAAGCCGCGACGGGGTGGTCTCTCGGGTGGGTTCGGGAGAGCTCGTCCACAGTGATCCTCTCGTTACTTTTCACGAGATAACATCTCATTACAGAGGAGAGCGACAGACTTTTCCCTTTCCCCATCATAAGCTCCACAGATCACAAGCAAGCACGCTCCGCATGCTCCAGACGGGGTCTTACCCCTCTAGGGGCTTTCTGAGCATGCTTCATCCGGATATTGATCCACTTTGCCCAGATTGTGGTGAATTTTGCTCTTTGAGTCACATGCTCTGGCAGTGCCCTGCGTTACAGGATTTTAAAACAGAAGAAGTCTGGACGACGGCAATCACAGACCCCAGACAAGACGTCCAGCTTCAGGCTGTCCAGAGGGCCCGTGAACGAGCGGAGAGGCATGGCCTCTCTGTTCCGACATGGGACTAGCCAACGGCTGGGTGGGGACCTACATAGTTGGCCCGCTGCCTTGCCTCTCAGGACCAAATAAAGTTGTTTGTCCTGTCCTGTCCTGTCCCGTTTACTATCACCGTCCCGAAAAACCGTCCCAACAGCCACAGCTGCTGCAGTCCCGCTTCCCACCACTCTCCAGCAAGATTTAGCACAGTCCGAAATGCCTCCGTGTACTACCGAGGCCCTGCTATTGCATGATCATGGCGAGAAACCGTAGGTCAACGCGTGACACCCCTCAACTCCTACGTGTGTGGCAGTGGAATTGCAGGGGGTATCGTAGGAAACGCGGAGCTCTAATGCAATTCATTGCGACGCAGCAGATTACTCCCGATGTCATAGCGTTGCAAGAAGTACAGTGTACCCCTACGCTTCCAGGTTACACCACATACACGGACGTAACGAACAATACACCACATCGCACAGTTACATTAGTTTCTAAGCATGCCACTGTCATATAACACACCCTTCAAAGCACCTCCATCTTACACGTACTTCTCGAATCAGTCCCGTGCTCTCGTTCCAGTAGCAGCCTGTACGTGCTTAACGTTTACAGTGCACCTAACGCCAGGAACGATAGCTTCGGTCATCTATTTGCACAAATATGCAAGTTGGGTAAACACATAGTTATTGTAGGAGATTTCAATGCCCCCCATCCGGCTTGGGGCTACGCAACAGAAACGCCTAAAAGCCGACGACTCGCACAGGTTCTCGCGATTCATCGGATGACCCTGCTGACAGAACCTGATCAACCCACTCGCCTAGGTAATAGTGTGAGCAGGGACACATGCCCCGACCTCACGATAGTCAAGGGCGTTAGTCACCATTCCTGGTGCAACCTCATGGTGAATCTAGGCAGTGATCACCTTATACTAACTACAGAGCTCCAAGTAGCAGCCACGCGTGCCCCAGAGCGCATCATAAAACTAACGAATTGGGATGCATTTAGGCGTAATCGTACATCTACCCATCAGGACTCTCCTTCCCTAGAGGCTTGGATATTACAACTTCACTCCGATTTTCAAAGAGCTACCAAACTCATCGCTGTGACGACAGAAACGCCGGATGTGGACCGGCATCTGCTACATCTCTGGGATGCTCACAGAGGCTTGACACGGTGGTGGCGGTGACAGAAACATAACCGAAAACTTCGTCTCCGAATCGCCAAACTAGCTACTGAGGCACAGGACTATGCGAAAATCCTCACTAGCAACAATTGGCATAACTTCTGTGATCGACTCAACGGCTCACTAAGTACACCTCGAACGTGGCGTATACTCCGTGCTCTTTTAAATCCCACGCAGACAAAATCACACACTGCTAACGCAATCCGCACCATTCTCCACAAATCAGGGCTCGATGATAACACTCTGCTGCACACCTTAAAGCAACACTATGTACCCACGGGCCCCTTTCCCGCCTACCGTGATTATCCACACGTACACGATACGCCTCTAGATGAGGACATTACAGAAGCAGAGGTTAGGGCAGCTTTGCAAAGCATTAGGCGCAACACAGCACCCGGTACAGACGGGATTACGTACACACTTCTGCGTAATTTAGATGACCAGTCCATCGAATATTTAACCGCTTTTTACAACGAACATTGGAAAAACGGCGCGCTACCACAGGAGTGGCGGCACGCAGAAATCATACTTATTCCAAAGCCTGGCAAGCCGCTATCCCTCCAGAATCTTCGCCCTATATCCTTAACTTCATGTGTAGCTAAACTCTTAGAACGCATTGTTCTCTCTCGACTACAACCATTTCTCGAAGACAACCACTTTTTTTCTGATACACTATTCGGATACCGTCCTGGTATCTCTACACAGGACGTATTATTACAGCTTAAGGAGGACGTGTTGGATAGCCCCACTTCAAACCAGGTCCGAGCTATTCTGGCCCTGGATCTGAAGGGTGCTTTTGACAACGTCTCCCACGACCTTATTCTTGACAATCTCGCTTCATCTCAGTGTGGCTCACGTATCTACAATTACGTCAGGTCCTTTCTTTCTGACCGCACGGCCAATATTGGGATTGGAGACCTCCGTTCAGACGTCATTAGTCTCGCAGGCAGAGGAACACCACAGGGCTCGGTTCTCTCGTCCACTTTGTTTAACGTGGCTATGGCTAAACTTTCTTCCCTATTACAACAGGTTTCCAACATCCAGCATGCCATCTATGCAGATGACATTACAATTTGGGCGACCAAAGGATCAGACGGAACCATTCAGGATGCCCTACAGGAAGCTGTGTCTGTGGTACAACACTATGCTGCTGCCGGCGGCCTTAAGTGCTCAGTGGATAAGTCAGAGTTGTTATTGGTATACAAGCGGCGCCGCAAAACCGCTGATTCTCCTGACATTTCGCTGTTTCTTGATGGCCATCCTATCCCTCTGGTACCACGAATTCGCATTTTAGGCCTCTACCTTCAGTCCGACAGCAAGGCCTCGCACACTACACACCTTCCGGCTCAGCAGATAACTCAAATTACACACATGATCCAACGCATCACCAATCGCAGGAGAGGCCTCTGTGAGAAGGATTTCCTCCGCTTAGTACAAGCACTCATAGTTAGTCGGCTCACCTATCATCTTCCCTTTCACAATCTCACTCCAGCTCAAATAAAAAGGATGGACATCCTTCTACGGACAGCTGTGAAGGCGGCTATCGGCTTGCCTCCACACGCATCTACACAACGCCTCCTTCAATTAGGAGTCCACAACACCATAACCAAAGTCATCGAGGCCCAGCACAACAGTCAGCTCCAACGGCTCAGGCAGACCCGTCAGGGCTGCGCCATCCTGTCTCGTCTTGGCTACCCGATTCCTCAAAAACCCGAACAAGTACCGCGACATAAACTTGCTTCTACTGTCCGCGCACTCATCAAAGTGCCTCCAATTCCACGCAATATGAATCCCTCACGCCACGCCGGTCGTCGACGTGCCCGAGTTCAGGCTATGACACGCGTCTTTGGTGATGGTACATCAGACTTACAAGTACTTTACACTGATGCAGCACGCTACCCAGAGAAGTCAGCCATGTGTTTAACCGTGACAGATGACACAGACGCCCTTGTTGCGTCTGCCACACTTCGCACTACAGACAGTGGTCTGGCAGAGGAGGGAACTCTCGCTCTGGCAATTGTTCACGCTACGACACTGTCACATGACTCCCCTGTCACTACTGTAACAGATTCACAAGCTGCTTGCCGTGCTTTCGCTCAAGGGCTTGTGGCTGCACATACACACAATATCCTCTTTTCTGTCTCACCGTCCGCATTACGTCCTGTGCGTATCGTCTGGATTCCTGGACACGCCAATCTCCGTGGTAATGAACGCGTTCTTGCGGTTGCCCGAGAGCTGACCGGCCGGGCTCCATTGGAAGAGCTGTCCAATCCAGACGACGCATCGACAGAACCACTAAACTGCAACGCTACGCTGCAGTAATATCGACATAGCCGTTATACGTATCCTCCCCCTCATCCTTCACTTAACAGAGCAGATGCTGTCGCTTGGCGGCAACTACAGACCAATTCATTTCCTTGCCTTTATATGCTAAATCGCTTTCATCCGACTCTCTACCCCTCCTACTGCCCCTTCTGTGGATCCGTACCGACGGTGTACCACTCCACGTGGGAATGCTCTGCCCCACAGGGCGTGCCCCCCATTCCCAATCCTACCCCTTCCTCTTGGGAATCTGCACTGCTCAGCTTACGCCGGCAGGAACAGCAGCAGCTGGTCCAGCGGGCTCGCAGGGTCGCGCAAGGCAATGGAGCCCTGGACTGAGGGCCCCACCCAAAGAAGGCTCAGTGTGCATTTGTTATTAATAAATGTTTATTCTCTCTCTCCCCAGCTTGGAATTCACCAAATAGCTCAAATGAAGGCTGTAATCAAATCGAGTCAAATGAAATTGAAATGAGTTTAATTAAACCGTGTATACAAAAAATGCGTACATAACCTTTGGACCCATAGCCTGCGTGACTAGTAGCTGGTCCGATAGATAAAACACACAACACTTTGCAACGCACATGATTGGTCATGAAAATAATTTGTTTTATACGTCTGGAAGTCTTAGCGATGTACAATCCACGTATTGAAAGGTGATTAAAACTCACTAGGCAAGAAAAAGCGTTTGTAAGAAAGGCTGAAGGTACGCACATTTTTCATTTCTAAATGCACACTGTTCCGGGTTAGAGCTGCGAAGAATTCTAAAAATCGTTCGCCATAAACATTGTTACAGAGAGCAATATTGAAATTTTGCTTATGTGTTTGCCTTGTGTTCACACGCGGGAAGCTGAATATGGTGTTGGCTAGTGGAAAATAACCTTATATTTTTTATTGCCGTAAATGAGAGAATATGAAGATCACTGAATAGAATGCTACCAGGGTGATGAACGGGAGAGAATGATGTTATTCTTAAAGCACGTTTTTGCAACTGCAGTATAGGTCTTAAATGAGTTTTCTATGTTGGGCACCAAGCCCCACCACAACTGCCGAAGTGTGAATGAAACGAAGTAAAGTATATGCAGAGACGTAGAGAACGAGGAAGATATTGGCGGGAACGTACCAGTGCATAACAGCCAAAAGCAAGTTTCTTTACACACAGCATTCATCTGCTCTCTCTACTGCAAGAGATGGTCAGAAATAACTCCTAAGTATATGAATGTGTCATCCATATTAAGAGTTTGGTTTAGGGCTGCTGTAATTCAGTATTTTTCTGCTTGAGTATAGACTTTTCTCAGTATTTATGGCTCAACAACCTGTTTTCTGTAAACCACATATTCACTAATGCCATTGATTTCGCCATAAAGTCTTGCAGAGAAGCAAGTGACTCTCCTGAGTAAAGTAACACTCTGTGATAAGCATACTATAAGACTTTCCTGAACCTAAAAGCTTGCGATAGATCATTGAAGTATAAATAGAAGAGATTTGGACCGAAAACCAGTTTCTGTGGTACTCCGCATGTGACATCAGCAGAAGCAGAGGAATATTTGTTAAACAAATAAACTTCTTTCTATATACGGGCGTGGAAATAGCTCTGAATCAACTGGAGCGGGTTTCAGACAACTGAATGAGACTCAACAAGAACTTTTTAAATAATCCAGCGTGACATAGTGTGTCGAACGCCTTTCTTTCATCGATAAATATTGAAAATTACATGTCCTGCTCATTGAAAGCGGAGTTAATAAATAGTGAAAGTTGAAACGGTGGTTGCAGTAGATCTACATTCAATAAAACCATGCCACTGCGGGCAGATAATGCTATTGTTTTCAAAAGATGCATTCAGCTGTAGCGCAATGAGCAAACAACTGTCGAAGACTTCAGTTGATTTGAGCGCTTGTACTTACTACACTGTACCAAAAAGGCGCGTTCAATTCAGGGCGGTGCCAAGGCGCCTCTTTCGATTGTCCCCCGAACCTTATAATGTAGATATTTCAAACTTGCCTCAGCTAGCAGACCTCACTCGTGAAATTGAGTCCTACAAGGTGTGGGACTCTGAATAACGTCGCAGCATGAAAGGGGGATAGGGGGGGTCTAACAATTAAGAAAACGTCGTCGTATGTTGCCGTTTCAAAGAATGCCTTTATCATATCTCGTGTATAAGTTGTCTCCTAAAGAGAGTTGATATCAGCATTCGAGAAAAATATCGAGACTATTCTCAAGAATGATTAAAATTTGGTTGCCAATTCTGAAATATAGAGACTTTTTTCCTCGCTTATACTTCAGATAAGGTAACCATGCAGGGTACTCCACAAACAGAATGATCAGACCAGTCCAGCATCGGCAGCTTACCCGAGCACAACGTTATTTATCGTAATACGCCAGGAAATAATGCGAGTACCATCTAGAAAAGTTTCAAACATTATTCCTTCTGAGGCCGCGGGCCGCCAGCCAATGGCCCACGGGCCACGTTTGAAACACCTGCTATAATGACTCAAAGTCTGCTCGCTGTCATGCTGACAGTGACTCGATGCATCAGTTAAGCGTAAATTGGTGACATATGGCTGATCAATCTATCAAAAAATAGAGAAATATAAATATTAGATAGAACAATCTCAGCAACATGTCGCGAGAAATGTGGCTGTTCATGTACAAGCATCCTTCAACATCTAGGTCTTCCTGAAAGCCTTGTAAAACGCTACGTTGCTAAAACGATTTCAAACATCACAAATTTAACGAAGGTCGCACAAAGCCACGCAAGGCTTGTAGCAGCGGTGATTCTGAAGACTAATCTGGCTGTTGTGTCTAGGACATAGCTAGATAACGCAGGCTGCTT
Organism: Rhipicephalus microplus; assembly: GCF_013339725.1. NCBI lineage: Eukaryota > Metazoa > Arthropoda > Arachnida > Ixodida > Ixodidae > Rhipicephalus > Rhipicephalus microplus. The sequence goes on along the minus strand of NC_051173.1, from coordinate 32,936,936 downwards.
CTAGATCATTGCTGGGACCTAGCTAGATGATGCTATAGGTTGTTTCTGTGCTGCTTCTCTGCGCGGAGATTGCGAGTTTAATCGCGGAAAGTCATCGACGAAACGGGTGTTCAAGCCCTAAATACATAAACTGGCGCATAAACCAAGCTTTCTAACCTCTCATAGATCTGCGGTCTTGTCGTCGTTGGCGCTCGCCTTCCATCTCTTCGGCGTGTTCTAGCACCCGCCATTGCCTTTCTAATTTCCTATAGTATTTTCTCATTGTACGTATCTTGGGTTCACCACCGTCGATTCAAAACCATTTTTTGGGTCTAACTATTGCCTTCCACAATTTTACTGCACCAAGCTGAGTAGTGGGGCCTACCCAGTTTCTGTGGCACATGCCTGTCAATGATGGTTGTTGTTTCCCGGTAGGCCGAACAGTGGCACATTTGTTATTGTTTTGTTTACCTATTGACCCGTTAGCTTTGGCGCGCAATCACTAAGGTGATTGGCCAAAAATTGAGTGGTTTTAAACATACCCGTTTGGGGATGATATTTTCTTCTTCATTTTAGTGCCGGCGTTGAGTATTGGTAATTCCCCTATTTCAGTGGCGCATAGGTGTCTTGATGATGATGATGATGATTTTCGGGTAGGCTGCACAAATCAAGGCTCGCTTCAATATCTTTGCTGTTAAAATTTCATAAACCTGTTCATATCGGGATCATGCTTCCGGCTCTGCGCACGAATAGAAATGACGAAGCCCACCTTACGCAACAGAAGCATATGCATCCGACAACGAGAGCAGGAAATGCAGGCATACAGATTACAAAGAAAAGGTGTATCGCCTTTCATTATGCATGCGGAGAGCTCATCTACCCTCCTCCACTTGCCGACGTCAGCGACCGTTCCTACGCACGCATTGTCATACAAGAGGTCACCTTAACTCTGCACTTAAGGCATCGCTTGAGCCGGCCACTTCATAGTGTCCAAAACAGCAACCGCGTTCGCGATGCGTCGACAGTGCTGCAGCGATCCGAAACGTCATTTGCGCATGAGTATGCAAAAGAATGACGACTCGGCTTGGTCGTCGTCGTTGTCGTCGCCTCACTGCGTGTGGCGAGGTTCGCGTTCTTATGCAACCGTTCCGGCGGTTAACAAAGGAACAACCTCAAGCGGCGGAAATGAGATGCCTTAGCCGGCGTCTGTGGGCGAACCAGCGTTGGAGTAGCGTATACCACAACTGTCGTGCCCTACGCGCCAGCCACGTCGCACGTCAAAGGTGGTCAACGCTACTTGAAGCAACTCCTGGGGGCCTGGAGTAAGGTGAGCCATATTTGCTTCCGGGCGATTGCACGAGAAATCGAACTCGGGCGTCGGTCAGGGCTTTTGTTCTACCTGGCTTTTGCTATCATATTTAGGCATATAAAACGGCACAAAACGAAATATTTCTTCTAAAACAACAATGCCAAAATGCGACAAGTATATTTTACGGTGAATGCGTGGCCATCCCGTAATTCTTTATTATATGATTTTCTGATTTCACTGCCAAACCTAATGTTAGTTATAAACCTTGTGTAGAATTTTTTTTTCTGCTCATTTCAATAGCTATCACCTCGACACACATACACGCTTTTGTTATGCTAAGCACGCATTTTCTTTTTCGTGCAAGAATGAGAGACACTGTTCAAATCCCCTTTAAGAATTTTTCTCTCCCACAGAGAAACTTCAATACAGTGACAAATACAAAAATGTGTTTTAGACGTTAATATGGACGATAACTTTTACAGAGCTCGAAAGAATCAAAAGGCAGTTAAAGGAGCATGGTTTCTCAATTATCAGTAGCTTAATTTCGAATAAACAACCTTCAGCAAATTTTGTTCCCAATTTTAACAAAGATTAAAATCAGTTTGTCAATCAGAACACGGGTTCAATATTATCTGTCCTCGTCTCCTTCGCTCACAAATTATAAGGGGCCAAAGCAGCCTATGCCGAGTGTGCTTGCTTCAGTAGCTTTACGCACTGTTCATATTGCACTGTGCGCTGATCAACCGACTTCATTGTTTCGCTGCAACGGGCGTTCACTCTGATGGCTTGATTTCAACGAAACTGTTTTGCCAGATTTCATTTGTACCCAGCCTGATCGAGGTTCGGTAGTTGCTGCCTTCGCAACTGCCGTGCATGCCCCTTTAGTAACCTAACTTACATTTACCGTTCCATTATTTTCTACTCAAAAACAGGCGAAGCACCACGAGTACAAGTTTTATCTCGTTTTGGCATACATTGAATGTAAGATACAATGAGTGGTTCGGGAACGCATGCCTGATACAGTTAAAGCGCGTTAATTTGGACTTGGTTAATTCAACCTTACAGCTATATTGAATTGACGCCCCGGTCCCGACACAGTCCTGTGCACTTTTATAGGAGAAAAACTCCCGACAATACGAACATATTGGTATCCTCAATGGTAGCGCTCGTGTCTTTCGTGTCTTTCTTGTCTTTGTGTCGTCGTTTTGTTCTCGCGCTATAACTATCGTCATGTCATACCAACTAGCCCAAGCTGCCACATTTCAAAGGTAAATTCGAACTATTGGAGGGCACTGTATTTCATCGCTCTATGGAGAAGTGCGCCCTGAGTTGTCATATTGCGTTGCGAAACCAAACCAAACCAAACTTTCTACAGATGCAGTACCACAAAACAGCATCATACCGCCACAATTGGTGAGTCGAATGCTGCGCTCGCATTATATGGCAAATTGCAAGGGATGCTCATGGAGCCGCGACGGAAGAAATGCAAACAAGGGCAGAATACTCCTTCCTTTTAATTTTGATCTGCTTACTATTCGAGAACTATTCGCACAGAGTTCAATTATTATTCTATTTGATTCGGTGCCATCCCTCGTCGATTATTTTTCCATCCAGTTCAAAAATTCGCTATAGATTGTTTTGGTGTTTGTAAACTAACTGGCTCGCGCCGAACGGCCTACCCCGGTAGACTTCTGGTGCGGCACTTCTGGCAATACTTTTTCAAAGGTTCCGTCAGTTTATTCGGGGTGTTTCAGTTTGCTGCTCTATTATTTCTGACGCGTTACTTAAAATGTGTTTGGAGCAATGTCTAGCGGCTACATGAAGGGGCTCGACGTAGCACACAGCGGGCACAGGCGCGGCCACTGCTACAGGTAACGCGCCTCGCGTGGCCGACGAGCGCCGTGCCAAATATCTGCCGTGGCCTTCCGATGAGCGCAGCCCCCTGCTGCGTTTTACCTCTGATCGTGGTCGTGCCTATACAAACAGAAAAAGCCTAAATTGCAGGACAAGTTTGTCAGCGTACTTAATTGGGCCAGTTGGTTCTGTATGTCGATGATGTGGATGCGCTTTGAAGACGCGGACCGGGAATTGACAGCGCACACCTGTTTTTTCCCTGTCCACGTCTTCAAAGCGCACCTACATCGTCGACGTGCAGGAGGAAAGTGAAGTTGTTCAATTCAGCTTTTCGACAAGAACTGAAAACCTTCCTCCTGTTAAACCCCGATTTTGTTTTAATCACGAGTAAGCTATTCATGAACGAAACTTTCAAGCTGAACCTACCTTAGCCGGCAGTTCTTGTTCACACCCAAAAAATAAATGAGCTTGAATGCGGCGATGTTTATTAGTCATTTGCTCACACAGATGAGAGCCCACTCGCCAGCGTCCTTTAAAAAAAATAAATGCAACGACAACGAAACATGGACACCATGACGTACACTGTGCGGGTATCAATGTTAAGCGCGGCTACTTTGTGTCTCGTGTTGTTTCGAGCAATACGCATCATTTAAATAGCTGAAACTATAAAATAACCACCTTTGCGATGGATTTTCAGTGTTATCTTCCACGTTTTGCTACCCATTTCCCACGGGCAGAAGACGACAGTGACTGATGTGTTCCCGGTAACGGGGGCCTTCGACTATAGTCCAACGTCTGACTATCGCCTCTGTGCCACTATTTTGCGCTGAGCTTTACATTGCCTTTGATGAAATGGGCAGAACAAACCTACACACTCTTGGTGGGAATTCAGTTTTTTCGCGTGATCGCTGCAACGCAGGCACTCTTTCTATCGTCATTGGTCAGAAAACAGCACGTTTTGACTAGCATATAAAATTAATTCAGGCATGTAGACTGCATCCGGGCTTGACACAGCTGTGCTCGAGTGGCCAGCGCTTCATCAAAATAATTTTATCCGCATAAAACCTCGGAACACAAGCAGCCACTGCCAGCAACAAACGCTAAGACCACGCAAAAACAAGCTAAACTGGAAGTTTCCAGGGGTGGTTTCCCGGCGAACGCACAATGTTGCCAGAGACCAACCGGCTCTGGCGAAACCATCTATACACACGTCCCAAGTTCGCTGTGATTACCGCTAGGCTTTTGGCGTAGTCAGCCACTCACCGCTTACGGATAGACTGATGCGCTCCGATGTGGACCCTTCAACTGTGAATCTCCTGGTTAGCTATTTTTCGATGTATCATGTTATGTTACCGAAGTGACCAAACATATCCACAGGCTCTCCCGTGTCCCGCTATGAGGCGGCCTCCACATTTTGATTTTGATTTTAATGACGTCTCTTTCACCATTCTACATAAATGTAGAATGCAGAATTCTACATAAGCGCGCGCGCGCGTGTGTGTGTGTGTGTGTGTGTGAGTTTGTGTGTGTGTGTGTGTGTGTGTTTATGTGTGTGTGTGTGCGTGTGTATGTGCGTGTGTATATGCGTGTGTGTGTGTGTGTTTCTGTTTGTGTGTTTGTGTTTGTGTGTGTGCGTGCGTGCGTATGTGCATGCGTGCGTGTGTGCGTGTGTGTGTGTGTTTCTGTGTGTTTGCGTGTTTGTATATGTGAGCGGGCGCGTCATCAAGGCTTCTGTTAAATTTATTCTGCAGACATATGTTAGCGGTGCAAGAGCAATAACATAGTCATCAATATTTCCAAAGCCAAAGTTATGAATTTCATTTGGAAAGCATATAGCGTATACCACACGGTGCAGTGGAGCAATTTGGACGGGTAAAAAGGCATTAAGAAGTGCTACTTCACCACACGGCATAAAGGTCACTTACTAACTATCCCAGCTCTCGACTTTATTGATCTCTCGTACAATTTTCGTTCTCTCTTTTTTATGTAATGTTTTCGCACTCTGCCTTCACCATGTTCTTGCTCAGTGTTCTTTTCAGTTATGTAAGGTTTGTGAGATCAATATTCATAATTTCGTCTTTTGTAGCAACTTACACTATTCCGCTTCGATTCGTTTGTTCTGTTGGCTGTGTGGGCAGAATATGTAGCAAATCGTTTCCTTCTTTGCCCATGCTCAAACTGTAAACCGCAACTTTAATATACCTCCGGAATCCAAAATAGGATTTCTAGTTCCAGCAGTAACACCACAAAGCGAGTAAAGAAAATAATTTCTAGGCATATATAACAATCGTTCGGCAGAGTTGACTCAGGATATCGTGTAACACAATCGCATTTTTACAATTGCCACCAATTCACAGACAACGAAATCACACTGATGTGAAAACCTTATTCAAAGTACCGTATCCTGCCCTGAACTACTCATTTGTACTGTTTTTTTAGTTACGCGTACCTTAGGCAGGCTACAGACAATTGTATGCGCCTGACCTTCTCTACCAACACTAAAGCTTCCACAGAATGCAGAGTTTGTATAATTCTTGCATTTCTAATCTAGATGCGTTTCACAGCTCCAAGTCATAATTTTTCACTGTGCTTCGTGCTTTTTCGTTCAACTTCCCTCTCTATACAGATTTCTTTTGGCTTTCTGTTTTTTTTTTCAGGCTACATTGCGCAATGAATGTGATTTCATTTGTTATTAACGTTGTATGTGTCGCATGTTATGTATTTCTGCACGGTTGTCTTGACTATTTCATTCTTCTTTCCTGTCTTATTTCTTTATACTTTTTCCACGAGGCTGATACATTGTCCATTATCAGTAATTTCAATTTGCTTGACTGCGTGAACCAAGACAAAGCGTTTACAGTTTTTCTTGATGTTAAATAAATAAGTAAAGAAATAATTTTATGGGTATTGATTATGACGACATATAATTATTATTATTATTATTTGTTATTATTATTATTATTATTATTATTATTATTATTATTATTATTATTATTATTATTATTATTATTATTATTATTATTATTATTATTATTATTATTATTATTATTATTATTATTATTATTATTATTATTATTATTATTATTATTATTATTATTAGCGACAATAGCGAAAGTTGGGCTAGTTTGTGGTTCATACTTTTAAAATGTTTAATATATCAGCTCTCATGTTATGCTGGTTGTTGGTTTAATTTACAATAAGTAAATCATCAACATACAAAAAAATGTAGCAGGACATATTGATCAATTCATCGGCAACAGACCTGTCGACTTGTCCCAAGAAAATATTACTTAAAATTGGTGCCACCCTAGATCCAATGCGAGCACCAGATTTCTGGACATGAAAGCCCCCTTTCCACACCACGCACATTGACCGCAACTAAAACGTCAGCAATTCCAGGAAGCTTTCTAAGGAAACGCCACAACTGTTAACGAACTTAACTTCATTATTGTCCTCAACCACACATCATTTAACACTCTGCAGAAGTTCAACATGCGTGGCAGCTTGGGCTAGTTGGTATGGCATGACGATAGTTATAGCACGAGAACAAAACGAGAACAAAAGCGCGAGAACAAAACGTCCTTCTTGTCTTTGTGTCGTCGTCGTTTTGTTCTCGCGCTTCAACATGCGGTAAGGAGTAAAACATGTCCTCAATGTTGATGCTGAAAGCCGAACAAGAACCCGGGTTATTAGTTTTGAGAAAATCTACTACATTTTCGGAGTTCTTTACTACGAAAAGATCGACTACATTGAGGTCTTCCAGGTGCATCTGCCAGTAAGACGACATCTCAGACAGCCAAGTTCCTTTTTATGATACAATGGCTCTGAAAGGAGAATTAAGTTTATGGGTTTTCACTGGGAAAAAAACTTGCAAGTTTAATCTTTTTGCCTTTTTTACTCTACTGACAAGACTGGACAGATTCCTATCTTGCAGCATAGCAATAGCCTGCTGTTTCACCTTCCTTGTTTCAACGTCCACTCTTTTGAAATTCTTCAATAGGGCTGTGTCAGATTTTTCATTGAAAACGCCCTCTTTCATGACCACGAACATTTCTTTCTTATGCGCCAAACAAACCTTAAGCCCATTCCCCTCTAAATATTCTACGACTAGCTTGTCAGGGGAGAGCCTTCGCCTAGCAAGGACGTTTGAGTGCATACATCTATACAATCAGACACGCACCTTATCTGCTCGCCTTCAGGCACATATCGGGAAATGTTCCTTGAAAGAGCTACCTTTTCACCCAGTGGAACATTAGGTTCAAACGCGAATTTGGGTCCCAGTTTTAAAACCTTATTAACGTCCTCCGGGATAGAACAATCACCAAAAATACGCACTTCACCTTGGGTCAGTCCTTTCTTTTTCTTGGTTGGAAGTGTCGGTCGCACCTTGCGCCAAAGGAACTTGATGATTCCCTTGGTCGTCTTCCTCCATTCTTTCAGGTGACGCTGTTGCCTGAATGTTGGCTCAGTAGAGCAGGCTGCCACCAAACAGTCTCAGAAAAAATCAACTTACCTCCACCACTCAGAGCGCAAAATGCGGCACATCCTTCTGGCGTGTCCCACCAAAGGTTTGAGAAACCCGCACATCCCTTGTAGTTTCGGAGGGCACAGATCCTGTTTTATATACCAAGAGCATACCCTTGCTCTGCACACACACACGGCTATGGTAGAAGCCAAGGAGGCCGATTCATCGTGAAGAACGTAGGGATAGAGAGAAGATTCTGATGTACAAGAAATAAATTGCAATAACAGCGAAAGTTGGGCTAGTTGGTGGTTCATACTTGGCAAGTAAAAACTGCGCAAAAATATAGACAAGGACAGAGGAAGAGACGACACCGTGCTGAACTCGCAACTAAACTTTATTGGAAGACACACGCACCTATATCAAGCATTCGGCCCGGTCACGTGGAAAAGCAAAGGCGTCTGCGCATCAAAGCAAACAAGGTATGAAACAAGCCTAATCATATTGATCATCAACACGTGTGTAACAACTATGAAAAAACAAAAACACCCCTTCATATTTGCCAAAAACATATGCAACAGTCCATAACAAACTAAAAATCACTTAAACATGGCAGCGCTAAACCCAAGAACCGAACTTCCTTTTCACCAAGGGCCACAGACGGCTTACTTACACACCTTTTCCCCTCTTTTTCAATGAAAAAAGCCTCCATCACTTCCCTAGTGCCCTTGTTTCGATGTCCAAACAAACAAGTTGCTATATCTGCCAATGGCTGCTCATGGTGTCATCTCTTTCTCGGTCCTTATCTATATTTTTGCGCTGTTTTTACTTCCCGATTATTATTATTATTATTATTATTATTATTATTATTATTATTATTATTATTATTATTATTATTATTCAGCTACCAAATGCCTACCAACCGGACATTGTGTCATAACCGGCCTCGTGTTTCTCCCTGGATCGATGCCAGGACCTTTGTCCAGATGCACAGGCTAGCCGTCTTCAGAATGGCTCCAATTGTCGCTTTCCACGGCGTTGGTAAGTGACGACCTGCATATATGCATAACCTTGTAAAGCGCCTACATGTGTCTGATTAGACAGAACAAAATTCACAGCTTTAAATGTGTGTACGCCGCCACAGTATTCTGCAAAAATTTCATTATTTTGTAGAGGGCCGTTTGTTTGGGACCCTGATAACGACTGGAAAGTCCAGTCTACTTTCTCCGATAATCTTACGCCACCCAATTTACGGGGCGCATTTTCACTATTTCAAAAAGTGTCGCTACTCCACCAAGGCCACCAGCGGTTACCTTCAAGACTACGGTCATCCCTCTTGGGAAAAACTGGTTCCGGTGTGTTCGCAAGACTTTTGGTGCACAGAGTTTATTGTTAGCGAGGTAGCTGCTCACGCTACGATTTTATAATAGTCTGAATCAAACGGCTGCAAAGTTTTGCGAGAGCGTTAGCAATAGGCCCAGTAAACATCGGATTGCGACAAGTGCACGTTTATATCTAAAAATTACAGGTGCCTTTACGTCTTTCTCATGTAACCTCATCAGTAAGCATTAACCCATGCCCCAGCTAAATGAAGGTGGCTAGCACCTCGCGCAAATCATCAATATAGCTAAAATCACTAAAATGGGCAAACTCCTCTTTCTTAAGCACAACTGAAAGGTCGTCGATGTATTCTGGTTAAAAGGACTATCTACAGTCAACAAAAAGATGTCGCACAGTATCGGTGCCACACACAAGCGCTCGTGTAGTCGTCTTTGTTCTTGTAACCCTAACATTAAAAATACCAGTAAACATGTTGTTTGCGAGTGCCACGACACGCTTTCAGAGCAAATTGCGCTGTATTGAGTGTTGGTTTTCCGTCTTCTGTCTGTATTTCAGCACTTATGCTTCCCCTGATGCTCCCTGTGACGCGGGCGGTGCTCATGGATTTCGCCACATTCAACGCCAAGGTGGTGCCATCGTGTTTCAACGAGTCCTCGATGCGAACGGAATCAGCGACGGCACACACCCTGGATGCTTTCACGTCATTGGTGCGTAAAGTCGAGGCCGCGCATCCAGCGCTGGACGTTGCTGACACGGCAGCTATGTTGCTGGCGCGGTATGTGTACAGACAAAGGCTATTTGCTTGAATCCCGTAAGACTGCTCTGTTGGGTTAGTGTGTTTAAGTATTGAAGCTGAGCGTGTTGGTATGATTGTCATAACTTAGATCTGACACGTGCGTCGGTGGGGTTACGTAAGGGCACTCCGTTATCTTTATATTCACCATACGGCCACATAGACGTCCATGATTAATTGGAATCTTCCGGGCTATGTTCACTGCACCGCTCCTGCGTCCAACGAAGCAATGAACAAACATGAAAACAGCCCATCACACGTCGACTGCTTATGCATGATTATAGGTATCGATCGCAAGATAATAAAGTTTCTAATACGGCGTCTTTCTCGCCATTAGTTCTTCCACATTAGTTAGAAATGTTTGGGCGGGAGGAACATAATTTCCTGCCTGTAGCGAGGCATCAGGAAACCGGGTAAGCTGAAGACGTCACAATTAACGTGTTCACGCAAAACATCGCACTAATATGACGAGCATACCCTGATATATTTACGGAGTAGAAGAGTTGTTATTTGTGTCTGTTTGTCTGTATAATCTTGATTATTGGAACACACCAAAAAAAAAAAACACGACGCAGGCAGGAGCGAAGTTACAAACTCAAAGACTAATCGTTTTTTTAACCAATTCCTGTATGCTCCTCCTTTGGCTGGTTTCAGTTCTCAATATTTTGCGAAATAGAAGGAAAATCTCCCGTTCCAAACAGAATACCACATTGCTGCTCATCTTGAGATTTGACGGCCATCTTGCATCAGGCGGGAATATAATTATTTGGGCGTTACTGACATTTCAAGCGTAATGTAGGGAGCATACACTAAATCTAAGAAACTCGCACATTAGATACAAGCTTTAGCTGTAGTGTAGTAAACACGCCATGAATGGAAAATCATTAAAGTGCGCAAAAAAACCACCTTCACGCACGTAGAGCCCGAACCGGGACGACAAAGCGAGTGTGTGAAAGCACGAAATAATATACGTTTCAAAATAAATACCAAGGTATTTCTGGTCAGCCCGAGGAGCGCCCGATGGTGCTTTTCAGAAGTGTTGGTAATTGTTGTGCGTGCTTACGCTGGGTAGAGCATCATATTTGCTATCCGTCACAACTTAACAAAAACGGGCAAACACTGGTATGCATTTTATAGTGTTTTATCATCTACTCTCGCTAACGTTTTTTTTTCTTTTTCTTTTTTTTTCGTGATATTGCAAGTTTCTTGAATGTCCGATTTCTCCCGACTCCTTTGCGTGGCTTCTTGGACACTTAGCACATAAGAACAGAGAAAGTCCACAGTCCGTGCATGTTGTAAACGCATTCATTTAGCACTCATTAAGTGCACCTATAGCCTAGTTACATGCCTAATAAACTCGGATCGATTAACTATAACGGGCTATACAGCTGCGAACCCTTTGTCGGTGGTCTTTGTAGACTACTAGGCTTCATCACGCTGCGTGAACAATGACGTTTTTATCTTTTCGTACATAAGCAATTATTTCAGTTTCCCTTGTCATCGTCCATTACTTCGCAAGAGAATTCCACGCGCGATGTGTGCGCAGGTTCTCAATAGACTTCGTAGACCATCAACGTCTGGCGAATGGCGGCGAGCGCTTCGTGGTGGACTCGGCGCGTGAACTCAAGGCGGCCGTCTTGGAGGCCATGCTAGGCAACGCACAGCTCCTGCAGCCATTCGACGAGGGCAGCCTAAGCGACGGAGAAAAGTGCGCCCTCTTCTACATGTTGTCACACACTTTCAACAGCGGGCCTCAACCACAGGACGAAAACAGACTTCTGAAGAAGTGAGAACCCTTTAGCACTGTGGAACATACGAATGTTCTTCTACGGAATCCCCTAGTGAGGTTTAGCTGAGCTGAAAATATATGCAAGGAAAAACTTGTACATTGCAGGCGTAATGAAAGCCCACAATCTTTTCTCATCGTTCACTTTAAGCAGCAGGGCTATATGTCGCACTTCATCGGCTTGGCTATGACAACAAAACTATGATTGAAAAATTAATGCACCACATCTTGGCTAACGTTAGCTAGGAGAAGCAATACATAAAGATTAGAAAACTGAAAGAAAAATGAAGCACCTCTAATTATAAATTAAGTACCTCTGAGATGGTGCGTGTTTTAGGTGTCCGTAAAGACCTGGATAATGACTCCTGTTTCTGCTGTAAATACGAAGGGTACACCTCTCGCGGTTTCACGACCATTTGCTGACCGCATAACTTGTTTCGTTGCAACGCATTGGCGGTGACAACGTATTGAATCTGCGTTAAGTAAATAGCTGTTTTCCAGCACTATCATTACATTTCATGCTCAACCAACTATCTGAAAAGTCGATCCTTTTTTTTTCTTTTTTTGGCAACGAAGCTTCATCGATGGTATTGCGTGCGTGTGCGAAACCAGCGCAAAAATCAACTTTCCGTTTAAATACCAACTAACTTTGCAGAAATCTGCACTGAGGAGTGAAATTTGTGAAACACAGAAGCGTTAGCTCTAGAAAAAATCGCGCAGCTCCACAGGCAAACTGCCTGGTTTAGTCAAGACAAATACGCTTCACGGTTGAAGAAAATTTTGATATTGTCTAAAAACGGAACCCAGTCTTTCCGGTGAAGTCGTTTGAAAACCTTAGCTAACATGGGGATATTTCAGGTTCATATACAGCGGCTACATGAATCGACCCTTGAAAGTGTACGAACGGGTGAGCAGCAGAGTGCATTTCGAGATTGTTTTTTTTTTCATCCCATGGTGACATTATCTTACTGGGGTATCCGAGCTGTGGCATCTAGTAAAGTACAAGAAGCATCTCAGTACACGTCCTCGGTGTAGAATACACATGCAATGTTGATTTCTTGAATGGCTCAAATTTGTTATTAGAATATTATCCTAGGCTGTAAGCACAATGATGAAGTTGTACTGAATATATGGCAGACATCGTTACATAACCATTCCTCGCCGCAGGTGCGATTACTTGTTGTCCATGAGGCGTAGAGCTGCTGGTGTCGAAGGGTTCGGTAGGAGGAGAGATGGGGGGGGGATAGAGAATGTAATCTTTCCATTTCTTTAATTTCTCCTAGCAGACGTGTGCGCGAACTATTGCTGTTTATTTATCTAAGAAGCGTCGCGAGACTCCACGACTGCGTAGTGTGCAGGAGCAGGGCGTCGTTGGGGTGGCCCACAACGCCACCATGAGCATCGCCCTGGGTCACGTGCTCAAGGGCTTGGTGGCCAGCAAGTACGCGCAGCGGGACACGGTCCAAAACGTGATGCAAACGCTGAAGCCCTATGGGCACTTGGACCAAGGACACGTGGTGGTAGACCACGTGTATGGACCCACAGTGGCCGGTGGGTGCAATTTTCAGCTTTTGTAATATGAAAGTGAAACTATATTTGCGAATGAACACAGGCAAAACCAAAAAAGGTTTAGCCTCAATTCTTATATCAGCTTGTTGTGGTGTACATACAGAGTCTTTCAGGTAAAATAGCAAGCAATAAAAAACTAAATGTCAGCGCTACGCGTCTCCAGCTAGCCAGGTATTGTTCCTAGCTTTATGTAACTCCCCCAAATATTTTTTTATCCACCAAGCACGGTGAATAACAAAAAACTGCTTAATAAACTCTTTTAAAAAATTACTCTACAAGAAATGATTTCAATACAAATCTTGTTGCCCTTATCTAAAATTATCAACATTTTCAAACTAGGCTAAGATAGCGAAACTGGCTACTTTTTTAGAGCGTTTCTTAAATTGCGCAAATTCAAAAAGTACCATGGGATTGCCACCTAACGCGTGGCGCATTTAGTACCCTCATATGCAAGTTGAATAATTTAGCAATGGCTTTTCCTCACGAAGGTCACTTGAACAGCCTATCGGTGACTACGATGGACGTTAAGCGATGGTTGGATGATATTGCTCAAAAAGAATTTAATAAACGAAGACAATAACTTCGACTAAGGGCAATTAAGACACGAACAAACCAGCGCATTTTCCTTTATAACCGGCCCCAACGTGTTTCATTTGCCACTGGCGTTCATTTATGCTGGCAGTTCACCTGGGAACGGTGTCTACGTGGTCCAACAGCAAGTTGCCCACCATCGGTGGTGGTGGTTTATGGACAACGCCCGCGTGTCCCCGGGAGTTCCGTGTTGCTGACAAAACAGCGAGGCTCACCGATGCTGAGATAGTCGGGACTGTGGATGGTGAGTTCCTTAATTCTCTGCTCTCTACCAGCTGCCCCGTTCACGATATGTTAAATATCGTTTAGTCAGGCCAAGTTGAGGCGACACTGTTGGAATTGCGATTTCTTGAATATTCGGGACATTTTGAAGCCCCAGCTTCTTAGAATGGATGTGAAGACATACATGGAATACATATTTCCGATTAATTAAGTATGTATTTTGGCAAAGCTTGCTTCACCTTATAGGGGCCCAGCAACATTTTTGAGCATGGTCAAAAAACGCTGCCGATAGGTAGTAGAGGCTCCCGACTACAGGCAAGCCAAATATTATAGCGCAGCACGCGGCCTAGATTCCCAATAAATGATCAAAGTTAGCTAAAATTTGCTTTCTCTTCTCTCGACAAATGACAGAAGCCGCTGAAACATTACTCTAGAAAGGCCACATATCAGCTATTGGGTGATTTGAACATGATGTGCTCGGTCGTTGCAGAGATCGCCGCGGGAGGCCACGGTCTGTCCACGAGTGCACGCGTGATCACACTGAAAAACCGAGCATTTGTAGAAAAAAATCACAGCATATCCAAGAAGTGAATGATGATGAGTGGGGCAAAGCGTCCGTCCGTCCGTGTCTCCAACCTTCTGTGTGTCCGTTCATTCGACCGTCTGTTGATCTGTTTGTGCTCCCATCTGTCCGTCCGTCCATGCTTCTATCTGTCCGTCTGTGAGTCCGTCCATGCATGTGCTTCCGTCCGTCCGTCTGTCCGTCCATTCGTTCTTCTGTCCATTCGTCTGTCTGTGAGTCCATCCATCCGTCTGTCCGTCCATCCGTCTGTCCATCCCTGCTTCTGTCCATCCATCCGTCTGTCTGTCCATCTGTCTGTCCGCCCCTGCTTCCGTCCATCCGTCCGGGTGTTCGTCTGTTCTTCTGTTCGTCCATGCGTCCGTCCGTGCTTACGCCCATGCTTCTGTCCGTCCGTCTGCGCTTCCATCCGTCCATCCATCTGTCTGTCCCTCCATGCGTCCATCAGTTCATCCGTGCCTCTGTCCGTCCGTCCACCTGTCTGTCTGTCTGTCTGTCTGTCTGTCTGTCTGTCTGTCTGTCTGTCTGTCTGTCTGTCTGTCTGTCCGTCACACACACTAACGCCACCTGCTAAGTAAGTCATACAACTAGGTGGTTACGAACTGGTCACAGAGACATGCATGTACATAGCCCCGACTTTAGGAGCTTCACCCCTGAAAAATATTCACGTGGTTTTTGTTTTGTTTGTCATTTACTTCTTAAACGGCGCTTCATTAGGTCACATGATAATTTTTACTAAGACAGTGGCAATTGTTGCGTGCCCAATGAAGAGCTTTGTAACACTATAATTTTTTGTATTGGTTCATTACAAGCCGCGAAAGCATGATGCGAGGAGGTAAGCTTAAAACATTTGACGTTAGCCCGGTGTGGACTTCGCTAGCCAAATTCATTCCATGTCCTGTTCCTTATCGGAGCAACTCGGAGCTGGAAGACCACACGACGCAGACGCGCCAGCACCTCATTCGCATGACATGCTCTAGCCAGGTCGTGCTCACAGGTAGTGTCGTTTCACCGCTCTCAGTGCTGTACTGTATGTTGATGTGGGGTGGATCCCTCTATGCGCGCACGTTTGAAGAGGCTGGCATATACATCACAAATTCTTACCACAATACACAGCGTCGCATCTTTGGAACCGCTCTAAGGGTCGACGCACAAAAAAGCATACTCACGGAGTTCATGATGATGAGTGGGGTGAAGCGTCCATCCGTCCGTTTGTTCTTGCTTGCGTCCGTCCATGCGTCTGTCTGTGTGACCGTCAGTGCGTCCATACGTCCGTCCGTGCGTCTGTTCGTGAGTCCGTCACTGCGTTCGTCCATGCGTTCGTCTATCCATGCGTGCGTCCGTCCGTCTCCTCATCCGTCGGTCCATCTAGTGAACACTCCAAGTACCACCATCTCCCATATCTTTATCATATATTCAGCATATGGAACTACCGCTATCCCACGCACATTCTAAGCACTAAACGAGAGGTGTCACTCGCGTACTATCTTACGGCCTGTGCTTCGTGTCTACTTCCCACCATTCGCCGCCTCTAGTTCATGGCTAAATACTAGTTCACAATATTCAAGTCATTGTGGCCCAACCCTCGCTAAACCTGTGTTTAGAAAAAAAATGTTTAACAATTTCGAGTACTTCGTACTCAACTATGGGAAAGCACTAAGCCGTCCCGCTAAAGCCAATGAGGTACCTTTGAACAGATTTACATTACGTAAGGAGTGTTTCCCTCGCATGCGAAACCTTTCGTTTAGAGAAATTTATTCTCATAGACAGTGAACATCAATTACAATCCAACAGAACATTGCGACAGAACACAACATCCACAGACACACCAAAAGTTGTCACAAAAAGATATGTGTACATATGTAAACGGGACAAAACATACACAACTTACCCAACTAAACAGGAATTGTTACAAAAACAATGTCTGTTTAGAAAAAGTGGTTAACAATTTAGAGTACTCGGTACTCTACTATGGGAGAGCTTGAAGCCGTCCCGTAAACGTAATGTAAAGGCGCCTTTACAATGTCTACATATGCACCAAGAAGGTCAATGAAGGTTACGCCCAGCGAGTTTAACGTGGCAACCATTTCGGTCAGATAGTCCTCAAAGTACGGCCTTTTGATACTAGTTCTTTTTTAGTAAGCGTCAAATTCAAAACAAATTTTATTGGAGTCTAAAGCACCAATACTCGTCTCTGTAAGCCATTTCATCAGAAACAACTATTTTTTTTTTTATGATTAACGTGCACGGGTTTCCTCCTTGAGCGAAAAGGGTGCATGCGTGCCGCTCCTCTAGTTCGGTTGTGAAGGTGGCTTCTTGCTACTACTACTACGACGACTACTAATACTACTACTACATACATCGCGGACGCACGACCCACGGCTTCGGGAGCTTCACCCCCAAAAGAAAAGAAAGAAGGGCTCAGGTCACGAGGCGCGCGTGACGTTTTAGGGGCGAAGCTCCTTATAGCGGCACCCGTTCGTCCCCCGTAGTATGTAACAAGGATAACATTTTGAACTCCAAGGTGGTGCCGGTGAGAGACTTCTTCTGTGCGTTGTTGAACAATAAAAATAGTGCTCAATGTACATGTCAATGGCTGCTAATGGGGAATGAAAGACAGGAGCATTCGGCTTTTAGTTAACGCGCAGGCTGCGATCACCATTAGCAGCCATTGGCATGTACATTGAGCACTATCTGACAAGAAAGGGTTGCTACGTTATACTCGCTGGTGTAACCTCCTTAGCTTTAGAAAGGTTTAGCGAGCGTTGAGCCGCAGTGCCATGAATACAATGAACTTGTATATACCATGAATGAACTCGAGGTGGTTAAAAATGGGAAGTAGATACGAAGCGCAAGCCGTAAGAAAGTAAAAGCCGAATTCTCCGCCTCTCATTTCCCATTAGCAGCCATTGGCATGTACAGTGAGCACTATCTGACTGAAAAAGTTTGCTGCGTCATACTCGCTGGGCGTAACCTCCTTGGTTTTCGAAAGGTTTAGCGAGCGTTCGGCCGCAGTGCCATGAATACAGTGAAGTAGTATATACCATGAACTCGAGGTGGTTAAAGGTGGGAAGTGGACCCGAAGCGCAAGCCGTACGAAAGTGTGCGTGTGCCACCTCTCGTTTAGTCCTTGGAATGTCCGGTGGATGGTGGTGCTTCTATATGGGGAATATATGATGAAACGATGCGAGATAGTGGTACTTGGAGTGTTGAATAGATGGACGAACGGACACATAAAAAAGATGCAAGGATGGACGCATGAACGGACGCAGGGGCGGCTGCATGGACGAACACTGGGACGGATGCACGAACAGACGCACGCACGGACGGGCTGATGGACGCATGGACGGTCACACTGACGGACGCATGAACGGACGGAAGCGAGAATGAATGGACGGACGAATTCTTCGCCCCACTCTCCATCATTCACTCCGTGGATATGCTGCCACCTTTTTTTTGCCCCTGCTGCTTCTCCGTGCTTAATTTCCAGTGCTTTCGAAGGGCCGAATAAGAGAGAATGCAATTCCAGCATGCGCCAAATCTTAGTAACTCCACTCGCACTGAAAGGATTCTTAAAATTTTTGAAGCGGTGAATTTATGAAGCAATAAGCTCTTCCAGTGAATCCAATTACTTGAAAAAAGTTCTTCAGGGCCCCTTTAAAAAAATGTACTGTTGGGTGAGTGGGTGTTTCATTCTTAACTAAGATGCGTGACAAACATGCAAGAAGAGAGAAAGGAAAAGCACAACGCATTCCTTTGCGCTTGTTCTGTTTCTCTTTATTTTTGCTTACTTCGGCCTTTTTTCAGGAACAGAGCAAAACAAAACACGTTCAGGAACAAAAAATCCTTTCTTCCACAGCTTTATGCTCTCCGATGGTAGAGTACGAAGTACTTAAAATTGTTAGCCACTTTTTTCTAAACGCACGAACAGTATACATGTGTAGGAATATGTGCTGTTGCAGTTCCTTTCTCTTTTCGCCGACGTTTTTGGCGCATTTTCCCAAAAACTTGCTTTACCTTTAAAAAGCTCTCTCGCACTTGTGATCTTGTGATCGTTCACCTGCCCCGCTACACCATTTGCTCATGTCTGATTGCGTGCAAATTTTCAGTGCGTTTGAGAACACGTTTACTGAAGGCATAGGAGGGCTGTCGTCACTACCCCCCCCCCAATTTTCGATTTTCTAACTTCAGCTGGCATTGCTTGTCAGCCGTCGAGATAAGATGTCTGAAAGCAGTGTTGTAGATGTCGCTATGCCTGCCATTTGTCGGCTTTGGTGGGCTCACGCAAGATGCAGTGCTCCGTATAGCGCAAACGTGACCTAGAATGCAACCTTCGACAGGTGTGTATTAGCATGTAACTGCCTTTTCTTTTTTCGGCACCACAACTGAGTAATCAACCTGGGGTCACATTCACAAGATTTTTTTCTTCCCAAGTATAAATTTTCATTGGCCAACCAACGTCGTTGTTGATATTTTTATCATCGCGGTTGACTGAAAATTTATATTGCTACTGATCATTCGATTTAACATCACAAAACCAAAATATGTATTTATGAGAGACGCCGTACTGGAGGACTTCAAAACTTTCGGCCACCTGGCGTTCTTTAAAGTGCACCTAAATATAAGTACACGAGCCTCGAGCATATTCCTCTTCATCGAAAATGCCACCGCTGCGGCCGTAATTCACTCCAGTGGCCTGCAGGTCGACAATCAAGCACCATGGCCACTACAGCACCATGGTCGGTTCATTTATGGTATGGGCAATACTAGGGCAAAATCATTCTTGTGTTTGCCTACGCCATTTGGTGCTATGTTGACAATGTTCCTCTCCGCAGTCTGCCTTGTTTTGTTATGTCAAACTTGCGTAAAAATCACAGATGTCCACTATTTTTTATGATAAACCACCGATTCTTTGTGTATGTATAGAACATACCCCTTTGTGAGCAGCACATCACAAAAAGAGGCACAAAATAGATAGTTATCGCTCCATATTAAACTAGTTATTCTCCACTACATTCGGGCCTCGGCGAATGAGAGAAACCTATATCTACATGTTAAAAATGAACAAAATATAACCATCTGCGTAATATCATAATTTAAATATTTTTCTCTTCTTTGGTTCACCAGCTATATGCAGTACTCGTTTGAAACGTTCTGGTATGGTCCAGCAAGCAGCACCGATATCCTTGTGTGTTACATCACCAACATTTATATCATTTTATACCCAGTGGTTCATTACACTATGAAGAAGCAGGTAAATACTTCTTGATGTTCTAAGCGGCCCACGGAAAATATCTAAACTGACCGTACCAGAACATGTACACATTTCGAGCTACGTTTTCGTACGGTTTAATTAAAAGCTCTACAAATGCGTGCTTCTTTGAAAGTATTTCAGTAACTCTTGTTTCAAGCTGCAAACTTCGCAGTGACTGAAAGAAGTTTTGAAAATGGTGTTAATGCTTCCAATTTTTTTCCGGCGGCTGAATATCTTTGTGTGACACCAGAATTGTAAATGTACACTTGGTACGCATTCGCCATCAAGCTCGCTGGCATCATAAACACAGCACGCAACTTCTGAATTGCCCTTGTTTAGAAACCTTCCGCAGCTCTGAGGTATTCCATGTATAGCAATCTGGAAACGTGTTTTGTCGGCCTGCTCTCAGAGAACAGGAAGCGCATTAACAGAATTTGTGATAAGTGAGTTAGCGAATGAAATACTTAAGAGTCAACATTGGTTAAACCTTTCTTTTAGGTTTCATGCTGGCCATGACATTGAGGAGAATGAACAAGCAACGACCACGCCGGCTAAGCCAGATATTGGATGGCTACTACAGCGTCAGGTAACGTGCAGTCCAAGCGAGTTACAAGAGAAATCATGAACGGTTTTCTCATCATTTAACCTTTTTATCCCAATATTTAGAAATCATACGTATACTTTTCAAATGAAACGATCTTTGGTAGTTTGGAGTGTGCTCCAGAACTGAGACACTACGTTTCCATAATGCAAACATGAGTGCAGCCTGTATATTTTGGTCACTCTTCTAGTTCAGCAATGGATTGACACCCGAGAATGAAGAGCTTAGTAAATTATTATGCCAGAACAAAAACAAAATGAGTACTCACTTTCAGTACTACAAGAGACACTAAAGGCCAATAATTAACCGATTTTGATTGCAGAAATGTGTGTCCAGAAACCTCCTAGTGCTACTTTTCTGCCAAGGAAGTGCTTATTTTGAAATGAAATCACGTTTTAGTGATCCGCGTTGCTTTGGCACACTTCAAATTTCCCGCCTGAAAGTGGCCGTCTCACCTCACTGTCGCTACGTCCAACGTTGTCCGGTTTTCCTGCACGGCCACCGACACTATGAGCTGCAGAGCGAAAGTAGCGGCAGCCACAGCAGCAACAATGGCCAGTCAACAACTTTCAGCCATGGCCTCCGAGATGGCGGGCGTGCGTGGCTCAACTCAACCCCGCTATATGGCACTACCTGGCCAGTTAAATTCGAGTTACTGTATATGCTGCCTATAAGTAGCAGAGTAGCGCACTTGTTTTCCAGTGCCGCTAGCAGTCATGCACTGCGTAGAAGCTGGTGCACAGCCAGCACCACCGAAAACGGTTGCCGTTCACGTGGAATCTATAAAGTGACCGTCGTGCGCTTTGTAGCTCGTTATATACGAACTGGTCCTTTTTCTTTGCTTTAGGTTTATGCTCTTAAGCTTCGACAGTAGCCCCGCCGCGGTGTTCTAGTGGCTAAGGTACTCGGCTGCTGACCCGCAGGTCGCGGGTTCAAATCCCGGCTGCGGTGGCTGCATTTCCGATGGAGGCAGAAATGTTGCAGGCCCATGTGCTGAGATTTGTGTGCACGTTAAAGAACCCCAGGTGGTCGAAATTTCCGGAGCCCTCCACTGCGGCGTCTCTCAAAATCATATCGTCGTTTTGGGACGTTAAACCCCGCATATCAATCAATCAAGCTTCGACAGCAAAGTATTTGCGTGCATTTGCCACAATTTCCTAGAAACATGCTGAAATATCCAATGCTATAGGCAAAGTGGGGCACTCATTGAATATCGGAGGAACTATCATTTGTGTTTGCGAGTTGCTGCGTATCTTTTGTAGCGGTTACCACTTGACCATGTGGCAGCGGTGATGCATGTTATTCGGCACTACGCTACGCCTTCGCGCTTTGCGTTACCAAACAGCTAAAAAAATCACAGCATATCCATGGAGTTATTGATGATGAGTGGGGCGAAGCGTCCGTCAGCCCGTCTGTTCTGGCTTCCGTCCGTCCGTCCATTCATCCATCCGTCTGCTAGTGTGTCTGTCTGTCTGTCTGTCTATCTGTGCATCTGTACATCTGTCGTCCGTCCGTACGTTCATAGTGAGCGCGAATGAATGGACGCTTATCTCGCATCCTCTGTGGCACATACCCGCTCTAGAGTAGGTATGTGCCACCAGTGGCTACCAACATACATCGGGGACGCACGACTCATGCCTTAAGGAGCTACGCCCCTAAAATGCTTTTGAACTCCCGTGGCACAGCCCCGAGAGGAGGTGTCACTTCTTTCTTTCGCAGGCTTTTGACACACTAGGCGTGTCGACCGGCGATCAGCGACAGGCTTCAGCAAGTCGCCTGCAAAAACAAAGCGTGGCTTCGCCCCGCAACAACGGTTGCTAACCAGGCAAGATGGCACACAGAGTTTCCACTAAAATTCGTCTTTGAGCTGATGACTGTGTCCTGCATCACGGGATTAATTTACCTTATGATCATCATACACTCAACGCTTTATTTTTAAACTTTTGCAAGTGGTGTCAGAGTTGGCAGAGAAACATTATATCAAAAAGATGGCTGCCGTGTGTTTTAGCAGGCAGAAAACCCCATCAAAATTCAATCATTCCTTGAACAACTACGTTGTACAGAGGGTCCAACAATATCAATATCCAGGCCATCTTTTCACTACAAACTTATCAAGGCCGCATCACATCAAAGCGACTTGCAACAAAGCTCTGAAAAAAAGTTCGGATATCTTAACCGTTCACTACGGTCAGCTCCAAAAGAAACAAAAGTGTTAACATATAAAACCGTTGTAAGACCTTTACTTGAACATGACACCACTGTATGGTACCTCTACAAAATAGGTGATATAAAACGCATTGAATCCATCCAGAAAAAAAAACATTTGTTTTATATACAGACGCTATGACTGCGATTTCTCACCGTCATCCCATCTAACGCACTTTGGATTAACTTAATTTCTGAAAGACGTGACATTGAGTCTCTCGAACTTTTCCATTTCTTTTTTCAATTCGCCACAATATTCGTCGCACAACAACTTCATAGCGCCTGCCAAAACAACATTCCCCAGAAACAGCCATACACTCAACGTATCTGTGTTTCATCATCACACAGACTTTTTCAAATGCACTTTTTCCCCGATGTACTGAAATGTGGAATACCATGCCAGGTGACATTCGTTCATTAGAAAAAGATGAATTTTAAAGGCACTAGAAGACGGCATACACTAATCCTTACTTCAAGTTTGCAACGTTTATATTTAACCAAGTTTATAGCATTTGTCATAAATATTTCATCTGTAATTGTTTGTATTTATTTCAATTAGTCTCAGCTTTTTTCTTGTATTTTTACTGCTCTGTGCCACTCCTAAGAGAGCCCTGTAACCAGGCTGTTGTCTGTGAAAATTATTTAATAAATAAATAAATAAATAAATAAATAAATAAATAAATAAATAAATACAGTGACTCTGGGTTCAACCAGGAAAGAAGGAAAGCCTTGAACCCTCGCGCCATTTCCCATAGTAACACCCTGCGCGTTTCTTTTTTCTTTTTTTTGTTCAATAAATCAAACAGAAATGATGAAGCAGCATTTGATTACGCCTTCTTGATGCACAGAAGGTTCAAATCGAACCAAATCAAACCATTTTATCCCCCCCCCCCAAAACAGGTTCTGGAGAGGGCCACTGGTTAAAAGCTGTTTGTGATAGTCTTGTATTGTAATAAGCTTGCTTACTTTTGATTAATTGTAGTCGGATCCTCTGACACGATCGACATCATTTTCAAAATGTCCCACTCATGGGGCCCGTTGTGTCATACTTTCAATTTGATTTCTCAATAACACTGCTGTTATTATTGCCATTTTAGAGTTTGTCGCACATTGAGCTTTTACTCTTATATATATTGTTATTTGCGTTTAGGGTCCATTTCATACCTATGTGTTTCTGGTATGTGATATGCATTCAGATTCGCATTATTAGCTGAACTTGTTACCACGATAAGCATAAGACATTACTTCAGTTCCAGCTGAGTTACAATGCGCTAATAATCAATGAATTGTGAAGGGTGTCAACTACATTCAGTATGCCTTGTTTTCCAAACTGCAGGGGCATCCGGGAACTCCTTCCTGAATTTCCCGATGGTCTTTCCTTCTGCACGCGCAAGCAGGCCGTGTCACGACTACTTTCGGCGCCCAGATTAGAAGAGCAGGTCGTGCTAGTGGCGAGAATGTACTCTCGTTTGATCAACGACGCACCCCTAAAGCGAAGCGCGCTTAAAAACTCCCTGCTACCCGCCCTCAAGAGCTTTCACTCGAGACTCGACCACCTTCTGAGTGAGTTTCTTTTACATGCTTGCGTCATGAATAAGACGTAGCTACGCGAGGTTCAGCGCGACGGGCAATAAACGAACTCAGAAACGTCCGAGCTATGTAGTTCTACAGTAAAACTACCATTAGGCCTATGGTACATAACTTTCAAGAAGGAAATTTATC
Organism: Rhipicephalus microplus; assembly: GCF_013339725.1. Taxonomy (NCBI): domain Eukaryota; kingdom Metazoa; phylum Arthropoda; class Arachnida; order Ixodida; family Ixodidae; genus Rhipicephalus; species Rhipicephalus microplus. Next base: position 32,912,668 of record NC_051173.1, on the reverse strand, counting down.
AGCGCTAACCATGAGCGACCAGATAAGAGAAACACCATCTTCAGTTCATGTCTCGTCTTTCCTTCGCGGTCCGACTGGATTAGTGCTGAAAATGTTTCTCCTTGATCATTCCAGTACTCTGCGATGTCAATAATATGGTAACTCTCAACAAGCCTCGCAGCGTATGAATGGCGTAGTTCAAGCATAACTTCAGCAAGAAATGAACCTGCTTTGGTCACAAAATACAGATTATGAACTAAATAATTAATAGTGTCTTTCTAAAAAAATCCTGAAAGGTGGATTCAGAGGAAGCATACCCCTATCACAAAACTTTAAAAATGAAACAATCGACTTTGATTTCCGCTAGTTGGTTTGAACTAAACAGCAGGTAACAAAAAGAAACAAAAATTTTGGTTGAAAGAAGCATTCTGTCATTGCTTCAAGGCATGCCATATTGACACATTGTGTTTCATTATCGTTGGCATTTGTAAATGTATATTGATTATATATTCGTAAAGCTATCATACATCTTCACTTCAGCAGCGTAAGGAAAGCAAGGCTACTGTTCAAAAATTATCTACATTCAGCCTCGTAGTCGTCGCCCCTGCATGTGCTTCCTGACAAGCTTTTCGAAATCATCCGTTTACAACGTTGTGTTCGCGAAGCCTCTCGTTCGTTAGCGCTTTTTTAACACGACAGTGTTTTATGCGCAGAGTCGTATTTCTGACACGGAAATGATGTAAAGAAATATGCATGCTCAGAAGATAAAAACACTCGTCAGGGGGAGTCGAACCCATGACCTTTAGGTTTGCGACAACAGATGATGAGCATGCTTTCCACTTTGTCACGGACACATACTTTATGGACTTTGAAAAAAAATCACAGCATATCCAAGGACTGAATGATGATGAGTGGGGCAAAGCGTCCGTCCGTCCGTTTGTGCATCTGTCCGTCCGTTCAGTTGGGGGGTTGATCTGTCCGTCCGTGCGTCTGTCCGTCTGTCTGTCTGTATGTCCGTCCGTCTAGTGAACATTCCAAGTACCACCATCTCACATCTTTTCATCAAATCTTGACTATACACAAGTGCCACCATCTAGCGGACATACCAAGAACTAAACTCCTCTGTAGCACATACTCGAGAGAGGTGGTTACTACAGAGGCAATCAGGTGACGCCTTAAGGAGCGTCGCCCCTAATACACCTTTAATATCTACTACTGCCCTCTCACAGTGTTCTTCGTAAAGTGTCATAATGCATTGTAGTGTAATCATCATTACTCACAAACCAGCACGCGCCGCTACTTGCGCAGCTCACGCCGAGCTCAAGGTGGGACGAGAACGAATTCACGCGCCTGGCGTTTCGGACAATGGCACCTGCCACCGCTCCGCTTCGCCCCTACCACTCCTACGAATAAAGTGGCCAGATTGGTACGGCCACGTCGGCCACTTTCACGATGTCTACTCAGATCTCGTCTCGACCTCGCTACCTGCATCATAGCCGTGACATCCACAATTAGTTCCTTGCGCGCATCGTTTCTAAGCGTCTGTTCGATTCGGCGCGTTTCCACTCAGAAAAGTCCAGTTTTGTCAACACCCAGGTGGCGACCGTACCGCAAGCGTAGGCTTCCCTCATATTATCCACTCATACCAAAAATAGTTCTGCAATGCCCACCGGCTTCGCCTGGCTTTAATTGGAGTAATACGTTCCCTCTCTTTGTCCATGTGTCAGTGTGCGCTAAAAATAGGTTATGCTTGCTTTGACTCCCTGTTCCCCACCTACACTCTCCCCTGCGAATAATCAGTGGCGCCCAAAGGACAGACACGAAGTGCGCCACGTCTTTCCTATGGTCGGGCAGTGGTGTTCACTAACTCCAACATGCCGCGAGTAGGCTGACCTACACCCGAAGCCACATTGAAAAATATTTTTCTAGGTGGCTTTGCCTTGGCCCAAGTTCAGCGTCCGATAAGTCAAGCTGTTCTGGCTGCCACTTCACTTTCTGTTGTTGCGCTCTTATAACTACTAGAGCTAGCACAAGCATCTATGATCACTAAGGATTTGTTGTAACCAATGGCGGACTTTACATGTCGGGATTAAGATGTGTGACTAAGCATGGATGGGGACGCATCGACGTTAAGCGGTGCTATTGCTCTCAAACACCAAGAGACATTGCGCAAGCTGTCTTAATCAATGTAACATTAAGTATACTGCTGTAAGAATACATCTTTTGTGTTTCACCATTTTTGTGATGGAAGGGTCAACCCCCTTTTTTTATTAGGTCAATATCCTCGCTATTGATATCTCACGTGTCAGTGGTGGGCAAAATTATCTTTTATGAACATTCCTGTAGTAACTAATCTGGGAATACACGTCTATGCCCACTTTCATATGCAAGCTGGTCAAGACTTAAAAGGTGCCAGAATACTCTGAATTCTTGCTGATGCAACGCAGTGTTGTGCTTCAATGACATATTGAATGAAATGCGCGCTGTGTAGTTTACCCTTACATTGAATACGACTCGCCTTATCTCATTTCTCAGTTGTCAATTTAAACTAAAACCTGTAAAGTCACAACAAAGGAACGGGTAAATTTTCTGCAGTGCTCAACTTCTTTCATCCTATTAATTTTACGTACAGAGCCACCAAGAGAATGCATTGAAGGAAACGATGACAACCTCGGTAAGTAGTGTCATTCTTATTTTTCCTTTCTTTTTAGCTGCGTATGAATAGCCGTCGATGCTTTAAACTTAAAGAGAGAACTCTATAAATTACGATAATTGTTCGTCGCGATGTGGTTAACGTTACTCATTTGAATTCAAACCACGTTGCAGTCACCTGTGACACGCAAACAGATGTCCTCGTGCTGCTGGATCCGATTCCTGGCAACAGCATCTACGAGAACTATCAGAAGAAAATTGCCAGGTAGAGATGTACTGTCTGCTTGAATTTGAACCTACAGTCGTAACCTAGCCGAGAGCTTCAGTAGACATATGTAATATAAAGTTTACCAGCTTTTATTCAGTATGTATTGGCGCGAAAATTGTATATAAGCCTACACAAGAGATATCTACTGTGACAGTCTGCAATAATACCAATAATATTTTGTAGTTGCTGTGGTTAATTACAAAAAGTAGTTCGATGACCACAGCTGAATAAAATTTACTTTTTCTGTCGCCAAACGCCGTTCAAATTCATTCGGAAAGTTCCCCATTGTGATTTAAAGTCATCACGGTCTTCAGTTATTTTGGGGCCAAGTGAGATGTCGCGTTGCTTAATTTTTTTTAATTTTTGACAGAATCATCGCAGCTTTATTGCAGCACTGACTTGTCTAAAGCCCATGTGACGTTAGCACACTTCGCGTAAAGACGAGGAGGTGTTCCAATGCCATAAATATCTTATAGGGCTGGCCTGTTTCATAATTTTACACTGCGCCCACAATCTCACCAGTTCACTCTCTCACATGATTGCTCATTCGCCCGCTAAAGTATGGCACTAACGACAGTTGCAGTGAACAAAACGAAACGCGCCCCATTATCAAGTGCGTGTATTAAGCTCGAGTTTGACCATAGATAAGCGCAGGATGGCTGCCAAATAGTCAGATGTTGTCCTTGCCCAGCTGGTCCATAGAAGATCAAAAGGAGTCGCATTCACAAAGCTGTTCGGTCACCACTTCTAATCACCATTCGCTTCGCGGTTTCCCTAAAAGCGTACCTCATATCTCGGCATTCTAGCACTTTCCTGCACAACATGTAAAGCGTAATAATTCCATTGTGTGTACGAAGTGTTAGTTATGTTGGGAGCAACAGTTGCTTCGTCAAATTTATTCTCACAGTATATGGGGCGCTACCGCTCTCTTCTTTCGTTCAAGCTACATGGCCGAGAGACTGCTGAAAACAGGAAGCCAGCACACAGCGGTGAGCTTGTCGCCGGCTGCCCTGAGCGAAGACGCCAGCGAGCTAGAGCTGGCGTACAACTCGCGTCAAGACACCGACGCTTCGCCATCTTGTGCCATCGAGAACATGGCAGGAAAAGGTGACGCCACCGTTCTTCCTCTTTCTGTCGCTGTTTTAGATGCGGAGCATCTTATACTCGCGCCTTGTAGTGCGCCGTCCGCACCGCTTCTCGAACATTCGACAGCTGACGCGCGCGCATGCGCCGTCGCGCCGTCGCCCACTCTTCCACCATCTGTGCATCCCTTCCTCCTCTACACACCGCGCGCGCTTCACTCCTCCACCATCTGTGCACCCTTCCTCCTCTACACACCGCGTTCGACATCTACAATTCTCCTGATTCTCCAGTGGACGCGCATGTGGCGTCGCGCTTCGAGAACATTCAACAGCTGACAGTGCATGCGCCGTCATGCTGTATAATATACTCAAGGTCGGCGCTCGCTCGCTCAGTTGCCGCTCGTCGGTTGGTTTGTACGGTGCGTCGACGTCCAAGGTCGCGGTGAAATGAATTCCAACGAATCCACAAACACAATGATCGACGTCCCTTCGACCAGCGCCGCCCTTTCGCATACGTGTGTACGTGTTCACTCATTTAACACCCCCTCCTACAACCACGTTAACCAATTTAGCCATCGACCCAAGTAAGTCGCAATTTAACACCCCATTTCACAACCACGTTAACCAATTTAGCCATCGACCCAAGTAAGTCGCACTTTAACACCCCGTTAACCAATTATATGGTCCGCATCCTCCTCAGTGTTCCCCCGAGGGAAGCTTCGGGCAATTTTTTCTTCGTTTTCTCCTTTTCAGCGTAGGATACCTAACTCGGCTCTGTTCGGGCTTTTCCCAGCGTTTCTTTTTTTTTAGGAGCGAAGCTCCTTAGGTTCTCACAATGCCCGTTGCTGCCGTCGTCGTCGTAGCTCGCCGTCGGATCAAAACACGAGTGTTGCATCTACAATATGCATGGAGCGCTCATGGCGCGCCTATGGTTTGAAAATAGACCTCACTCTGTCGGTCCGTCCATCCATCCGTTCATTATACAAATAGGCATAGTGAACTCGACAATATGGACCTGCAACGTAGATCCTATATGAACCTTCGCTTAGTTATCATCATTCACTTCGGGGATCTGCATCCATTTTTTTTTCTGTCACCATTTGTTCTCTCATTTATTGCTATCAGGCATCACACTGCAAAGACACCTATACATTTTGTGCAACTGTTATGCGCACATAATAGAACGTTCATTCAAGCCGCTTAAACTCCTTAAAATTATATGCAAGTTATACTTAACTATTTGAGTGCTTATACAGAAATCTTGAAAAGGGAAATTTTGCTGAACTGTTGTATGCTGCAGACCTGTATTGACAATGCATCGGGGCAAGGAAGAAAGACCTGGCGACCTGCTCTGAACGAATTTTTTTTTTCACATCTGGTTATTATGTAACCCCTTTGTAACACCCCTTTTGGGTCTTTAAGGTAAATAAATGAAATAAGATGAGTTGGATCAGTCGTGCTTGAAGGTGTTGTCATTAGAGACCATAGCTATAGTTTTGCTAAATTATTGTGTGATATCAGCTCGTCTAATGTGCGCGTTACGAAACCGCTGAAGTGTTTGCGTACTAAAGTAAAAACTATACTTGGCGTAAATTCTTGGCTACGTTAATAAATTCGGCTTTGCATGACCAGCCGGGTGGTCGTGTGTGAAGGAGGGGAGAGGATAGATGGCTGCGTCAACGTTTTCACTCGCTCAAGAGCAGCGGCTTTTGCGAATTGACAATAGCTCGAATAGGAAACATTCACGCACGGACCATATACCCACCAATCATCGCAGCATTCATTTATTTAGGCCAAGCATTTCCAGGCGAAATCATCGCCAACGAATTGCAGTTGCCACTACAATGGGTGAATTAGCCTGATGGACTAACTTTGTGCTTCACTGCCCCCTAAGTGTCATGCAACGGGAATTGCATAACAAAATCTTATGATAAATGTGGCGGTATTGCGTGTCAAGACCACGACATAATTATTCGGGACGCCTTAGTAGAAGGCTCTGCAAATGTTGACCACCTGGAGTTCTTTTGCGTGCACCTAAATCAACGTACAAGGGCCTCTAAGATTTCACCCTTATCAAAATGTGGCCGCAGCGGCCAGGATTTGACACCGTGACCTTGGGGTCAGAAGTCAAGAATCATAATCAGCAAACCAACTTGGCGGCATAAGAAAATCTGCGCCCGTATTTCCACAGAACACGGGCCGGATCGATCAGAATATTTCTTACGCAAAAGAAATACTCTTAGGACAACACTTCAGCCAGTATGGTGGTCAATGTATCATTACCAAAACTGACCCGCTTATGGCAAGCAGCACTTAGGAAAGGCAACTGCTTGTGAAGCCCCTGGTGTCTCTTTGGGAAAACTCAATGCCCACAAGACAGGTTTATTGTTTGCTAAATAAGCTCTCAATGCGCTATGTGAGTGGGCGTGTAGTGACATGTTCCGTACTTACACCATTCGCTTATAGGCTGCTCGCAGTGCACGGAAGTGGACATATGGCGAGCAGTGCACAAGACTTGGGATAAAGCTCAGACCACGAGGACAGCTCAGCTATCCACTGTCTCCATCAAAGGTATGAGGAAAAAAAGAGACAAAATGCAGTGACTGCTTTGAATTGCTTCGCCACAACTTCATTCAGTGATTGATATCTATAAGGCCGTAGCATAAGCTGGTTGTTAATAAAGCGAATGACAAAAGGCGTACGGGACTGCTAGGGCAGAACTCTTGCAGGGCTTCTTCGAAGTCGTCGCCTCTATTTATCAATCGCGATATTTCAATAATTGATTAGTGATTCTAACAAATGATTTCTGTCATATAGTTATATGGCGCAATTTTATTACTACTATGGTAAACAAAACAAAAGACTGCGATTACATGCTACGCCGAGCAGCTCATATGTATAAACGACTTGTCCAGCTACATAAAGTGTTCCTCAGAGACTTCGAAACTATGTTCATCTGGGTTGCTTTGCTTGACGTCAGTTCAATACCTTGCGGATTCTACACTATATTTTGGCTCACATTTGTAGAATACAAGTCATTTTAATGGTATTCTATATTCCAGCCTCTCAACTTCTCTCGCCTTCACTTCACGCGAGTATTGTTGTATCTTGAGCAACCGTTCGAGTTTCCATTTGATTGCCTGGCCATAAAGGCTTTTTCTGGACAGCGCTTTATCCTGCGGCACTCAATTATCATCATTAATTGTTTATTGCTACTCATTAGTAGTGCTGAGTCATGACGGCAACGTTTGCTTTCGTATTCGTTCGCCTTCGTATTGTGTGTGTGCGTGTGTGTGTGTGTGTGTGTGTGTGTGTGTGTGTGTGTGTGCGTGTGTGTGTGCGCGTGCGCGCGTGTGCGTGCGTGTGTGTGTGTGCGTGTGCGTGCGTGCTTGTGTGTGTGTGTGTGCGTGCGTGTGTGTGTGTGTGTGTGTGTGCGCGAATATTGCTGTCGCATTCTGGTTGCTCAGCAAAATGGGGGAAAAACTTTTTCAAAAAGCTTTCAACAAATCCATCAAGAAACTTTTACGCGTACGTTCAATTAAGACCTTAAATCGACACGCTACCCTTGCCAGTCTTGTCAGCGTCCCACAGATGACCTCATTTTGGCCTCTGGCAGTGTAAGCAGCTTGATATATGGTGGGAAGATACTTCATAAGGTCCCGAAGGTCGACCCTGGGTTAACCCGTACCACACTTATGTAGGGGCTGGCGAGCCAGTGTCGTCATTCATACTTTGCATTATTTTATTAGCCGCGCGCACTTGAACTTTATGAAGTGCTTATCAGACAGTGAAAGTGAGCGCACTTCTTAAATGAGTATATTTTGGGCAGCTCGTCCCTGACGCTACCAACGCTGGACGCCGACAATCATATTTTGCATTTTGTGAGCCATCTAAGGTTATCTTAGGCCTTCGCCTTAAAAAACGGTGTTGTGCCGTGAGTAGCATGTTCGGAAGGGCACTTTCAATGTTGCGAGACGGTGAAGATAAAGCGCTAGAGACAACCAAAAACGAGAAAAATCTGGCATGATGACATCAAGCCGAGCCAACTAATAATAGTCACGTGAATTTAGGGAACGTAAAAAAAAGGTGGCCCCGTAGCTGCATTTTTACTGCAAATATCGTCGAATGACGATAGGCTTCCACCTGCATAGAGTTAATGGAACAATTATTTGATTTTCGGCGCGAGAAATTCGGTGGATGGGATTCTGGATGCGTTGAGTTAAAGTGCCTCTATGCGCGCAGCGGGTAGGTGCCGCTACCGTATCGTATTAACCAAGCGCAAGATACACCCGCCTTTTCGTACATATCGTTGCATCGTGAGCTTAGCGTAATGAACGCTATGTTCCTTACAAATATACATGTGTGACATCCAAATTTTTTTAGAAGAAACACGCCACAATATATTGGTGTGTTGACGTGCGGTTTCAGATATGCGCACCGTTTGTTTTTTAATTGAAATCAAGCAGAAGTATTGACGCAGAAACTAGAGCAATATTGGTGGGCGCAGCGTTTGCGGTTGGATTTTAGAATAAAATGCGAACTGAATTAAAGGCAAAAATACCAGCCGCTCCGGGGAGCAATCAGACAAGTCGCCAGACCGGCAAACCGAACTTTTTGCGTCCGAGTATCCCAAGAAAGACTCCAGTCTTTCTGTAAAGTTCTGTAAAGTTCTGTAAAGTTGTAAAGTTCAGTCTTTACAACACAGCTGCATCACAGAAATTGTATGTACAATAATACCTGTTGACTGATTATTTTACATTTATTTTTTCTGAATTCTGAATTCAAAACATAATAGTTACATTTCTAGCGTGATGAGGAACTGATTCCGTAGCGCATAGATCCACACTATCGGAGTCGTGTTGAGAAGCATCCTTTTCTTCACGTGGAGGTGACCTGTCACTGCTGAAGTCGAAGCGCTGTCTTTTATATGCGTGGCTGTCAAATCATCATCGCCATGCTGTGAAGTCGCTGCCTCCACGTGCAAAAAAAAATAATAAAGCGTACTCTCAGCAGACAAGCGACGTACTTCTGATGCACTTGAACCTTTTGGCCCCGTTACTTTCCAGAACTCGGCAGTAGAGCCAGCTGTTCTAGTAGAGAGTTTCTGTTTTTCTTTTTTTTTTTTTTTGCCGCATGCTCATGTATTTCGGGCAGCCCTGGTAAAATGGCAGGCACAACATTCGAGTGAGACAGGGGTTTTTTTGTGGGTGTGTGCGTTTAACAGGACATTTTCCTGGTATTCTGCTTAACATGTGGCAGGGGTCGCTTCTTCCGGAAAATGCTTCGCTCACACATGGTCAGTAGGCTGCAAGGCACTGTCAGCTCTCGGAACTACCCGTCGCCACATATATTAGCGCCCTAGTTTACACGGAGCCTTGAAAAACTACCCACTCTCCGTACAAGTCCGATACCCCGACGTGTTGTAATTCGGGTAAAAGCACCACTTGACCATTTTGAGTTGCAGCCAGTGCTAAGGCCGCTGGCGCATACTCGGAGCGATATGCAGCGTCCAGTTATACATCCACTGAATCACCAAGGGGAATCAGCAAAACAAATGCACTGGCAGCTGCTCACAGGCACAGAGCTATGCATTTCTAATTCACTAAATCTCATGCGCACAAAAGAAGTTCTTTTGTGCGTGAATTCAATAACGTACACCGGCCATGCACATACCTAGCGCCCCATACAGTAGCGCCATCTTAATTCGTGCGACAACACTCACTCGTGGCTCAAGGTGATCGACGAACACAATCTGCCCGTGCCCACTCGTAACGCAGAGCGGCGAGTGTCAGCAGCTTTTTCTTACACCTTGGTAAAGTATGAAAGTTACTTTCACTGCATTTCCAAGCAGAAGAATTTATTTCCACTGTATTCGCAAGCAGAGGCGTGACTGTATGTTAAAACACCCACTTTCCACCTAACCGACCCGGGTTCGATTGTCACTCAAAGCCAGCTATTTTTATTATTCATTTTATTTGCGTCTTTTTCGAATTTCTGGTCATGCACAAGATGATCTTTCGCTCAAAACCGACGACGCCGAAACTGACACCGATGCCGGAATTTCTGTCAAATGAGCTCTTTAACGCTGTAGCATTAATATTTGTTGATCAGAATCGCTCGCGAGATAGTGAAACATTTGGTTGTCAAACATATCATAATCAGCTGTTCTAGGCAATTAGGGGAAGTAACTTAATGACAAAACGGATTCGTAATCCACCTTCGGACACATGGTGTACATGATCGTCACTCACCGCTACGTTCATCTAACAATGACTGCTCAATATCATTGAAGAAAACTGTTTACTTATTTTCGGTTGTTTGTCGCAGACACAGCGCACAATCAAGGCGGCAAAAGTTACCTCTTCAAGTTTGTCAACGCGTCTGGTAACAGCGAGTGTAGAAGCAAATTAGATATTGCTACCCGCATGTAGCTGCTCTTGTTTTAAATCAAGGACTGCATTAAGTGTATGAAAAGTCGTCACACCACAATGTTTCTCACGCCTTTTTGTACGACTGTGAAAACTATGTAATTAGCGGATGCCATACTCCAGTCTCTTCACGTGGTAACAGAGATGATGATGATGAGTGGTTTTTAATGGTGCAAGGGCCAATTGATGTCCAAAGAGCGCCATTTCAAAATTCTAGATATATGAACAATGATATGATATGTGGCTGTAAAAGGGCCTTGAAATTCCTCGCGCGAACGCGGGTAAAAACATAGAAGCATTAAAAGCATAAGATTGACGTGAAATATGTGCAGTAATACTAAATGATGAGACGTGGTGATAGTGGGACAGTGACGAAAATGCATCCACCGTGGCAGCGACCTCTCTGCAGCACGTGGTAACAGTGCATTGCAAAGCCATATGGTACCGAAAAGGAGGCAAAACAAGTGATAGCTGAACGAACACTAATCTTTGGGGTTCTCATACGAAGCTACCTTGCCCGCAGGTCGTGGTATACTTCAAGTTCAGTTCCTTCCGAGAAAGTCTTGAAGACGTACACTCAGTGGTACAACACCTACGAGAAAAGCATGAAGGTAAGTATTATACTGGCTGCATACGTGCCACACCTGAAATACTTCATATATATATATATATATATATATATATATATATATATATATATATATATATATATATATATATATATATATGTAAAGTGCCCTTTATTAAGCATCTGCATGTGCAGACTCACTACAACGAACCCGGACATGGCTCCACAGAATGACTGCATGCTTCGGGTGCTAAAAGGCATTCTAAATGCGAACAATTTCTGTGTGAACCTAAGCACACTAAGCGTTTTTATCTATCTATCTATCTATATGTATGTACGTATATATGCACATACGTACGCACTTATGTTCGTACCTATGTATGTATGTATGTATGTATGTATGTATGTATGTATGTATGTATGTATGTATGTATGTATGTATGTATGTATGTATGTATGTATGTATGTATGTATGTATGTATGTATGTATGTATGTATGTATGTATGTATGTATGTATGTATGTATGTATGTATGTAAGACCACTTCAGGGGCATAGCCTATTACAGTGCTATAACGAATGCCTAGCTGGCGGTCAAACATACTGCCTGTTCCTAAATGTTGCATTGCGGGTACGATTTTTCGGCGCCCTTTTTTAGCTCTGATGACTTCTTTACCGCCCTCACAGATCTGAAGATCTTCACAGTGGGGCCGAGGACAGACATCTTGCGCGCTTTCAAGCACGGGCCCCGCGACTCCGTCGTGGTCATTCCGAACTCAATGGACGACGTCCTGCTCAGGCGAATTGCACGCGAGCTCACTGAAGAGGTTTGCCGAGGTGCGCGTTTATTCGGGTCAAACAGAATGTTCCATATAAGCTTAAAACGTGTGGCCTATTGTCTACACATTCTATAAGTAATAGGGATTCCGTGCACGATTAGCCTTGAGTGGAAAATAAATTATGAACAAGGAGATAAGTAAATCGACCTCTCAAAACTATGGCCACAATGTACGAAATCCTTTCATGAAGACGTTATCTTTGACGCTTGAAATGTAGAACTGAGTTACCACTTGGACATTTTTTTAAGAAAGGATGCATATTTCTGTACCATAATAGAAACGCTAAAGCATGTGCTGGCATTTGATGTGAACATTGGTTCCTCCTGCATATACCACGTATTACCGATGCATTGAAATTATTACTTCTTGCTTTCAATTTGGTGGTGCTTTGCCTTCTGGGCTGCATGATGATGGCTGGTAGTACTGAGAGTAAGCTTCCGTTTAGAAAGCAGCGAACTGAATGTGGAGCACCGGTTGGCTTCTCAAATTAGCCACCTAGTTTAAAAGCCTAATGTTCCTAAGTTACCTGCGTTCATTTTCAAGAGTTTCTTTATAAGAGGCAGGTTTTAAACGTAAACGCTAGAAACGTGCAACGAAGGAGAAAAACGCCAATGATCAATGCTGACCACTTAAGCGTAAAGCTGTATTTTGCCATTCTTATTGGAAAATATACGCACTTATCACCGTTTGCCCTTTCTCTTATATACTTTTCGTATCCGCGATTACGGGCGTCTGTTCTGTGTGTTTAGAAGAAGTTGTTAACGATTCAGAGTACTAGGTACTCTGTATCTGATGGGAGAGCATAAAGCCGTCCCAGATACCTCTTACAAACACGCACACTCTGTGTTTTTAAGTAGGTGGAGGAATGTTATTCAGGCATAGTTCAATACGTTCTGCGCCGTATGATTCTGTACAGCTAGACAGCATCAGTATGAACCATGTATCTATTCAGACTGTGGTTTCCTCTGTGCTGCACAGTTGTTCTGTACAGGAGTAAGTGTCTAAATAAGTCCTTTGTTCCTGTTCAGACGTCCCGTGCAACACATTTCGTTTCCATTGATCGATCCAACCGGTGCCTTATTCCTTTATGACAACCGCCTCAACACAGCACGCCCTTCAGTATAAGAGTTTTGAAGTGATGGCGTCGCGCTGCCTTGATTTTTCTGCAGCTCCGATGGCCATCTTGTGTCACGAATGTCAGCGTTCATCAGTCGGGCGTGCTTCAGACACCGTAGAGGACTTCCAAGCACCGCTAACAGTTCGGCACTGGGCCGTGTATCCAGGACAATTCAACGACGTTCCTCGAGTAGTGAATATTACAGTAAGATTACCGTCTTTTTACCGACTGCTATAGAGTTGTGCCCATTAAGATCATTCAGACACTTCTAGCTGCCTCCTTCAGTTTTTTCTTTGTTTTGATCGTCTTATTTCTTCCGGAGGCATTTTTCTCCGTTTTGACTGCGTTCTTTCTTTGTGTAGTACATTTATTATTGTTGTTCTCCTTTGGTTCAAGGCTACAGAGCCTAACCACCTAACACACATTTCTATTCGACAAGGGAAGTTGAGATACTCAAGACAGAGGACGGAGTGTCTGTGAATTGATTTGCTTTCGGCATGTGCTTGGGGGCTATGAGCTTCGTTCATTTCTCTAGCATATACGCAGTGGATGGGAGCGATGTTCCGGTGATGGCCAAGGACGGAGCTGAGGAGTTAATGTCAACTGACGTTAATGAAATCACCTAAATCAGTCTACCACTTCAGAAGAGCTTTTATTGAGGCAAACTCGTGCTGAAAGCTGAACATCCAAAAATATTATGCATACAAAAACGTACGCGCATATGGCATTCGGTGTGGGTAGAAATAAAAATTAAGGCCACTTCGCAAAATAGTGCCTAACCTGAACTAACAAACAGGGGATCTGGGTGTCTTGCTTGTTTGTCTTTATTTTTCTCTTTCATTATTTCTTCCGCAGTTTGAATCATTCCACCTGCCGATTAAAGTCTGCCTTGTCCGCTTCGATTCGAATGGCACCAAAGTGGCAACGTACAGCGAGCTTTGCCAGGAAACGGGAAGCAAAGGTAAGATGTGCGCGACAAGCTTCAAGCTGATGGCATTTCGACCACCCGGAGTTCTTTAACGTGAGCCTTAATCTACACACACGGGCATCAAGCATGTCTGCCTTCATCGAAAATGTGGCCGCCGCCACCTGGATTCGATCCCGCGACCTGCTGGTCAGCAGCCTGCAGTGCCATAGCTACTGGACCATCGTTGCGGTTTCGCACTTACGTGTTTAAAAGTATAGGCCTGATTTACGAGGTGCATGAAGTTAAAATAGGCAGTGTTGGGTCAGTAGATGCATAGCTTCGTGAAACTACAAGAGGTGAGTTTAAAATGAAACAAAAAGGAGACGAATAGAGAGAAATAAATCTAGTTGGGCCTGGGAGTTCTTCCTAACAATATTTTTCATCCCATTCGTAGTCTTGAGACTTGTCATTTCACGTGCATGAGGTTGCTCGCGCCCGGCTTCTCCATCCATTTCCCATTCATGCTTAGTTACCTAGAAGCGTCAACTACAAATTGCACTTTGATCAAGACTCATAAGCACACTTTTGGAGTCAAGCATTCGTCGATACACTTTTAAGTTTTGACGACAGCAGTGATGGGTTCGTTTTCTGGTAATGGTAATCATTATTAGAATTCTAAACCCCGAAACCACGATATCAAATGGAAACATCGTAGTGGAAGGCTTCACAAATTTCAACCACCTGAGAATCTTCGAAGTTCGAGAGCATATAAGCACACTGACCGCCGGTATTTTGCCTTGGTCCAAGATGCCAGCCGGAGAGACCGAAATTTCATCCCGCGAGGTTCCGGTCAACAGTCAAACACCGTAATCACTGGACCACCACGACGAGAGTGTTTATCCTCAGTGCCTCTCAATGGGACCGCAGGTAAAGTTCGTGCGGCTTTCACACCACCTGCCTCCAGCGACACCGTCTAACCCCCGTATTCTAGAACACCCCTTCACTCAACGCTCAACCTTAAGTTGAGAAAGCCGATGGGAGAGCCATCTGTAGGCAGGGAAAGTCACTGCATATAAGTGATAATTTGCTTCTATTCTTGAGTAGCGCCGCGTCATTTCAGCCGAGCAGCAGCGCAGTGCACAACTCTGTCAAGTGAAGGGTGAAAGTCGAGTCGAGGAGCGTTTGTGAATACGGGGGTGAGTCATCCCGCCCTCTCACCCCTATTTTATGTAACAGCAAAAGCTATGCGCTGCATAGAGTAGAACCATTTAAAATTGCTATCAACATAAAAAAACACTTTGCGCCATGTAACAGCGCCATTCAGCCATAATTATAATTTGAAAAAATTAAAAAAACAAAGAACGTGGCTCCTCTAGCAAATAGGATTCCACCAGAACCGCGTAAATAGGTTTATAATAACATAAACCAGGAACTTCCTGCGTATTGGGTATCGTTCACATACACCAGAGAGTCATGTACAAGCCACGTCTTTTACATTACTATGTTTTAGACATTTTGATAAGAAGCTACTGTGTGTGCATGCATGCCCATTTTGACAGTTCTCCGCATAATGTTTTGTCTTGCAGTGAAAGCCATTCGCTACAGCGTGAGGAAAGTATGCGCTAGCGAAGAATCTTCAAGCTGTCACTCACTGCAATTTTCCGTTACGGCGTTACCAAGAAAAGCAGGTGATCCTTTCTTGGAGTGCGCGGGTGAGTGACTATGCTGCATCCATCAAATATTACTTAAGCGAGCATCATGACCGCATATTCATACACTGTTTGCACCCTCTAAGAAACAAAAGAAGTTATTTGACTCCTTTCCGGTAGTCCTGACGTGCCACGTACATGACTCTTCTTATAGAGATACGTCCATTCTCTTATGAGGGTCACTATACCTTCTTCTGACTGTCGTTTTACCCACAAGAGAGTTAACTTGCTTTTGTAAGAAAAGTCATATACGCAGCATGTCAGGACTGCTTGAAAGAAGTCAAAGGACCCTTTTTTTATTTTGGATGAGAAGCAGCTTGTGAACGAGGCCTGTCCTCTGCCACGCCGTAGCCGCCACTGATGATGACTATGACGAAGAACAATTACGTTTCAGGCCACACATTATCTTTCTGCCATTCAGCACAGCACATGCAAGGTGCCCACTATACGCCACAACGATGATCATGACGCTGATGACGATGGTATCACACATAACGGCTGTCTTCTGCAGTAGGTGACGTCTCAATATGCTCTACGAGGCATTTCGCGGGGCTGTAATTAACCGAGAACCACCAGGGGAACGTACACCGATTTCGTCTACGCCAACTTCAGGATAGATTTGGACGATATCACAAAGCCGCAATAACGAAGGCAAATTGAAATTCACAACAGCACACAAAATACTACTTATGACCAACAAACCTTGTGTATAACTTTACGACGCATGGCACTCGTTTACATGTGAAGACCTCTATGTGACGGGTGATTTACAGCCACACCAAACAAAACCACTTGCTTTGCCCACCCTTAATTATTCACCTCATGGTTATGCCATAATTTTTTGTTGCAGCGTATATCTGCATAACCATCTGTGATTACCTGGTCGCGCCTAGAGCACAAGCATTTCGCCAAATGGTCCTTGCTCAATTCTTCACCGCTGTGTCATGCTGTTGAGGAAGCTTCGCGGAAGAATCAGTTTCAAGGATGTTCTCACGTTTTAGCTATGCAGTTCCCCGTGTAACAATTCACCTGAGCGACTGTACCAGTCATTCTGCATGAAAACTCACGCGCATAGCATTTTTGCTGGCAATATCAAGTTTCCAGAACTCTCCGTTTGTACCATCGACACTACTTTCCTAGTGTACAGCGTCGTACATTCCTATACCCCTCTACTGAATGACTATATATGTATATAATTACACGCCCGATTTTCTACTTGCGTAATTAGGTAGTTGCCAACCATTTATTTTATAGCCGTATATGAGAGCGGACGAAGTTTTACACGGAGGTTAAGGTATGATTTGTAACGTGTGCGCGTTATTCTTCTGTTTTTCCTTTAGACCCTGGTTGCCAGCTTCCCGACCAAACGAAAATTCTGATCACTTATGAGAGTAAGTATATTTTTGTCATGTTTCCGAACGCTGGTGATTTCAATCCACAGGTGTAAAGAATCCACCGACATAAAGTGTAATGGCGAGAATATACTTCGGTGTAATCTTCGTGCTGCCAATTTGCATGCTGTTGCTCGCTCCACTTTTCAACGTTCATCTCTCGCACTAGAAAATGCCTTAATCACGGCTATTCTAGAGCCGCGTTGCACAAAATGTTAGTCTCCTTTCCTTACAACTTAGTTCAAAGTCTCATTCTGGCTTTCTCTCTTCCCCCTTTCCTCCCTTTATTTCTTCTCACAGTTGATTTCCACTCTGGCCAGGACAAACTTTTCTCCGGGATTGAAGAGCGCATCAATATTCCTTTACCTTCTCCTGACACACCGCAGTTGTTGCAGAGGGCACTCAGTGCTAAGTGCTCGAAGTATATTCAGCTGAACGGCACTAACCATTCAGAAAACGGCCACTATTTCGCGCTGAGCCTGAGCTTCTTTGTCGAGCTTGTTAGGAAGATTGAGGCGGCGTATCCCCAAAGGAACCTATTTGACATCGCCGCCCTACTACTCAATTGGTAAGTAGTGAAGCTGGTCTGTATGTATAATGCAATGGTTTTCATTCATTACCCTGTCATTTTCTTCAGAATGATACACTTCGACTAAAAGCCAAGGTCAATCACAACGACGCATACTCTTCCACACGGCATCACATTGTAAAACCACAAATATCTTAGAGTGCGCTGCGTGAGACAGATGTCCTAAACGCGCTTTGTCTGTACTGATCAGACAAACGGAGGTCTTGTTCAGTTTGTTTGGATAACTTTCTTCTATCATACCTCATTCGTGAAGTTACTGCATCGGGTATTTCTTGTGTAGCTTTGATTACTTTTTCCATGAAAACGTGAAGATCGTTGGGAAAACATTTATTGCTGTCCCTGTCCTTTGAACTGTAGGCAATCGTACGCGCATTACAATCATAATGGGCATGTCGTCCTCGTGGGACGTCAACGTGGTTTCGACTTGTATATTTAAAGCAGTCCGCCTAAGCCATGTTCAGTAATATATTTCTTCGTTGTCATTTTGGATGATAAACGGCACACATTTTTTGTCAGGCTGACTTAGCAAAAGCTCGAGCTTTATTTCTTCCATTTTAAGTGTACTGAAACCAAGGTTGAAAAAAAGTGATTGCGCTTTCGCATAAAATTCCACTTTTTGTCCTGCTTTCTTCTAGAAGAATATACCTTGCTTTAGAGTGCCGTGCAGCGTTCATTACTTATACAATCATGGTATTTCCTTTTTTGTAAAATGTTGCAGGTTCACAGAGAGTGACTATGACCTTTGCGGACGGCAACAAGATTGGCCGAGACCTGAGTGAGCAAATGACCTTGGAGTCTTGGCTGAGCCCGTGGCCTCGGGGCTTGGGAGAGCAACCAATGACTTTCAACAAGACCATCCTCACCGAGAGCGAGATGTGCGCGCTCTTCCTCATGCTCCACCACTCGTTTCACGAGAACAGGTGGGCATCCCTGATTTCGATCAACGCTTCAAATATCGCAAGGTATGCCTTATCTCGAACGAAATGTGACCATCGAAAGAACAAGGCAAGACTACTACGCGATGTCTGTTCGAGTCATTATTTGATCTTTCTTTTTTTTCAGGAGAACGAGGACTCATTTCTCCCTAGTCTGAAAATTCTTGAGTAGTAATTTTCTCAGCGATGTTACAGAAAGGTTCCAGCACGAGCAAAGTGTCGTAGTTTTTTTTTTTTTTGACTGCCTTAACATATATACCTTGTGTTACTTACGTCACATTTGTACATATTTCGTCACCCTTCGTTTTCTGAATGTGGGCCACACCGAGTAGTCAGCGGTTATGGTGTTAAACTGCTGACCGGAAGGTCGCGGGATCGAAGCCGGATCCGGCGACTGCATTTTCGCTGGAGGCGAAGGTACCAGAAGCTCGTGTGCTTCGATTTAGGGGCATGTTAAAGAACTCCAGGTGGTCGGAATTTCCTTGAGATCTCCGCTACGGCGTCTCTGATAATCATGTTATGGTTTTGGGACGTTATACTTCATCAATTATTATTTTGTGAATAGCTTTGATTGCACTTAATAGCGTTTCTTTAACACGTTGGTGCTAGTGTTTTTGTTTTTTTAGTATTGCTCACGCCCAATCAGTCTCTCCATGCAGTGCTTTTCATTAAGTCAATCAATGAAATGAATAAATGAAATGTCGAGCACTGTTCAAAAGAAAGAGAAACAGCCTCCTAAACATTTTGAGCTCTTCCACAGCTTTTCTTAAGTTTAAAAAAATATTAAACTTGAGTAGCCTCATTGTCAAGAATTATCTCACTGGCGAAATTGCCTGATCAGGCCGCATGCCTCCTTGAAGTTTGTATTTTTTACCTAGGTCAATCCACTGATTCGGAGCACTACAGAAAAGCGGAACATTACAAAAAACTACAAAGTTTGGCTGACTGTTTTATGGATATTACCGGATATTCAACGGATATCTTACGGCAAGGACGACCACTAGCTGTTAACATTGCACGTCGTAAGCTGATGTGCTTTAAATAATCGTGGAAGCCTTAATTTTGTGAAAGACCCTCTTCTCCCCCCCCCTCCCTTACTTTTTCTGATAAATCGATCGTACTCTTAGTATTAGTAGCGATGCACTGCATTCTCGACTGAACATGAAAATCAACGATTACTCGGAGGTTGCCGTGAGACATTTATAAAAAGTCAACACATTTGACTTTAGGAGCACGTTAGCCACTATTGTAGTCATTTCAATATACCTTGCTTAGCAGGAAACAATGCTGCCAAGTGACCACTAAATTCTTACTATCTGTACTTGTCGTTATTCAATATTTCCAAAATTATTTTTTTAAGCTTGTCCTATGCTAGGTGAGCATGTGCAATAAAGTAAATATAAATAAAAGTTTTCACATCCGATATTTGTCACTTTTTCTAACTAAAAATTACATGGTGCCACTAATTTTCCTCCCCCTCCAGGGACAATGACAGCGTCTACACCATCGAGAAGGGTGTGGCGCAAGTGAGCTGGGAATCCCCGAAGATTGCCGTGGCTGTGGCCAAAGTGCTGCAGGGAATCATGGTCGGCATGATCCATAAGGCGGGAAACCTTACCGACGTTTGGCAAGCGGACGAGCCCGCGAAAGACCCTCGAGTACCGCCCGTTGACCCCTTATTGTCTGCAACCATCGGCGGTTTGTACTTCCTTTCTTCTACATTCCACTGTAGGCGCTAGAGCGCGGTAGGCGAAGTTAAACATTGGTGCTGTCTCGGTCGGTGAGCTTTCATAGTGGCAGGAACGTGCGAATGCTGTGAATATCCTTATTGTGGCTGCTCCGACAATACGCCTTATTTTAAAGTGTCCCTAAATCTGTAGGCTGCAAACTTTGCTACTAAAAGAATGCAGTCTGCTTCGACATAGTGTTGCATTCTAGATAATTTTTTTCAATTTCGAATACGTTGTCCCTCGACGCGACCACACCTATAGCGTTCTTCTAACTTTTCGTCAATAAATAACATGGCTTTCCAATTATGCAGATAATTACTGGGATTCGTACGTTCATTATGTTGGTGTACTTTATCAATTTGTATTGTATTTCCACTTAGTCTTCCTGCGTTCGATTTCTATTTGCATTCCTCCTTTCCTAATGGGCAGAAAGGTAACTGTTGTCAGCCCACTCCTGTTTTACTTTTTTTACTTTTTTTTGTTGGTTTTTCTATAACAACTGTATTTATAGCTACAGCCATAAACAATCCTCAACACACTCGTATGTCTCGACAGTAACTATAAAGACTGTAGCACAGCAATTTTCGCTAATAAGTATAGGGCCGCCGTTTTAATTACCACTTTTTAAGGCTGGGTGCCGCGCGAGCAACGACAGTGCGGAGAAAAAATATAAACATTTGCGTGCGCCACCTGCTACATAATTCATGTAGCCTGACTCTCCTCGCGCACGTGTTAAACTTGCAACCATCTACTCAAGGGAGGTATAAGCAAAACAGTGCAAAATGAACGAGGACCAAGTTGCCCGTTTCTGAATTCTATTCAGGGTAACTTCTACTAATCGAGGTAACAGTTGCTCGGTTCCATCCTTTGACGATCAAATTTCATGTGTTAAATATGAGTGTACCTTCAACAAACACTTACAATTTGAACAACCAATTTCTCATGCCGACCTCATTTGATACCATTATACGAACCAGCCAATACACAAGTTCATATTCTCAGATTCTTCCATTTCTCTATCTTTAAAACTCCCCCATTCCTTTCTCGTGTGTAGGGTAGCATACTAGTCCTCATACACTGGTCAACAATACTGCCTTTCCTTTGTTTCATGTTCCTTCCTACCTTCGACACCTGTTCTATCCTTGATGCAAAAAACGGCGCACATATTTCACGCCAAAGCAACGACATGTTATCTGTACGGCTACAATAAGGCACTGCCTTAAAACTTCACATTTCCAGCGATAAAGAACTCACTAACACATTTTTCACATTTATGAAAGCCTTGAACGCGTAACCATGATTGTCGTCGTACGAGACCTCTGTATATAGTGTCTCTTCAGCTAATCACTCTTTCAAAACATTCAACTTGTCTACAGTTGTACTGGCTGTGTCTTCGGTGGAGAGCTTGCTACATCACCATGGTGGAAGCGTCATCGGTTACGAAGGAGTCTGGTTCGGAGAGTCGTGTCCCGGCGCCTACAGAACGGGAGGAAAGCGACACTGGTGTTCATACAGCGTGCTACGAGGTGCAATTGACGGTGCGTAGATCCGTTAAGTTAGCTCCACATTACCCCAAAAATGACACTGACTTCACAAACTATAATCTAAAATTAGAGTGAGGCAGAAACCGTGAGCTAAACTTTCGCACAAAATGATAGCACGCATATAAAATGGACAGCGTGCCGAACATTTCCGTTCTGTAAAAACCTATCGAGCTCATCACAATGAGTATCTCTCTACACCGGTGAACATCTGCACAGGACGCAAGTTCAAGGTGAAATGGGGAGTTGAAGAGATACAAAATATCACCACCCAAGCACTCCATCCTAACCAGCGAAGCAGGAATGGGCAGTAACAGGTGGTTGTAGACGATGCAGCCGCAGCCAAAGGGCCACTCGAGAAAAAAACGTTTCGCCGAAATCGTGAGTTGGTCCCGGTGAACACGTTTAGGCCGTTGCCACGTTGACGCTGCTCTTCCCACAACGCCACTTCCTCGGCTTGCCAATGTCGGTAACATTAAGTTCGCAAGGCTGCGGGATGCTTGGTGTGCAGTTGCTGTTCGCGCTTCGCCGCTAGAGCCTGTTTTAGGGCGCGCACAGCAGCATCGGCATGGCGTATACGAATTCTCTCATGGATTAGCTGCCAGCGCTGTTCTTGGAAAGTTGTCTCCTGCTAAGGCATCGCACGATCTGTGCCCTATCATGTGGAAATTGTAAGCTAAAAGTGCTGCGCGTGGGCTCGGTGGCACTGCTTCGATGGTATGAAAGACGTTACTGACAACGCAGCCGATGGCACGCGTCGTAGGGTAGGATGCAAAGAATGGCATCATTAACGGCGCTCCCCATGGCGCACGCGCTTGGGTGTGACGTAGAGGACTGCGTAACTGACGGCACAGCCAATGGAGGCCATTATCAAAACTCGTTGTGATTGTTAATTCATTTTACCTACCCATATGTAACTTTCGCTGTACTATCAATGGATGCACATTGTTGGGAAAATGAGGGCATATAGAGCTCGATGTGTGCGTGCCTGATCAGTTGGTTTTATTTATTTATTTATTTACTTATTTAGTTGTTTATTTATTTATTACTGTCGTATTGTGCAATGCTCACATTTAGCTTTTTCTTCCAACAAAGGGCGATTTTCAAGTCTATGTAAATTTTTTGAAAGTTCCTTTCTTGACGTACTGAAGCAACGAAAGTCACATAGAAGATGGGCAATTTTCACTGGCACGCAAGGCATAGAGACGGTTGTTGCACTTCTTGCGGGCAAGTGGTTTAAGAGACAGACTCTAAGCAGTGTCGGCTATTGTATTATTGTTCTTTTTCTCTTCTTCCTTTTCTTCTTCTTCTGTTTTTTTTAACATCTCTCTTCTGTCATCTTTTACTCCCCTAACCCTCTTCCCTAACACAGGGTAGCCAGTAGTCTGAGAACTGGCTACCCTCCTTGTCTTTCTCTTCCACCTCCTCCATAACTTTTTTCCTTCCTCCATGCTAGGAACCAGACCTTCAACCACGTTCCTTAGCAGCGCAATACTTCTGTAGGTAGCAACAACAGTCATGCGTGAAGCAATAAAATGGCACAATGAAACACAACAATGTAATAAGGTAACGTATATTAACCTCTACAGAAAGTCGGTTTTCCTGGTCACAAACGGCTGTTCGCCAACAAACCCACAGCAGTCGAGAGAGCATTAGCTATTGGAAAAGGACGCGTGTGATTGGTGCACCTTCGTGGGCCCATAGGCGGACGACCTCATTTCTGTACACCTGGTGACGCCAAGTTTTTTTTTCTGCGAATTATGTTGCTACCACCACCACCACAGAAATCTGTTACTCATAGCAGCATTGCTTAAGAATTCTTGGACAGCAAATGTCGCTGAAGCTATCGATTCGACAAGTGGACTTTGTTTTTATGAAGGGCCGAGACATTCATAAAATGTCTCTGTGGTATACCCAGTCATGCTCAATGCGTTCTTTGGTTCCATCTGGGTTCGCAGGTCTACTGCTGGGCAAGTACTCCCGCCTCGTCTCCTCCCGGGGCATGCCCTTGAGCCGGCTGCTGAGCATGTACTACGGCGTTTGGGGCGTTCCTCGTGCTGTGCCCGGTGTGCCGGGGCTGTCCGTGTGTGGCCGACGGGAGCTGCTGTACCCGTACCTGCGAGACGGCCTCCTCGAGGGCAACGTGAGCCACATGGCACGTGCCTACCTGCTTCACCGCTACGGACAAACTTCGAAGAGGCTTAGCCTGTTCGTGGCCGCGGCAACGGGCGAGTTCCTGCAGAGGTTGAGACGTGATCTGCTCAGTAAGTGACACCCGTAGTCGAAGCTTGTTCGTTCCATGCCTGGTGCAGAACTATTGCTGTGTCTGAAGTGTTCATGATTGGAAGTTCTTAGAGAAAGATTTATAAAAGTCACGCTAGCCGCTGGCGCTCACTGTTGCGACCCAGTTAAGGAACGAGGCCTTTAAATATGCTAAAATCAGAAAAATACGTTGCACAAAGCGGATTGACACATACTAATTTCCTCATTCGAAACCTCCTGATATTTGCATGCACAGGATGCTTTCGGTGTTATCTCTTTTCATTGTTTTCTTTTTTTGGCCGGTGACTGCAAAGCAGCTTTTCTGCTCATCGCAGGGCATCCTGCATTTTGCGACCGCTACCCACCAACACCAGACCAAGGTGAGAAAAATCAAGTAGCACAGCGCAGAATAATAGCGATGTGGGCTCACTTATCATTGCTGCAGTAGACATAACCTGCCGTGCACGCTTTTTCACCGTCTAACAGCGGAATGCAGAACGCCGGGCGACGTCTTCATCGTGATGGATGCTGACGCGTATGCGAATGACCTGTGGATGAAGCAACAAAAAAGGACGGTCGAGTAAGTTGGCTGAACTTTCTTTAACGTTTCGATTTCCCAACCGTCCCTGTGGACGACCAGAACATACAAAACAATCAAAATTCATTAGTGCCAAAAAGACCAGAAATAAAGCTGTCAATACAAGCGCCATACGACCTCTGTAAGCCTACAATTTTTATGATGATTCCCTAACATGTAGCTCAGTTTTCGGTCACTCGGCTAATACTGTTCAGTGTATAAAGCTAGGATGGGTCGCGTTCGTGACCAAAAGATGTTAAGAACAGGAAATTTTGGCCTGTTAATAAAACTAATAATCAGCGTTGTTTTTTTTTTTTGAGGGGGGGGGGGGGGGCTCGGAAAAATTGACGTGAATATTCATGATTTCACTGACAAGTCAGGATGATGTGATGGTTTGAAAGACAAGTCTACTTGCTTAAGAAACGGCTGTCCTGCCATTTTTTGTTTTCCAAATAATGGGGTTTCTTCAAACTGCAGTAACTCATACCGGTGACTGCCTTTGGCTGTTCTTGATGAGATCACATGTGTCATGCACAAGGGAGACAACCAAGATCTTTGATTGTATGCTATGTATTCTCTGAATGTAATAGGTAATGATAATATTTAAATTCACTATAGCTAAATTCACCATACCTTATCCACCTTAGTCACTGCTTCACCGACTTTCGTAATCCCAGTAGTGGCAGGGCTTTGAATTTTCAGTTCCACTGTTGCAAAATCTCTTTGAGCTCTTTATTCATTTTTACGACTTTAACGGTTTAGAAAACGGGAATACCATTTTGGTATAGCACCAACCTGTTTTCGCTATTTTCGAGAGCATACCGTTAGTGAATCGCGCTCTGCTGCTGCGTTGTACCAGGCGCACTTTAGTACCGCATACGTATACTATTATTAGGGTCTATGGCCGTAAGCTTGACCTGACATTGTCTGAGCGTTTTTTTTTTTTCAGGCTCTTGGCTCAGCGCCTGAATATTGGGAGCCACAGTGGCCGGTTTATGCACCTCTACGTCAACAAGCGCGACATAGACGGCACGCTGCAACTGCAGATGGCGAACGAAACTTCGTCGTCGACCGTCAGCTGCTACGCGCGTAGTACGAATTTTTCAGGTGAGCCTCACAAGAGCGTGGACACGCTCCTTCTGTAGCAACACCAATAATTGCGCAAACACTGGTCGAAACAATATAATTGGACAAATTCAGCAGTTAGTTCCTTATGCATTTTTTACACATTCCACTCACACCACCGTAGCCAGTAGTATCGATATGCATTATAGCATTACAGTGCGGCCATTCAACGCACATCACAACAAGGGACTGGCTTCAGATGTGACTATAGAAATGAGGCTGAAATATAACAGACGTGGTTTTTATGTGGATAAGTTTATATTATTGGCAATTCAAAGTCAAGCCGTCGCCCCTTCAGCAGACGCTTTGCGTGGTTATGCGGGCATTACCAGATAATTGCTCGCCATTTCAATGCAACTACAAAGTTGAAGCCGGCGAGTACGGATGCCTGTGAACTCATAACTCCTCAGCAGAAGGTCTACGGCGTGTCATTATTTTCGCTACATGTAACCTCAATATTAGCTGAAACATACGTTGGTGTACGACATTTATCCAAAAGCGTGTCTCAAGAAATCCAGAATAACGTCATCTAAAACACCGAAGCAATTTTGCGCATGAGTACTGCCACCGTTGTTCGGCAAAATCACTCATGAGTCGGCAAACTCAGACTCATTCGACTCATGTATAACCATAGGTCTGATTAAGTCAAAGTGAGTAATAGTTGGGTCACTTTGAGTCCGAGTACGTCCAATTGAGGAAAATGTTAATGAGTTGGAGCCCGAATGAGCCCTAAGCGGATAATGTAATTCTTGAATGAGTCTACGTGAGCTCCATCTATTCTTTCCAACTTCTGATTGCCACTTACGGGCAACCGCACAGCACTCGTAAATTTGCAGTCGGCTGTAATGCATGACCACCGACAAGCCGTTTGAAACCGTACATGAAGCGGCTTGTTGATGAGAAACGCGTTTGGTAGCTCGGCAAGCTTGTTGGTCTTCCAGTCTTTCATAGTGGTGTATTATATCGTTGCCATGTGAATGCAGTCGTAAGCTTTCTTCTTTTTCCCTCGTTTTTACCTTCGAGTGAGTGCTTGTGTGTTTTAGGAACTTGCTCCTTATGGTCGAGCCCTGTCCATCCATCATGCCGAAAAAGCCACGCGCTCTCTAGAGCAAATTACAGGGTCATAATGGAACGCGATGCACGCGTCTGTGTTCATGCACGAGAGGGCACGCTGGCTGAGCGACGCTATGCTAGCAGAACGCGAGCTCCAATGCAAGACGCAACCGACGCAACCGGCGTCCGTTAGCACGCCCATAGTTGGCACCGTTCCAAGGTATTCCAAGGCACGGGGCCTTCGCTGCCCTTGATAGGGCCCGTCTTTGTATGATGGTCGAGTGGATGTGGGGAGCACTCGCGGTTCACGTATTTAACATTCCGAGCAAGTTCCGTCATTATTGTTCACTCCGTGGATGTGGCGTAATCTTTTTTATATGCGATTGCATTTCTTAGCCGGGCTATGTCAGGCGTCCGTCGCGATCCGTCCACTGCCCTCTCCCATAGCAACAGCTGTGGGCGCGTGCCCCTAGCAACCGGAGCGCTCACAATGTCACGCTTCGGCGTCGACAGCTGTCAGGAAGAGCTGCGGGCGCGCGCGCTTATCCTCGCCTCTAGCAACTGAAGCCTGTGGTGCGAGAGACTGTACGAGAGGGTAGGTGGAGTGCATAGAGTTTTATACAATAATATTGTATGAAACTCTATGGCTGAGTGCTTCACCGCTCCTTCTCTCACCGTTCACTCTCCTTCCTTCGTGCGCCCCACTTTCCCGTCCACTCGCGCCTCACTCGACTACTCTCGACCGTTCGCTGGCAGGCCGCCTCTCAAGAACATCCAGTGATGTGTGCTCGAGACGCCTATGTGAAACGCCAACGCCGAGCCGAGAATTTTGTTTGTTTTGTTCACTTCACTGTACTTTTTAACCGTTCACGCTAGCTACAAGAGCTGAAAACGGCGCTAAAGGCTGCACGGTGTAAAAAAAAAGAGACCATTATGTTTCTAACGCTGGGTTCTCGCGTGCGAAACGCCGTTTTGGACGTTACGCAATGCATTCGCGTTTCCTCACAATTCCCTTCGGGGAGGTGGGGACATTCTTTTGTAAATTGCTGACAAATGTTCATTTGGGCTCGGTTAGCTCGTGTCCACCTGGTCAGTAACTGTGGGAGCAGACGTCTATTTATTTCTTTATTATTTCTTTATTTATATTCATTTATTTGTTTGATAATTTATTTATTTTATTTTATTTAACAATACTGCCACTCTTCATAGATACTATAGCAAGGAGTACATATGAAGACATGTTTGTTTACACAAAATCATAAAGGCTAAAATCCCAAAAACGTGAATTGCAAAATGACATACACACATTTCATTATACATTGCCGTAATAAGAACGCACAATCAAACAATTTTAGTAGCAACAAAAACATGGACTAGATTACCGCTAAAAGCAACTGAAAAAACGGTAAGGTGTGCATTTTTAAGATGGCATAGTGTCAACAAGTGCACATTATTATTGAACAAATTATGCAAACATTTATAAAAAGGATCTAAGAACTTGTCACCAAAAATATTACGATCATAAAAAAACAATGATTTAATAACATGACACAGGCTCATCGATTATTGGGTTTATTGATGTTGTAATGTCGTTAGTGTTATTTGTGAGGCATGCAGGTCGATTTCAATGGCTGCTGCAAACAAACTTATGGGTGATTCAGTGGTTAGGGTAGGTTTCAGTGAGTTCAA
Source organism: Rhipicephalus microplus (assembly GCF_013339725.1). NCBI lineage: Eukaryota > Metazoa > Arthropoda > Arachnida > Ixodida > Ixodidae > Rhipicephalus > Rhipicephalus microplus. The sequence goes on along the minus strand of NC_051173.1, from coordinate 32,884,228 downwards.
AACTTCAAAGGTTTGAGGGAAAAATGAATATTTGAGGAATTACTGTTGAAAGAGTATTCCGCAAAAGTATGGGAATAATTGCGAATGGTCGGTCTGCCTTGAAAAAAAAGGAAGATATATACCTTGAAGTATATACATTTAATCTAATGTGTAGGAGATGAAACATTAGTATTAGCGTTGTTAGCTTTGTCCGGTCTTGTAGTGTCAAAATACCAGCGATGTTATGTAGCTGTGTCAATTAGTCAGTCAGTCTATACAGTTAAAAATATTCTTTTTCTTTGAACCACTTTGATTTTAATATTCTGTTGGTGGGTAAACGGTAACCAGACAGAGTTGGCATACACTAGTACCGTTGTGACGAGGGTGTTAAGAGCTATTAGTTTGGTCTGTGGTGGTGCGTTCTTACGACGTCTTTTGATTAAAAATATTCTTTTTAGGGCTGTGCTATTTACGTTATTAATGTGAGTATCCATTTTCAGATCGCTTCGAATCGTTATTTCTAGATATATGTGTTTAAATGTTGTGGTTAAGGGACAGCTGTCAACAGTGTAATAAAAGTTGGATCTTTGTTTTTGCTGGGTTATTGCCATAGAAACACATTTACTAATGTTAAGGGGCATTTGCCATTTTTGCACCACTTGTGTACGCCTTCTAATGCTCAGCTCAGAGTTAGGTGATCGGCAGGAATATAAATTTTTTTGGTGAAGTACGCAGTCATCCGCAAAGAGCCTTAGTTTTCCTTCAGTTGAGAGGAGCAGATCATTAATGAATATTGTGAATAATATTAGTGCTAGGACGCCTCCCTGTGGCATGCCTGTCGTCACTGCTGCTGTTCCATAGAGGTGGTTAGCCACGCGAAGTCAAAAGGAACGTAAAGAACGAAGACTAGGCGAATTCGTGTACTACCCATAATTCCCGTGCTTGCCAGAACGTCATGAGTTGCAGCTCCGATAAACACTGTGGTGCCAGAGTACGCTCCCCTGTACGCGTATGAACGCGTAGTACGCGGAGTACGCTTCATTGTACGCTCCACTGTACGCTCCACTGTACGCTCCACTGTACGCGTAGGAAACTCTATATGGCTGCTACAAACACAGGCTAATTACGTCACTTGAAACCCCCCTATAAAAGACAGATAAAACAACCAAAACGAATGCATCGATCTTTTATTTCGTTTTTATTGTATCAGAAGCTTCAATGTGTTTTCGCAAATGCGTGGTAGAACCTCTGTGTATTTCGAATGTAGGAATCACTTCAGACTTAATGTACAAAACACTACATTTTTGAAAAAAAAAAACTCAATTCTAGACCAGCCTAGAAACACGGACAACGTGCAGAAAAAGTGGAGCCTGTAGCAGCTCTCCGGACTTATTCATTTTTTTTTCTCATTCAATTAGAACGTCTATGTGCCACCGCAGCAGAAATTCCTATCTTACGTGGACCCTGTACCCCGTGAACTTCTGCCCTCACAAATACGTTCGACAGTGGAAATACATCTCCCGCGAAATACTTAAAATCTGCGCACACGCAAACGCGTCGCTGATGCGCTTCAAGTAATCTAAAGTGTGAAATGGACATTCCTTTCATAACAAGTTTGTTTTAAATGAGAGAGAGTATAAAACATTTATGCACGACCGAGGAAGGAATGTCGTTGAGTGGGATCTTTAGTACTCCCACCCTACAGTGTTGTGCTGGGCTTTGGGTTGTAGAGATGGATTGTGTGGAATGCCCATATGCCCATACCACATGGTATGGGCATTCCCATACCATGTGGTACAGGGTAGCTGTTATAGTGACGCAGAACCTTCACTGTGGTGCCTATGTGTCGGGATCTATCAGTATGTATAGATTGGGGTAAGACAAGGTCTGCAGGCGACGCCACGCTACCTGAGATTCTTTACTGAGCCTTGGCCCCAAGAGCGGGAGTTCCATCTTTCGAGTCTTTGATGCTTTAGAATATCTCTCCATGTTAAGGACAGTTATTATTTTAAATGAGCGTACATTTTAACAACGCGTCATCTAGCGACGACTCAGAATATGCGGAAATATTGTGCCTTAACTACCGTACGACAGGTGACGCTAAGAGTCCAGTGTAGCACTTGACGATGATTTGAGGCTTGTTCTACACTGCCTTGACCAAAATATTGGCGTTATTCTGTTTGTATAGAAAAAATGGGTAACGATTTAGAGTACTACGTACTCTAGTATGAGAGAGCTTAAAGCCGTCCCGTGAATGAGCATCCGGTGACTTCTTAGTGAAAGTTTATCGGTTGCGAAAATAAAATTATTTCGAATCGTAAAAACAGCTTTTCATCATACATACGAGCGCAGGGTTCGTAAAACAACTAACTGCAATCTTACTTATAAAACTCCGTTCGATCGGTATTGCTAATCATCATCAAGCATTTAATGTCACGTAACGAACAGTATTTTATTATTTTTTTCAATCCGACGTTCCATATATACTCAACGACGAAGAGATTTGCATGATTATTAGCAGCTGCACCAACGCAATGGGCCGAGATACAACTCAGTACGCCATCTGAACATTATCGTCAACACACTTGCAAGGCAAACAGATAATGAGCTGATAACATAGTGTGCTAGGACGTAATAATTACAAGATTGAAAAGCAATCAAGGTACGTGTACCGAGTACCATGCTCGGTCCTTCGTGTCCTTCTTGTCTCTCTGTCGTTGTTCTGTTCTCGCGCTATAACTATCCTCATGTCTAGCACTACGTTAGGTTTGCTTAATTAGAAAACAAAAGAGAGCGTAAAGCAGTATTTTACTAATTAAATTATTATTTTTTTCAAAACCATTACTTGCTTTAGGGATTCCCAGTATAATCGCACGTCTCGTGTGTTTCCCTATTTCGACGCTTCTATTTAATATTAGACGCAAAAATTTGTAAAAGCAGTATTGCTGTATAAATAGAGATTTATCCTCTAAGAAGCGCCTGTGTTGGGCTAGCCAACGTCACCGTGGCCTACGTCATATGCGTGATGTATAGACAGTTTTTCGGATGCTCTTCCAAAGGAAACACAAAGAAAAATGAATTCAGTCTTTCAACTGCTGAAACCGCGAAGAAGAATTGAATACCGAGGCATCGACTACATAATTCGTATGTTGTCTAAAGAATGAATGCGTGCAGACAGGACCAACACGTCGATGTTATGGTGCGTGGTTTTATTGCGATAGCAACTATATGGACACTCTGGGCTGGATTTAGCCACAGGCGTCGGCGTCAATCACCGTATATGTATACGTATCTATCTATATGAAAACGCAAGAAAGGAAAGTAAGCCAGAAAAGTGACTTCGGCGCGCGGAATCACACATTATACCTTTCAATTCTGAGTAGCAAGGCTTTAGCCACTGAGCCACGAAGGAAAACCTCCTTGAACAATCAAACGGCAAGCTATTTATATCTACCACTTACCGGTGGTGATGGGCATCTCGGGGGCAACTATCGTGTTTTCAGTAATACCATGCAGCGAGATGGTGCAATGAGAGCGCGTCGCCTAAAGCGACCACCTTCCGAGAGTTAAAAACAAGAGCGATTTCTCCGGTATGGGCGAAACACGTCTGTCCGGAAATATATCACATGTACACGTGCCAACGGTGTAAGAAGGCACGGGCCACCCAGAGGCATATACTCTGGGAATGCTCACTTCGCACTCCCAACACCCAAGACATCGAGATGCCCGACAAGATCGGCAATAAGATTACCAGCACAGACCTCGAGACTCAACGGGCAGTCGTCCAGCACGTCCTCGAGCTCCTATACCTACAGAAAAACGAAACGTCATCTCGCTCACGGGGCAACGGATGAGGGTGGACGCAAGGTCTAGGGTTAAGATACGGAGCATCACAACGAAGGCAACATTACCTACAGAGACAAGATCCAGCACATGCCACGTTCCTTTTGAAGCGCGAGGCGGCCAGTGCTCGCTTCTGGGCTTGTAGTACGGCCCCGCCTCCGTAGGGCAAGCGGGCACGCAAGAATTTCCTTCCCTATCCCATCCTCTGTTTTGTCGGATCGACCAATAAAGTTGTTCTCTCTCTCTAAAGCGTTGCCAGATCGTCACGACGCGGTGGCGCACTCTCTCATCTCCCACGCGTACTTTGCCCTGCGGAGAGGGGTCGCTCAGGCCTACGCTCGCTTATCTTGAGATGAGCATGATGTGGTGGGGACAATCGTACGCCTTAGGGCTTTCACCGGAACCATTGTAGTTACAGGGCGCTCAAAGCTCACTGCACTCGTTGCACACTCTCCGTATGTGAAAAGGGCGCGCTTTTCAGACACAGCGAAGTAGCAACTTGAACGCTTATTCGCATTTATTTGTACCTGTGAATACGTTTCGTGCGTCAATTGTGCGTGAGAAACACGGAAACGTTTCCACCTGCTTGCCATTCTCCGTGTTACCTTCCAATTTGTTGCTATCACGTTCATTGCTTCGTCTTTGCGGCAAAGCTGTGACTTTTTCCTTCCTACATCTAAGGTCAGTGGGTGGCACATGTGTATTCTATAATTTATCTCTACATAGATACCACTCATTCAAGATAATTTGATCACAGCTTACTGTAACTGAACAGACTTCACGTGACATGTGTTCATTGTTCTGTTATATTTCATGTGATGACGCAACTCTTTTACTACTGTTCTATTTCTCAATTTCCTGTGCTACTTAGAGCAAGGAAATAATTTTTCATACTACATAAGAATTATTGCATATATTGACGCGCATTCATATTACACAGCTGCCTGTGCGTGTGCTTGTCGGTCATCGTTTTGGCGTCTTTCTCCTCCGCGTTCAAATAAGGGGCATATGACGACGTGAATGACAAACACAGAGCCTTAATGTTTGGCATAATTTTCATGGTGTATCACTCTATATGCACTAACTAAACAAGTAGTGTATCATGTAATGAAAAACGCGATATTTAGTTTCTGGAATATGTAATAATAAGAAAGTTTTCAGAGTGATGTGCGACTTATTTGCAGAGATCGCAACAGACAACGAGGTGGTCGTGCTTGAATCACTGCGAAATCTTCTCTCAAACAACCTCAACAGAAACAGAGGGCCGATCGCTCCAGCAACGGTAAGAAGATGAAGGCACCTTCAAGCTTGAATATATGCATATATGAGCGAAGCAGACAACGTGTAAACATCGTAAATGTGCAAAGAAACAAAGATTGACAATAAACTGTTTAACTAGTTTTTTATAGGATCACGTGATTGAAACGTTTTTGGCTGGTTATCAGGTCCAATAGTCAGCGTGTACTCTGCTTCTTGTCTTTCGATTCATGTACCAATGAACACCGAACATCTCGTAAATATTTTCCACGTGTCTAAACTAACGTAAAGATAGCCGTTGCTGATGGAGTTGGTGTTAATCTGCCGACTACTAAGTGCACTCGCAAGGCCTAAGTGAAGATCTATCGTTTACATGGGCTTACCTACGGTTTGCAGGCCGAGTTCGAAAAGTTTGCCATTTATTTATTGTAACATTCAACACCACAACATTGTTTTACTAAATAATAAACAATTAGTCGCTTTTAATGCGTTTATTATTACGATATTTACTTGTTCACGCGCGAACAGCCCAGGGAGAAAAGAGAAAAGGCAAGAGGAGGAAAGGCAGGAAGGTTAAACGGACGAGCGTCCGGTTCGCTGCCCTGCACTGGGAATATAGCTTATTCGTATGCTGAAAATGATATCATAGCTCCTGACAAGTCCGATACCACCTCTAAGAAATGCAACTAATTATAGACGTACATTCAGTAGTACCATGTTCTAGTAAAATAAATCAACGAAGAACAAAGTTAACATCACGTTATTTTAAAGTAATTTTAGTTATTAATGCTGCGTTAACTTTTCTTAGACAAACAGATTATGCCAAATAGGCAAGTTTTCTTGCGTATATGGAACCAAAGCGAACAGCTGAGTGATGGTACAAGCAGCTTGTATTCGTGCTTCAGTTCGAGTTTCAGTTTATTTTTACTTTCGTACAAAACATACATGCTTACATAAACATACAGAAGGAGGTCCCAGAGCACTTGGATGAAGGGGGACCTACTGTGAGAAAATGTGATAAATATCCACAAGTAAAACTGAGCTCTGACAGCAACGTGGAATACGTTATACAAATAAATGAAATATAGACTAAAAAACAAATTTTAACAATCACAAGTACAACAAAACACTGCATAGAAAATATAAAAAATGGAAGAAAAACCCAAATAATATTGATGAAACGAACAGAGGAACGAAAAAAAGCAAGGAAAAGATGAGTAGCTGTGGCACCATTAAGGGTGCATGAATATGAACAGGTGTAGATAATATTACACATCTTAAAATTCTGTGGTATCCAGCAGAAAAGTAAATGATGTGTTTTTAAAAATAGCTAATGATGAAGACTGCTTAACGTTAAGGGGAAGACTGTTCTAGGTTGATAACGACGTGAAATAACCAGAGCGTTTTCCATATTTAGTATGAACTAATGACGATAATAAATTGTTGTTAGCTGCAAATCTTGTTCGCTTGGGGTTTACTAGAACAGCGTCTGGAAATATGTTTACTGGAAGAGGGTTCTTCATTATTTTAAATAACACTATGGATAAATTGTATTTAACAAGGTTGTCTAAAGATAGGATTCTGTTACTATGAAGAATGTCGGACACACAGCACCTGAATGAGCTGAACGTTAGCATACGGATGGCCTGATTTTGTAAATGTTGCAGCGGTGCTATGTGTGTTGATATGTGGTAACCCCATGAGGTGATGCAGTAGTTCAGATGACTGTGAATGAAACAATAATACAGTGTTAGTAGTGTAGGTTTGCTGAAATAGTACCTGGCTTTTATTAAAATTCTAATACCAAGAGCAATTTTGCGCTTCAAATGGGCGATGTGTTTCGTAAATTTTACGTTAGAATCTAAAGTAACACCGAGAAATGAACATTCATCAGCTGCACTAATGACATGAGAATCAAGAATGATAGTGGGAAGGATTTCTGGTGTTCTGTGACTGGTATGAAGAAGCATGAATGAAGTCTTGGTGGGATTTATTTTCAGCGAATTAAGGCGGCGCCATGCTAAAATATTGTCCAAATCAGTATTCAACTTCGATGTAAGAGCAGTTAGTAATCGATCACTAGCAAGCAATGTCGTGTCGTCTGCGTAAAGGAAAGCTTCTGATTGTGATAGGTGATTAGGCAAATCATTTATGTAAAGTAAGAAAAGTAGTGGGCCAAGTATCGATCCCTGCGGAACACCCTTGTGTGTTATTTCGAAGTTAGATAGCAGGGAACCAACACACACAGCCGGTTGTCTGTCTGTTGAATAACTCTTTATAAGCTTCAGCACGGGCCCGTCAACCCCTACTGCCCGTAGTTTAAAAATGAGGATGTCATGATGGATGGAGTCGAATGCTTTCGATAGATCTATGAAAACTGATCCTGCGTAGAAACCAGAATCAATGGCGCTTTTTATTTTATCTGTGAAAGAAAGTAAAGCGTAGTCAGTCGAAGAACCCGTCCTGAAGCCGAATTGATTTGAGGAAGGAATATAAATTTGTAAAGGTATGTGGTAAGGCGTTTTTCAATGCACTTTTCAATCACTTTCAATGATCAAAATAATACTGATTCAACTCCTAACTAAAAGTTCTGAATTTGGGTTGTAAGAACGTGCACTTGATCCAATATATATTTTGTACAGGGGGGGTCCAAAGTTCCCAGGCCAGGCTACCATAGGGATACGTGAAATAGTGGCCTCGAAACTTCTCACTCTTCCTGTACGCGACGGCCTAAGTGTATAAATAATAAGCAGGTTTTTCTTTTGCCGTTAGCATATATCGAAATTTCTGAATGAAAAAAAAATATCTGTAGGCATTGTCAAAAACTTAAGGTTCCATCCTGCGAATTCATACTCCACACGTATACTGATAAATTTTCCTTTGAGTAACGTCCGTGTACCCTTAAGTTGTGAGTCTCCGTGAGCACAGTTAAGCGGAATTCCGGTAACTCTGAGTCTGAGTGAGTTTGGAAGACCATAACACTCGCGAAGGTGAGATAGAAGGCCGATAAGGATAAGATATATACTCCCACAGTGAGTCCAAGTCGAGTACGTCACTCGTTCAATTAAGCGATGTTTCGGACCTAAAAGCAAGCCACCCAATCTTGAAGATAGTGCGTTGTCGACTACAGAAAGAATACTCATAAGAAATTAAGAAATACAGCAGTGCGCACCGCCTATGTTTGTGTCGTGTTGATTTCAAATATATATATATATATATATATATATATATATATATATATATATATATATATATATATATATATGTGACGTTACGATGACTGGGCGACGTGGCCTGCGTCACACGAGCCGACAGGATGAAGACCTGGCGGCCACTTCATCAACCAGCCACCATCTCCGAACGTCTCAGCAAGACGCAGTGACCGAACGTGGACCACGAAAGTACATCCCAACTACACCAAGACCAGCATTATGACAGAACCATTAGACGACCTTCCCATCCCCAAGTACACCGGAGCAGCGGACGATGGACCTGTACAGGACTGGTTCAACCTGTTCGAACTCCACGCTACCGCTGCATCTTGGTCAGAACGGGAGATGGTTACGAACTTCAGCGACTACGTCACCGGTGAGAGAACGGAATAAACATGGGGTATGAGCCAGGCCACGTCACCCAGTCATCATAGCGTCATATATATATATATATATATATATATATATATATATATATATATATATATATATATATATATATATATATATATATATATATATATATATATATATATATATATATATATATATATATATATATGTGTGTGTGTGTGTGTGTGTGTGTGCCGCGCATATGCGGCACGTTTCTTCAGTTATCTGCCACGCGTTCCATGTTGTATGCCGCTAAAGAAAATCGCCGCCATTTCCTGCCCCCTCGTCCTTTCTTTAACGCCGATTATGGTGTTCTATCCTCTCGGGTAACCTTGTGTCATCACAGGTTTCCTTGTAAGAAAGTAGCTTGCAGGTATCACTACAGGAAGGAAGTTTCCCAACAAGGATAGGAGTATTTTTACCGCCGGACAGGATTAAACGCCCCTACAATGTTGTTTTTCCTTTCCTTTATTTTGTTTTGTTTCACTGAGAACATTACAATATATCAGCAGTGATTACTCCACCTCGTGTGTTGGAAGCCACGAACCTCACTGATATGCGCGCGCGCTGCATGTGCATTTGGCGTATACGCTAAAACTATAGAACTACCACACTTCACACAATTATGGAACATTCCGTGAAAGAAAGATCATGCGAATGTTGCACTTTTTATAGCCATTATATAAAAAGGAGTTGTCGCACAAGTAAGCCACTGGATGCCTGGGCGCTTAGCTAATATCGGAATCGCACCTAGAACATAGATTGTCGGAATTTTAATAATAATAATAATAATAATAATATTATTATTATTATTATTATTATTATTATTATTATTATTATTATTATTATTATTATTATTATTATTATTATTATTATTATTATTATTATTATTATTATTATTATTAACGGTAATAATAATGATAATAATAGCTTGGGTTTAACGTCCCAAAACCACCTTATGATTATGAGAGACACCATAGTGGAGGGCTCCGGGTATTTTCACCACCCGTGGTTTGGTAAGGGGGGACGGGGCACCTTTTTATTTCAGGAGGGGCACTTCCTTGAAATAGTCAATTTTCACTCTCTATGCCATGGCGAAACAAAATTTTGGGAGGGGTGGGGGGGGGGGGGGCGTTCAGCCTTTCGCTGGCTATGACCCTGTATGGACATCTGGAAAATGCAAAAAAGAAACGACAAAAAAATGATGGGCCCACGATGCAGTGGTCGGGCTTGGTCTGACTGTCCCAACGTGGGAGCGGCCAGCTGCGCGTTGAGTCGTGCACCTCAGGACATTAAATAAGGTTTCGCATCCATTCATCCTTTTACCTCAAGTCGGCAGGAGGCACATATGTCATGTACATCAATTATCACGTAACTGACATCATAGACAGTCAAAACGACGTTCTCAAGAATCGCATTGCATGTATATGTGTTGGGAACGCTATATTGGACACGTTGACGTTAAAGTAACATGTTGTATACATAACATTAAACGCTACAGACATATTATAACCTTCAAAGTAACATAGCGAACGATTGCATATACAGGGCGTTCCAAATATTGCAGAGCACGGTTTTAAAAAAGAGGAAAGGCATTACGTGACGCAAACCTATTGCATATCGTTCTTAGTATACTGAAGTAGCCGCTACTACTTTTTTTATTATTGACCAGAACCTAATTGTTTTAATAGTATTTGTAACTCTTGCAAATACTAGCATTATTGTCAAAATATCAACAAGGCAGATGTGCACCAGTTGAAATAAAAGCATTCTGTGCTACTTCCTACAACGTAATAATTGCGTGCTTATTTTAGTCTGTGAATAAAGACAGGCCTCGAAATATAAAAAAAATCAATACGTTACTATGCTCACATCCGCGAAAGAAAGCAGCGCCCTCAAAGTAGCTGCCTAAAAGCAACCGCTTTGGCTCTTTTACGATGCCAGAGACAACTCTTTGTACATTGGCAAGGGTACAGGTCAGGTACCAACAACATGCGTCGCAGTTTTGCAGGGAATCCTTCCGCTTGACCGTACGTCGCTATCAGGATTCAGATCTCACGGTCAACAGTTTGCTGCCGGATCTGTTCTGATTCCAGCTTAACTGCGTAAGATCAAGGCGGCGCGTTTCTTCGGATGGCAAGTGGCAGTTAGCTCGATCAGTATTTTTTCTTTCTTTCTACATTTCTTTCATTGCAACTGGACATATGGAAGCGAGCTTGTTTGAGGGCGCTTCTTTTTTTATGCGTGCAGTGGTCTATTCCAGTGTTACTTTTATTATTTCGCCAGCTTTCTTTATTAACAGGCAAAAATGACCACGCAATAAGTACGTTCTTGAAAGTAGCACAGACGTGATGATGATGTGTGGAGTTTAACGTCCCAAAACCACGATATGATTATGAGAGACGCCGTAGTGGAGGGCTCCGAAAATTTACCACCTGGGGTTCTTTAACGTGCACCCAAATCTGAGCACACGGGTCTACAACATTTCCGCCTCCATCGGAAACGCAGCCGCTGCAGCCGGGATTCGTCCCTCGACCTGCGGGTCAGCAGCCGAGTACCATTGCCACTAGACCACCGCGGCGGGACAAGTTGCACAGACAGATGTCGTTTCAACATGCGCACATCTGCCTCGTTTACATTTTCATAATTAAACCAGTACTCTTTGAGTTACAAACGTGATTATGACTAATTAAGTACTCGTCATTAGCGAAAAAATTAGTAGGGGCTACTACAGTACACTAAGAACCATATGCACTAGCTTGCTTTGCGTAACGAAGTTCCTCTTTGTTTAAATCACACTGCGTGATAACTAGGAGGTCCTGTATAAGTACACTATTTTGTGTGTCGTGTCAAATCCCGTGCAGTTGATATTTTAGAGAAATTTATTCTCACAGACAGTGAACATCAATTATAATCCAACAGAACATTGCGACAGAACACAACATCCGCAGACACACCAAAAGTTGTTACAAAAAGATACGTGTACATACGTAAACGGAACACAACATACACAACTTACCCAACTACACAGGAATTGTTATAAAAACAATGTCTACATATGCACAATACATGGTAAACGAAGAACACACAAATTAAATGTATAGATCTATATGTCAGATATAATACACTTGTTGCGTAACATTAAGACCAAACTAAAATTTAAGCATCAAAGATTGCACTGTCGCAATATTTAGGTTGAACAACTAATCATGCGCAAGGAATGAGCCACTAGGCTTGGTTTCTAGTTCCGAATTCCGCAAACTGTCTCTCAAAACAATCTGATGACTGCAGTGACAAAGTGTGACATTATCATCTTTTGTTTTCATTTTACATTCTTACCTTTCTTTCCAATTCTCAAGATCATTGTTATATTCAAATTCGGCCACCTGCGATCTTTGCATCAGCGGCTAAAACCATTGCTCCCAAGGGTTCTGGGAAGTAACGAAGGTGAGTAGATTCTGTTTGTCAACTACACCTATTAAAAATGAATGTGTTACAGATCTTCCTAAAGAGACCTAGCTGCGTTTGTACTTGAGTTTTCAAGCCAGGCCTGAAAGGCTGTTAACTAGAACAAACAAACAAACGGGGCCACAACACCGTAAAAACAGCAACATTTAGTGACCCATGAATTTGAGCATATGAGAGAACAAAAGGTTAACGACCACGAAATAAAAGGCTGTTCACCAGAACAAAATAGAGAAGTCCACCCTTCACTACTCAATGCGAGCTGTTTCACCCCATCATCAGAATTCACTTCCTCGATATGCGTAGATTTTTTTTCTGGAGTTGGTTTGTAACAAGTTGAAAGATAAATTTAGAAGTGTAGCATTTAAAAATGCAGCATACCAAGCTGAAATCCTTCTAGTCTCTATTACTTTTACCGCGAGGGCTTAAACGTTTGCGTATATGCGTGTTTTTTTTTCTTGTATTGACCACGTACAACACTGAGCCAGCTGAATAAAACCTTGGTGGTTCATGATATGTACCAAAATGCGCCTGCCCATGAGGAGAGTTAAGGCGTCATTTTTCTTTGCCAGGTGCCGGATCCATCATTGCCGTAGGCAACAACATTACTTCACTGCAACAAATGGTGCGCCGAGAAGGCAGAGGCGTGATGAAAGGTCACGACAAAGTCATGCTGCTAGCGGCGACTGAAGACGCAGCTAAAGACGTCGCCAATAAAATAGTGGACGAAGCGTGTACAGGTATGAATCTTGAATACTGCAAGACGTACGTCAGACGTCCTTGTGCGGGATAAGGTTTTTCAATTAACTGAATCTCCGCCTTGAATGTAGTGAAATTATATATATATATATATATATATATATATATATATATATATATATATATATATATATATATATATATATATATATATATGAATAGCGCCCACTGGGAGAAACGAACGATAATCAGGTCAGGTATTCATTAAGAGAAGATTAAGAGAACATTGCAGAAAGTGCGTATGTTGTAAAGAAAAGGCAACAATTAGGATCTGTAATAAAGGAGCACTGACATCAAATTTCAAGATCAAGATGTGCCCATAAATTAGTCACTCGGTATGCATAGGTTTTCTAGGTCAAATTTGAATGGCGTTCGTCACGTCGAAGTTACTTTATTTCGACGTCAAACAACGTAGAAAAGCTAAGGAGGAAAAAAAAACAAAAAAATTGGCAGTATATTCACGGAGTGAATGATGGAGAGTGGGGCGAAGCATTCGTTCGTCCATTCGTTCTTGCTTCAGTCCGTTCATGCGTCCGTCTGTGTGACTGTCCATGCGTCCATCCGGCCGGCCGTGCGTGCGTCTGTTCGTGCGTCCGTCCCTGCGTTCGTCCATGCATCTGCCCCTACGTCCGTTCATGCGTGCATCCATGCATCTGTCTGTGTGTCCGTTCGTTCATCTATTCAACACTCCAAGTACCACCATCTCGCATCTTTTCATCATATATTCCCCATATAGAAGCACCGCAATCCAGCGGACATTCCAAGAACTAAACGAGAGGTGGCACACGTACACTTTCTTACGGCTTGCGCTTCGGGTCTACTTTCCACCTTTAACCACCTTGAGTTCATGGTATATACTAGTTCACTGTATTCATGGCACTGCGGCCCAACGCTCGCTATACCTTTCTAAAACCAAGGAGGTTACGCCCAGCTAGTATAACGGAGCAACCTTTTCCTGTCATATAGTGCTTAATGTACATGCCAATGGCTGCTAATGGGAAATGAGAGACAGGAGAATTCGGCTTTTGCTTTTTTACGGCTTGCGCTTCGTATCTACTTTCCACCTTTAACTACCTCGAGTTCATTCATGGTATATACTAGTTCATTCTATTCATGGCACTGCGGCTCAACGCTCGCTAAACCTTTCTAAGACTAAGGAGGTTACACCCAATGAGTATAACGTAGCAACCCTTTCTTGTCAGATAGTGCTCAATGTACATGCCAATGGCGATCGCAGCGTGCGCTTTAACTAAAAGCCGAATGCTCCTGTCTCTCATTCCCCATTAGCAGCCATTGGCATGTACATTGAGCACTATTGTTTATTGTTCAACAACGCACTGAAAAATCTCTCACTGGCACCACCTTGGAGGTCAAAAAGTTATACTTGTTACACACTACAACGGCTACGAGGGATGAACGAGTGCCGTTATAAAGAGCTTCACCCATAAAATAGACTGCCCTGCGACATTGACCTTAGTGCTACATGTTGGGTGTGATAAATTCCACGAATACCATCCTGAGTGACGATACGCTAGTAACGATGATGTCGATAATCTCTGAGTGTGTTTAGAGCCGACTCCCAGCCATGCTTTCCCTGCTGGCTCTCCTTGCTGTGTTGAAGCGTGCGTTGTGCTGCACTGAGTGTGAGTTCAATCATTTAGAGCGACAATGCCTGCCAGAATGTCGGCTAACCATTGCGTAGTGAGAACCTGCACATCGAGGCGCGGAAAAGCGGAAAGTGCATGGCGTTTCATGCATTTCCAAGCCACGAACCTCAATGCAGCCAGCGGGTTGACTTCGCACGCGCCGTTGGACCGAGGGACAGGACGCCTGTCAACAACAGCCGCATTCGCTCCCTTCACTTTTCGGCGAGCTGATACTGGGTAAATCCTGTGTTGGCGAATCAATTGGGTTTCACTGGCAGTACGAGGCCTCTTCTCGAGGCCGGGGCTATTCTTACCGCGTGCCCTGCTGCAGCTGAAATCAGCGATCCACTCGCCAAACCTTCGCGACATGAGGTGCTTAGTTTGTGCTCCTGAGCTCCGACAGTACGGCCGGGACTGATAAATACATTGCATTTAACGCGGAGCTTGTCAAGCAAGGATAATCGTGAATCGCGGTTATATCTAATTCCAGGTCGCTGTTATCATCACTTGCCGAAGTTGCTGAAGACCATGGCGGGGACGACAATGTTGGCGACAGAGGCATGTCCACGCCCTCAGAGACAAAACTGTACTGACTGTACGTGCGCTCCGAGCAGACGAAACGCCAGTGTGACGTCACCATTTTTTGTGAAAGCGGCATCAGCTGTGCAGTGGCCCAACGCCGACTAAATTTCAAGGCCGGAAGGCTGCCGCAGTGACGTCAGAGGCTGGAAGCCCAGTTGCCCAACTGAGCATGCTCAGTAAGACGTTTAGATGCGGAGCATCTAATACTCGAGGCTTGTAGTGCGGCGCCGTCCGCAAGCTTCCTCCTCCTTCTTCCACCATCTGTGCATTCCTTCCTCCTCTACACACCGCGTGCGCTTCTCCTCTTCACGAACATTCGCTAGCTGTATAATGTAGCGCACATGCGCCGTCACGCTTCGAGAACATCGGCAGCTGACGCGCGCGCATGCGCCGTCGCACTTCGAGAACATCGGCAGCTGACGCGCGCGCATGCGCCGTTGCGCTTCTCCCCCTTCTCGAACATTCGACAGCTGACAGTGCATGCGCCGTCGCGCTGCATATATACTCAAGGTCGGCGCTCGCTCGCTCAGTTGCCGCTCGTCGGTTGGTTTGTACGGCGCGTCGACGTCCAAGGTCGCGGTGAAATGAATTCCAACGAATCCACAAACACAATGATCGACGTCCCTTCGACCAGCGCCGCCCTTTCGCATACGTGTGTACGTGTTCACTCATTTAACACCCCCTCCTACAACCACGTAAACCAATTTAGCCATCCACCCAAGTAAGTCGCAATTTAACACCCCATTTCACAACCACGTTAACCAATTTAGCCATCGACCCAAGTAAGTCGCACTTTAACACCCCGTTAACCAATTATATGCTCCGCATCCTCCTCAGTGTTCCCCCGAGGGAAGCTGCAGGCAATTTTTTTTTCCACATCTTTTATTCGGCCCAATCTGGCCGCAGCAGCTGCGAGAGCGGGAGCGTTGGTCTTCCTGAAACGTGAACGAAACGCAGGCTTTCCGCCGCATTCGTGGCGTAACTGGGCCCCCACCCTCTGACGTCACTGCGGCAGCCTTTCGGCCTTGATATTTAGTCGGCGTTGAGTGGCCTCGGCGTGGCCGTGAGGTATCTCAGCCAGCAATACGATTGGGCGGACTTTCCACCCACTTTGAACCACGTTCGATAGCGAATATAATAATCAATATTATATATACTTATTCATCAGTCAGATGCGTTTTAGGTCGCGAATCGCTACAAGGCGGTCGATAGCTACTCGTTGACGCAAAAATATTGACATAAGTATATTTCATGTCAGTGCTCCTTTAAGAAAACGTCATTATGCTGAAATGATTGGCAAAGTGAAAACGTCGGCCAACTGGAGTTGCGGATGAAGAGTCACGATGATCCAAGGATACATGAATACCAAAGTTCTGTTGTTTATAGCATTACCAAGCGGCCACAAGCCTGTGTCTATATGGTCTCAATCTCGTTAACATATGGGCAAATTATGGTACCAAGCTGTTTTGCAGAGACTTGACGAACATGTTCAATGCTTTTTTATACTGCAAGCCACAGTAGTCAAATAATTGTCTTCGTTGCACATTATACAAGCAGGTGATAACCGAACATTCCTTTTACCGTGAGATTTCGTACTTGTGTTTTGTATTTGCTATGCGGATAACCAGCCATCTGAATGAATTCGAATCAATGCCACTTAATTAAATAGACAGGAGTGACCAAAAATGTAGTTCCAAAATTGACGTATCAATCGGGATACAAAAAACTTCGTTTCTGAATGGAACGCTTCTTTGCAATGAGCTGAAAATTCTTTGAGATTCTCGCCAAGTCATATTCTTGAATGTTGCGGAAAACTTCCCAACTTCGTGAAAAGGTGCGTGTTCTCGCGGATGTCGTCCACAATATGCACTAAAAGGGTCCTTGAAAACGCAGCACCAGCACTTCTTCGTTGTTTGAATGATGGAGTGGAAAGCAAGGATAAGTTCTCCTTTCAAGGCAGCGTCACAGAGAATGGCGTCATCTACCTCATGCTTGATCCGGAGGACTACAACAATTTTGAAGACCTGAATATCAAGGTTAGCTACGCTCAGTGGGCCTCTTGTTGGAAACTTGAGCTGCATATCGTTATGGATGACTTTACGTAGCACCAACGGTCTCGGTCTCACGGGGCTGTTAAATGGTTCTTTACTTTGTATTTCCCGATGTGCATTGACAGTCCACCGTAGTAGAGCAGTGGTTCGACTGCTGACCCAAATCGTGGCATCGATCCCAGCCATGGCATTGGCCTTTCAATGGAAGCGACTTGGTAGAAGACCATGTGCTGTGCAATGTCGGCGCATGTTAAAGAGCACCACATGGTGAAAAATCCCGAAGCCTTCCACCACAGTGTCTTTCATAATCATATCGCGGTTTTGAGACGTAAAACCCCAGATAGTATCATTAGATGCGAATTGATAAAATCATGCAAGGACAACGCACTAGCTAACCGTTTCCACGCGTGCGCGTCTATCGTAGCACTGTTCGTATAGTTTTTGAGTGCGGGTTTTTGAAGGCTTTCAGCTTCGCCATATTCAAGATGTTTAACTTGTAGTGCCACCAGCAGCTACCTATTAGATCTGAAGCGTTGAAAGTGCGCTGCAAAACGGGCCGGTGATCGCAATATAAAAGCTAGAAAACAACAATGAATGCAAGGTAGAAACGATGAGGATATAAAACAGTTTCAAAATTAAAAAGGCATCAAAACTCCTATAAATCAAGTGCCTGACTGGAAAAAAAGCTGGATTAAAGTAACAAACATGGCTGATGTCTGCGTCATCGGAATTTATATTACACGAAAATGAAACGTGTCTTCAAAAAAGTATTTTTTTTACTGTGTAGTGGCTGATGATTCGCACATATTACGAAAATACGTCACTGATAAAATGAACCGTGATAAAATACATTTCAGTGGTAAAATGTTATAGGACGTGAAAAATACAAGCATAAGAACATATACAAACAATAGCGTATATACAAACAGGGATACAATAAAACTGTCCCCACCTCCCCGAAGGGAATCACGAGAAAATGTGAATGTCTTGCGTAGCGTTCATAACAGCGTCTCACACGTGGAAACCTAGCGTTAGAAAAATAAGGCTTTTTTTTACACCGTGCAGCCAATAATGCCGTTCGCCGCACGTGCCATTTTTCTGTCGCGAGAAAAGCAATATGCGTTTCCAGCTCTAGTAGCTAGCGTGCACTGTTAAAAATACTATGAAGTGAACAAAACAAACAACGTTCTCGGCTCGGCGTTGGCGTTTCATAGCAGCGCCTCGAGCACACATTTCCGGATGGTGTTTAGAGGCGCCAGGCAGTGAACGTCGAGAGTCAGGCGCGAGCGGACGGGAAGTGGAGCAAGGAAGAGAGACAGTGAACGGCGAAAGGAAGGAGCGGCGGAGCACTGCGCCTACCCATTCCTACACTCTCTCGCACCACATGTTCCGGTTGCTAGGGGCCAGGATCAGAGCGTGCCCGCAGCTGTTGCTATAGGAGAGGGAGGTGGACGGATCCCGATGGACGCCTGACATAGCCAGACTAAGAAATGCATTGGCATTTTAAAAACTTGGACCCTCTTTCCGAAGGAAACCCTGATGAAATGCGAAGTAGCAGCGGTGCGCACGGCGTTGACTCAGTTGAAACGGGCGTCGATGGTGGTGCTAAAATAGTGATTAGAAGCAAAACTAGGGCTAGCGCTTACTCGAGTAAACGTCGTCTCTTTGACATGTACGTACAACCAGCTCGCGCTAATAATTTTTCTGCAAGGCAAAGGAATACACTGCCGTAACTAAGACCGACTGCTAGTTTGTTAAGGTACTTCCTTAGGACATACTTTATATGTGAACCGTTAGTTGGGGTACTAACTTCTTTTGTCGTCCTTTAGATCGAAGCCGTTGGTGGAACGCTGAAGGTGTGCCAGCGGCGCTCGAAGTTTCATCAGTTGCAGCTTCAGGACTGCGACACCGTGTCAGAAAATGGTAAGATACAATAGGACACTTGTGAGGAAAATCACAAATGCTTCTGAAATGCGCTTCGCGGAAAGCTTGTGACGTGAATGATGCCACGGCGTTGAATTCGTTAAAAAGGTAGGCTCGTTGGAAGGTGTGTGGCTAAATACGAATCATTTCGTTTCGGAAAGTCTGTTACTTGTGTCGACACCAAGAATACACACAGATTATAAATGAGCCTGATGTACCGAAAATTGAGTTCAGGACAACAGATTTCAAGTGGTGTTAGTTTGTCGCAGTGAATGATGTCATAGCACTTTGAATGTAAATACCGCGCCTGTCGTGTCGCCTTTCGCGTCCCACTCTTCAAAGCTCTAAAGGCTCGTTCACACCTAAAGCGGCACGGTAAAGTGGGAAAGCGGGTTATTCCAAGCGGCGAGGTGGCGAATGCGTGAACCAGTTCAGACCACACGTCCTTCCTTGGCTGGCCGCACGGCAGAGGAGGCGGGCATCTCGCGCCTTTGCGCACGTGTTCCTATTACGTGGCAACGCTTTTGTCAAGGCATAGCCTCCAAGATGGCAAGCGCGTGGCATGTCCCCGGCCGTCCCAATCGCTGCGTTCCCCAGAAAGATGAACGAGTATCACCTCGCGCGCCCGGCTGCCACGAGATGACGCAGATTCTGGTGGCGGTGGAGACCGCGGCAGAGAGCAGAGCGCACGGGATTCCGGAGTGCGTGTTTTAGGGGCGAAGCTCCTCTTAGTCTAACCTTGTCACTGGTCATGCGTAAATGAGAGAAGAAGAGTCGAGAAAGAAAAGAAGGCGAAATAACTGTATGACCATTTCTCGTCAAATTTGTTAGATGGCGTTCCTCTGCCGCTACTCTCCGAAGTACGCTACTCTTCGATTGGCTGCTGTGCGCGCTTTTCCTGAGTGCACGAAGAACGAGTGCCTCTCTGAGTCTCAGATAGTCGCCATACGTGGCGGATCGTTAGTGGGGAATGGACGAGGTTGAGCGGCGGGCACGTTGATGACGCTTGCGCTCGATTTTGCTGGCTCGCGTCTCGTCAGTGTTCAAATCCAAATGGAAGGGTCGCAGATGGAGCAGAACGACGTCTTTTTGAATCTACGTATTTCTCAAAGTAGACTAGTCAATAAAGAAAAAGTATAAATTGTAAGTGCTATGTACGCATGGCAATAACGAATGAACGGGCGACTTCTTCGCCCCACTCTCCATCATTCGCTACGTGGATATGCTGCCATTTTTTTTATCAGATAGTGCTCAATGTACATGCCAATGGCTGCTAATGGGGATCGCAGCGTGCGCGTTAACTAAAAGCCGAATGCTCCTGTCTCTCATTCCCCATTAGCAGCCATTGGCATGTACATTAGGCACTATTTTTTATTGTTCAACAACGCACAGAAGAAATATGTCACCGGAACCACCCTGGAGGTCAAAATGTTATACTTGTTACATACTACAACGGCTACGAGGGACGAACGGTTGCCGCTATAAGGAGCTTCGCCCCTAAAACTTGGACCCTCTTTCCGAAGGAAACTTTGAAGGGATGCGAAGCAGCAGTGGTGCGCGGGTCGTTGACTCAGTTGAAACGGGCATCGACACGGGTGCTAAAACAGCGGTTAGAAGCAAAACTAGGGCTAGCGCTTACTCGTGTAAATGACATCTCTTTGACGTGTACGTACAACCACCTCGCTCAAATAATTTTTCAGCAATGCAAAGGAATACACTCGCGTTACTAAGGCCGACTGATAGTTTGTTAAGGTACTTTCTTGGGGCATACTTTATTTGTGAACCGTTAGTTGGGGTACTAACTTTTTTTGTCGTTCTTTAGATAGAAGCCGTTGGTGGAACCCTCAAGGTGTGCCAGCGGCGCACGAAGTTTCATCACTTGCAGCTTCAGGACTGCGACACCGTGTCAGAAAATGGTAAGATACAATAGAACACTTGTGAGGAAAATGACAAATGCTTTTGAAAATCGCTTTGCAGAAACATTGTGACGTGAATGACGCCACAGTGTTGAAGGCGTTGAAAAGGTAGAGACGGTGAAAGGCGTGTGGTTAAATATGAAATAGATTTGTTTCGGAAAGTCTGATACCTGTGTCGACGCGAAGAATACACAGAGGTTGTAAAAGAGCCTGATGTACCGAAAATTGAGTTCAGGACAACAGATTTCAAGTCGAGTTTGTTTTTCGCAGTAAATGACGTCTTAGCACTTTGAATGTAAATACTGCGGCTGTCGTGTCGCCTTTCGCGTCTCACTCCATGTAGCTCTAAAGGCTCGTTCACACCAAAAGCGGCGCGGCAAAGCGGGCAAGCGGGCCATTCCAAGCGGCGAGGTGGCGAATGCGCGCACCTGTTCAGACCACACGTCCTTCTTTGGCTGGCCGCACGGCAGAGGAGGTGGGCATCTCGCGCTTTTGCGCACGTGTCGCTATCACGTCGAAACGTTTTTGTCAAGGCATGGCCTCCAAGATGGCGAGCGCGTGGCATGTTTCTCCCCGGCCGTCCCAATCGCTGCGTTCCCCAGAAAAATGAACGAGTATAGCCTCGCGCACCCGGCTGCCGCGAGAGGGCGCAGATTCTGGCGGCGGCAGAGACCACGGCAGAAAGCAGAGTGCACGGGACTCCTGAGTGCGTGTTTTAGGGGCGAAGCTCCTCTTAGTCTAATTTTGTCTCTGGTCACGCGTAACCGAGAGAAGAAGAGTCGAGAAAGAAAAGAAGGCAAAATAACTGGATGACCATTTCTCGTCAGATTTGTTTGATGGCATTACTCTGCCGCTACTCTCCGAAGTACGCTACTCTCCGATTGGCTGCTGGGCGCGCTTTGCCTGATTGCACGAAGAACGAGTGCCTCTCTGAGTCTCCTGGATAGTCGCCGTACGTGGCGGATCGTTGTTGGGGCATGGACGAGGTAGAGCGGCGGGCATGTTGAAGACACTTGCGCTCGATTTCACTGGCTCGCGTCTCGTCAGTGTTTAAATCCAAATGAAAGGGTCGCAGATGGAGCAGAACAGCGTCTTTCTGAATCTACGTATTTGTCAAAGTAGACTAGTGAATAAAGAAAAAGTGTAAATCGTAAGTGATATGTAACGCACGCTGTTTCATATCAGATACACCAAACTCTGAACGTGTGCTGCGTTATTCTTGAACAGGCAAAAAATCTAGATGTTCGTGCTTACATTGTACAACATGCCCACTTAACGACGCACGACTCACAGCGCGAATGGGTTTCCGTTCACCCGAAGACCACTGGGCCGCTGTGATTACCTTAGCAAGTCTTTTCGATGTGGCGTCAGAACGAAAAGCAGCGCTAATTTAATGAAAGGAAATAATTAGGCAACCATTAAATCGATTGAATGTGACCCGGGAGCGTAGAAAGCGGCACTCTTCAGACTTCACTTATAGCACATGCGGAAGTTTATAGCACATGCGGATCTCTCGCAGAGGCATCGCACTTACAAGTGCGGCGCAAACCTGCGGTGACAAAGTCCATTTGAAAATATATACGCTCAAGCATTGGCTTTGCATCTCGCACACCTTAGCCCGACATTCCCAACTGAGCGCGAACTTATATAAAAGCGCGAAATCATTTTTTTTTCATCACATGCAAGCTTCACCAACAGCGTGGGAGCCTTTGGATGGATAGATGGATGGATGGATGGATGGATGGATGGATGGATGGATGGATGGATGGATGGATGGATGGATGGATGGATGGATGGATGGATGGATGGACGGATGGATGGATGGATGGATGGATGGATGGATGGATGGATGGATGGATGGATGGATATGGCTGTACCCTTTAGATCGGGCGGTGGCTAGCGCCACCAAGCCGTAATACCTAACGAACCAAAAATTATATTTATTTTTTTTCCTTAAAAAGTGAGTTTGAGGATTCGTACTTTGCAGTGAAGAGTTTAATTTTTACTCGCGCCTTGACTTTAGCCACCAATTAGATAACTTCCTTCTAGTCAAGTCTACCCGCTTAAAGTTTATTTTGCCCTCCCGGTCCCTAAACCCCAGTGCTTTGAAAAACTCTGTGCCATCATCCTGAACTATAGGGTGAAGCCCTTTACAGAACATTATCAAGTGTTCGGCAGTTTCTTCTTCCTCTCCACACGCACTGCATACTGTGTCTACCCCTTCGTATTTGGCCCGATAGGTCTTGGTTCGCAATACTCCTGTCTTGGCCTCAAACAGTAGAGAACTACCCCGAGTATTATCATAGATCCTTTCCTTGGCAATTTCCTGTTTAAAAGTTCGATAGATCTCAAGTGCAGACTTCTTAATAATGCCCATTCTCCACATGTCAGTCTCCGTTTCCTTCAATTTCTTCTTAACCGATAGTTCTTTTTGGCTTGGCCACCTGCTGTTTTCTAAGTATTTACCAATTAACTTCCTGGTTCGCTTCCTCCATTTTGTATCGACATTCTTCATGTACAAGTAGCTGAAAACCTTCCTAGCCCAACGCTCTTCCCCCACTTCTCTCAATCGCTTCTCAAATTTCATCTTGCTGCTAGCTTCCCTGCCCTCAAATGATGTCCATCCCATATCACCTTGTACTCCCTGATTTGGTGTATTCCCGTAAGCTCCTAAAGCAAGCCTACCTATTCCACGTTGCTTAATTTCTAATCTTGCTTGAACTTCTGATCTCATGCACAAGACCGCATTGCCGAACGTCAGCCCAGGAACCATGACCCCTTTCCATATTCCTCTCACAACATCATACCTATTGTAATTCCACAGTGCCCTATTTTTCATGACTGCTGCATTCCTGTTACCTTTAGTCGTCACGTATATTTCGTGTTCCCTCAGATACTCGGTCCCATTGCTTATCCATACGCCCAGATATTTGTATTTATCTGTTGTCTCTAGCGTGACCTCCTGTATTCTAAGCTCACTACCTTCGTTGTCATTGAAAATCATGACTGCTGATTTTTCCTTACCGAATCTAAAATCTAACCTATCTCCCTCATTACCGCAGATGTCCATCAATCTCTGCAAATCTTCCTTGTTGTTGGCCATTAGCACTGTATCATCTGCGTACATTAATGCTGGTAGTGCCTGATCAATAAGTTTTCTTTGTTGGACTAAAGAGAGGTTGAAGCCCAGTCCACTTCCCTCTAATTTTGCCTCTAATTCTTGTAGGTACATCATGAATGATAAGGGTGACAGGGGGCACCCCTGCCTAAGCCCCCGTTTTACCTCTGCAGGCTTGGATACCTGTTTTTCCCACTTTATAACTACCTTGTTACCTTTATAGATACCCTTTAAAAGATTAGTGACTACATGTTCCACGCCTAGTGTGTCCAGTATTCCCCACAATTCCTCTTGAACCACGCTATTGTACGCTCCCTTGATATCCAAAAATGCTAGCCACAGGGGCCTGTGTTCCTTTTCTGCTATTTCGATGCATTGCGTCAGTAAGAACAGATTGTCTTCCAACCTCCTGTGTTTCCGAAACCCATTCTGCAGTTCACCCAGCACCCCCTCATCCTCTATTCACGCCTGCAGTCTTTCCTTTATAATCTGCATCGCCAGCCTGTAGACCACTGATGTCACTGTTATAGGACGGTAGTTGTTTATGTCAGCTTTGTCCCCCTTTCCTTTATAGATCATGCTCATCCTGCTAAGTTTCCATCCATCGGGAACTTCACCATCGATTATTATTGTGCTCACTGCTTCTCTCAAAGCCTGCTTAGACTTCGGACCTAATGTCTTTATCAGCCTAATTGCAACGCCATCTGGGCCTGTTGATGTACTACTAGGAACCCTTTTCTCAGCCCTTTCCCACTCTTGTTGTGAAAATGGAGCCATTGCACCACTTGATTCGTCCTTGTCTATTGTGGTGCATAAAGTACTTCTTTGCTGAAATTTTTCTGTCACCCTTGTTCTTATATATTCAATAGCTTCGTCCCCTTCTAGCCTAGCACCTTGGGCTGTAGTTGTAAAACTCTGCTCTAGGCTCGTCTCATTTCTTAGGGAGTTTAGATGGTTCCAAAATTTCGTAGCTGCCTTTCTATCTTTTTTATGTACTTCTGCCAGCCACTGAGCTCCCTTCCTTCTAATTTTTTGATTGATCAGAAGGGATGCATCCCTTCTACAGCTTAGAAAGGTTGCCCATTTTCTTTCAACATCATCTGTCGGTTCACCCCGCTGCTTAGCATGTCTCTGTTCCCTAGAGGCTTCCTGACGTTTTGCTATGGCTCTCTTAACTTCCTTATCCCACCAACTTTTGGGTTTGTGTCTTCTTTTCCGGGGTGACTTGTCCCGCGTCTTAGCAAGCTCTAGCTCAAAGAGTCTAATTAGATTCGTGTATGTCCACACTGTCTTATTATCCTCCGTGATTACTTTCTGAATTTGTTTAGTGGCTATTTCAATTTGCCTTTCTGGATAAAAATTTTCCTGTAGTTGCTCATCTTGTCTCCTTCCCACTTTCATTGCTCTTCCAAAACTTAGCTTGATACGTTTGTGATCGCTACCCAGACTTCTGGAGCCACCTTCATCTATGTGCATTCCCCTGAGCTTATCATACATTCTATGTGACATCAGTGCATAATATATCGTCGACTGAAGCCTTCCTACCTCCCATGTTATTTGCCCTTCACACTTCTCGGTACTGTTGCAAATGATCAAATCAAGCCTTTCGCACATATCCATGATCATTTTGCCTGTCGGGTCGGTATACCCATCTATATCTTCTATGTGCGCATTCATGTCTCCTAGTATAATTATCTCGCACTCTCTTCCTAACTCCTGAATGTCCTTTGATATACACTCTACCATTGCGTGGTTTTCCTCTCTGGCCTTTGCTCCCGTCCACAAGCACACGAAACCAAGGAGTGTCATTTGACCTGCCAATTTCCCTTTTAGCCATAAATGTTCCTTGCACTCCTGCTTGACCCTTTGCCAGTCTGTACTTTTATGAATGAATGCCCCAATACCACCCCCCTTTCTGCTGCCTTCTGATCTATTACAATATTCCCACGCGTAGTCCGGATTGTTCGGAGGTTGTTCCATGTCCCTGAGATGTGTTCCTACAAAACCGTATACCAACGGCCTCTCTTCCCTTAGCTGTTCTTCTATCTCTTCCCACTTCAGCCTGTTCCTACCACCCTGCATGTTAATATACCCTATGTCTGAATTGGCTCGGCGCTCGTGGCTACGTCTATTTATGCCCCGGACTCTACCTATCTTAGATATTGGTGCCACTTTGGAATCGTATCTGTCCATACCACCTGTCGAAGAGTCTCCCTGGTTGTTTTCCTCGTTACTAGCTATCCTGCACCCCGAATGGCTCGCTTGCCCCCCAAAAAAAGCTACTGCGCGTCCTGCAAGTCACCAACCCACCTCATGACCTAGCCGCCCATCGAAGTGAATTCTGTCTCGTTGAAAACCCCCCCACCTATGCACCTCTCTGTTTATTTCCACCACCTCAAAGCCTTTCTCTCGACTCATCCGCCATATCTCTTGGTTCGCGTCGACCACCGCTCTTTGCAGGTTGCTATCACGCACCGGTACCACCGGTATCGTGCATATCACTACCTGTACCTTAGGAGAAGTGGCGCGCATGTCATCGACGCCTTTCGCCAGTGTGGCTGCTAGTCCTGCTGCATCCTCAGTTAGGACATCGTTTAAACCGCCTGGAATTATCACGAGGTTTCGTCCATCAGCTGTCGTTTTGAGCTTTGCGCTCGCTTGCCTCATGACTGCTTCCAGCTTGCGTCCTGGGAACGCCCCTACTGCAACCCTCTTGTCACCTCTTACCCTCTCTTTGATGGCTTCTGTGCATCGATTTAAACTCGAGTCCCCGGCAATTATCACATGCTGTGACTTTTCAGCTGGAGCGTTCTGCACCTGGGGGTTACTTTCACCCGTGACACCAGCTGCTTTATCCCCTCCCAGCCCCACCACTACTTCGTTGAAGCTGGGCCTTGCGACAATTGAACCGGCTAAACCTGTTTTTTCCAAACTTGCTTGCTTTTCCTTCTCCACCGTTCTGGTTGCCGGTACCCTACTGTTCGCTCTGTAGGCCTACCTTTTGTTCACCTTGGCTAGTGCTTCCTCGGCGGACTTCAGCCTTTCTTCTATAGCCCTCGTTTTCTCTTGCTCTTTCGCCAACGCAGTCTCGAGCTCGGCGATTGTCATCAGCAGTTCACTCTGGGCAACCATCATTTTCTCCATTTTTTCCTCGACCTCACATTGCCTACACTTCGCGTCGGCCTCTTCTCCATACGCTTCTACGCTTGGGTCCACTTGCAAACCCACTCCACATCCTGAACACTTTACAGTCTTTTTAACCATGCCTTTCTGACACCAATTGTCCCTATACTCAATAATTACAAAACTCGAGCCCTGCACTACGAAAAAAAAAGAAAGTCTAAGCTCTACTACAAAAATTTGCGTGTTCAATGTACGCGCACCTCCCCCACGGAGTGGCAAAAGAAAAAAAACAACAAAAAAATTCAAACACACACACCCGCACTAACCAATAAATACCTGGTGACTGGCCCCCGAAAAAGCCGTACCATAAAATAGGTGCTACGAAGATTTCAACCGCTGCCTTATAATTATAAAGACAAGCTCAAAACATGCAAAAACACTTATCTGCGCAGTCGATCAGGAGCGCTCAAAAAACACGTCCATCCACCTTGACAGCCCGAGACATACGTTGTTTCGACCATACGAAGAAGCGCCGCGGTGCGTTGAAAAGAGTTGGCCAGCCAACCTCTGGAAATACGCTCTCTCCGTGCGATTAGGAAGGCCGAGAAAACCCGCCGCGCGCCCAACATCTCGGAAGCCATGGCCAAAGCCACACCACTGCGCCTCTACCACGTGGCGTTCTGATTTGCTGCGTCAAAATGGCCAGCCTCGGTTGGTGGCAAAAGAAAAAAATGCTCCAGGAGCAAATACACTTGTCACCTCGTTTTCTGCTCGCTTTCGCTGCCCGGAAAGGACGTTTTTCCCCGCTTTCCGCATTTCCGCCTGGCTGCTTTGGCCGCCCCGTCTTCGGTGAGGATGAGCTTTAAGACACCACATATCCCAAAGAAAAAAAAACAGTAAAAAATATGCGTACTCCTAATCATGAGACATCGGCCGCCACTACGCTGAAATGTTTTGTCATATTTACCACCTGTTTCAGTACCAGTCAGAAGATGTGTTTACTTGTCACTACAGAAACATTAACTTTCTGACGATCTAAGAAATCCGTCAGCATTCGGGCTACACCAACAAAACCATGGTTAGCTCGCAACCCGTCCTCCACCACTATAAAAAAAGACATAAGACATAAGTGTACTACTTGCCTATTTAGTTAATTGATTAGTCCTGCTAGTTGGAGCGCTAAGCTTATTCTATCAGTAAATATTCTCAGCTTTAGGTGTCTTGTTATCAGTAATGGAGCACCAATATCAAAGTTCCTAGAATATTCTTAAGGGTGTTGAAGTTTCGTTCTAAAACCAGTGGCACAAAGACGTGTTTATGGCAGACGTATCCATCTTTAACAGGTAAACATGGTTGACGTCACGCACATGCACGAACACTAATCGATTATGCGTACAAATGAATTCTATTCAGGTTCGGCACCGGCGCTCATGTAATAGTACTTCTATAGGTTGTCGCGCTCTACACAAGTGGATTAAATTCTTAAATTAAAAAAGTGTTCGCCTACTCTATACATATTCTTAGGCCCCCATCGTATTGACGTGGCGCTTCTGCCAAATTCAGTTTAGCATCTTATTCCTAGTTGCATATAATTATGCAAATGAAGCACATAGCAGCAGTTGTCATAAACAACAAAGCTAGCTGGATGTAGACTATCACAACAGTAACTGTAATAAAACGTTTTCAGGTAGGAGTATGTTAATGCAATACGGATCAAAAACGGTTTCTTGGACATCACCGTGTGTAACACGTCGCATGACCTTGGGAACTTTGTGCATTGTCAGCTTAGAAAGTCAAGAGCGTGACATACAAACAGGAAGTATGTTAATTCTACGACAAAAGGGTGACAAATTGACTTTTCCGCTTGGACTTACGCTAGAGCTTTCTGAGGAGTTTTTGCGGAACTCGAGGTTCCTTAATAGTTCAGAGAAGCGTAATTGACTAAGCGTTCGACGCATCGTACTTTGCCTTCTCAGAAGGCAGGAGCCATAACAACATAAAAAAATTATTCATTATACTTGTGCCACATTCTTGACAGAAGGCTATACCTCGTGCCAACGCCTGTTCGAAGAGATATCTCAATCAATTAATTTTTGCTAACAGTCCATCATTTTTCTAAAGCACGTTATGCGCCACCCTATTCAAGTCACAGTACAAAAAGAAAACATTGTTTTCTTTTTGTACTGTTGTTTTGTATCTTCGTTTTTTTTGCAAAATATCAGTGATTCAATATATATCCAATACCTAAAGTAGGCTGTTGTCTAAGCGCGAAACTTCATTATTCGATTCTCTGAACGCTTATGACGACGGGTTAGTGCGCATCGTCTGCGTTGTCACCACATACGTAGCCACGACATCCGAAGGTTTTTCCCACGCATACCCAAGCGCCTCATTTCGCAATGTCTAACTTGAGCAACGTCATTTCTATCTCTTTGCAGAGCTAATGTTCAGGCCGTCCTGCAAAGGTAAGCGAGCCCAGATGGGCGCTCATCGCGACGGCGTCTTTTATGTCCCTCCCCACAGCCACGTTTAGACCTTACCGTGTACCGTGTCATTTCTTTTCCAACACTGCCTTTCTGTCAGACAGCACGGCCGTCATGGTCCTGTCCTGCTAATTCGGAAGACTTCGCTTCGATTCACGCTGCAATGGTTGCATTTCTAATTCGGCGAGGTGCCAGAGTCCTGTGCATGGAGTTTCATATAAGTACACGAGAGGGAACTCTGGCGCTAGTATCTATAGGAGCTGCAACGCATGGTGCTTCAGCCAGCATGGGAATGATGGGTAGTACAGAGATTTGTCTAATCTTCGTACTTTCGGCTCTATTTGGCTCCGTGTGGCCCGAATACCCTTCATTTCAAGACAAAACTCAGCAAAGGTTCACCACTACGCCTGAGCCCTCAGGCATTTTTAGGCTC
This sequence comes from Rhipicephalus microplus, assembly GCF_013339725.1. Classification (NCBI taxonomy): domain Eukaryota; kingdom Metazoa; phylum Arthropoda; class Arachnida; order Ixodida; family Ixodidae; genus Rhipicephalus; species Rhipicephalus microplus. The sequence goes on along the minus strand of NC_051173.1, from coordinate 32,854,045 downwards.
GCCAGTTCAAATTACTACTTGCCTTACAACCATGTCGGTACTCTGGCGAAAGAAACCCCATAAATTATCATTCTAGCACTGCCAGCATCTATGTGAAATGAACACCAAGCCAATGGCAGTCGTATATTTTAACAATTTTCGTAGAGACTCCTCATATAACCTATTCCCGAAATAATTTATTCGATATCAGGTAATGTGAATTAAAATGGGCTATCGGGAATAAGGCACGGTATTTCAGTGTGACGTACTACATTATTTATATTTTGACCATGTGTTACTTCAGGACTTTCTTATCTGCTGATTTGTTTCTGTTCGTGATTTGGGCTGCACGTCGAGGTGGGTCACAAGTTGCACCATTATGTCATGAGATGCCTTGCGTTTGACCTCCAGGCCACCGTCTAGCTGCAGCTGAGTACAGGTTTTCATCTCGTAAGGCATCTAAATATATAGGAAAATTTCAATTTGGATATGAATTAAGACAGCTCCACCGTGTGCACGAATAAACGTTTTCCCACCTTACGATGCACTCGCTCTTTGCATTAAGTCTGTCTAGCACGTTTCGCCTATAAGTGCAGCATCGGTGTTTGCCGACGCATGAATGTCTCCAGCAGCATTAATCGAGACAGCTCGAACTAAGTCGAACAGTGTTTTATGCATTTGCCCTAAAGGGTTCAAGTGTGAAAGCCATCTTTTTCATTTCAGTCGATTGTACTGATGCCTCACCCTCCCCCAAAAATGTTCTACATCCAAGGTCATCCTGCCCTGCCTCTGAGAACGAAGGCATCAGAAGCTTTCTGCCCTTTATGTACTGTTGCGGCGCCTCGGGGATCGGTATGCATCTTTACCCAAGTGACGATGCCATGTGATTACTACATTGCATGGCGTCACGTTATGAACGCCTTTATGACGTCACTAATTTTGGTGATCTACTACATCTTCATGACGTCAGTGGGTGACGTCCACCTGAGGAGAGGACTTTTCGCGCCACTCGGGTTCACGCCGACTCCGAGGATCACGTTTCACGTTTGACGAGGCATGTAAGATGTTTCCCTATAGAACGCGAATACATTACGCCCAAAAGACGCGCCTGTGACGTCAGTGCCTTCCGAATGAGACAACGCTGATCTTGACGCCATTGTTTTGCTCCATGCACATCACGGAAGCAATTGCGGAACTCAGAAAGACGCCACGTCCGTGTCGGTTACCTATTACTGTCTCGTTACCTCACGTTAGCTTCTTAGCACGTGCGAAATGTATCGATGTTCTTCTGTTCTCTGTTGATTCAATCAACTTTTCCTTGCAGGTGACCCCTGCAGCCCCCTTTACCTGGCTATCGTGGGAATATCGGAAGAGTGCTCTTGTAAGCATGTTTTCTTGTCTAGTTTGTCTAATGTTCCAGTGACCTGTGCTAAAACTTATTTATATTTCCAAAGAAAGCACTGCCCCTCCAGACTATTATGTACGAAACAACTAGAAAAGTAGACGTATTCCTGATACCGTTTACACTTGTTGCGCGTTCTGCTTCAATTCTTCCCGCGAAGTTTCTGGCCAAGCTTTTTTTTTTCTTTTGTATTATCCTAAAACTATCGCTATGTCCAACGCGTGACTGAAGATATGCATTACTTAACGAATAGCTTCCAATATGACAATATATATATCAATAGACCAACTAGCAAATTTTTATCCTTGGTGTTTTTGACAGCGTACAGCCGATTCCTCAAAGTCATATCAAACCGTATTGATCTTCACTTCCACTTACCACGCGTTGCACGAGTAACGGGAGGTTCAATTTGCGTACATTGTTTTGATACCCCCCTCCCCAACGGGCCTCTACCTTAGATGTGTTGATCTTGTACGCGACCGAAAAAGTTACATAGCGACATTTACAGTAGCTATTACTTAAGCCAGACAAAGTCAATCGCATTCTATTCAAACCTCATTGATTTCAGTTAATGTGGCTCCAAACTTTTGTTCCGAGTAAGAACGCGCATGCAACAAAGTTGTGGTGCTTTTGTCTTCAAAGTGGGGCCTTCAGATTTTTCAGTTATATATCTACGTAAAACTGTCTAGTGTCGAACTTTTCACTTTAAGTATGAAAGATAACATTGTCACACAGATGCCGACTGCTTATCCCCCCTATCTTCAGTACACACCAATGCTGATGACGATAACATTAATGACTATTTGGTTTCTGTATCTTCCGACTTCCCAGATATCAGCATCTTCAAACGTCAGCAACAACGCTACCCTATCCTGAAACCCTTGCTGTAAGCTGCTCATAACTCCGCCGACAAGCATTTTATAATTTCAAATGGTTTGCTGTGCAATAGGAACTATTCCCCCAATGGTCTTCTCTTGCTTCTAGTGGTGCCGAAGTGTGCGCCCGGTCCTTCTTCGTTCTATTAACGTGTTCCCCAGTGGCGCAATTGGTTAGCCCACGGCACATATACGATACGTTCTATTAACGACGACATAAAATCCTGTCATCTCGGTTTCACACGTACGCAACACCGCTACATGAGAGGTTCTACACTGGCCGAAAATCTGGACAACCTCGAAACAGTGCGTCGCCAGCTGTGCTATATGCCAGCGCCACAAGCAAATCACAACTGATCTAGCAGGTTATTAGCAGCTCACTTCACCACCGACATTTTTTTTTGTGAAAAAGTCGGCATCGACTTGCTCGGATTACTTCAAGACCCCATCCAGCCACATATACGTTATAGTGTGCGTGGATATCTACCTCGTTATACGGAAACAGACGCACTGACATCGGCCACAGCAGTCGCTGTTTCCTCTCTTCTGCTACAATGACTCCTATTGCATCCTGGTGCTTCACGGGCAGTCATCAGTAACCGTGGACGGCAATCTATCGCCGACGTGGTCGAAAAAAATTTGCTCCTTTGTGGCTTCTCTTATCTCCACTCCACCCCTTGCCATCCACAAACAAACGGGCTGACCTTGAGAACGAATCACACTCTTACGAATAACCTATTGATGTACATTGATGCTCACCACAGGAACTAGGACATTGTCTTACCGGTCATCATTTACGCATATAACACCGTCAAACATGAAGTTACAGGATATTCAGTTTTTTTTTTTCAATGCGAAGCATTTCTTAGCGAACTTCGGTGACTTTGAGCGTATCTATCTATCTATCTATCTATCTATCTATCTATCTATCTATCTATCTATCTATCTATCTATCTATCTATCTATATCTATCTATCTATCTATCTATCTATCTATCTATCTATCTATCTATATCTATCTATCTACTTAGCCACTTACGACTTTTAGCTCTCCTGGCCGTCTATGGAGGCGGAAATGTTGTAGGCCCGTGTACTCAGATTTGGGTGCACGTTAAAGAACCCCAGGTGGTCGAAATTTCCGGAGCCCTCCACTACGGCGTCTCTCATAATCAAATAGTGGTTTTGGGACGTTAAACCCCACATATCAATCAATCAATCTCCTGGCCGTCTCGACAATGTTATCAATAACAAAATAGGTATGGCACAACATGACAGTATGACGATATAATTGTCTAGTCAAGACAAAAAAATCGTGACATGTACGAGATGAATACCATGATTTACATTTCATGGTCTTGGTGCTCTTGAGGTGCCTTCGTTCACATTACATTTTGCGAAACTGGTATGGTATGACAGAACTGCATGACAAACATAAGCGACAGTCCCTTATGATAAAACCATGACATGCATGTCATGATTTTTATGTTATGGCTTTTCATGACTGCACGACACGCTCATGGTGCACTCCCGGTCGTTTCGATAGCTTCACATATACCTAATTTGGTATTATCAGACTTGAATGGATGACGAAGGTAAATGACACGTCAAAACATGATAATCATGACATGCGTGTCATGTAAAACATGACTACATGCTACACTCATAGCGCGCTGGCAGCCGTTTTGCTAGCTCCACTTGTACCAAATTTGGTATAAGGTGACGTGAATAGACAACGAAGGTAAATGACACATGCAATTACAATAATCACGATATGCGTGTCATGTAACTACATCCTACACTCATAGCGTGCTCGCGGCTTGTTTCGCTAATTACACATATACTAAATTTGGTGTTACGTGACGTTAAGAACGATGAAGGTAAATGTCATGTCCAAACATGATAATCTTGATATGCATGTCAGATAAAACATCACTACATGCTACGCTCATCGCGCGCTCGTGGCCGTTTTGCTAGCTCCACGTATACCAAATGTGGTATAGCATGACTTGAATAGACTACGAAGGTAAATGACACGTCCAAACATGATAACATGACATGCGTGTGATGTGAATCATGACTACATGCCACACTCATAGCGTGCTCACGGCCGTTTCGCTAGCTGCACATATCACGTCACGTAATACTACAATCTGGTATCACGTAACTTGAAAAGACGACGAAGATAAATGACACATGCAAACATGATAATCTTGGCATGGAAGTTATGTACGGCATAATTTACGTCCGCCTCGTAACTTTGTGCTGATTTTAAAGTGGCATATCAACCTTCATCATTCGTGCTTCGCATAGCATTGATTCCCACAGTACGTGAGATCTGCCAACTTTTTTTTCTGATTTACGCACGAAATCCTCGGAGCTTTCTCGAAACTCTATTACCTTTCTCGCATCAAGAAATTGTTTCCATCGCTAAGACATTGCGTCGTGCCGAAAAAGCGCGTTTACTATATAGCACATCTTCGAACATTGTCCTCGCAAGAACAAAGTAAGAGCCGCTACGATGCCAAGCATATCCTCGTAATTTTTTTTTTCTTCTGGCGACTATGTATAGCTGTGGAATCCTGTTCGTAGAAAATGATTTTACGGGGAGTTTCTAGCGAGCTATTCCCGCCCATTCGTTATGGCCGCTTGTCTCAGTGACGTGAATTACGTAACCACCAGAGTGACAACTAATAACCGGCGTTCGCACGTTACGCCAGCTGTTCTCGTATCCTGCCTCTAGCAGTACCATCAGAGACATATGTAACTCACTCGAAGAGCTTCGTCTGGCCCCAGGGAAAATACAACGGAAATGCGCAATTGTACGGGGCTCAAAAGAAGAAGAGTATCCATCGCCCGAACTGTGTGGTTGGGTGAACTTGACTTGCCTTGCCTCGAAAGTAGGCTGCTCTTTTCTCATGCCGTTTCAGCTGATCTGTAAAAAAAAAACCATTCACTCATAACAATATATTGAGCTTTAGCTGCCGAGTTTATGCTCATATTTCGCAGTACAATCGTATTTTATCAATTTAAACTCCTCAGTGCAATTAAAAACACTCTTGCTTATCTACGTTGTGGAAAAAGGGGTACTTGTTTTCATCTGTGCCTATCTGTAGAGCCTGTATTGCACACTTCAGTCAGCAGTGGAAAGCAATCTCGAAGGCCTCGTTTTTCTGAACTTATATGATGCGAGATACGGTCGTTAAGCGTCGTAAGTTCAATGCTTAGTGTATCTCTTGCACGGACAGCTACTAACAAAAACGACACCCCCTTTTTTTGTTAGGTTCAGGTAAGTATCACTTATGTTTGAACACACCGGCCCACAAAGCACGGCGGGGATCATAAAGCGATACGGAAGCAATGTCTTTTTTCTTTTATCACATTGAGCTGGAGGCGTCGTTTCAAGTAACGACATTATCCCTGTCGTAATTAGCCCATAAAAGTGTGTGTGCGTGCGCGCGCGCGCGTTTGTGTGTGTGTGTGTGTGTGTGTGTGTGTGTGTGTGTGTGTGTGTGTGTGTGTGTGTGTGTGTGTGTGTGTGTGTGTGTGTGTGTGTGTGTGTGTGTGTGTGGAGAGAGAGAGGCCGGAAATGTCACTACGTTATTAGACTGTTTCATTTTGACTCAGCCTGCTTTGGCTCCGTCCTCACGTAAGTATGCAAGCAGTCCGAAATAATGCACTTATTTCGTTACAGTCACGTGGCTTCACTAAGTAAGGCACGTATGGTCACCGATAGGACTATAGCACACCGTCTTTCCCTTGAGATGGCATTACCCAGTGAAGTCTAAGTAAAATGGCTGAGTGCCAGGCTTCGAGATAAACCTGCGTCTGATGTTCCTATCAACGCTCTCACTACTAAGGCGCAATCACGTGATTACTGTAGAACATTTTGCTCTGTACTTTTGACCTATTCGTCCTTTATCACTCATTTAGTGTCAGGAAGAACGCTTGGCGCCATTTGTGCCCCGACTGGACAAGTTGGATATCGCCTCACACTTCTTTGTGAGTATTATCGGCTTGTGTTATCCCCGTATTTATTCGCATAGCGCTTTCATATTTTGGAATGACATCGGGAACATATTTATCTCCCCAACAGTACAATCAGACATTACCACCAATCAATAATCACGACCAGGTTAGCGAGACTGTGATGTTGTTAACCACAAATATGCAATTATGGTAGATAAATAAGGCTTTCCACGTGCAGAGTGTGATCTGTGTTGCTGCGATAACGAATCAAAATAAAACACAGCCAGAAAGATGAGCTTTTTATTAACCTATTTAAGCCTAACCAAACCATAAATGATCGCACACTAAGCTTGCTTCACGTCAACAAACTACTCTAGGTAGACGAAAAATCTGAGCCAGGGACATTGACTCTAAAAGGAGGGTTAACTAAAAAGCACTGTGGAGATGCCCTTGCAGGTATACATTTGCACAATATTTAACAAGTCGAGATCGGGTATACGTCATTTAGGAGAGTTCTTTAGCTTCCTTGACAGAGCACAGGCTTGGCGTGTTGGCCATTCATATTCTTTTTTAGCGCACTGTAAAAGCCAGATTGAGAGCAGCACAACACACAGACACAGCGCTAGTTTTTCACAAGTTTTAAAACCGCTTTTAGTTGTGGTCATTGCTTCGAAATTTACATTGTAGGCAATTCAACACCAGTGAGCACCCTCTTTGCGAGCCATTATCGTAAACCTATAGCATCGTATATTGTAATTCCCCCTTTCTTCGTCTTAATCTCTTCGCCAAAGACATACTTACTTTTTAAAATTTGTATTGGTCTTTCCGGAGTGTGCTAATTATGCTTCTTTGTTTTGCTTCACTTACAGATATAAATAATACGGTGACTGTTGGAGCATGAGACATTCAAGACCCCAACTGGCGATTATATATATTCATCAACACTCATCTCTTCTGTGGCTTCTTCACATGAATAAACTCTTATTTCCATCACTTTAAGCAGTCGTGAAGCCAACATTCAGACACGGCAGAAACCTTGTTATTGAATAGCAGAAGAAGTAACCAGTTTTCAATTCTATTTTTTTCTAAACGAACTATAAAAGAAACAGGAGTTGTGTTCTGTATTGTCACAGTACCTCAAAATAGTTTCTCTCCTCCATATTTCATAACATTCAGTAACAAAATTAGGTGACTACAAGGCGCATTCGGCAAAACTTCGTGAAGTGCGAAGCACTTGAGCGTGAAGCACTTTACTGCAACGAAAATTTGTTTAGCTTGTCCATGTCAACACATAAATCTAAAGCCCTGCAAACATGCTCTCACACTTCACAACACGAGAGTTTCCCGTTGCCTTAGCGCAAGGTCGACTGACTTAATGAGTCCTAAATTAGGCTTTCTTCAAACGGCCACCCCTAAAATTCCTTTCTTGGAGAGTATGGTTTCTACAATTATTTATACCAATATCCAACAATATTTGTGTTGATTGCGTCTTTGTGGACATGAGAAAATCTGTGCCCTTGAAAAGTATCACGTACACCAAGTAAGAAAACTGATATAATTATTTTCTAATATAATGATACGTGGGGTTTAACTTGCCAAAACCACCATATGAATATGAGGGACGCGATACGCATTGGTAGAGGGCTCCGTAAATTTCGACCACCTGGCGTTCATTAACGTGTACTCAAATCGGTGCACACGGGCCTACATCATTTCCGCCTACATCAAAAATGCAGCTGCCGCAGTCGGGATTCGTTCCCGTGACCTGCGGGTCAGCAGCCTTAGCGACTGGACCACCGTGGTGGTGCAATAAATTTGCCATAAACACAGTAGTTCCATAAGAGGGCTTTTGAGAAGGAATCCCGAAGAAAGCATGTTGCACGGAACCCAAACCCAAACAGCGGAGTGACGCTGAACTCGATGTGAGCCTGACCTGAAAAACGCAACGTTTCTCCGCAAGGTTGAAGCGTTGAATGCGATAGCAACAAGTTGATATGTTTAGCGAAGTAAGTCTCGCAGGTAACTGCTTTAGTAGCTTTATCATGCAGCCTGGCGTAACCCAACGAAAGGCTGGCCTCATGAAACGCGGCTGCTGCAGTGAGGTTTTAGGGAGGAGGAGGAAAGTTTTATTCAAACAGTCTTGGAAGCAATATTCTTGTTGTCTATCGATTCATCACACACTGGGTAGTGAGACCAGTGTATAAGCCATCTGCTAATCTCAGTCAAGATGGGGCGCGCACAACCCCGTCCAACCAATCAGAGTACTGGGTTCCAACCGGAGCCACGAAGCCACCCTCCGGGATCCCCGTGGGCCTTTCTCAAGACGGAAGGCGGCAAGTGCGCCTCCCGTCGCTATCACTCCTGTTTACAATGAAATCTGTTTTCGGACCAAAACTACTCAATTCAATGTATGAGCCGCAAAGTTACAGCCAAAGATGCAACACAACATAACACGGGCCACTTTTGGCACAACTCTGCGTTGGGTTGGAGCATTCGACGACTCACTGTTTGCTCAATTTGCACTGTGTGACGCCTAGTTGAAAGACCTGATCGCTTTATTGCACATGTTAACGTGATTTTTCACCCAACATCAAGCCTGCATCAAGTCCACTTGCACGATAGTTTCGAGCACAGGCGCGGCTCAGTGTTAGAGTGATGGGGTGCGACGCACAAGGCCCGGGATCGATTCCCATTCTGTTCTCGGTATTTTTACTTGGATTTTCTTTATTGCACAAAGAAGTGGTTATGGACACCGGCAACGGACCACTATGGCGCCAGAATCATCCCTTGTGCGTATGTGCATGTCACAGACCATGTACGAACATTGGGAGCTATAACAAGACGAACTTTTCTGCTATTATCTGTAAATTAGAATCTTTCTTTGAGTGTTTTCATCTATCTGGTTCATCAAGTTCAGTCAACGACAACTCATTGCTGTTCAAACCGAAGATTGCATTGATGTTCGTGTCTCTCTGATACGTATTCTAGGTGGCACAAGCAAGCCTTGGTACGTAAGAAAAAAAGGTTGTATAATGCTGCTTAAAGATCATCATCTACTTCTAAGTAGAAGATAGAGTCTGATTGTTTGCGGGAATATGTCAGTCTTTTGAAGTATAGTCGAAATGCAAATTTCAACGAGGATTAAAAAAATTATTAGTACTACGTCAAAATAATTTGGAACATTTTAAAACCAAAACACCGGTCCCGCAACATTAAGCTTGTATATCCAGATGGATCTGACGTCCCACTTGATCATCGAGCAACTGTAATGAATTCATACTTCTCATCTGTTTTCACTTCCCAACCTGCTGATAGTATACGGGCGTCTTTTGATCTAGACGTTGGTATAATGTCATCTGCAGTCGTTATCACGGCTCAGGGAATTTCGTGTTTAATCAGGAAACTAAAAACTTCTAGTGCTCCGGGTCCTGAAAATATTCCTGCGAAATTTCCTAAAGGTACCAGGAGCATTTCGCAGATAATACCTGTGCAGTTTCTTTCGGAAGGTGAAATTCCTCAGGATTGGAAAACTGTGACGGTCACCCCGATTTTCAAGAAAGGTAATCGCTCTGACCCGTCAATCTACTGGCCTATATAACTGACCTGCGTTTCATGCAAACTTACGGAGCACAAAATCTATTCCCCCGTTGCCAACCACCTCGATAACAATTCTCTCTTTTTCCACAAGCAACATGGCTTTCGTTCTGGGCTATCATGTGAAACACAACTGTTCGTATTTGCCCCAGACCTTGACTTGAACTCTGATTGCTCTCTACAGACCAACGTCATTTACATTGATTTTTCAAAGTCATTTGATCGCGTGGCTCGTCGGCGTCTCATGGCTCAACTCGGTTGTCTAATTGTTGATTCGTTTACTTTTTCATGAATAAAAAGTTATCTAACAGCATTTTCCCAGTTCACAGCCATTGGCGGCAAGCTTTCAAGACACGCTCAAATTATCTCCGGCGTTCCTCAGGAGTCAGTCCTTGGCTCGCTTCTCTTTCTTATTTTTATCAATGACTTGTCATCCGCAATAATGTCATCTATTCGCCTCTCTGCGGACGATTGCATGGTCTATTGTCGAATCTCGAACAGTAAAGACCAGTCTTTATTAAAACATGATTTAAACCTAATAATATCATGGTGCTCACGTTGGCTAATGGAAACTAATGCCTCAAAGTGAAAATGCATGGTTGTTTCACGCAAGAAAATTAACGTGATACATCAACATACTTAATCCTTCCACTATATCTCATACAACCTCCTACCGATTTCTTGGCGTCCTCATTACCAGCAAGCTGTAATGGTCTGAGCATATCTGAAATATTCTAACGGATACGTCCAGGACCTTAGGTTACTTGGAAAGAATCCGACGTCTGTCCCCTTCGGAAGTTATAAAACCACTTATGAAACCTTTGTTAGCAGCAAATAAGAATGTGCTTCCGGAATTTGGAGCCCCTACCAAGAATACTTGATCGCCTCTCTCGAGACGGTTGAAAGTCGTGCTGCCCGTTTTATTTCATCGAATTATAATTCACACGCTATCGTAACGCTCATTAAATATTCTGTTGAACTTCCCCCTTAGTAATAAGAAGTAGAATCTCCGCAATCGTCCTATTCCGCAAATTATACTACAACTTTTCCCGCTTGTACGAAACACTGTTTCTCCCACCCGCTCGAACTTCTCGCCGCCTGTTCAACTCCAGCAGCGTTCAACGCCTTCACGGTTCGACCCTTTCATTCAATAAATCATTTCTGCCGGCAGCCATCGAAAACTGGAATTCCCTTCTTGACGCCACCTCCTTTGAGATGAAGTCAGAAAAAGTTAAGCAATCTATAGGCACGCTTCTTTTTAGATACGTTCAGCTGCTCCCTTTTATATTTGCATGCATTTTTTGCAATTTTATAACTGCTGCAATTGTTTGTAATCACTGGTTTCAATCGTTTTTAACCGCTCTATGCAACTGGCCTATGTTGTAATAGCTTTGTAATTGCGCAGTGTTTTAAATTTAGCTCTCTTGCATTCTTGTGTCTACACCTTTTTTCAGCGATTATTACTACTGCTGTTTTCACTGTGTGCTGCATTTCTAAAAGGTGTTATATGTAGTGTTTCCTAATCAATCGCCCCACGGACTCTGCGAATCCCCCCTTCTTATGTAATGCCATGTTAAGGGCCCTCAAAGGTTAATAAATGATGATGATGATGATGACGACGACGACGACGACGATGGTGATGATGATGAAATATATGCCCGAAGAAGTAAAAGTTATTGCATCATATGACAACAATAAGTGTAAGAAACCCGACCCCTAGTTCTTTCCTGTCAACTAATCTATGGTAGCATAGGACGTGTCCGTCCTTCAGCACTGTATAAACCTGATACGTCCTTTTAACTTCGCTGAGCCCTATTCCATCCGATTTAACACCCTTTAATTCCTCGACTATCACAGCTAGACTAGCGCTATAGATAGCCTTCGAGTGTTGATGGTAACCAGCTTTAGGTTCCAATTGCAGCCTGTCCAGGCCCAGGGGTTCTTAGCATCCTCCGCTGCATCACATGCCTGACCACCTTGGATAGTTGCTTCGCAGCCGCTGGGGACCGAGGGTCAAGGGTTAATTGCAGTATTTGTGGGAAGTTGTGGCCAGGTACTGCACCAGGGTGGCCAATCCTGCTCTTGTGAGGGAGTGCATTACTGGCAGCTGGTCGCCAGTGATGCCGCACCCCAGACCTTCTTTTTAAACAATTCCTTCATCGCGCATTCTAAGTAAGTATACGATTGGGAATGGCCCGGCATCTGCATTCGAACCAAATTGTTTCATTCCATGCTACGCCACTGCGCTATCTCTAAGTAGGGGGTTCTGTTGCACTTTCTTAGCACTGTAGAATACCACCTGACAGCCTAACAGCTTTCAACCTCACATGACTCGTAGCTCGCTTGGCCTTTTCACAACTGTTTTAAAGCCCATATTTCCACAAATAAAAAAAATGGCAGCATATCTACGGAGTGAATGATGGGGAGTAGGGCGAAGCATTCGTCCGTCCATCCGTTCTTGCTTCCGTCCGTTCCTGCGTACGTCTGTGTAACCGTCCATGCGTCCATCCACCCGTCCATGCGTGCGTCTGTTCGTGCGTCTGTCCCTGCGTTCGTCCATGCGTTCGTCCATGCGTTCGTCCATGCATCCGCGCCTGCGTCCGTTCATGCGTCCATCCATGCATCTGTCTGTGTGTCCGTTCGTCCATCTATTCAGCACTCCAAGTACCACCATCTCGCATCTTTTCATCATATATTCTCCATATAGAAGCACCGCCATCCAGCGGACATTTCAAGGACTAAACGGGAGGTGGCACATGCACACTTTCTTACGGCTTGCGCTTCGGGTTTACTTCCCACCTTTAACCACTTCGAGTTCATGGTATATACTAGTTAACTGTATTCATGGCTATGCGGCCCAACGCTCACTAAACCTTTCTAAAACCAAGGAGGTTACACCCAGCGAGTATAACGTAGCAACCCTTTTTTGTCAGATCATGCTCAATGTACATGCCAATAGCTGCTAATGGGGATCGCAGCGTGCGCGTTACCTAAAGGCCGAATGCTCCTGTCTCTCATTCCCCTTAGCCGCCATTAACATGTGCATTGAACACTATCTTTTATTGTTCAACAAGGCACAGAAGAAATCTCTCACCGGAACCACCTTGGAGGTCAAAATCGTAAGGACCACTATTCCGGGTATGTGCCACTGGCGGTTACGTACTACGAGGGACGCACAAGCCACGCCATAAGGAGCTTCGCCCCTAAAAATTGGCACATCTTACGTACAATGGGAATCGATGATATGCGAAGCACGAATGAGAAAGGTTGAGATGCCACTTTCAAATCACCACACCGCTAGGAGGTGGAGGCAAATTACGCCATGCACGATTTCCGTGTCATGTATATTGTGTTTGCACCAGTCATATTCGTCATCTATTGACGTCACGTAACACCAAATTTGGTATATGTGGAGCTAGCCAAACGGCCTCGAGTGCACCATGAAGGGCGCAATATACTCCAACATGACGTTGACGCGCGGCCACACTGGATACACTGACGCAACGTTAGCAAAACGCGAGCACTCTTTAGTCTGACGCCAAGCGTGACTGGCGCGACCAACGTCCGTCCGTCATCGCGGCCCGACGATAACCGGCTCGAAATGCGACATGCTGCATTTGGCGCCAATGCGTTACCCAGACAGCACTACATCTGTCTCTTTTTCGAGACGGGAGACGCGGAGTTTCAGCGTGCGCGTGAGACGCATGTCACGTCGGCTCCGTCGGAAATCGAGGAATGTTGTGGACTTTTGGCAAATATCCACCAGAAACTGGTTTCAGCGTTTCGGCGAAGCCATCAGGAACCTCTGGATACCTATTTTATCCAGGTAGGCCCATTTTCCGCCAATCTACGACTGGTTGAACACCACGCGACGCCCGAGCCCGGCTAAGCCTAACGCCAACGAGGCTTACGCCCTGGCTCCCCAGCCATGGCAGCGTCCACGAAGACAGGCTACGACCCCAGCACGATGCAGTGGGTTGACATCGAGGTGGCAGAAACACAGGAAGACCCCATACCAGGTGAAGACGAATATCTTCAGATCATGGTTCGCCAACTGCAAGAGAAGCTCGCTAAAATGAAGCCCTGAGGCTCGGCGGCCGCCGCCCAGCCACAGGCTCGCAAAACAGGATCAACACCCGCAGCTTGCGTTGAGTCCCCGCGGCAGCTGGCGACGTGGAAGCCAACACACACGCCTCGAATACGGTCGGACAAGTTGGTTATTGTGCTTAAACCAAAAATAACCATGGATCTGCACGCTGCGTTCGGCCCAGGCGGGATTGGCACAGCAGTGCAACGCTTCACCGGCAGCACCACGAACGCTGGTATCTCCGTGTGACCGGTGTGGGACCAAAACATCGTTGTTGTAGGTGTGAAAACGGAAAGCCTAGCCTCGAAGGAGAGACCGCCAGGAGGCGCCAAGCTTTTCTAAGAGTAATTTCGCGCAAACACATCTAACAATCTTATAGTCTGCTTTGTGAAGCTCTCCTGATTCCACGGATACCCAAAGCTTGGGCCAGGATCAACTTTACGAGAAGAAACCATCGCAGGCAGATTGGATGACCTTGTTGAGACGCTCACCTTAACGACCACGGCCGGCGTCGCGCGTCCCGGAAGGTACTTCGACGTGCGGAACACGACGGTCTTGTGTGTTTGTGGGAGCACGGACTAGCAGATAGTGAACTCTGGACACTTGCTTTGCTGCCACGGGACAGAGATCGAAGGTGAGCGATGTTTACCTCACTTTCTTGACCTGTTTTGTGACACGACAAAATGCCGGCGGGAAAGCTCTGTCAGCCTAAGCGCTCCGACTAACTTGGCAGGAGCGGCGGTCACTTTTCCTTTGTTCTTCCAAGCATGGCTGGCCAGGGCTGATCGCCTTTTCTCGCCATATGGAAGTCGACGAAGCTTATCCCGGCCCTTCTCGGGCACCGGAATCACTCACCGCTGACACGGACGCTAGTGGCGTCTCGTCTCGGCAGCCAAAGACTGACGAACCAGCGCCTGTTGACGCGACTCTCGGAAACGAGACTGGCGACGCGACTTGTTCGGAACGCCATGGATGGACTGAGGATGCCTGGCATACCGTTTTATCGCGCAGGCAAAAGAAAAACCAGTTAAAAAAGCAGCGATCCCTGATGGAGAAGGCTGTGAAAGCGAACGAGAAATTTGAAAGCGATCCGCCTGCCGAAAAACAAAAACGTGAAGCCACGCAGGGTTTCAGACGGAGAAAGCGACGCGGCCCGCCTCCGCTACCGAAAGAGGACATTAAGATTATTCTGAGGCCGCATAAGGGTCTCTGGGTTAAAAACATAATGGGACTGGAACTCTCAAGGGCTGTGATAGATGCCTGCCAACGAAGTTTCAATGGCAATGACTTTCTGTTGCGGGTTCACCCAGGATCGAACATTGTAATCCTATCTACGCCAAGCACGGAGGTAGCGAGTAGGCTGCGAGGTATCAGTCAACTAAAGATCAGGGGACAAATCCACGCTTTCAATGCATACGTGGCCGACCCCGAAGGCGTCTTGCGGGGAATTATACATGGAATACCGGCCGGGACTTCGCAAGATGAACTATTGGAGAACCTACCTGTTCGGACTCAAGGGGTGAATTTTGAGAGAGCAAGAATGTTGGGCTCGTCTAAAACGGCGATTATCACATTCACGGGCAATGTTCTACCGAGCAGCGTATACATAATGGGTGCCGGGTTAATATGCTACCCATACAAGCCAACAGTACAGGTGTGCAAGATATGCCTCCAAACCGGACACCGTACGGACGTCTGTCCAACTCCAAATGTCAATGTATGCCTCAAGTGCGGGGCAAGGGAACCAATGCAAGGACACGACTGCATCCCCAAGCGTGTCATCTGTGATGGTGAACACCCCACAGAAAATAGTCTGTGCAAGAAAAAACTTAAGAACGTCGCTCCTCCCAAGAAATTGAGGACAGATCAGCCAAAAGACTGGGTTAGCCAACCTGAATATACCGGCGATGCCAAGTCGTCAGAAGAATTCCCTCCACTAAGGATGAACATGCCTCGATGGTTCAGCTCGGACCGGATGGAACAGCGCCAGTCAAGGTCACGTTCACGATCCCGATCAAGATCCCAGTCAAGGTCGCGATCGAGATCTCGTTCAAGGAGGGACAGACATCACACTAACACGGCACCACCGGCGCCTGGGAAACCCAGCTTAAAGAACCAACCAAAGCACCGCGGACCTCCGGCCGAGATGGGTTCCTGCGAGGAATCACAAGACGCCCTAGCCACCGGCCGGACAAACATAAATCAGGTGAGCTTTGCGGGGTCAGTGTCTTCCAATGCTCCTATAACAGAAAATCCACAATACAAGAAAATATTGCAAGAAAATAAGAGATTGACCCAAGAGGTCAAACAGCTAAAAAAACAAATGGCCGAAGAGCGAAATAACTTACAGGCAGCAATATCTTCATTAGAGAGACGGCTAGAGGCTAAACTACGACCACAAAACCCGACAGGAATAGCTGGAGGATGTAGTCAGAAAACGACATATCAACAGTCAATAAAACCCACCCTTTCGGGGGGCAGCACGGCGTCGGCTGAAGTTGAGGAAGGGATGGTGTACGCAGGTACAACCACCCCTACCCCAAGCACGACAGTAAAAAAACCACGACCAAATAACGCAGCAAATACAGGCACAGTTAGACAAAAACAGGGAAGGTATAGCTAACGTTAATAAACTGCTAGTCGGTTTCATGAATGAGATAAAATCTTTCGTCTGCGAGGAATTAAAAACTCAAAGGCAGTACGTGAATGACGCTGTTAGCAGCTTGCAAAGGGCGATAAAGAAGCGCTCTCGCTCGACCTCCGCTAGAAATAGCAAACAATCTAAGGGGAATCGCGACGACACGGAAGCACCCATGCATCATGGCCAAAAAGAACCAGAGAAGTGTGGAACAATTAGAGATCTGGCAGTGGAATTGCCGCACTTTTCACAAACGCGCCGCAGCACTCCAGAGTTATATCAATGTGGCACCAATTAAACCCGACGTTATATGCTTGCAAGAAATTGGTGCCAGAATAGTGAAGCTTCAGGGTTATTATATTTTTCAGAACCCAAATTATCCCCGCGTAGCGACGCTGGTGAGCAAGATAATTGCGGCAACAGATGAGTACATAGGAACGCTACAGATCAATCACCAAATTATCAGTTATTCCCCCAAAAGAGAGGCAAAGCGAAGACTATAATAGTGAACATACACAGTCCTCCAAAAGACAAAGGCGAAGACTTCAATGAGCTCCTTGCTGAGACGGTTAAAATCGCAGGCAACAAGGACCGCCTATTGGCTTTGGGTGATTTTAACGCACCCAGCACCACATGGGGTTACCCAAAAGACTCGCCGAAGGGAACGCGTCTCGAACATGCTGCGTCCAGGCTGGGCCTGAGTTTAATAACTCTCCCAATTGCGCCCACGAGAGTGGGCAACAGCGTATGTAGAGACACGTTCCCGGACCTCACTTTCACCTTCAACCTCAAAGACGCATCCTGGACAAACCTGGAGGAAAATCTAGGAAGCGACCATTACATTATAAGCGTCTCCATATCGACGCCCAAAATGCGTAGATTGATAGGCGACGTGGCGATCACAGATTGGACTGAGTTTAGGAAACGAGATCCTCCACCCGACTCTGTACCGAACTCAATAGAGGCATGGTCGGAGTACATGAAGTCGGTACACGCCATCACTACGAAGAAAATAGCCAGAACCGTAGAGACGCCAGCAGTAGACAGCCGTCTGCTACACCTATGGGAGAGCAGGCGCAGCTTACTAAAGCGTTGGAAACGTCAACGCCTGAATAGGACACTACTGCGTAGGATCGCTGCTCTTGCAGAGGAAGCAAACAATTATGCCAGCGAATTGGCTACCGAGGGATGGGTCAAGTTCTGCAGTTCGCTTCAGAACACACTGAGCACCGCGAAAACTTGGTCCATCCTAAGAAATATTCTTGATCCAGACAAGTCCGAATTCACGACAAGCAGAACACTGCAGAAAATCGCAGAAACATTTCCGGGCACGGACGACGATCTCGTGAAAGCCCTCAAGGAGAGATATATTGGCGATAGTCCACCAAGTAACTTGGCTAATCACATGAGTTACAGTGGAGCTAGAAATGAGAAAATAGACGAGCCGATAACAAAGGAGGAGGTCTTTCCGGCAGCTCAGGCAGCCAAGAGGAACACAGCCCCCGGTAAAGACCAAATTACGAATGCTATGATAAGAAACCTTAGCGACAAAACCATCGAAGGCATGACAAAACAATTCAATGAACACTATTGGCCCAAAGGAAAGGTCCCTGCAAAATGGAAAACCGCCAAAATTATAACCATTCCGAAACCCGGAAAAAAGCCCTCCCTGCAGGCGCTCAGACCTATATCACTTACGTCATGTATGGGGAAGCTTTTCGAACGGGTCGTTCAGACCAGACTTCAGAATTTCATAGAGGACAGAGGACTGTTTCCGGCCACCATGCTGGGCTTCCGCAGTGGTCTCTCAACACAGGACGCTTTCCTCCTGATACAAGAAGAGGTACTCAAGGGTGTTCCCAAAGGTGGAGAGAATTTGCTGCTTGCTCTAGACTTAAAGGGAGCTTTTAACAATATCTCTCATAAAGCTATACTCTCAGAGCGAAATATAATTGGTTGCGGGGAAAAGATATATAACTAAAAAATTTTCTCACTGATCTGGAGGCGACAATTGGTATCTCAAGCGTTAGGTCTGAGCCATTCCGAATGCCAAACAAGGGAACGCCTCAAGGAGCCATAATATCTCCTCTGTTGTTTAATATCGCCATGCGTCGACTCGCTGGGGCCTTGGATTGTGTACCCCAGCTAGGTTATACCCTCTACGCTGACGACATTACTTTGTGGGCCACACGGGGGTTCCTGGCCAGCAAAGAGCAGACTCTGCAAGAGGCGGAACTGGCTGTCGAAAACTTTGCCAGAACCAGTGGTCTCAGCTGCGCACCCGAAAAATCGGAGGTGATCAGAATACACAGCAAACGCTACAAAAGTAACGGAAGAATAGAAATTGAAATCGAAAAGCAGAAAACAAGAAGTCACCGTCGCCCGGATCCTGGGTTTCTGGGTTCAAAGCAACGGTAGGGCAAATCACACTATCGGTCTTCTTAAATCAGCAACTAAACAAGTGGCTAGGATGATTCAGAGGATCACCTTCCACAAAAAAGGCATGAAAGAAAGTGATACTGTCCGATTAGTGCAGGCGCTCGTAATGAGCAAATTGACATACAGCTTGCCTTTCCACACGCTGAACAAGAGCGAGGAAGAGCAAGTAGATTCTATCATCAGAGGGGCTTACAAGGCAGCATTAGGCTTACCGATAAGCACTCCGACACAGAGGCTTCTCCAGATCGGCCTGCATAACACGCACGCTGAACTGAATGCAGCAACATTGATCTCTCAGCGCAACCGCCTCAGCCAGACGAAGTCGGGAAGAGAGATACTGATGAGGGTGGGTATAACACCCCAACCCCAAAACTTGGACGAGGAGCTGGTGGACGTACCAGACCCAGTCCGACGACATATTTCGATCGCCCCTATCCCCAGGAACATTACCAAGGAGCGGCATCACGTAAGGCGAAAGGAGCGTGTAAAATGGATCAGAAAATTAGTTAGAGGCAATGAGAACGTGCTATACGTTGACGCTTCCAGGTATAACTGGAAGCGCTGCGTCGTCACAATGGTAAGCAGTGACACGAGAAGCATGGCGTCCAGCGCATCACTGTACACTACATCGATCACCAAGGCCGAGTGTTTCGCCATCGCATTGGCGATTAAAAGTCGAGAGCGCAGCGACGGCCAGACGTACATCACCATATTCTCAGATTCGCAAGAGGCGTGCCGGCTATTCACGAAAGGCTGCCTCCCATTAAACATTTGCGAATTTTTAGGCGGCGAATTGAGCAACACTTATAGGTTGGTCTGGTGCCCTGGACATGCAGGCCTAGAGGGTAACGAGAGGGCGGACGCTCTAGCTCGAGCGCTCACGAACCGAGCGGAGCAGCAGCCTTTCTCGCTGTTACCACCCCCCAGCAACGACGGCTTTCGCAAGGAGGAGGAAAACGACCCGGCTCGGATGGCTCCGCGAGAGCTTCTTGCTCACCAGCGATACACGCGGCAGAAATATGGCACCCCCCACAAATCTCTTAAAGGGGAAGACGCCATAGACCTCCGTAAAATTCAAACAGGAGTTTATCCAAATTTATTACGACTGCACAAAATTCATCCAACTTTGTATGGGCGCGATTGTCCGTAGTGTCGCGACTCGCCACCGACCCTTTACCATATCTCGTCGAGTTGTGCTAAACGGCCAAATGAACTTGATCGCTTACAGAGTATGTATAGAATAGAAAACTCTTTGGAGCAATGGGAGGCACTCCTCGCTAGCTCGGACCCGGAGGTGCAACTAGCACTCCTGGACCACGTCCGGCAGGCGGCGCAAGCCAGTGGAGCCTTGGACATGGGGCCCCACCCATCTAGCTCCTAAACCCCTTATTTTTCAACCCAATAAAGTTGTTTCTTCTGGCCTCGAAGCTCATCGGGGACATCACGCTGACGATCGGGGACCGCCAGGTACCATTTCAAGGACATTTGAAATCAGCCGGAGAAACCTGCAAGGGTGTCGTCACCGTCACAGACAATGAAACTTCGGAATCCCTTCGACGCAAGCTCGAGTGGATCGACGGCGAAATTTTGTATGTGCGGAAACTCGGAACATCCAATGTTGCAGTGGTGACCTTCAAAGGACGCCGCGTTCCAAGATTCATTCACTACTGCTTTGAAAACGTGCCAGTGCGCTACTACAAAAAAACGGTTCCGGCATGTTACCGATGTGGAACGGTGGGCCACAGACCGGATGCGTGCCCCAATCCGGACAATCAGCGGTGCATTCACTGTGGTGCGAAGGTGCAACTCACTCTGGAGGGCCCAGTAAAGCACGACTGTCAGCCCGAGTACCTTATATGCGGTGAGTGAGTGAGTGAAACAACCTTATTCGGTCCAATATAGACGCGAGTAAACTCAGCGTCACCTGGCTAGGCCCACTCGGGGACCATCAGTCACCTGGCTAGGCCCACTCGTTATATGCGGTGAAAATAATTTCACCGGCTCAGCGCAGTGCATCGGAAAATTCCGGAAGGCATGGAAGCCCACTCTAACACAGCGGCAACATGTACTAAAAAACAAGCAAGAAGAGCCCTCAGCAGCTGTCAGGACTGACGAAAAAGCGAAGCCCATGCATAACAAGCCCAAGCCGATCAAAGCTACAGCCGGACAGAAGTCGAGGCCACCTACCTTCGGCGCCGAGAATTTTCCGTCACTGGCAAACCCGCCCAAACAGGTCAGCAATTGGATAGGGGTCTCCTCTCAGTCTCCCACCACCACCACTGCCTCCCCCTCCAATCCTGAAATTTTAAAACAATTGGAAGCCATGAAAAAACGCATTGAAACTCTGGAACGCGAAAATCGGGCGCTGAAGGCGTCGCAGGCTGCTACTCCTTCACCACCGTCGGAACCGGTGGCTATGCACACCTCCGACTGCTCGGACGATGAGCAAGATACTATGTCAGACGTATCGGGTAACACTAGTGTGTCTAAAACTGTAGTAGGTGCTTCGAACGACATATATGGTCGACTAAGCAGACTAGAGGCTAAACTTGAGGAGCAGAGCAAAATGATTCTAGAACAAACCAAGCTTACAGTACAAGACATTATTCCGCAGCAGCTGAACCTATCAGTTCAAGCCGCTATGCAAGACCTCAAGCAAAGCTTTTTGCCAATTCTCACAGCCAGTGTACTACAAACCATTCGAAATTGGCTCACACCCCAATTAGACGAACTCAAAACTAGCATTAAGACAACAGAAAAACCCCGACGCAAAATCGTTCACCGTAACCTGGCAAATTCTGAATCCGAGAGCAACATAGCCCAGTCGTTAACAAACCAAACTGAGTCCCCCACGCCTCTCCAGGCTCCCACGCTGGCTGCAGTGGCGAAAATGACACCTCCTCAATAATAAATTCATGATGGCAGGCAATTCTAAACATAATAATAAAAGCTCCAAACAACAGCAGCTCGATATTTTTCAGTGGCACTGCAGGGGGTTTAAAGATAGGAAAAAGAGGGCCACTCTTAACCTTTTCCTGCAAAATTACCATTTTACCCCTGCAGTTTTGGCGCTACAAAAAACCGGCTTACAGGCGAAATTGCCTGGTTACAACTCATTTCAGGGAAGTGCGTCCACCTGTGTTCTCGTACACAAGAAGTATACCGCTTGTCAGATAGACCTTGATCTGTCAGAGGCGCATGAATACACAATGGTCAAAGTCCTTCCCAAAAAAAGACGAGATCCTAGCTGGTACATTCTAAATGTATACAGTTCTCCAAAATCTAGGCAATGTGTCTTCAACGAAATGTTTTATAAAGCGATTAAGGAAGCAGATAAGAACCCACTGGTGATTTTGGGTGACTTTAACGCCCCCAGCTATCATTGGGGTTACACCCGCGAAGCCCCCAAGGGACGGAAATTGGCAGAACTCATATCCACTCTTCGTCTATCGCTTCTCACAGATCCAATAAAACCCACTAGAATCGGGAAATCTGTAAACCGAGATACTTGCCCGGATCTATCACTGACTAAGAACATTTCCTACGCAACATGGGAAAACTTAGAAGAAACGCTCGGCAGTGATCACTGTCTCCTCAGAATCCCACTCTCCGGCAACATAGGCCGTAGAACATGGAGCCAAGCTAAGCTGACAGATTGGACAGCCTTCCGCTCACAGGTGATCCCCTCTGTGCCAGGGGCGGGAGGATATACGGGATGGGCAAAACAGCTCCTTGCAGCCAATTCCAAGTGTCTTAAAACTATAAAGACAACGGAAGACACCCCCGCCGTCGATAAGTACCTGCTCCACCTTTGGGACGCCCGCAGGAGCTTAACTAAACGTTGGCGGAAAAACAAATTCAACCGCAAGCTTAAACTTAGAATAGCCAAGTTGAGTAAGCAAGCGGATGAATACGCTGCACAACTGAACGAATCCAATTGAATAGAACAGTGCAATGTTGTAGCTAAAGAAATGAATACAAGGAAAGCATGGCGCCTTTTTCGAACTCTCGTGGACCCCGCCCAAACCCGAGGAGAAGCGCAAAAGCAGCTCCGTCGAGCCCTGCACAGTTTTCAGGGAACCAACTCCCAGCTGGCTGATGATTTGTGTGCTAGATACCTATGTCGCACCACGGATCGCAACAGGAACGCATATGAATACGCAGGTAGAGAAAACAGTCAGCTCGGTGCCCCTTTTGAAATGTGCAATCTGAAAGCAGCACTGAAAAAAATGCGCAGAGGCGCTGCCCCGGGCCGAGACCTGATCACGGTAAAACTGTTAGCAAATCTCTCAGACGATTCTTATCGGCATCTATTGCAGTACAATATCTGGGATGGCCAACCACTGCCAACTGAATGGAAAACAGCAGTTGTCACATTCATCCCCAAACCAGGCAAGCAAATCAGCACGGACAACCTCAGACCTACATCATTAACTTCATGTGCCGGCAAATTGATGGAAACAATGGTTAGAGACCGTCTCGCCACGTACCTCGAGAGCAAGGGGCATTTCGCAGATTCCATGTTTGGCTTTAGGCCACACCTGTCTGCACAAGATATCCTCTTGCAACTAAAACGAGACATTATCCAACCCATTCCCCCGACGCACAATGACAGAACGATCCTTGCACTAGACCTTAAAGGCGCATTCGACAACGTTAAACATGAAAGCATCCTGAAAAACTTGAGTAGTGTCCATTGCGGTAAGAAAATATTTGGCTACATCAGAGACTTCCTCTCTGAGAGACTGGCGTTCATTCGCATAGATGACGAATAACATGGACCCTTCAAAATGGGGACGCGGGGAACCCCGCAAGGATCTGTCCTGTCTCCGCTGCTATTCAACATTGCCATGATGAAGCTCCCGCAAGCATTGGCAGTAGTGGAAGAAATATATTATGCAATATACGCCGATGATATAACAATCTGGACAAATCGGGGCAGTTTAGGATAAATTGAAGACCGCCTGCAGCAGGCCGCCTCCATTATGGAGGACTATGTGGCCCAGTGTGGGTTGCAGTGCGCTCCAGCCAAATCTGAATTCCTGCTTATCAGAGAAAACATTAAAGATAGGATGACCCTGAACTTGATGGTATCGGGATCAACAATACGAAAGGTTTCAGAACTACGAATCCTTGGCCTTCTGATTCACAACAGAACAAAAAACAGCACCACGCTAGACAAGCTACGGAAAATTGGAGAACAGGTAGGGCACATGATCCGCCGAGTGTCAAACAAGCGCGGGGGGCTACAAAGAAGGGACGCGATTCGGCTCGCCAATGCTTTTGTAACTAGCAGCAATCTATATTCAATACCGTACTTACGAATGACTAAACACGAAGAGAACAGAGTCGATGCTATTCTTAGGAAAGTAATTAAGCGCGCACTTGATTTACCCATCAGCACTTCAAATCAGAAACTCTCTGCATTGCGAGTCTTTAACTCTATACAAGAGCTCCAAGAAGCCCACCTCACAAATCAATATACGCGTCTTACGCAGTTGCCCCCCGGACGGCGCCTACTGGACTGCCTCTTGATCCGGCACGAATGCGAAATCGAAAACGCGGAGCGTATTACTGAACTTTGGAGAACAAAACTCTGGGTGTCCCAGCTTCCCCGCAATATGACCAGGGAGGCGCAGCAGGGTAGAAGGCAAGCGCGCGCTGAGGCACTTGAACAACGGCTTGGCTCCCGTAATGGGGTCTATTACGTCGATGTGGCCGGGCCGTCACCTAGGGGATACTACACGGCGGCGGTAATACATCAAGGAACGCAGGTGGACGGCCTCACTTTCAAAGCCACAAGCTCAAGTAAGGCGGAGAAGGTGGCCATTGCACTGGCAGTATCCCATCCAAACTCAAAACAAATAGTTACAGACTCTCGAAGAGCCTGCGAGAGCTATCTTGCAGGAGAAATCTCTCCATTGGCTTATAGACTTTTAAAATTCAGCATCAGGAACCGCGATCCTACCCCAAAACGTCTTATATGGACTCCGGGACATCAGGGTCTACAGGGTAACGAGGCTGCACATGCAGCGGCCCGCGTGCTTACTTCCCGGGAAACTCCCCGTTCCCCTGATAGACCTGAACGTCCCACACCTTTAACATGGTTTCGCGTAATAAAAGAATGCTACATTGAGCAACGCCGCTTGTATCCTGCACCAGAGAAGGGACTCTCGAAAACGGAGGAGCGCATCCTGCGGCGCCTACAGACAAATACGCTGCTCTGTCCAGCCATACTCAAATATTACGACCCAAAAACAAGTGGGCAGTGCCAGTACTGTGGGGAAGTGGCCAACACTTACCATATGGTCTGGGCCTGCCAAATGAACCCAAAATTAACCCCCTTTCCTAACCCCACCAAAGATAACTGGGAGACGACCCTACTCAATAGCTCCACACTAGAGGAACAGCGAACTCTAGTTCAGCGGGCTCGGGTGGCGGCCTCGACTAATGACGTCCCGGACTAGGGATGTCAACCAGCCCGGTGGGGATAAGGGCTATCTGGCACAGCCAGCATCAATGAAGGTTTTTTTCTCCTCCACGAGACGGAGGTATGCCGAACGCGCTGAAACGCACATGTGCCAAAGCAAGGCAGTGCGCACCTACTAGTATCAGGCAGGACCGGCACCTGGCGTGGCAACGCCGGCGGGACGTGACAAAACGATTGCCGGCGCGCACGCGCGCGGGGTCACGTGGAAGTGTATTGGCGCCTTGACTGTGGCATGTAGTGATGTTCTCACATGACACGCATCTCATGATTATCATGTTTGCACCAGTCACATACCTTCGTCATCAATTGACGTCACGTATTAGCAAATCTGACATGTGAAGCTAGCGAAATGGCGGAGAGCGCATCATGAGCGTAGCATATAGTCATGTTGTTACTTGACACGCATCTCATGTTTATCATGTTTGCACCAGTCTCATACCTTCGTCATCCATTCACGTCCCGCAATACCAAATTTGGTATATGTGACGCTAGCGAGATGGCGGAGAGCGCATCATCAGCGTGGCATGTAATCATATTGTTACATGACACGCATGTCATGATTTTCACGTTAGGGTCTGTCGCTTGCGTTTGCAATGCAATCACGTCATACCATACCAGCTCTGCAACATGCCATGTGAACAAAACCACCGTAATCGCAACAAGACCATGAAATGTATATCATGACATTCATGACATACATGTCATGATTTTGAAGGTATGACTAGTCAGATGTGCTCGTCATTCATACTATCAATCAGGTAGAGAAATGCACGGAATACAACCAATTCCTACAGATAACATCCATATATTACGAGAAGGTGTTTGACTCAGTCGAAACATTAGCAGCAATGCAGGTACTACGGAATCAGGGCATTTACGAACCCTACATAAACATACTGGACGAAATCTACAGTGGATCTACAGCCACCGTAGTCTCCATAAAGACCGCGACAGAATCCCAATAAAGAAGGGTGTAAAGCAGGGAGACACGATCTCTCCAGTTATATTTGCGGTGTGTTTACAAGAGATTTTCAGGGCCCTGGATTAGGAAGGTTAGCAATAAGAGTTAATGGAGAGTATCGTAGTAGTCTGCGATTCGCTGATGACATTGCCTTGATGAATAACTCAGGGACGAATTACAGCTCATGATTACTGATATGGACATGGAAAGCATAAGAGTAGGTCTGAAAATTAATATAGAGAACTAAAGGATTGTGCAAGAATCTCGGCAGGAAGCAGTATTTTACAATAGGTGGAGAGACGCTGGAAGTTGTAATGGGATATGTTTACTTAGGACAGGTGGTAATCGTGGAGCCGAACCATGAGAGTGAAATAACTAAAAGAAGAAAAATAGGGAGGATCATCTTCGGCAAGCACTCTCAAATATACTAATGGTAATCTGCCTATAACTAGCAAGAGTAAGTTACATAACAGCAGTATCTTGCCAGTAGCTACCTACTGAGCAGAAACTTGGAGGCTTACAAAGAAGTTTCAGCTTAAATTGAGGACGACGCAGCGAGTGATGGAAAAGTAAATGATAGGTATAACCTTAAGAGACAGGAAGAGATCAGGGTGGGTCAGGGAACAAACCGAGGTTAAGGATATCATAGTTGGAACCCTAGCTGAAAAAGAAATGGACATGGACTAGACGCGTAGCACGTAGGGAGGATAGCTACTGGTCATTAAGGGTAACTGACCAGATTCATAGAGAAGTCAAATGCACCAAGGGGACACAGAAAGTTAAATGGGCCGATGAGATTAAAAAATGACACCCGCACCTTCCCGCGGGAAGAACTGGGAACTCGAGTGAATGTGTCGCTGAGGGGAAGAGAAGTATCGCGTGAATGTTGCGTAATTGAATATGGTTTCGAAATGCTTAACTGTTATTTCATCTTTGTTATTCTTATTTATTGATTGAAGGAGAAGCGTTGCCTTCAACGCCAAGCGTGAGCCAAGTCGTCCTTGAATGAATTCCCAACGTGCGATCCAGTGCTTACATATGCATATACGGAGTGGCCAGTGAACAGTTGTGCAACGCGAGCAGTTTTATCTTCTCTTTTTTTTCGCTAGCAGATGCTGTTTGCGTCGGCCTTGGGAGGCAAGAGAGGTGGAGGGGAGTGACAGTTCCTTCCTGCATGGAGTTTTCTGAATATACACTAGAAGGAACACTGGCGCTAGTGTCTAAGAAAGCTGCAACGCACGGCGCTTGAGCGAGCATGGGAATGAAGGGTGGGTATAGTGAACTAGAATGTAGTTCACTATATGGGTAGTACACGTATTTGTCCAGTCTTCGTACTTCTAGCTCCATGCGTGTTTGTATGTCTTGGAGCAGTTCTGTCACGAGAATAAAATATCAGCGAATGTTCAGTGGTTATGCTTCACCACCTTAATATTTTACGCTTACCATTGCAAATCGGGTAACGAAGTTCAAAAGGGAACGTTCTTTTTTTCAAAAAAATTAACCAACACAGCAATACTAACCGAAGCCACAAGTGTGATACGTCGCTCGCAAGTACGAAGACTAGGCCAATCCGTGTATTAACCGTCATTCCCATGTTTGCTGAATGATCGCAGTGACATAGTCCCTTCTAGGTAATTTTAGGAAACTCTATGTCTTCCTGGACCAGTACGAGACGCGAGCGTGCGCGTCACTGCAAGAGGAGTGAGCATGCGGCACGAGATGCCAGACGTGATCATACACAGTGAGATAAAGTCTTTACAGTAAGATTTTGCACGGCGCAACCACCGACGCCGAAGCACGACATCGTGTGACTAAAGAATAATCCACATTCAAAAGATCGCATGTATAACGTGGCCACAGAAAGCACAAGACCGGGCTGATTAGCCGATCATGAGAGAGGCCTTTGCTCTGCAGTGGGCATAGTCGGGCTCAGGATAATTATGACGATGACGATGATGATGACGAAACGACGACGACGACGATGACGATTATGAAGATGATGATGATGATTATGATGATAGCTGATAGCTAGGAGCGAGAAACCGACCGGTAAAGAGGGTAGAAACCTAGCCAAGCGAGGGATCACTAGGCACTGACCGGTTCTGATGTGACCCAGCCTTCCGTGACATTAAGCAAACAGCGTTTTTTCTGTGTTTGCGCGTGAAACTATCTTGACAGCAAGTCTAAAAATGCTCATTCATTATCATCGAAGGAGTCTATTAATTTAGCATATCTTTCCCCCCACAAACCTTTCGAAGAACATGTGATGCTGGTGAAATTTTTGTCAACAAGAATTGCCTAGAAGTAAGCTTTGGCTGATGTTCATAACCTTAGAGAGTATTCCCTATTAAACATCTCGCTTCCTCATAACTGATTAGTCTGTCACGTCGCTTGAGCGTTTATCATTCAGGGGTTAGCTAAAATTCGTTATTGGATCGTGTGCACGCGTGTGTGTGTGTGCCTGTGTTTGTAGGAGGGGGGAATGCGTGTGTGTGTGTGGTGGTGTGTGTGGGTGTTTGAGAGAGAGAGAGAGAGGAACAAGCGCATGAGTGGCACCGCTTGCAGACAAATGCATATTCGTACCTGCGTTTAAAACATGTAATCCGCCAAACCGCATATGTCGGTTCTTGCCGGTGGTGTGGAGGACAGCCAACACTTTTTCACATGAAATAGGAATGTGAGTTGGGGCCACCCAAAATTAGCACGCCTCAGATTCCGGCGCAAATATTAAGGACGGACAAGTGGGAGACCTTGGTGGCCATCAAGGAAAAGGAGGCCCAAGTGGCGCTCCTGTATCAGTCGCGGCGGGATGTGGAAGCCAGTGAAGACCTGGACTAGGGGCCCCACGCACCAGATTATAACACTTCCTCATTTTCTTTTCTCGGCAATAAACATTTTTCCATTCTCTCCCTCAGCCAAGCGCCCTCGATATGAAACTCGCGGGTGTGTCAGAGTATGGGCGAATCGACTCGTGAGTGAGTTTGCAGACCTATGACTAACACCGCCCGTGCCTTCAGCGAGAATAGACGTAAGCTTCAGCGATTTCGACTGCACACTTCTCAAAGATAAGTAATCAGGGTACTAAGGAAATAATTACGATAAATTTGACTGCGTACATCTTCCTCAGAGCGCGAAAAGAATGCAGTGCATGCGAAAAGTTCCGGAAGACACTCGCTTACGTCGAAGTCACAAGGTGAAAACACGGGGTAAATGTGTCGCGTCCGCGAGCGTACTTTCCCGCCGGTGCCAGCCATTCAGCGCAACCGAGAAAACGCTTCCTGTTTGCTCAGTCGCCAAACGGGTCAACGAATCCTTTCGCGCAGCAACTCGCGAACCAAGAGGAAAGAAAACAGACGAGCTCAATTTAGACGCGAGGGGCCTGCTATGTCATCGAGGAGGTAATCGAGCCAGGTGAGTACATCAGAACCGGAGAACTACGATGTGCTTTCGCTCTCTCTGTTGTTCCTGAATCGCCTGCTAGTAGATCCACGAATTGAGAGAAAAGCTGTGACACTTTAGACTTTGTTCGTCCGCACAACGCACACTCGTTCTTGCGCACGCACAGAAACCTTCGAACCTCTATAGGAAGTCATGCGAGAAACCACGCTACAGACAAAGAGGAGATGAGTGAACGAAACAAGGAAAAAGAGACAGTGAGGAGTGTGAGTAAGGGTGTCGATTGTCTTTCACCACGAGTGCGTGACGATATAAGCCGTCGCGCGGAAATCAAAGGGTCCGCTACTCAGGTTTCGATCAATCGCGGTGGTGAGAGAGCAACAGCCATCCGAGACAGTTCGTCCACCGCGGCCCCCCGACGGCATTCGTTTGCAGAACACGCGTGTATCGGTCGCCCGGCACGCTTCCGCCACTCCTCAAGCTGCACTTACACCGTGCCACTTTGGAGCTCCTTTCGAGGTGAGCGCCGAACGGCGCGTATTTCTCCTCCTTTTTTTTCCCTCTCCAGATGGGGTGCAATCACTGGGTGGCGATGGTCCACGGGCATTCTCTTTCGCTTCGAAGCAGCTACCGTGGTTGCAACTTCGTCCTCACAGCCCTTTAACGAAAGCGGTGGTGGCCGCGACGGCAACTGGTGTGACGGGTTGATTGCCAAAGCAAACAAGCAACGACGTAGCAGCTGAGATCCGCGAGCGGGGGGATCAGCCGAGCGGGACGTGTACGCGCCGTGTAAGACAGCGTTTTCATATATAATGCTTTCTTGTTTTTTTCCCTCTCTGCTCCGTTGCAGTGACGCTGTCGACGGCACCGAGACGAAAACAGAACGGGAGACGACGCGCCCAGCCAGTAAGCAGCAGTAGCAGCATCAACTCGACGCCGAATCAGTCAGTCAGTGAAAGGGAATCATGAAGACAACACACAGACAAGCCTTCGTCGCACTCCTCTTCTTCGTGACTGCAGCTAGCACCGTGTTCTCCGTTGGCGACACCGGCAAGTGCGTGATGCGGGGAATCTGCGACGCCGACGGCACCAGGGCGCCTTGTGTCTACAGCGGCGAACCAAAGCCGATCGAGAGCGCCGCCAGTCGCGGTGTCCTGGAGACCGTGTGCGGCGATGTGCTTGGCAACGTGACTCAGCCGCTGTGTTGCGACGGCAGCCAGGCAGAGGACTTCGCCGAGAACCTGCAGTCGGCCAAGGCCATTGGACTGGACAACTGTCCCGCCTGCAGCCGCAACTTCCGTGCGCTCATGTGTCACATGCTGTGCTCGCCGCGACAGGCCGACTTCATGCAGCTGCTGAAGAGCGAGGTTAACGAGGACAAGGAGAGTTACGTTTCGTCGCTCAACTTCTACGTCACGCCTGCGTTCGTGCGGGGCATGTTCGACTCGTGCAAGGACTCGCGCAGCAAGATACCTTCTATCAGCCTCTTCAACTTCATGTGCGGTCGCTGGCACACCGACTGCACGGCCGAACGTTGGTTGGGCTTTCTCGGAGCGTCTCCCAGTGAGGGTGGACTCTCACCTATGAGTGTCAAGCACGTCCAAACGGACAAAGAACACAAGACGCCCGAGGGAGCAGTCTTCAAGCCGCTGTCTGTTGAGACGTTTGCGTGCAACCAGAGCAAGGGTTCTGTCAAAGCCTGTTCCTGCGAAAACTGCAAGTCCGCGTGCTCGTAGTGTTGTGCACCTGTCATTAATTCCTCGTTACTCCTCGTTCATGCTCCAGCGAAGACGCGTTCGAGTCACGTCGTTGGTATCAAATTACAGGTGCGTGGTTAAAGCGGGTGTCTGGGCATGCGTGTTGTAAACAGGATCAAGTTCAGCTTTTTAACCAAGGCACTCAGGTAAAGCGCTGATCTACTTCCGGAGTGTTACGTATAGGAGACGCAGAGCAATTTCCCACATAGCAGTCGAGCTAAACAGACGTGTTTTTGTTTTT
The DNA here is from genome assembly GCF_013339725.1 of Rhipicephalus microplus. NCBI lineage: Eukaryota > Metazoa > Arthropoda > Arachnida > Ixodida > Ixodidae > Rhipicephalus > Rhipicephalus microplus. The sequence continues at coordinate 32,822,221 of NC_051173.1, read as the reverse complement.
TTTTCAACGAATTGGCTTACCAAGTCATATCAAAGGAATGAAGCGATGTGCCAAGTTTGGACAAAAAGATAGGCGAACTTTCTTCTCTGTGCCTCTATCAGCGCTGTTGCTTAAAGCAAATTTTACGTGAATGATTGTCACATTGCATCGTTACCTGTCGTTAATACTTCACCTTTTCCATGTCAAGATTACTTTCAAAACTGTTGTTTGCATGTTTTCATTTGTTCTCAACACGAAAATAAATATTTGAACGTAGAGTTGTTTCCGTCTGCCCAAACACCAGAGAATGTGATATGATAGTGCGTATCATAAATTACCAGGGCTCACAAATATTGTTAAGCTGACGACACGAAACACTATCTACATGATCTTTACATTGTGCGAGGGTGGCCTTGCTAATTCTGTCCGGGTTCTCGCGCCTTCTTATCGCATGCTTAAGACGCCTAAAACTCACAGATAATTGGTATCAGCTTAAAGTTCCTGGAGCTACCCTGAGTGATTTCTAATCACTACAAAGTCTAGCTTAACTTGATACGAGTCTTCCACAAAGTAATAGCAGCTAAGAGTTTCCACTCTCGTTTGTAGCCCATGCTGTGCGATATATCACGCTGCAACGACAAGCACTGTGTCCTTTTTAGGAAGACAAAAGGTACCTTTTTTTGTGCGTGTGAACTTGCGTTTTGCAGATTTTCGTTACCGTCGTTTGTAAGAATCATATATTTCTGTTCCTGAAAGCAATGATGACCAGAGAAATTGTCTCCCTCTGTGTGCTTAGTTAACACAGCCTGTAATAACCCACACATGCCTCCCAGTGTGGTCGCCTACATTTTGCATAAGGAAGATAGCTTTTTTTTATGCAGTGAGTGTGTAAGCGTAGTACGTCTGCTCAGCGTTCTGAAATATTTGTGTCGTAGCATGCTTTATGTGATATAAGGAAACAGGCGTATTCTATCTGCTCTGTGATGATGAGCAGGCATGTCAAGAATATCAGTATGCTACTCGAGCTCCAAGTATAGTATCAAAAGAATAAAGCTTAAGTATGACGGCTGCACTCTTCACAGCATGAAGCAGTGCATAGTGTTTATCCTATTTTAAGTTATGATCGCGCGAGCTAATTTTCAGTTCTGCTACTTTTTTTTCTTTGTTTGGCTTTTTGATTACAGTAATCGTTTTGGGAAAAATGATTAATGTAAATAAAGTCTTTGCAAATAGCACACGATACATTATTGCTTTGTGCGCCTGAGGCTACATTGTTAAATGGTGTAGCACAAAGTATTCAGGATGTTTAACCACTATTTCTTAGCAATATCTTTACACCTATATAGCCCACTTTGAAGCGAGAACTTTCAAGCTCTTCGCCAGCCCGTGGACAAATTTGGGTGCACGTTAAACAACCCCAGGTGGTCGAAATTTCCGGAGCCCTCCACTACGGCGTCTCTCTTAATCATATGGTGGTTTTGGGACGTTAAGCCCCACATATCAATCAACCAGCCCGTGGACAAAGATATCAAACCTGCGAGCCATCCCTTCGGCAAGTATTACTTTCCATATAATTTCATTCACATCATCACACTTTTATCAACAAACAATTGACTCTGGACATTTAGCTCCCCCATCCATTATTGTTGAGTGCTTTGTGCGTGTATACCATTTCTAGGCGCAAGCACACATATACCTTGGGCAACAAGGTGTTGAACAAATAGACAAATAGACTTAGAATAAACGGCTTCACGCGAGAGGAAGTACCTGTTGAGTCACCTTTGAGTGTCTGCACACTGTTATGAAGCGCTAAACGTACATCCTCGCACGCCACCTGATTATTTTAAATAGATCATGACGTTCTAAGTGGCGAAACGAAAGATAAAGAGAGGGAACGAAAGGACGTTAAATAATAAAAGCCGTATAAGACAGGGAAAGAAGGGAAAAACCCGTGTTTGTGTGCTTAGAGTTGTCGACAAATTCGACCTGACGCTGTCAATTGCTAGCTTCTGGTTTAGCTGAATTGGTAGAGCGACCGCCCCGCAAAGTCGTTGGTACCGGGTTCGAACCCCGGAGCAGGACAAATTTTCTGGCAACTAAGAGGCTTTTCTTTCTAAGAAATCCGTACGGATTTCCTTGTGGCGTCGTGCTACAAACGGGTGGTTGTCTTCTTTCCCGTTCTTAGCCTTTCCGCTCATTTGCAATTAATGTCGGAGTTTGATGTCAGAATCATGATCTCAATAATGAGGGACGCCGTAGTGAAAGCTTCGGTAAATTTTGACCGTCTATAGCATTTCGCCTCCATCAAAATGCCCCCACCGCACGTGGTATTTGATCGCGCGATCTTCGTTTCAACAGTCGAGCCCCACGTCGGGTAGGAGAGGCTGTATACTATATCCAATTTGCAACCCAGTGCATGAGGAGGGGAGTAAGGGGGTGAAAGAGGAAGAGAAAGCACGAGCTCACACTATCCGCAGCAGTCACGTCTAATGCGGCTAGATAGATAGATAGATAGATAGATAGATAGATAGATAGATAGATAGATAGATAGATAGATAGATAGATAGATAGATAGATAGATAGATAGATAGATAGATAGATAGATAGATAGACATGTGAACCATGTCTTGGCGGGGGCTTAAACTTTTTTGCCAGTGGCTATAACATCAGCGTGTCATCACGAAATGGTCTCTAATATTCGGTAGCGTTGTCACACAATGTTAACTGATCAATGGTTACTGTAGGATATTGTGTGTTATAACATAAACGCTGTGCTCCTTCGACCTTGCTGAAAAGGATGTGTGGCCTAAAACATTTTTTTTCTTTTTCTATTTCAACCACATACGTCACACACGGTCAAGGTTTTCGTTGCACCGTTGTATAATTTATACGCCTGAGTTGTCGCAACGCCTCCCTCCGTGCTCCCACCTCGGCAGCGAAGATCGCCGTAATGTACTACATTCATCGCAAGCCAGTCGCGGATTCCACCGATGCAGTCTTCGGAGAACAATTACAGGAAATTGCTTCGCTTCGTCATGCCTCGTAGATATTTATAGCGCTTGCGGGAGAACAAAGGAAAAAAGAAAAGGCTGCCACGTGTGCACATTATGTTTGCTTATTGCCTTTCATTCGCGTTCCTTGGATGTCTTCCAATGGGGCACTCTGGCAGCAATTTTTTTATTTTTGTTTGTAAATATTATTATTGGTTTATCTCTTGGTCTATGTAGAGCCTTCAACCGTTAGCCAAGCTAGTGGTGCACGCGTTGCACATGCCTCGCACCTTGCACACGCGCGTGCTTGATCACCGACGCGTGTCGACCTTCAAAGGCACTGCGTATTCGACCTCGAAAATGGTGGCGTCCGCCGCTACCACTTTCATTCGCAAGCTGAGTCGGCAGCCGCTTACCGTCTTAATGGTGCTATAAAGAAGGACGAAGTAAGAAAAAAAAACTCAGCTTTCTTAGCATAGCAGGCGCACGAGGTTAAGAGCAATACCACACGTCCGCGCTGCAAGCTATCTAAGGCAGCCGAATGGAATGTACACCTTCCTTCTTCGGAAAGGGGACATACAGCAGAGAAATTAGCGATTCGTGAGAGGGCGAACGAGTTGTTATTCGTTCAGTAAATCCTGCGGTGATTTCGCAAGCACTTCGCTTAAAATTCGTCAGCGCGCATACAGGCAGAGTAATGGCACGTATAAATTTCGCGGGATCCACTCTGAGCTCGCCTAAGGCGACTGGAAGGCGAAATTTTTCCGTAGTGGAATATTTCACCCTGATATGTATTTCACGTGAACAGCGCTTTTCTTTTGTTTTAATTTTTTTTCTTATCGACATCACTTTTAAGCTTTCAGTTATACCACGTTCTGATACCTGAAAACTGTCACCAACATCAACAGGCACGCGCGCTCTTCACCCGCTCCTTCATCTGCTGCTACGCTTTAAGGACACGTACGCCGATTTCTATGACGTAGATGCAACAACTCTGAACGGTGAGAGAACGAGTGCAGGTTGAGAAAGCATGGAAGAGGTAAAAAGACACAAAAACCGAGAACTAGAAAGAAAGAAAGGAATAACGCAAAAGTTTGAAAGGCGTTAAAAGAGAACAGAGTGAAAAAAGTAAGAAAGAAGCATACACAAGAAAGCAGGGGCGTAGCCAGAAATTTTTTTTTTCGGGGGGGGGGGGGGGGGGGGGTAGTGGGCTCACACTAACTCGACGGGGGGTGGGGGGCACAGTCATCAGCTTTTCTTTGTGACGTGACTATAGGCGGTAGTTAAAACAGATGGTGCACGCGTATGTCAAGTCATGAGATTCTCCCTCTCCCTATGCGTATGGTTGGGAAGAGAGTAAGTAAAAGTACTGTAAGAATGATTGAAAAATATGTGGGGTTTAACGTCCCGAAATCACCATGTGGTTATGGTATACGCCGTAATGGTGGGCTTCAAAAATTCAGACCAGGTGAGGTTCGTTAACGTGCGCCCAAAAATCAACACACGGGACTACAATATTTCCGCCTCCATCGGGAATGCAGCCGCCGCAGCCGGGATTTGATCCCGCAACCTACTGGTCAGCAGCCGAATACCTTAGCCACTAGCCCACCGCGGCGATGTCATTGAAGTACTTCATTGCTATCAATAATAATAGTGCAACTAAATGTCTACCCGAAAAGAACGTGTGTAAAATGGTGCTGGCAGCGTGCGGGATATCTTACAAAAAAAAATTACTTAATGCGTATCACAAGTATGCTTAGATGCATGCAGTAGAGTAAAAAAATTTGACCAAAAGCTACCACTGTATCTGAGTCCGGCTAAAAGTACCCGCAGTGAAGTAGACACACGTACGAGGTGACTTTATTGACGTTTCGGCCGCGATTCCGGCCTTCATCAGGACACTGATAAAGACCGGACCCGGGGCCGAAGCATAGTGGCGCCAGCTCTGTGCCAGCGTGAAAGAAGCCGTTGACGTCCGTGTGTGGCTCGTGCTTGCCGGGCTCCTTCCTGTACCAGCTTGTTGCGGCTAACGTTTCTGGAATAATAACCTGTGTTTTTACGCAACCTTGCTCGTTGCATTTGGTGGAGGTGCTGGGTAACGTCCTGGAGCTCCGCAACCGTAAGCTACCATCTCAGTCCGCGATGACTGAGCGCGTCGATCCCCCACAAGGCTCTTCTACGCTGCCACCTGTCATGTGTTCTGGTGTACTTCGTCTCTGTGACCCACCAGTATACAACGGCACTGAAGATCAAGATGTCGAGGACTGGCTGGCAGAATACGAGCATGCCAGCACGATTAACAAGTGGGATGACCCTGCGAAGCTGATTCACGTCATCTTCTACTTGACGGATTTGACCAACCTATGGTTCACCAACCACCAAGCCGACATCCCCACCTGGTCGGTTTTCAAAGAGGCCGTCACCTCGTTTTTCGGTCGTCCAGCCATGCGTAAGCTTCGTGGTGAACTGCGACTGCGGGGACGACTTCAGCGAAATGGCGAGAGCTTCACGAGCTACATTGAGGATGTGATCAGCCTCTGTAGGCGAGTTGATGCCAGGCTGACGGAGGCTGACAGAATAAAGAATAGAATGAAAGGCATTGATGACGACGCTTTTCATATGCTTGTGGCCAAAGACCCACAGACCTTCACGGCCGTGATTCAGTTATGTCAAAGTTTCGATGAGCTGCGCAAGCAACGAGTTTCTACACGTCGCGCTAATACGCAAACAGCTGATATTTCGGCCTTGGAGTGCAAAAGCAGTGGCCCCGAACACAGCGTGTTAATGCCTCAAATTCAACAGTACATCCGGCAAGAAGTTGCTCGACAGCTTGTCGCCACCATCAACGAGACCCCCACAACACTGGACCACTCACTTCGCCGTGCTATTCAGACGCAAGTTGCCGAGGCTCTCCCTTCGCCCGCATCCCCAATATCAGTGGCTGCACCACTGACTTATGCAGAAGCCGTCCGCCGACCTTCTGCCCAACCGCCGCTCCCTTCATACAGTCCAGCCACCAACTACTACAGGTCACCAGTTTCACTTTATCCGGTAAATCGGCCCTTTCCACCACCTCGAGCACCTGTAAACTCTTGGCGTACTCCCGATAACCGGCCCGTCTGCTACACAACTGTGGTATTCCAGGACATGTCGCCCGCTACTGTCGTCGCCGTGGATTCTATTTTAAGGATGTGCAGCATTCCGGCAACATACCTCGGCAATCAGAATCGCATGTGACACCTGATTCACATGACCCCCGCTCACGTCGACCAGACTTCAGCCGACGTCGATCTCCTTCACCCCCTCTTCGGTCTCCTTCCCCCATGCTTCGCCATTCCAACCACGCCCAGGAGGAAAACTAACAGTCGCAGTTCCTGAGGCAAGAGCTGCGCCACCGACGAAATTTCCAAGGCCTCATCTTTCGCCCGCTAACGAGATTGCCGTGTTTGTGGACGGTTTCCCCACAACTGCTCTTGTCGACACAGGTGCCGCTATTTGTATAATCAGTGAAGTGTTATGCCGAAAACTGAACAAAGTGACGACTGCACTGGTTGAAATTTCTTTACGCACAGCGAGTTCGCAACACGTACAACCTTCTGCCACATGCACTGCTCGTGTTGTGATTCAAGGAGTGCTTTACATCGTTCAATTTGTCGTCCTTCCGCATACGTCTCATGAAATCATCCTGAGATGGAACTTTCTTTCCGCTAATCATGCGGTTGTTGACTGCCCTCGTGCTCAACTCATTTTGTTTCCATTCAGCACGACATTCATAGATCTCCCTCGCTCACCCAAAAAGGTGATCGTCGCCGCTGACGTCGTCATTTCTGCTTTTTCGGTCGCCGCGGTATCTCTTTCGTGCACCTCCGTTTCTGATTCAACTGCCCTATTATGCCGTCACAAGAATGCGCTCGTCGCCGGAACCTTGTCGTCCCGTTTGCCGTCATAACACTTGCCGGTGGCTCCAGTGCCGTGTACGTGTGCAATCCGTTCCCTTGTCCCGCTACCTTATTGCATGGCGAATGCATTGGGAGTCTTGACACTTATGGTGACATCTTTCCTTTCGATGCCCGTTCTCATACGACACCGATGTCCGTAGATGCTGTCACAGCTGGCACCGCGCCCTCACTGCCTGACGAAGACGTTCTGTTGCGCAGCGTAGACACCGGCCTTACGCGAGACCAGCGCAATCAGCTCATTCAACTGCTTGATCGTTTCCGCGCCTCCTTCGACCACGGACAATCTTTCTTGGGACGCACGTCAGTTGTCGCTCACCATATCGACACCGGTCATCATACTCCACTTCGTCAGCGCCCCTACCGCGTCTCGCAGGCTGAGCGTGACGTCATCACTCAACACGTCGACGAGATGCTGCAACATGGTGTTATGCAGCACTCGCACAGTCTTTGGGCTTCGCCAGTGGTTCTCGTGCGAAAAAAGGATGGCTCCATCAGGTTTTGCGTAGATTATCGTCGACTAAACAACATCACACGCAAGGATGTTTATCCCCTGCCACGCATTGATGACGCCTTGGATTGCCTTCAAGGTGCGGAGTTTTTCTCTTCACTGGATCTGCGCTCTGGATATTGGCAAGTGCCAATAGCTGAACCAGACCGTCCAAAAACGGCGTCTGTGACCCCTGACGGCTTATATGAATTTAATGTAATTCCCTTCGGTCTTCGCAATGCGCCTGCGACTATTGAAAGAATGATGGACAGTGTCCTCAGGGGACTTAAATGGCACATCTGTCTTTGCTATTTAGACGACATAGTTGTATTCTCGGCGAATTTCGAAACTCATCTTTCCCGTCTGGAACAAGTTCTCCAGTGTCTTACGGCAGCCAGGCTGCAGCTAAACTTCAAGAAATGTCGTTTTGGTGCCCGCAAACTCACAATTCTCGGCCACGTCGTTTCAAAAGAAGGAATATCGCCAGACCCTGCCAAACTGCGTGCCGTTGCCGAGTACCCCAAGCCTACTACCCTAAAGGAGCTTCGTAGTTTCGTAGGCTTGTGTTCCTATTTTCGGCGTTTCATTCGCAATTTTGCCTCTATAATTGCCCCTCTGACTCAGCTTCTCTCCCGTAGCGCGGACCTCTCTGGCTGGAATTCCCACTGCGATGAGGCATTCACGGCGCTACGCCAGCTACTCACCTCTCCGCCAGTTCACCGCCACTTCGATCCCAATGCACCCACTGAAATTCACACGGATGCAAGCGGTGTCGGCCTCGGTGCCATTTTCGCTCAACGCAAGGATGGCTGCGACGAGTACGTTGTCGCCTATGCCAGCCGTACACTAACGAAGACAGAGTCCAACTATTCCGTCACGGAAAAGGAGTGCTTGGCTATCATTTGGGCTATAGGAAAGTTTCGCACCTATCTTTACGGACGCCAGTTTGATGTTGTCACAGATCACGATGCCTTATGCTGGTTAGCGTCCATGAAAGATCCTACTGGCCACCTCGCTCGTTGGGCTTTACGCCTTCAGGAATACGATATCCGTGTTGTTTATCGCTCAGGGCGCAGACATTCAGACGCCGATGTACTATCCCGTTCTCCACTGCCTCCTGACCTTGCCTGCTTATCAACTGCCATTTGCGATTCGTCATCATTGAGCATCACTGACATGCCATCCGAACAGCGCAAGGATCCCTGGATCAATTCTTTGCTCGACGTCCTCTCTCACAGTTCGTCAGAAACGACTTCACGCTCCCTCTCTCGTCAAGCAAGACATTTTGCTGTCCGTGAAGGTTTGTTGTATCGCCGCAATTACGTGACGGACGGCCGTAGGTGGCTCCTTGTCATCCCTCGTCATTTGCGTTCGGACATCTGCGCTGCCTTTCACGATGACCCCAAGTGTGGCCACGCTGGAGTATTTAAGACTTACTCTCGCCTTCGTCTAAGATACTACTGGCGCGGCATGTATCGGCACGTTCGCCAGTACGTTCGGTCATGTACCACGTGTCAACGACGCAAGACGCCTTCTCACAGCACTGCTGGCCCTTTGCAACCCTTAACCTGCCCAGCGAGACCATTCGACCGCGTCGAAATTGATATTTATGGTCCTCTACCCAGCTCTCTTCGAGGCAACCGGTGGATTATCGTCGCCGTGGATCATTTGACACGCTACGCTGAAACATCTGCGCTGCCTGCTACCACTGCGAAAGACGTTGCGTCCTTTCTTCTTCACCATCTCATTCTGCGACACGGTGCACCTCGTGAATTACTGAGTGACCGTGGACGCGTGTTTCTCTCGAACGCCGTCGACGAGCTACTCAAGGCATGTTGCACTGTCCATCGGAAATCCTCGGCATACCATCCTCAAACCAATGGCATGACGGAACGATTTAACCGTACCCTTGGAGATATGCTTGCCATGTACGCCTCTGACGACCACACTAATTCGGACCAAGTGCTCCCTTTTGTCACGTACGCGTACAACTCTGCGCCACAAACAACCACTGGCTTTTCTCCTTTCTTCCTCCTGTACGGACGTGAGCCATCATGCTCCATGGACACCATTCTCCCTTACAGGCCTGATGTTTCCGAAGCGACGCCTGTTTCCGAAGCAGCTGCTTATGCCGAAGAGTGTCGTCAACTCGCTCGCTCATTTACCGCACAAGACCAATGGGGCTAGAAAACTGACCACGATTCCTCTGCGTGTACTGTACACTATAACCCAGGAATGCTGGTTTGGCTCTGGGTCCCGTCTACCCATCCCGGTCTTTCCCCGAAGCTTTCGTCGAAATACCATGGCCCCTACCGTGTGGTGTGGCAAACATCTCCTGTCAACTATGAAGTTGAGCCCATTGATCCACCTTCGGACCAACGCTGCCGTGGGCATGAAACAGTACACGTATCACGCCTCAAACCGTGCTATGACCCCCTTGTCGTGTCCTTTCCCTAGGTCGCCAGGTTGGCTCCTTTCTGCGCGGGGAGTAATTGTACCGAAGCATAGTGGCGCCAGCTCTGTGCCAGCGTGAAAGCAGACGTTGACGTCCGTGTGTGGCTCGTGCTTGCCGGGTTACTGCCTGTACCAGCTTGTTACGTTTCTGGAATAATAACCTGTGTTTTTACGCAACCTTGCTCGTTGCAATATATATATATATATATATATATATATATATATATATATATATATATATATATATATATATATATATATATATATATATATATATATATATATATATATATATTGATTATTATATAAATTATGAACATGTAAGCGCAACACATACAAGAAAAGTAAGTTGATGTGAAGATGAAACACATGACATATTTTGACACTCACTACAAACTAGCAATAGTGCAAAAAAATGAGCATTGACAAAGGAGTTCACTGTAAATAAAAGTATACAGAATGCACAAAAAAGAAAAAGAAGCAGGAAAAGTGAGGACAAAATGACCCATCGGCCACAGTCCTATTGGCACAGATGATTATGAAGATATGATACGGCAGTTTTTGGTGCATAAGTATTTTTAAGAGTATGACAGAACTTTGTGTGTGGTCTTGCTCTAACGCAAGATCTGGCAAATCATTCCACAAATGAATAGCTCGTGGAAGAGCCGACTGGTTGAAAGCGTTAGTGTTGCCGTACATGTGTGATAAGCTCACGCTGGTATGTAGTCTGCTTGAAGTTCGATGTGGGAGATCAAGGCGAACAGATGGCAGCATGCTGGTGTGTATCAGTTTGTGGAATAGTGATAAAAGTAAAATGTCACGGCGAATTTTCAGTGGCTCGAGTGCATGACTATGTTTAATCTGTGTTACGCTGGGCGGGTGGCTGTGATTACGAGTTATAAATCGACTAGCTCTGTTCCGTTAACTTATCTATTATATAGGTATTGCTGATATGGTGACCAAATGAAGGATGCGAACTGAAGTTCAGGGCGGATGAGAGCAAGATAATCCAGTTTACATATCGGAGGCAGCACTATAGGTTTCAGCGTAAGAACCTAATGATCTAGGTGTGTTGGCACAGATAGAAGCGATATGCATGGACCGCATGTCACTTCTATGTAGATGTCTCAATCAAAAGTGCTCGTGTGACCGGAATATACCCACTGACCTAAAACTAGCTTGGTAACTGCGTATATGCGCTAAAACACTTAAATACGCGCAAAAAAAACGCGCTATGTTCTCGTTTATTTTTTGTAGCTTTCTTCATTCGGCTTCCTTAAACGATAGCGTTGCGGCAAGGTGTTTTCTGTTGTTTTCAAACGTGCTGCCGACTTTTCCCTTTGCCTGAAAAGATTCAGAACTGCGCAGACTATTTCACCACGCGGCATACGTGCATTCAGGTTTCAGCACTTACCCCAGCGTGAACAGGATCAGCATCGAACCACCCAAAATCTTCAGAGAACGGTTCATTAGTGACGAAGGAATGAACTCCGGAGTTGCTCAGAGCATACTGCACCATAATACATTTCCCATAACACGCGAACTCCGACGATAACTGCCAGCGCATGCAACACGAGTTTACGTATACGCTCTATTGTGCACCATCTATGCCTGTTGGTTGTCTGTTTCGGACATTCAGATGTGAGTCGCTGAAATTTCACTACTGCCATCACCTCATTCACGTTCATTCACGTTTATGGTATTTCATCACAACGCGACAAAAACTGCCAGCCTTTCATATGGGCGCAATCGCAAACGTGAGTCATCTCGTACGCAGAGTAAGATACTGGGCTAGCGCGACCTTACCGACCCCTGAAGGGAAGTGAGGGAATTGTATGCCCACGAATCTTTCCGCCAGGCGAGAAACGAGCGCTAGTGTTTAAGGCGGAACTTTACCAGACGACAAGTATCGTCTCTAAAGTTTTCGTTTCTCGCATTGAGGGCCACTGCCCCAGCATTGCCGAGCTCCTTGCTTCCTAGAGATGCGAAGTCACCCCCTTGAAGTACGCTGCCTACACGTATTGCTTGGTAGTTCATGTCCTGGGTCGTTCAGCGCCCTTCCGTGAGACTCGATGGTCGCGCTGAAACGCTGTACGGTATAACGCTTGATGATTATTTCCCGAAAAGCGACGCTGCTCACAGTGCACACTTGACAACTGGCGAAAATGACAATGCGGCTTGTCACAGGCAGGCAGCTTACCAATGGCTGGCGTGGAAGAGCACATTAGGCTTTCAGTATTTCTGGCCTTTTATGGACTATTCACTAGACCACTTCAATGAGTGCTTTAAAAGGCATTGGCACACCTTGAAGATGCTTTCTTTGCTTCTGCCAGAGAATATTCTGGAATCTGCCACTCCTCCCACTGCCGAGACGTTAGCTGACGTGTACTCGAGCATTATCTCAACTTTGGCATTGCAAAGGGAGTCAGCAGTATGGACTGTGAAATGAAGGCGAAAACTCGAGAAACTCTGAGCATGTATGCATGTATGCGATGCAAGCGGTTGCCAATTGCCCGCAGGTAGTCTTCCCAAATGCGCACCATCTTCTAAAGATTCCGGAAACTCTGCTGGTGAACACAGCTGAAGCAGAGCGCTTTTTTTTCATCGCTGAGACGCCTAAAGTTGTATCTGAGATCTATTTCTATTTATTATTTATTTATTTATTTATTAATACTGCAGGCCACAATTGGGCCCAAGCAGGAGTGGGGGTGTTACAGAGCCGTTACATCAATTATACAATCTTTAGTGAGGTAAAAACAATAAACAGGACAATACAGAGAGAGAGAAAACTTTATTTGCGCATAACGCGGAGCATTCCAAATGGTGGGGCCCCTATTCCAGGGCTCCGCTGGCCCTAGACATTAACTCAACCCGTTGGACCAGCCAGCGCTGATCAACAATGGCCGAGTTCGACAGCAGCGCCTCTCATTGTTCCTCTGTGTTGTTCATGTTGTGGTGTTCTTCATTGTGATGCGTACACTCCCACGTGATGTGAAACAGAGTTGGTGTGGCCCCACACCACGGATATATATCTTTGTATGCTGTGGGGTAGAATACATGCAGCCTGTGTAAGTTCGTGTATGTGTTTGTTTGGATTCTGCGTAATGCCACCGATTCCATTGCTGTGAGTTTCTTATGCGGTGCTGGATACACATTTCTATTGTCCCTGTAATACTGAAGAATCATACCAAAGTTAGGGTCTAGGGGCGTTGGATCCTCTATTGCAGTGTGCAAGGAAGCTCGGTAATTTGTGAAGCCTCGAGCCGCCTCATCCGCAAAATGGTTCCCGGTGACGGCCTCGTGCCCTGGCGCCCAGATAATGGTTTGGGTGTATTCAATTGGGAAGTCCTTACGAGCTTTGGTTAGAATTTGAAAGGCCTTCACACATATTCTACCTTTTTCGTAATTTTTACATGCAGCCTTCGAATCTGTGATTATTGTCATTGGGGCTTTTCGCTCTCTGCCCTCCTTGATTGCCAGCGCGATCGTTATCTCCTCCGCTTCTTTGATAGAGGCTTGGGCTATGGAGGCACAACTTGTGACGTTTCCTTTTCGGTCTGTGACTACGACCACCATGTTCTTTGCATTTGCCTGATATGGTGCAGCGTCAGTAAATCTCGCCGTATTCAAATATTTTGTCTTTTTATCTATGTAAGCGGCTCTTGCTTTACGTCTTCCAGCATTTAAAACTGGGTCCATGTTCTTCGGTAGGGGGCATATTTTGTACCAGGCTCTGACTGAGCACGACAATTCCTTAGCTTTTCCATGCGCCTGTACTTGTTCACCGAGGCCGATCCTCTGAAGAAGTTTTCTGCCGGTTGGTGTCTGTAGCAGGCGGTTAATCTGGGTGGTTACTTGTGCCTCAGCCAACTCATCAAATGTATTGTGAAGTCCGAGCGCTAATAGCTTCGCAGTTGAAGTGCTTTGTGGTAGTCCCAGAGCCGCTTTATACGCCATCCTGATTATTTTGCCTGCTTTTTCTTTCTCCTCTATATTCATGTTGTGGAGGGTAACGAGTATGTTAGTCTGCTGATGACTAAGCTCTTTACCAAACGAAGCTCGTCTTGTTCTTTCAGTCTGGAACGATTGTTCGTTATTCTAACTATCATACGAACAATTTTTTGAGCTGTTCGTTTAAGCATATTCAGTGTGTGGAGACATCGCTGATTGGACTGTAACCACATTCCTAAGATTCGAACGGTTCTTTTCTCTGAAATAATATTGCCGTCTAGCTTGACGCCAAGGCGGGGGCTCGGGTCTGTCCTTTGTTTTTTACTCTTGGAGAACTGATTGAGTTCCCATTTGTCTGCTAAGCACTGAAGTCCCCTTTCTTTAGTGTAATCTTCGATGGTTTTAGCTGCCAGTTGAAGCCGCTTTTGTTTTTCTGCCAAGCTACCCTTGGTTGTCCATATAGTGATGTCATCCGCATAGAAGGCGTGTCGGATGTCGGGAATACCTTCCAGTTTTTTGGCTAGACCAATCATGGCTATGTTGAAAAGCGTAGGCGAGATCACAGCGCCTTGTGGTGTGCCTTTTCTCGGTGGGTGGAAGACATTGGATTCGTCTTCTCCTAATATGATAACAGCGGTTCTTTTAGTAAGGAAGTTCTGTACATATTTGTACGTCTTTTGACCGCAGTTTGTCGCTGCTAGCCCATCTAATATGGCCTTATGGCTTACGTTGTCGAAAGCGCCTTTTATGTCGATGGCCATGACAATGTTTTCTCCTGCTTTTGGAACATTTGTTAGTACTTCCTCCTTTAAAAGCCGAAGGATGTCCTGTGTCGAAAGGTTCGAGCGGAAACCAAACATGGTGTTTTGCAACAAGTTATTTTGTTCAAGGTGCTGTTGAAGTCTGGTATTTATTAATCTCTCAAACAGTTTGCCTAAGCACGAGGTAATAGAGATTGGCCTGAGGTTTTCTATTGCCAATTTCTTTCCTGGTTTGGGTATTATAATTATTACAGCATACTTCAATTGCTGAGGTATAGTGCCTGACTCGGTGGACATGCTGTAATTTTTTTTAAAACGGAGGTGGCGCGCACATGAAGGTTCCTTAACTAAAACTACGCAGTGCTCCCTCCTTCAAGAGACCTTGCGTTCCAGAAAATCTTTGTTTCTTCAAATTACGTACTGCTAGATGGCGTACAAATTATTTCGAAAAACACCGTGAAATATTAATACAAAATTTACAAGCCAAGCATTTGATAAATAGATTTCAGCACATTATCGGATGAAAGAACTTCATGCGGAAGGTTATTCGAGTCGGTTATAGTGCGAGTAAACAAGGAATACTTGACATTGTTTGTACGCGCTGCGATAGGCGTGAACTTTGCAGAATGGTAATTCCTGGTGGGACGCAATGACAACGGAGTCAGGAAGGCCGATGTTTTGAGTCTGATGTTCTCGTGTGATAATTAGAAAAGAAATTTAAGGCTATTCATTTTGCGTCGAGATTCCAAAGTAGGGAATTTATCCATTTTCATTAGTTCTGTCGTGCAGTCATGACGGCGGCATTGGCTGTAAATGAAGCGGACGGTTAATCTTTGGATTTTTTTCGAGATTGACAATCTCTTTTTTAGTATGTAGATCCCAGACTATGCATGCGTATTGAAGGCGTGGTCGTACTATTGAGTTATACGCAAGAAGCTTTATGTTCGCACACGAATTTTTCAGTTTATGTCTTAGTAGGCCTAGTTTTCGTCGTGCTGAGGCGGATACCTTAGGAATGTGGGAGGATCATGTTATATCACTAGTAACTGTAACGCCAGAATATTTAAACCTATCAGTTCGCGAGATAGAAAGACCATTGATTGTGTACTGATGTTCATATGGTTGCTTTTTGTTAGTAATACGCATAAATACGGTTTTCTCAGTATTTAGTTTCATGTCCGAAAGGTCGCACCAATTACTTATTGCGTCAAGGCTATCGTTTAGAATTTGCTGATAATTAGAAGAATTAATCGTGCTGGATAACAAACAATCATCTCCAAATAATTGTATTTCAACGCCTTTTTCAACACATGATACTACATCGTTAATATAAATCAGGAAAAGAAACGGTCCCAGAACACTTCACTGGGGGACGCCGGAATTAGCAGAAAGGAAGTCTGAATGAAAACCATTTATATCTACAAATTGAACATGGGAATGCAGGTAAGATTTTAACCAGTTTACGATTGTAGATGGAAGACCAAGTAAATTAAGCTTTAAAAATAACTTTTAATGGGAAATTCTGTCGAAGGCTTCGTTGAAGTCTATGAAAACTACATCGGTTTGGTCTGATTAAGCAATTACTGCAAAGAAGGAATGAATAGAAGTAATAAGATAAGTAGTGGTAGAAAGGCCCTTACGAAACACATGCTAAAATAGTGACAGAATATTACGCTCATCTAAAAAGTTCAGAATGTAGTTCGGAATAATGTGCTCCATGAGTTTACAACACGACACAGTTAGTGATATGGGCCTAGAGTTTATTATGATGGCATTATCTCCTTTTTTAAAGACAGGAACCACCCGGGCGATGAGCCAATCTTTCAGGACAATGCCTTGCGACAAGGACGAGCGAAAAACTATAACCAGGAAACGTGCGAGTGACTCGGCGTAGCGACGACGAAATACATTAGGAATGTTGTCTGGGCCACATGACGATTTAGATTTGATATTAAGAAGTAAGAAAAATACGCCTTGAAATGTTGTGAGATCTCAATTGACCTTAATACAGTTATGATTTGAATTGGCACACATGGACGGGTCAGAAAACACTGAGTGGAAATAGCGGTTAAATTCAATCGCGATTTGCTTAGAATCTCGAATAATCTCATCTCCGAGCTTAACACATTCGAGTGATTTTTGTTTTATTAGGCTGAAGTTTGCGCCAGAATTATGACGGATCGTTTTTTTAGGAACTGCGGCAGGGTCACCGAGAAGTAATGGAGTTTAGCTGCGCATACATTATTAGCAAGTGTATCTTTCAACTTTTGAAGCAGCGGGCCTCTTGGCGGACGGCTTTTCTTTTTCTTAACATTGCGCGTTAAAGAAATCATTATTCTCTGGTTATCCAAGGCTTTCTGTGGTTTGACTTTTAACTTTGTTTGCAATGAAGTTTTCGAGGCGAAACACACACAGCGACCGGTACTTTTTCCGCAGAAAGTTATCATCATTGTGTGAAAATCCGACGAAAGACAAATCAAGATAGTCGAGAATAGATTCATCATTAGCCCTACTAAAGTCTTTAAACTTTTTTTGCTGTAAGGGTACCTGATCAGATAAGCCTACCAAAAATTGCATGCCCCATCTGCCCCAGTTTGGGGTAGTGGCAGGGGTCAGCACAAGCGTAATGCCTGCGCCTCTCTCTGGGGACACCGCCATATTGACCACGGTTACCCCGGCACCAGGTAAGTATTTCCTGTTATCCCTGTTAGGGCTTGTATATTAATTGACAATTAGTTCATGTTATTGTTTGTATGGAAATTGTACCAATTAGTGTATGAATTCCTTTTATGCTCCCCTTACACAATGCCCCGTTGGTTCTGTGAGGTATTTTGAATGAATAAATAAATAAATAAATAAATAAATAAATAAATCTACTACAGAACATGAAAAAAATTGGCAGCATATCCACGGAGTGAATGATGAATAGTGGGGCGAAGCATCCGTCCGTTCATTTGTTGCTTCCGTTCATCCATGCGTGCGTCTGTGTGACCGTTCGTGCCTCCATCCGCCCGTCCGTGCGTACGTATGTTCGTGCGTCCGCACGTTCATCTGTGCGTCTATCCCTGCTTTCTTCCATGCATCCACTCCTGCGTCCGTCCATACGTCCATCCGTCCGCGCACCCATCCGTGCGCCCGTCCATGCACCTGTCTGTGTGTCCATTCGTCCACCTATTCAGCACTCCAAGTACCACCATCCCGCATCTTTTCATCATATATTCCTCATATAGAGGCACCGCCATCCAGCGGACATTTCAAGGACTGAACGAGAAGAGGCACTCGCACACTTTCTTACGGCTGGCGCTTCGTGTTACTTCCCACCTTTAACCACATCGAGATCATGGTATATGCTAGTTCACTGTATTCATGGCACTGCGGCCCAACGCTCGCTAAACCTTTCTAAAACCTAGGAGGTTACGCCCAGCGAGTATAACGTAGCAACCCTTTCTTGTCTTTTGTGCGTTGTTGAACAACGAAAAATTCGCAGCGTGCGCGTTAACTAAAAGCTGAATTCTCCTGTCTCTCATTCACCCTTAACAGCCATTGGCATGTACATTGAGCACTACCTTTATTGTTCACTAACGCACAGATGAAATCTCTCACCGGCCTCACCTTGGAGGTCAAAATGGTATACTCGTTACACACTACTACAACGGCTACAAGGGACGAACGGGTGCCGCTATAAGAAGCTTCGGCGTTCTAGTCTTCAACGCGCTCAGCGTTTCGGCGGCGTTGCTGCCGGGTGTCCACTCGCGACTTTGGCAGCCAGTTTTTAAGTGTGAATACACTTTATAAGCGACCCCAAACCATCCACCACCATCGGCGGCGTCCGCAGTCTTCTCTCTATCTTTAAAAAAAAGAGGACTTGACAGGCCGCAGCGCGACGTTCTACCGAATAAGCCACGGACGCGACGCTGATATCGGTGTCAGTAACGCGCCTTATATCTTTAACGCCGCTGCGCGCGTCCCCATCCCCCTTCGCTCGCTCCTCCGCATCCTCGCTCGCTGCAGCTGCGCGCGCACCCCTCTCTCGCGCGCGCCCGCCTTCTCTCTCAGTCTTTCGTCGACAGCGGGTCGTGCGATGGATGTCCCGGAGGCAACGCTACCATCAAAAACGAATGCAGTACAACCGAATGCCAGCACTGCAGTTGTCGTTGGAGGTTACGGTACCGCGGTGGTTTCGCCGACGTTGGAAGACAAGGCGGCGCTGCGAAGGGCTCGTGAGACCGAACGTAAGCGGGCGAAGCGTGCAGCGGATGCCGAACTGCGCGCTCGCGAGGCCGAGGACAAGCGGGCGAAGCGTGCAGAGGATGCCGAACTTCGCGCTCGCGAGGCCGAGGACAAGCGGGCGAAGCGTGCAGCGGATGGTGAACTAAATCTCGGGGGGGGGGGGGGAACCTACGCCTCGGCCGTGTACGGCTACTCCAAGACGCACCCGCAGAAGCTCGTCTACGTTGCGCTTTCTCGCTGTACCAACCTCAACGGACTATACCTCACCAACGCTGAGGGAGACCACACATTCTACCACAAGTAAGACAACCCCGACAAACCCATGCTCGATGAGTTTCAGAAGCTCGAGAATCACCGTCTCGTCACCGTCATGCAGCGCTACCTCTCCGCTCTGAGGGACCAGCATTTCCGCAGGGTGTGCGAGGGTAGCTGTAGGGAGTTCACGCTTGCGCTCCTAAACGTCCGCTCTCTCTCGGCGCATGCACTGGACGTTGCCAAAGACCCCGTACTCTCCAGAGTTGATCTCCTCTGCCTCACGGAGACCTGGAATCGCTCCTCCGGTGACTGCGCTGCCGATGTCTCCCTGAGTGGCTACGATCGCGTGACCCGGGCCCTCGCCGAGAGAAGGGCTGGTGGAGTGGACGTCTTCCTAAAGCGCTACCGGCCCTTCAGTGAAGAGCTGAGGCGACAGCAGGACCGGACCCAACTCCTGGTCTTACAGTGTGCTGACCTCGCTCCTGATGCATCGCCGCGAACGTGTCCCACTGACGACCCGTGCTCCTTCGCCCGGAGTGGAAGCCGGGCCAGTACTGCGGCGTGTGCTTGGTTGGACACGTCTAAGCCAACGTCCTCTCGCATGCCGTGTGTACTTCGCCGCTCAGAGACGACTCGCCGTACGCCTCCGTCTACACCAGTGCCTACTCCGGCGATGCCGTCCTGGTTGTGACCGTCTACCTGGCCCCGAACCTCTCGAGAGATGACGTCTTGGAGCAGATGGATGCGGCGATGGAGAGTGAGTCTGTGCGCACGCACCTGTGTCCCTCGGTTCCGATTGTGGTGGTGGGTGACTTTAACGTGGACGTTAGAAAGGACAATGGCTGGTTGGTTGACCACATGCTGAACAATTACTCGATGACGTGTCTGTCTCTCGAGTTTCAGACCACGATCAACGATGGCTTCATAGACTTGGCGTTCAGTAGGAACTGTACGGTCCGCTCCGTCTTGCCGGATCCGCTCACCGTACATTTCTCGGATCACAAAGCGCTGGTACTAACTGTGAGCTACAAAGATAACACGAATAGGTGCTTATCTGTAGTGTAGTTTGTGTGTGTGTGTGTGACGCGCTCGCGATGTGTGCATTTAATGCATCGTACGAAAATCGTGAAGTGTAAATAAATAATACTTCGTATATAATGTATCTGTGTACAAATGATTCATGACAAACAACACTTAAATTCATTAATTACACTTTAATCATCATCATCAGTAATAAAACTCCCAAGCATTTCCCCGAGGGTGAACATGGTTAAGTGCGAATGCACGGGGTTATGCTATGAGGGGGGAGTAAAGTTAAAATACGTTGGCAATCACCAGTGAGTTAACATTAACTCCCCCGGTGTGAATGCATGCATCACCCCGTGCATTCGCACTTAACCATGTTCACCCTCGGGGAAATGCTTGGGAGTTTTTTTGTTTTTTTTTAGGCCTGATCCCATCATCATCGGCTCTACCCGGACCAGCAAGGATGGCGTCAAGGCCTGCGGCAGTCCCGCTTAAAGAGCACTGCTTCAACTTCACCGTCCCGGAGGAGACGGCGTCCGTCGACGAGATCATCGACGGCCTCGAAGACGTCATGGGGAGTGAAGGGGTGCTGTTCCTGCAACACCTCGGAGCTTCTAAGTTCCTAGTTGTGGCTCGGACGGCTGCACAAGCAACCAAGTTGATGGTAAACCAAGGATTCAAGTTACAAGGTCACAAGGTACAAGTTGAAGCAGTCGCAGCGCCAAGCGTACAAGTCAGTGTGTTCCGCCTCCAGCCGTATGTGTCAGATGACGCAGTTATTTCGGCTCTTCAGCCATACAGAAAAGTGAAGGGTATCACATTTGTTACCTTGCAATGGCATTAATCAACGTACACTGGTACCCGCATCGTCCGAATCGAGATGGCCAAGCCCGCCCCTAACTTCCTATCAATTCAAGTTCGCCGCGTGATGCTCGAGTATTGTGGTATGCGCAGAGTATGCGCACGCTGCAGCACAGAAGGTCATGTTGCGGCTACTTGCACAACACCCTTCTGTCAACGATGTGGCACCTTTCGCCATGCATCTGAAGATTGTGTGTCCAAGTGCAAGCGCTGTAATGGAGACCACGCGACGAAAGATTGCTTCCGTCCCGAGTCACACGCAGACGCAGCGCAGAGCACCTCACAGTCACAGAAAGAATTCCTAGAACTTGGAGAGTGTGCTTCGAAGAGAACAACCCAAATTGAAACCTCCAGGCACATGGAAGTTTTGCCACGCAAAACCAAGCCACGGCCACAGAAGATTCCAGATTATTGGGATGAAGACAGCGCAACCGACACAGAATTTTATGACGCCAAGAAAGAAGACGCCAGCGGCGTTGATGCCGCGTCACCATGCACAACGATCGACAATGACGTTTCTGCGCTGACTGGGGTCACCGCAGCGTTGTCATCTCCCACAACGTCGTCAGAAGAGCCCAGCAATGCTGTGGAGACGCCGACTGCGTCTGCTGCGTCTTCATCACAGGAACTTAAGCCCACAAAAAATGTAGAATTCTCGAACGCATCACCGCTGGGGGAAGCGTCCCAAGCATCTCGAATGGAATTGAATGCAAAACTTGATTACAAATAGCTTTTTTTCCGGTGAAGGTGGAGCCCTCAGTCCAGACCCCTGTGGCCTTTGCCATCTTGCAAGCTCTATCGATCAGCTGAAGCTGTTCTTCAGGCTTAGAGCAGGACAGCGCAGCCTCCCACTGCTCCGGTGTTGGTGTACAGTTTCTTGGCACTACCTTTGTGTGTTGGCAGGCCCATGTCACGTGGTAAAGTGTGGGGTGTTCTCTGCATAGCGGGCATTTGCTGGTGTATATTCCCGGATAGATTTTACTCAGAAGACTGAGATTGGGATACGTATTAGTCTGCAGCTGTCTCCAGGCAACCGACTGCTCTCTGTTGAGGTCTTTGTGGGGAGGGAGGTATATCCTACTCAGGGCTCTCCGGTGTTCTAAAATTGCTCCATAGCGTCTAGTAACTGTGGCTGGTTTCTCGTCGTTGTGCGCCCTCCAGTCGGCGTATTCTCAGGCAATGGCGTCGGCACGCTAATTCCTTGTCACAGTTTCATGGCCTGGTGTCCATGTAATGGAGCAGCTCGAGAAGTTGATTTTTCTTCCCTTAAGTATGCGGATGGCAGCACTGGATTTGCGTCCACTGCTGTACCGTCGACACGCTTCTTGCGAGTCAGTAACTATTTCTGTAGTAGACTCTTCGCTCTGGTGTATGATGGCGAGCGCGATCGCTACTTCTTCAGCCTCGAGGATGTTGTTGCTTTTGATCGAAGCACTGTTGACTTCCCTAAGTTGGTGATCAACAACGCTTACAACTGTCCCGGAGTGCTCTCTGTATGTGGTCGCGTCAACGTACAATACGTCGGTTCTCGCCTTGAAATTTTTTCTTGTGCTTCTGATCTGGCTTTTCTTCGAGCCTTATGGATTTCTGGATGCATGTTTGGAGGTATTGGGCTGACTTCAATGATCTGGCGAATGTCTTTTGCTATGCTCGCCGTGTTATTGATTTCTCCGCAAGCATCCCTCATGCCCAATGTCTGCAACGTATGCCTGCCCGTAGCGGTCAACATTAATCTCATTTTCTGCGCAACAAGTTGCGCCTCGATGTGTTCTTGCACTGTGTTGTTAATCCCGAGTTTAAGGAATTTTCCTGTCGAGGTGCTGACAGGTAGACCAAGGGCGCACTTGTAGGCTTTTCTGTGGATTGCCTCTAATTGTCATTTTTCCTGTGGGAGTGGTGTTTGGTAGGGGACACTGTATACAATCCTACTGACCACGAGGGCCTGTACAAGCCTACAAGTGTCCTCCTCCTTCATACCCCGTCTTTTGTTAGAGATTCTGGTGATCATCCTCGTGATTTGCGCTGTAGTGTTGGACAGCTGTCTGATGGTGTGGTCTATACGACAGTTGCTTTGTATCCACATGCCGAGAATCTTGATTCGGGACACTTCTAGAATCTTCTTCGCCCCTATATAAACGTCTATGGAATTTTGCAGATCGTATCCTCGTCTGTAGACTCTCAGAACTTCTGATTTCTCCGGAGAGCAGACGAGGTCACATTGACGCACGTAGTCGTGAACTGTATCAGCTGCGCGTTGCAGAAGATCTTGTTTTTGGCCTAGAGATCCTCTTGTCACCCAGATTGTAACATCGTCTGCGTAGATAGCATGTCTGAGTCCTTCAATGTTTTCGAGGTTACGAGCTAAGCCGATCATAACGATGTTAAACAGCATCGGCGATACCACAGAGCCTTGGGGCGTTCCTTTTGTGGGCGTATCAAACGTATCAGTGCGGATGCCTTCTATACCAATTATGGCGGTTCTGTTACTGAGAAAAGCTTTGATGTAGTTGTGTATTGGCTTTCCACAGCCTAATTTGCTAAGCCCCTCTAGCACAGCCTTATGACTGACATTGTCGAAAGCAGCCTTAAGATCCAGTGTTAGTAGTATGTTTTCACCATAATTTGGGACATCGGTAAGCACCTCCTCCTTGATTTGTAGGAAGACGTCCTGTGTTGAGAGGCATTTTCGAAAGCCAAGCATGGTGTGCGGCATGATTCTCTCGTATACTTTTCCCCAAACACGAAGTCAACGAAATGGATCTTAAATTTTCCAAGCTTGGAGCCTTTCCAGACTTTCGAATCATTATTATTTCCACATGTTTCCAGTCGTTTGAAACGGTACCCTTCTCCCATTGTTTACTGATGAATTCTGTAAACCTTGTGATAGATTTGTCATCGAGGTTCCATATCATAGCGTTGCTGATGCCATTCTTTCCTGGCGTAGTGTTCTTTGTTGCCGAGAGCATAGCGTGTCGAACTTCTTCTGTGGTAATGGGTTCGTTCAGAGCGGAATTAGCTGCACCAGTGTATGCCAGGTTGCAGTTAGTATTCATTGTATCGCCAATATAGCGCAGCTTTATGGGTTCTAGCAGTTCCCGGTCTGTGCCTTTGAATTGGTGTGCAATCTTTTGAGTCGTCTTACAGGTTTCAGTCTTGGTCGTGGTTGGGTCTGTGAGGGCCCTCAGCAAGGCCCATGTCCTTTTCCAACCTAGTGTACCTTGTAGCTCGTTCCATTTTTGGTCCCAGTTGCGCCTTGACAGCTCCGTCGCATACTCTTCGGCTTCCCTGGTGACTGCGGCGATCCTAAGTCTCAGTTTGCGGTTGTGTTTCTGCCGCTTCCATCTTCTTAATAGGCCCTGGTGAGCGTCCCAGAGGTGTAGGAGATACTTGTCCACCTCGGGCGTGTTTGAAGATAGGGTAACTTCTCGGGTTAATCCTTTCCAGTCTGCCTTGATTCCCGAGACCCAACTATCAATGTCCGCAATTTCTTTATCCTCAAATTCTTCGCTAGTTTTTCTAAAAGCTTCCCAGTCTGTAAGTCGAGCCAGGCCATGTAGTTTCTTAACCGGGAGGGTTTCAATCTGGATACGCAAAATGCAGTGGTCACTGCCAAGCGTTTCCCCGCCGTTATCCCATCGGGCCTCCCTAACACCTTAAACGAACGCCAAGTCTGGGCACGTATCTCGGTTGATACTATTTCCCACTCGCGTTGGTTGAGTGTAGTCTGTATTGAGGCTTAGCCTTCTGCGATCAGCTTCTCTGGCCAAATCCCTGCCTTTCTGAGTTTCCTTGACATATCCCCAGCTCTTGTGCCACGCATTAAAGTCTCCAAGGATGACAAGACCCTTTTTGCCTGCTGCTTGTTCTGCTTTGCGCAGAAGGGAGCTGAAGTTGGTTTTCTGCTGGCTAGGTGGGCTGTAGATATTGAGGAGAAATATGCTTTCGTCGGTTCTTTGTTTCGTTATGATTTCAATGAGAACGTGGTCAATGTCTGTTGCATCGATGTCATGTCTAATTGCGGTGACCGCTTTGGCAACCAAAATAGCGACCTTACTTTGGCCAAGACCCTCATAAACCAAAAATCCAGTGAGTTTCGGTGAGCAGCCGGTTTCCTGGAGGGCGATGATGTCTGGTGGAGTTGTGCATTTATTGATGTATTGATTCAGAAGACCTTGCTTTCGACGGATTCCACGACAGTTCCACTGCCATATTTCGAGGGTTTCCAACTTGACCAAGCATTTACGGCTGTTCGCCATACTCAGGTGATAGCTGAGCGTAGGGTTTGCCTCTGGATTTTATGGCCTTGAGTTGCACTAGACATTCTCTATCCTTGCGTGCCTCATCTTGGATATTAGAGATGAGGTTGCCAAGATTTGCTAGGGCATTTTTTTATGGCAGCTATGGTAGTTGTGAATTCCTGGCGCCCTACGGTGGCTGTCAGCGTTAAGTCTGATTGGGGGTTAGCATTGGTCTGTCCGGTTCTCAGGGCCTTCAGTTCATTTATTAGATTATTTATTTTCTGCCGGAGTTCAGCGTTTTCTGCCCTGAGTGTCTGAATTGTCTGCCTTAAATCTTTTACTTCATCGTTAGGTGGCGCACTGCCATTCTTGCCGACTATTACTGTCTGTGTATTCGTGTTGCTTGGAGCAGTAGGAGAGGTAGAGAAAAAAGGCGCTTTCCTGCTCACCATACCGTCGTCTTCCTTCCTGGTGGAGGGTTTCTTCTGCTGATTTTTCTTGTTGTCTGGAGCCTGGCGGGTCCTGGACGCCGATCTCGACCATGACCGTGGTTTCGATGCTGATCGGGACCTGGATGGTGAGCTTCCATCCCTGCTGAACCAGCGTTTCCGGGCCCGGCCGTGTCCATCGGCGCCTTGTGCTCCGGCGGCCGTCCGCTCTTTTGTTCTTGGTCGTGGGCTTCTCGGTCTCCTGAGGCGTTCCTTGCACTCCTTTGCCCGTGTAGGGTGCGCTTCCTTGCATAGTGTGCACCGAGGCTCATAGGTGTGTCCGTCCTCTATGACTGGCTCGGTGCAATTTGAGCAGACAACAGCGTCTGGTGTTGGGCATACGTCTGCCCTATGCCCAGGCTTGAAGCATATATAGCAAACTTGCCGCGATGATCGATAGAGGTAGCATCGTGTTTCGCCACCGTAGTAGTAAACATAGCGCGGGACGATCTTGCCCTCGAAGGTAATAACGGCACTTTGCGATTTTCCAAGCATTCTTGTGTAAAGTATTTTCACTCCTTGGGTACGCACCCGAAGATGGGCTAGTAATTCGGTTGGCGTGGTCCCGGCGTCCAGTCCGTGAATCACACCCTTGCACGAGTTGTCCGGCGCGGCTACGTAAGCCATCACTGCATAGTCTTTTGCACCAAAACGTAGACTTCAAAGGCTCTGCACAATGTTGGCGGTCTCCACGCTTGGCGTGCTGATTATGGCGATATTGGATTCATTGCGCAACCGTATAAGCAGGTTGCCTTCGTTGCAGATGTCTGGGTTACCACATGCCATAGTTATAGCGCGCGCCATCTGATGCGTGCTTAATTGACTGATGTTGAGCCCATCCCTCGGTCTAATGACGACCTTGAAGTCGGTTTTCGGCAGTGGAGGCAGTTTCTCTTTTCGAAGAGGAGTCCCTTTCTGTTTAGGTTGGCTCGACGCTAATTTGTCAACCACTTCGGCCCCGGTCTCCGGAACGGCGATCAGCCTTGAGTTGTGGTACGTTGCAGTGAACCATCTCCCGTTGTCAAAAGGCTTCTTTTGTGAGACGCGGGTAGCATTTTCTCCGCCTTGGGTTTTTTCTTCGATCGATGTCGTGGCTCCTGTTGAAGCAGCCGCGTCGTCGTCAGCCATTCTCGCGCGTTGCGCGGAAACGCGAGTAGCGTTTCGTCGGGCCAACGGCCCGACGCCGCTTAGGCTCAGAGCTGCGTTCTTCGCCTTGGATGTTCAAACAAGCAGACTTTCAAGAAATATGGACTTACGGTTAAAAACCGGTTATCCACTGGCTGCGCTTGATTAGTAGAAAACGGTCCAGTACTTTATAGGTGGCAGCAATGAGGTTTTCCGGGTGAGATGAGGCGTCGAGGCGGGAGCTCATGTGAAGCACGTTTGCTTCGACTGGCCCCCTAGCCATAGAGAAATAAAAAAAGGTTTTGTCCTTTCTCTGTGCCCTAGCGTCGTCCAAGCATCTCGAAGCGCTGGCACACCGGGAAAATCGCTCCGACCTTCCGAGGCAACAAGTGCAAGTGACGAGCTGCATGAACAGTCACCTGTGGGCCTGGAAGGTAGCGTGAAGATGACGCCCACGAAAGAAGTAAAGACCACATCTTCAAGGACGCCTAACACGCCACGCACACACGCTGTACAGGCCCAAGAAGAAGCGTCCGACAAGACGTTAAGACATCGTAGGAGCCGGTCACCATCACGAAAATTAAGGAGGGACAGATTTTCGCAAGCCTCACGATCGGTATCTTTGTCTCCTGAGAATACGTGTTTCCCGACAAGTTCTCTAGAGCCACAAACTCTCAGCGTCGTACCAAGCCTGGTAGTTCAAGCAGTGGAAGTGATGTCACCACCTCCGGTACATCCAAAAAGCCCCGAGTGGATTCGCCAAACCAAGGTCCATCGCCTGATGCGGCTGAGGACTCAATTTTTTTTTTAATTTGTGCTGCCCACATTCATTCTTTCCGCTTCCTGCTGTTGTCTGTACCGTTGCAATGCTTGCTTCCCAGCCGTACAATCGCTATGAATTTGTTGTCTCTGATGCATGCAAACTGTTTAGTATTCCATATTTTACTGTCATTCACGATGGAACCTACATGTGCCAACTTGTGAGCTCTGTGCTGTGGTAGCTATGCCCTGTTATAGTAATTGCATCATGTTAGTTACGTTGCATGCTGCGTGTACCATTTCTGTTATTATTGGTGTTACTTACTGGGTTCGTTCAATCTGTGCGCGTGAGTAAATCTCAGCGCTAGTCCTTTGAGTATCATCACGTTGACTTCCTCCACTGCCGCTTGACACAGGAGAAGCCGTGCCGTCCCCTTACGCATCGCTGTTAAAAAAAGGAAAAAACGATTGTTTCGTTTCCCCCTAAATTTATTTTAAATGGATAGGCTATCTTTCATGACTTTCAATGTTCGTGGTATCAAAGATCTTGTAAAACAACCGGAGATAATGAGCCTTGTGCGCTCACTCGGTGTCGACGTGCTTTTTCTGCAAGAGACCAACTTTCGAACGTGGCACGACATGATGACCTTCCGTACTAGATTTTCGGTTGAAGCCTTTTTCTCCTTAACGCAGACGCAGTCGTGTGGCACCAGTGTCGTGTTTCTCAATCCGAGGTTCAGGCGGGGTGCACATTGCCTCTTCTATGCAGAAGGACGTGTTATTGCGATGGACATGTGGATAAACGACCAGAAAATTCGATTCACCAACTTTTACGCGCCCGTGTATAGGTCTCTTGCCAATGACTTTTTTAGAGGTGCCAGGTCATGCATTCTAAATTCAGCACCGTGTGTGTTGTTAGGTGATGTCAACTATGTTTTTGATTCAATTCGAGATATCCGAGGCCCTAGTCAAGGACAAAGCACATACGATTTGAAAGAGTTGCAGAAAATATGTAGAGAGTTGAAGCTGGTCGATGCATGGACAACGCTTCACGGGAACACCTTTGGAGCCACGCGCGTTCAGGGTACGTCTCAGAGCAGGATTGACAGAGTCTATATCCCTAACGAGCTTGTTGCAAGTTTAGAGACATGCGATGTCATTTCTTTAGCGCCTGGGCAACGCAAGCTCAGCGACCACATGCCAGTGCTGTTCACCCTGAAGGCCCAGCGGGGAAGGCATTGCTCCAAGTTGTGGCGAATGGATGCATCAATTTTAAATGATGAAGTTTCGGTATCTGAAATGCGCATGAATATCTATGCGTCTTTGGAAGACACGCCGCAAATTACGCCGACAGCATGGGATCTCTTGAAGGCCACATGGCGTGTGATTGTGCAGGAGGCCGGGAAAAGGCGCCACGCACGTCTAACATCACGAATGAATGAAACATTGAGGCGTATTCAAATCGTTGAGCGCACAGGTAATCTGACCAGCGCAATTCAAGAGTACATTGGGGCTAAAAAGGCTAAATACAACCTCTAGTTGAGGGGAAGGTCCGGGGCTTTTAAATTTGCAGAGGAACTGCACCTGCCAACAGATGAACAAGGTAACTTGGCATACGCACAGCGAGTAGGGGTAAGGAAACACCAGCCCAGTATTATCGGTGCAGCACGGACAGAGTGTGGGGGCATCGTCACGGATATTAAATCCGTCGAGGAGGTCTTTAAGGCGCATATTGAAAGGCTCTGCTCTGCAGATCATCGCTCCGAAGATAGCAACCAGCATCAAAGAATCGCAGACTTTTGCGAAGACTTGCCCGCGCTGTTTCCTGAGGCGTCTGATATGCTCTGCGCTGAGGCGATGAAAGATGAAGTTTGGCAAGTCTTGAGGAAAATGAACACTACCACGGCTCCAGGTCAAGACGGAATACTGACGGGGTTTTATATAACTTTTTTCGACGTCCTAGGCGACGCACTTACTGACATAGTTGACGGGTTCACTGTTGATGGGCAAAAGCCGAGGTCTTCCAGTGAGGGCCGTGTAGTCTAGCTGTCAAAGGAGGGCATGGATCCTGATGATCCACAGTCATGGAGGCCGATTACCCTTCTTAACACGAACTACAAACTTGTAGCTACGATCCTTGGCTTGAGGCTAAAACCTTTGCTGCCCGATATAGTGTCACCCACGCAAACGTGTGCAGTGCCGGGTAAGTCAATTTTTCAAACACTTACTCTGATAAGAGATTCGTTCTACTATGCCAACGCCAAAAACGTTACTGGTGCTTTCATGTCATTGGATCAAGCTACGGCCTTTGACAGGGTCGAACATGACTACCTATAATGCGTACTTAGAATGTTTGGTTTGCCTGAGCAGTACGTTCGCTGTATAAAGCTTCTATACACCAAAATGACCAGCCGACTTCTCATGAACGGCGTGGAGACAGCAAGCTTTCCAGTAACAAGAAGTGTTCGCCATGGATGCCCGATCGCACCGGTGCTTTTTGTTTTTTTCCATAGATCCTCTCCTTAGGAAAGTGGCAAAGTGCCCTAATATTCAGGGCTTTCCAATGACAAGTCTGAAGTCAGCATCGCCGCTTATGCGGATGACATCTCCGTGTTCGTGCAAAACCAAGGCAGTTACCGCGCTTTCTTGGAGCTGTTCGAAGAGTATGCCAGTTTATCGGGTGCTTTCCTGAATGCGGAGAAAAGCGAAGCCATTCGTTTCGGTAGCTTCCACGGCCCTTTGCCGCGTTGTATTCAATACGTGGTTGCCGTAAAAGTCCTCTGGGTATACTTTCAAGACGGGGAGGTGGCCAAAAGAAATTGGGAGGACGCCGTACATCGAGCCACGCAAGTATTCGCGTATGCCACTGACTTCAATTTGTCGCTTGACGCCAAAGTGACGGTGGTGAAAACCAAAGCATACGCATATGTTTTTTTATATCGGGCACATTGCACTCATACCCAAACTTTTTGCGAGCCTGCTTTCATCATTGGTTGGAGCCTTCCTATGAGACGGGAAGACACCAAAAGTTCAACAAAAGTCCCTGAAGCTGTCAAAAAGTTGTGGAGGACTGAGTCTGCCAGATGTTGCGACATTCACAAAGGCACTTACAGCTAAAACAATTCACAAATTGTTTCAGGGCTATCCTGGCCGTAGCTTATTGCTATATTGAACCGGAACTCTTGGAACTGCATTCACGTCGGAAAGGTACCGGGGACCTCAAGCAGAACACCCACATGCGTTTTATAAGGCAGCAGAGGGCCTCAAGCGTTCGGTTGACGGCGACGCCACCGAAGAATACTTTGCAAAGCTCGCACCCGCACGCATTAGCGAAATGTTAATCAGTCGCTTGATTACTGACGAGGAAAAACAGAGATAGATGCCCAGCAAGTGGAAGAAATGGCGGAACAACCACGTACCGGAAATAGAGAATTTGATTGGCTGCGGCGATGGGACGCGTTGCCCACTTGTCAAAGACTGACAAAGTGGGGCGTCGTTCCCAATGACAACTGCCCCAACTGCGGGAAAAAAGAAACGATCCGCCACACGATGTTTGAATGCGTAGCGTTCAAAGGCGTGTGGCACGTCAGGCGTCGTCAATTCGGAGTGTGAATTCCTTCGAGCCAACAGCGCAGAAGGGGCTTGCTTGAACAACTCGTACTGTACGTCACAATGCTCATCTTCTGCCGTCGCCGCTGTATGGCCGAAGCACGGCGACGACCACAACTAGCTGCATGCCTAGTGTTACAAAAGATTAGAATGATCATGCTTCGTGACCTTACCGAACAGATTGAAACTCAGGGTGAAGAAGCATTTATTAGAAGGTGGCATACGCGTTTTTTTTTTGGAGTTCGAAACCGGAATATTGAACTTCCTTTACTGCCGTTTTAACTCGGTGGAAAAATTACTTCTCGTCGCACGTAACATGTGAATCTGTTCCAATTCACTGCTTTTTTGCGTTTCTTTTCTCTTTGTTTTCTTGAGTGACTCGTGATCTGTGAGAATATTGGAAGTGCTGTGTGCTACATCCTGTCTATGTTCCCTTGTTTGTACACGCCACTGAAGTTATTTTGTTACACCAGACAGTTGTATTCACCTGAAATGTTGTTACCAGTTTGCAATAAACTTCCCTGTTTCGCCCCTAAAATAACAAGCTTATGGTCGGACAGACCGTCTTCTGCAGATACATATACAATGGAGAAACCTTTACTATGAAAAACGAGATCAAGAATGGATGCTGGATTTTCCTGCACGCGTGTTGGAGTTCCTACTGCTTCATCAAGATCGCACGCCTACATAATA
Source organism: Rhipicephalus microplus (assembly GCF_013339725.1). NCBI lineage: Eukaryota > Metazoa > Arthropoda > Arachnida > Ixodida > Ixodidae > Rhipicephalus > Rhipicephalus microplus. The sequence goes on along the minus strand of NC_051173.1, from coordinate 32,790,356 downwards.
TCAAAAACAACTTGATCACTAGAACATTGAGCACGTAATTTAGCCCAGTTGATGTTCGGGGGATTAAAATCACCGGCAATAATCAAGTGTTTTTTGGAATGTTTGAGTGAATAATCATAAAGCTTGGTTAAAAATTCTACTTCTTAAGACGGGGGACGGTAAATGACAATTAAGATAATTGTAGTTCCAAAGACGTTTAACTGTAGGCATAAGCTTTCATGATCTTCTATTTGATCCAAAATACTAGCAGTTGTGTGAGTATTCAAGACAACAGCGACACCAGCGCCGCGATTCAGTCTATCTCATCTAATTATAATGTAGCTTTCCGGCACTATATCTTCATCAGAATGATTATTGCTTAACCAAGTCTCCGTAAGGACGGTGATGTGGGGTGTGTAGGTTAACAATATACTTTCGAGTTTTACAGTTTGGTTAACAATGCTATGAGCATTAATATTAAGGAGGCGCAAATTTTGATTACATCGGTAAGGGGCTTGTCATGCACTAACTGCGATTGAAACTGATGACGGCTTTGGAACGGTTAGAACTTTCATGCGCATGTTCTTGCTATCGTCCCACACAAAAGTGTCGTCATTGATCCATAACTTATCGTGTACAAGATATGGCTTTTCGCCATTTGCTTTGTCAATTTTTCCACTTTCCCACAGCAGTTTACGTCAACGCAGTGTGCAACAGGAGTAATCATTCTGAATATAAATTTCAGTTTCTTTTAGTTTTTTGCGTTTTTTAATATTTCTTGTATTTCCGTGAAGTCCTGAAGATACAAGATTACGGGACAACATGATTACGGATTACGGGAGCTAGAACAACAAATGAAAGATTGTTTGGCATCACTCTCTGAACATCCACTGTGAAATAGAAGTCCGCCTGACAACATTCTTTCTGTACTTTACTTGGAACGTAGACGGCTTCAGCAGAATGTGTGTGTGTAATATCAACCGTATAGGTACCACCTCAATCAACGATGAAAGTCAACTGAGGTTATTCTTGAATGAACATGTTCTGAACGACAGTAAAAACATTTGTGTTAATAATCAGTTCATTGGGTTTAACATCCCAAAACCACGATATGACTACGAGGACTAAGGTACTCGGCTGCTGACCCGCAGGTCGCGGGTTCAAATCCCGGCTGCGGCGGCTGCATTTCCGATGGAGGCGGAAATATTGAGGCCCGTGTGCTCAGATTTGGGTGCACGTTAAAGAACCCCAGGTGGTCAAAATTTCCGGAGCCCTCCACTACGGCGTCTCTCATAATCATATGGTGGTTTTGGGACGTTAAACCCCACAAATCAATCAACTACGAGGAAGGAGGAGGAAGAAAGTTTAAGCGAAAAGACAGGGAGGTTAGCAAGTTCTTAGACCGGCTGGCTACCCTGTGCTGGGGAACGGGGTGAGGGGAATGAAAGATGTTAAAAAGAAATGTTGCAAAAAGAGAAAGAAATTACAAAAAAAATTGCGACAGAGGAAAGGCAACATCAAAGAGTATAAGACACTAAAGTCTGTCTCTGAGGCCAGTTGTCCGCAAAAAGCGCAGCAAAGCTTTCAAAGCCTTCTGGGCTGAGGATGGGCTCGGCCAATGGCTCAGAATCCTTTGTTCCGACAAAGGCCGATTGTCTAGTCTATCCAGAGCTGCAGTGAGTTCTTGTCTTTGCGCGTTGAAATGGGTGCCCTCACACAGAAGGTGCGCGATTGTTTCTTCGCAACTGCAGTAAGTGCATGTAGGAGAGCTGGCCATCGCGATGAGATAAGAGTATGCGTTCGTGAAGGTCACTCCAAGCCACAGGCGGCATAGAAGAGTCTCCTCAGCTCGAGATATCCTTGGGGGAAGACGAAGCTGCATATCGGGATCCAAGTTATGCAGGCGCGCGTTTGTGAAGTCTGTCGAGTTCCACTGTACCAGTGTGAGGTCACGTGCAAGCGAACGAAGTCTTGTAGCTACGTCGGTTCTTCAGAACGGGATGGCTGTGTGTTGGGTACCATCGTGTGCAGATCTAGCGGCCTCATCTGCGCGGTCATTGCCATATATACCGCAATGACCTGGTATCCACTGATACACTATGCTGTGCTGTTTTTCGGTTGCTTGGTGATGAAGAAGCCTTATTTCAGATACTAACTGTTCATTAGGTCCATGGCGAAAGGGTGATATAAGACATTGAAGAGATGCCCTCGAGTCCGAGAAGATCGACCGAATTCCAGAAGGTTACTTCACTATAAACTCCAGAGCTGCACGAATGGCTGCAAGTTCTGCAGCTGACGACGACGTCAAATGCGATGTCATGAATTTAGTTGTGATGTGCCTCGCGGGAATATCCACCGCCTCTGCAGAGCTTACTGAAGACACCGAGCCATCCGTGTAAATGTGAAGGCGTCCGTTGTGCTTCTCTTGCAGGAAAAGTAATGTGGCCTGTTTCAGGGCTAGATGCGACGACTTTTTCTTATTTTGGATGCCAGGAATTGTAAGAAGGGCTTTTAGTGGTGTAGGCACCATAATGGTATCGGCGGCTGTGCTGCATGCGTGAAGTGCAATGGAAGCACTGCGCAATGCTGAGCTACAGTTGCGCTGAATGCTGAGTGGGGCCTGGAAGTTCGAAGTGAGGCTAGGTGATGAAACGGAAGCCGAGCGAAATGTCTTATGTGCATTCTCAAAGCGTCTACGCAGATGTATGCGTTGACTGGATAATCACGCGCAATGATGACAGTCGCTGCTGTAGACGCGCATCTCGGGAGACCAAGGCATAGCCTCAGGGCTTGGGCTTGGATCGACTGGAGGATGCGCAAGTTTGTTCTTCGGATCCCGCAAAGCACGGGTAAGCTGTATCGCATATAACCGAGGAACAAAACAGTGTAGAGTTGGAGCATTGCTTGTACCGATGCACCCCACGTTTTTCCAGCAAGAAACCTCAGTACGTGGGTGATCATGGTGAGTCTAGTTTTCATGTGGGCGATGTGAGGGCTCCAGGAGAGGTCGCGATCAACTATGACTCCGAGGAATCGGTGGGTCTTCACGTAGTTGATCGTGTGTCCGTTGATTTTAATAAGATATGGGCTCATAGCCTTATGCGTGAATGCTATAAGCGAGCATTTCTCTGATGACAGCTCTAGTCCCCGTTCTTCCAGGTACTTTGTCGCTATTTTTGCCGCTCTCTGAAGCGAGAGACGTTGTAGTGAGGTGCTCCAGAAACTTTACTATGGTTCATTAGTATGCACCTAAATCAAATTTCACGGGCCTCAAGCATTTTCGCCTACATCAAAAATGCGACAGGGATTCGATCCCGCTACCTGTGGGTCAGCGATATACCACCATAACCACTGGACCACCCTGGCGGGTGGTAAAAAAGACGGTTTTGGTAAAGTCAGTACGCGCTACTTTTCGTTCAGCTGTAAGGAGGCAAGTCAACTGTATATACCACATATTGCTGAAAATCACGTTCAAGTTTCAAGTTTTATTATTTCCAAACACAAAGTTACAAAATCTAGGATATACAGACGAGTGTCCCAGAGCCAGAGACTTCACTGGGATCCTCGGTTTGTCGATACAAAATGACGGTAAAATTTATACAGAGCAACAGAAAATTCTTACAATATACGGACATCAAAATACACGTTTGCATCAAAAATCAAATTAAAACACGTAACATAGTATAAAAAGAACCGAAGAACAAACGAATCAAACAGGTAAACGATAAAAAGTATGGTTATTCGAGAAAATTATTTTTGATGGACTTTTTGAACAAGGGAAATGAAGTGCAACGCTTTATGCTCTAGCATTCCAAAAGGATATCACACTGAAAGCGGAAGTTTTTTGCCCATAATTAGTATGAGCGGGGGCTAGCAGGAAATTTTTAGCAGCCGAAACCTGGTCACATTATTTTTCTGCAAAATATCAGATGCAACAAGTTGGAATGCCAGTTGATCATACAGCAATTTGTGAAATAAGGTCACTAGGTTCAACCGGAACAAAAGATTTACTGGCAAGATACTGTGAGAGCATAGTTATGTGTAGGCGTTCGATTGCAAAAAGCTAGAAGTGACAAGGCGTATTGACTGATTCTGAATGTGCTGTATTGATGATAAATGACAAGCCTAAGTGCTGCCCCATGAGACTACACCGTAAGTAATATGACTATGAATGAACGCAAAATACAGCGCCAGTAGAGCTTCACGGGAAAAGAAAGGGCAAGCTTTGATTGATGCGCGGATACTAAACGCCGTATTCTGCTTAAGATGGTTAAAGTGACAGCGAAAGGTAAGGCATGGGTCAAAATGTATGCCAAGAAAGACGACATCAGAACAAGCAGAAATGGAATGCATACCAAGTTGTATTAAGGGAATAGTAGATAATGACTTCTGAGCACTTTTAAACACCATAAGTTGAGTTTTTGTAGGACATGACTTTGACAGCATGTCAGAGTGATTCCGTTCTCTCCCGTTGCCTAATCCTTGCTTTTCAGTGGCACCTTTCATTTGCGGACGTGGTTAGCGGATACGAAAGGTGTGAATGGCACTGCAACAACCCAAATTTGCATGTGGTAATTCTCGCAAATTTTGGGTACTGCATGGGGCATACAATGTGGCATGTAAAGGCGCAGGATACTCTTTGTTTCAATTAAAAAGATTATAAACAATACTTCGCTATGTAATGAGTCTGTTTTGTCGCGTGAAACATTTCATGCACAGAGTTTCATTCTTGTAAAAAAATTATGGTGACTATGTATATTGCTCGTAATTTTACGTGGTAACACACCCACCCATATTTCTTCATTGTGTGCATTTTTGTCGTGCGTCATGTCGCTAGTTGCAGAAACTTCTCGGTGTGTCCTTCTAGTCATGTCAATGTAAAGAAACGACCTGATGATGTGAATCAATATATATATAATTTGTCGTATATTTTTTCAGCTTTATGCTCCTTATTCCTGCGCTGTTTGCCACAGTGCTGAACAATAAAACTTGTGCTCACTAGAGCTGCCCACACTGCTCTTCTACGCTGCTTTAGGTTTATGACCACTATCTTTTTTTATTTATGTGCCTAAGTTACATGATGAGTATTTTAGTAGGCCTTTCTAAGGTTGTGGTTATCCTGCACGTTTGCCTGTGTTGCACCTTCGTCACTAGACAACACTTCGTAGCGCCTTAGACGTTAGGGCATAATAAAGTATGTATAAATATATTGTACACTAGCATAAAAGCCGCGTTATGTGTATAAACCAAATATTCTGGCATGCACGTGCGCGTGTTTGCGTGTGTGTGTGTGTGTGTGTGTGTGTGTGTGTGTGTGTGTGTGTGTGTGTGTGTGTGTGTGTGTGTGTGTGTGTGTGTGTGTGTGTGTGTGTGTGTGTGTGTGTGTGTGTGTGTGTGCGCGTTTACATGTTAGCAGAACATGCGGAGGTTAAATAGAAATGTTATTCTCTGGCTCGAGCGCATCTTAGCACACGTACGAAGAGTCCCCTGTAATATGCTTGAACGTAGCCTATGACACCTTGGAACTGTGCCTGGCTATTTTCTATAAAACTAACCTCTGCCCATTGAATATTATCGTAGTGATCGACTCTGGCGAGATCTGTTCCGGCGGTTACAAGTATATGACCACCGATTGAGCATTATTCCCGTCGCCAAGCCAACTTGAAACACACACGGCCGAGATTCCTGCCCAAAATGTCACAGAGTGTTAAGCCTTTAGAAACACCGTAACACGTTTTTCCGTATGCAGACATTATTCGTTGGAAAAGCGCCCAGCAATGATATTGTGATAGTAGCAGCGCGGAGTTTTTTAATCATGTCAGCGCGAAGCGACCAAAAAAATAGGTAGAGTAAAAGGCAGGGCGGGAGGTGTTGGACGAAAAATTTCGGGGAGGGTTTGAACTCCTCCCGCCCCTTGGCTACGCCATTGCAAGAAAGAGATACCAAAAAAAGAAATTAATTACGACAATGTATACTAGTGAAACTTGTATACATGTAGTATAGCATCTGTTGAATAGCAAGTGGGTGGTAAAAGCAGATGAGAGGGAGGAGGAGGATTAGTAAGACGTAAGAGCGTAAAACGTAGCACAGACTTCTGTCGTATATAATAGCACAGCAAGGAGAGAGAAAGAGAATCGAGGGTGTGAAGAGGTCGACGCCGTCCTCTCCACTGCTTCCTCAGTCTTCGCACTACTCCCACCCTTTTGTTTCGTGCGAAGCATTTCTTAGTGAACTTCGGCGACTTAGAGCGTATCTATCTATCTATCTATCTATCTATCTATCTATCTATCTATCTATCTATCTATCTATCTATCTAGCCACCTACGACTTTTATCTCTCCTCGCCGTTTCGACAATGGTATCCATACCAAACTTGGTATGTCAACACATGATTGTATGAAGAACATATCTGACTAGTCATAACAAAAAAATTATGACACTTATGTCATGAATGTCATGATTTACATTTCATGATCCTGAAGCTGTTGCGGTGGTTTCATTCACATGGCATGTTGCAAAACTGGTATGGTATGACGTGACTGCATGTCGAACACAAGCGACAAAACCTAACATGAAAAGTATGACATGCGTGTCATGTAACAACATGACTACATGCCACGCTCATGATGCGCTCGCGGCCGTTTCGCTAGCGTCACATATACCAAATTTGATACTCCAGTACGTGAATGAATGACGAAGGTATGGGACTGGTGCAAACATGATAATCATGAGATGCGTATCATGTGCGAACAATACTACATGCCACAGTCAAGTCACCAATGCATTTCGACGTGACGCGCTGCGCGTGCTCACCGGCGTTCATTTCGTCTCGTCATGCCGGCGTTGCCACGCCAGGCGCCGGTCCTGCCATATACTCGCAGGCGCGCGCCGTGCTGCGTTGCTGTGACGAATGCGCGTCAACAACGCGTCCGGCCTCCCTCCATCACGAAAAGAGGGAGACGCAGGTTTGTGTGGGTAACGCATCGGCGCGAAACGCTGCATGTCGCATTTCGCGCCGGTTGCAGGAGGGCCCCGCCGACGGACGCTGGTCACGCCTGGCGTCAGACAATAGAGTGCTCGCGTTTTAGGGGCGAAGCTCCTTGTTTAGAAAAAAATTATTTACAGCATGTACAGAACACAAAGGCTTCATACCATTCCAGTAACAGGGCATATACACCTCGGCACATCTATAATTCACGACTCGACGCTTGGGCGTTTCTCGTAGTACGTAACCACCAGTGGCACATACCCAAAATAGGTATAACATTTGACCTCCAAGGTGGTGCCGGTGAGAGATTTCTTCGGTGCGTTGTTTAACAATAAAAAATAGTGCTCAATGTACATGCCAATGGCTGTTAATGGGGAATGAGAGACAGGAGCATTCGGCTTTTAGTCAGCGTGCACGCTGCGATCCCCATTAGCAGCCATTGGCATGTACATTGAGCACTATCTGACAAGAAAGGGTTGCTACATTATACTCGCTGGGTGTAACCTCCTTAGTTTTAGAAAGGTTTAGCGAGCGTTGAGCCGCAGGGCCATGAATACAGTGAACTAGTATATACCATGAATAAATTCGAGGTGGTTGAAGGTGGGAAGTAGACCCGAAGCGCAAGCCTTAAGAAAGTGTGTGTGTGCAACCTCTCGTTTAGTCCTTGGAATGTCCACTGAATGGCGGTGCTTCTATATGGGGAATATATGATAAAAAGATGTGAGATGGTGGGACTTGGAGTGTTGAATAGATGGACGAACGGACACACAGACAGATGCATGGATGGACGCATGAACGAACGCAGGGGCGAATGCATGAACGAACGCAGGGACGGGCGCACGAACAGACGCATGGACGGTCACACAGACGAACGCATGGACGGACGAATGCTTCGCCCCACTCTCCATCATTCACTCCGTGGATATGCTGCCATTTTTTCTAACGTAGCGGCGCTGTGTCCAGCGTGTGCGCGCGTCAACGCTACATTGGAGTATAGTGCCTAGATTATACGTACAAGTATATTCTAGGCACTATAATTGCAGTATATTCAGCCCTTCATGATGCGCTCGCGGCCGTTTCATTAGCTCCTTCATATACTAAATTTAGTATCACGTTACGTCAGTAGATGACGAAGGTAAACGACACATCCAAACATGATACTTATGTCACGGAAGTCATGTACGGCATCATTTACCTCCACCTCGTAACGTTGTGATGATTGTAAAGTGACACATCAACATTTCTTATTCGTGCTTCGCATATCATCGATTCCCGCTGTACGTGGGATCTGCCACTTTTTTGCTTCATTTTTCCCGATTACGCGAGTGACACATAGACGAGGCGAACACTCAGCTCGCACTCTTCGATCGATGTGACATGCACAGCGTCAGAAGTTCCTTAGCGGTTATTGCAATAATGCGCATGGCTACTATAAACTCAGTAACTACTGGAGCCGTCAAGTGCGTTGGCTTTTCGATAAAGGTCATGTTCATATAAGGCAGAAAATACCTTTGACTAGGCGAAGAGATGACGTAGCTGCAGCAGCATGCTTAAATTGAAACAAAGGAGGAGTTTGTCCTTGCGGTTACCTTTTAGGCTAACTTTACTTTCTCGTAACTAATGGCAAGGAGTTTCTATATGGTTAACGGGTAATAACACCAATGATTTAACTGCTGATTTTTCTAAAAAAAGATTCCTAGATTCAAGTGTGATGGTTGAGTGCACTCTAATAGTTAAGTACGAAGTACTCAGAATCATTAAACATTTTTTTCTAAACACACATCCGTTTACCACGCGCATTTGAGGCCAACGGGATGGCTTTATGCTCTCCCATAGTAGAGTACCTCGTACTCTAAATTATTGACAACTTTTTTTAAACACACATTTACCTGATATAGAAAAACATGTGCGAGGGACGGATTGTTCAGTACGAAGTACTCGAAATCGTTAAATGCTGTTGCTAAACACATTTAGCTGTTTTACCGCAGAGCGTTCGAGACAGTGCACCCGAGCCCAGCCTGGACGTAACTTTTCTTGATGTGGACTCATCAAGTGCGAGGCCCACGAAACAGCTTTCAGTTCTCCAATAATTGAGCACCGAGTTGTCTAAGTCGTTAACCACTTTTTCTAAGCACAGCTTACGGTTGAACACGTGTACAATTTGACCAGTTGTACATTGGGACAGCTTATTGCTCTCTCATAATGGAGTACACCGTACTCTAAATCGACGAACATTTGTTCTAGACACAAAGTTCTATTATCTTTCACGATGCTTTTAAAGCGACTCCTGCACGATTTCCTCGTCCCATACGCTTTCCACGAGACAAGGCATGCACAGCGCTTCTTTTGTTTTCTCGTGGCCAGCTCGGAAAGTCACTCGGACACCAACACAAATACAAAGAACATTATTTGAGTCTTGAGACACATGAATAAAAGAGGCCAGGAGACCTCCACAGTCAACTCAGTGGCTCCACCTATGTCGGAACCACATGATGATGACTATCGCCGACGACACAAGCCCTCTAGAAGGCTTGGAGTCGATACGTAAGGTGCGTACTACGCAGTCGCTGATCTTCGGTTGCGGCGTACTGTATGCAGTGTGGAGCCTATACGTTAAAGAGCGTGGCCAGACCATATTGTCACGGGGTCGTGACGTGGCTGAAGACAGGATACTTTGTGTTGGGATTTAACAGTTTATTTGGGCGAACCTGTGCCCGGCAAACGGAAAGTCCGATTACAGTAGCAGTCTTGCACAGATAGCAGTGAACGGAGCGTCGGCCGTTGATCAACTACTGAAAAGCGGTGAAGTGCGTCGGCATTTATACTCTTGCCATCGAATGTTCTAGCGTTATCGCTAGGGTGGCGTAGGTTCCGGAATAATCTGTACAGTTTGCAGAGTGGGCGTGATCTTATCGAAATGATCTACTAAAGTCCGGAAGCTTCTCGAAAACTGCACGCGCGTTTTGCGCTGAGAATTGTGTAGTGTTTTGGGGCGATAACAAAACTTGAGAAATGGAACGTGGCAATATGGTCGAAGAAGCAGGTCTCGTGCCGGATCACGGGGCCGACTGGAAAATAGGGACTGGACCAATCGACAGCTCTAGCAGTGAAAGAAGTGCGCTCGTTTCCTGAAATCTGAAAGTAACTGATTGGAATCTCTAATTTGGAGTTCGGTAGAGGCGCACCAACTGGGGACATTTAGGAAAAGGATGTGGTCGCTATATTGAAAGACATCAGTACACAGCTTTTATACCATGCGCGAGATGCTTCACTAGCGCTTACTTCGACATCATACGAAAGACAGCAAAAAAACCACTTCCCTCGCTCCAGCGGCCATGTCCCATTACGCCAGCGTTTTGCAAAGTTACGCGAAATCAGATCCTAACACAGTTAGCTGCTAGCCTTACTTCGTGTACATTCAAACTTTGCTGCTATTGTGTTCATTGCTTGGCCCTTGTGGTCAGACAGTGACTTTCTCTCTTTTTACTTTATGAACCCAAAGGTTAAATAAAGCATGGACATATACAGCAGTGTTTAGCGGTGTGCCTTATTGCCCATTGTGCATCCGAGATAACTGCTGCGGGGTAAGCTAACGACGTTGCATCCGAGATAACTCCTGTAGCAAAAGAGAGAGAGAGAATAAAATGAGGGAAAGGTAGGGAGGTTAACCAGAAAATGGAGCATCCGGTTTGCAACCCTGCTCTAAGGAAAGGGGGAATGGGGAAGAAAGATGGGAAAGAAATTAAAGAGGGAAATAGACGCGCGAAAAAAAAAGGGCTGGGGTGCTATAGTCCATACAATAGGCCACTGCCATGCAAAAGGTTCACTGAGGCCTTAACTGATTTTCTGCGAGCGCACAAATCATGTCGCCTTTCAAGCAATGATTGTTCAGACAAAGGTCTGTCGTCAAGGTGAGCTAACGCAGCAGCTAGTTGCCGTCTTTGCACGCTGTAAAAAGGGCAGTGACAGAGAACGTGCTCTATAGTCTCATCGCTGCCGCAATTGCCGCAAGCAGCACTGTCTAGCGTAAGTACGCCCCTGAGCTAACTGGCGCGACTAGCGAGGCTTGAACGAAGTGGGTGCTCTCCTGTCCTACGCTCCCCTCTCTCTCTTCTTGGTGGTTCTTGGAGGTGGTACGGCAACGCGAAGCCAGATTGAAACACAAACATCGAGTGGCGGATCTTGGAGTGGCAAGGCGACGCGAGTCGGGGGCGAATACAACGAAATGCATGAGGGAACTGCAACAACCCGGAACCGATGACGCGAATGCGCTGTTCAAGCAAGTTTTCCTCGACCAGAGCTTCGGCCAAAGCCGCAATGTAAGTGACCCGCTTTTGTTCGATAACAACCTGACCATGTCGGCCGCATCCATAGCGAAAAAAAACAACAACGCAACGTGGTCATCGGCGGGCTGCGACAAGAGTTTGCACCGGCGAGTGCGAACGACGGCAACGACGGTGAATTCATGATGTTCTCAACTTGCAAGGAGGCGCTAACGTCGGGCCAGGTGCCCGTGATGAACGTGACCAATGGGATCTGCCCGAGTGTCTGCCCTCGTGTTTCTCAGCTTTTACATCATTTTCGAGACATTCAACAACAAATTGCCAGATGCTGTCATGTACACCGAGTTCATTTAAAGTGACGCCGAGTACCGTAATAGTCAGAGACCAGTGCAAAGGCGAAGTGATAATGGCATGACCATGGGAATTGCCTAAAAGAAATACTGCTTTCTGTAAAAACCCAACCTTGCAGCTGAAGTAATGCTGGAATTATGGAAGGTATTGCAGGCACGCTGTAGCGAGGGTTTATTGGGGACATATATAGTAATATTATTAGAATATGCAGGGCTTTTTCCGCCTATTACAATGTAGGGGCAATCTTCGAATGTGTAGCTCATGTTCTAAGGCCCTTAAGAAACGTTCTAGAGCAAGGGTAAAAGTTGAAAAGAAGGAGCACCCCTCGCGTGAAAAAAAAAAAAAAGGGTGACTCTCACGGGCATTCATGTATATGCTACTTTCTGGATTTGTATACATGGTATAAGTGAGATGAAGTAAATTGTTCGGAAAACCGATTGCATGTACAACGGTTAGTAAATAATCATGCTCAATCAATTTAAAAGCTTTTTTTTTCTTGTCAAACAAAACAGAATGATCACACGAACACTTATGTTCGTAAGTGATGTGTTTTTTTTTTCTTCTGCATAATATCGCGCGTTAGCAATGTATAGGTGTGTGTTCAAACAATTTTATTCTGACAGCGAGTGGATGTAACCTTTCAACAGAACATTTCAACAGAACAGAACCTGCACATACGAAAAGAATTTGTTACAAACATTTGTTTATACATAAGTACGTTACATGGTAACAAAAATAAAACGTGAATATATATGTACGCGTTTTTACACCGCGTTTCTGCCGGCAGTGAACAGACATCATCCCACCAAAACCAGGCAGACCGAAAGACAAGCTTCACTCGTCCATCACAGACCAACAAAAAAAAATGACAAGATCAGTGCCGAAGGTATTCTTCCTCACCGAGAACGAACAGTTCCTCCTACAAAACAGATAGCAGCCCTGTGCACAGTCGCTCAATAGGGCAACGTGCACATAGCTGCTATCTGTTTACAGTCGCGCTGTAGAGCGACTGTAAACAGAGCTTTCTTATATTACGCCGACGTTTCCGACGGCCTGCTGTGACTGCCTCGCCGCAAATGAGCCCAAGACAGTAAGCACCAGCGACAATGAGAAGGCGGGCAAAGCGGCCTCGAAAACAACGCCCAGATGAAACGAAGCGGTTTAATCCGAGACTGAGATATCCAGCATGTACAGCCCAGCAGAAAACATGAACCATGACTCATTGCCTCAGAACACGCTGATTTGTTTTCCGTAGGGAGCAGTTCCGACATGTTACTGACTGGACCATCCTCCTCCTTTCGAGGCGGTCAAGGGTAGAAAGGACACCCCACCCCAACCGCCCCATGAAGTGCCGGAGGTGGCTAGGCAATCAGCGCGCTCCAAGACACACGACTAGAGCGAATGCGGTGAACGGGAAGAACGAACGGGATCAACAAAGAAGTTGTGTCAACAATAGAATTGTTCTACATATCCACCCTATGACTGGTCGGCTGTTATTGGCAGAAAAATAGAACAGCTGTTGTACAAAATAGAAAAACTATTACTGATCGTGTGCCCCTGTTTAGATGCACATTAGGCATGAAATGCTGAAGGTGAGTGCCTAGAACATATTATGCGTGAGCTCGCATGGAGCATTCCTCTACCTGTAAAAGGCGCAATGGGAAGCGTAGAGCCAGTTGCCGGCAGCGTATGAACACCGAAGGGAAAGCGAAGCCTCCCTGGGAACACTCCTGTCCTAGTGCGACACGAAAGATTCACTTAACACCACCAGACCAAAAAAGACACGCAAAAGAACACAAGGCAGACAGCAGCAATCACATGATACGCCAATGTGTTTGCACCACGTGACAGAGATACCAAGTAGGACTACAGAGTACAGTCTGCGCAAAGTATCTCCGCTCAAGCAGCTGAATGTTGAAATTCCGTGCTTCCAGAATTTTCCCGTCTTACTTCTTCGAGAGTATTTAACCAAACGGATTCACAAATGTCCTAGTGGTTGTATTATTAAAATACCTAAAATGCGAAGGGATGTGCAGCCGGTTGAATAGGGAAAATAGAACTAAGTATGAACAACACCTTGGACTGGAGTTTGGAGAACAAATAAACAAATGCCGGGATTTGGAGTTCTGTGCTGCACCTGAAATGTCACCATACTGAAAGAATTTGGGTCCTCGGACGGGGGCCCGCTACCAAACTGAGACCCGCAGGACTCAGAGTCACAGCAAAGCGAAACATCGTTTGCTAAGTGCTGTGACCTTTCTCCCCGAGTCCTGTGGCGTTTTAATGTTCTAATAGTACTGTGTATCTTATAACACCTCTGTATTTTCTAGATAAACTATAGCATATACAATGAATTTACTTTCATTTGTTCCTTTATGTGTCATTTATCTTTCGCGCGAAAATCAATCAATAAAGGAAACATCGCGCTCTTATTTCTTTGGTCTTGCTTGTTTAAAATGTTAATATTTATTTTTTTTTATTGGAATGTTGTAAAGAGATGTTGGCACACAAATTAGGCACCGGCTAATCCTTATCTTTTCGCGGTAAGTAGGGTTCAAGTCTACAAGCGTAAGAAACTTTCAGCACATAACATATACAATTACAACAATACAATATGCACTATATAGCAGTTAGGACAAATGATTTCAAATCTACGTATTGAACAATCTCATATATGTGCATATCCGGTGATGTTAACAAACTGAAAAGTAACCAATGTATACAATCTACAGTCATATCTAATTATTAACATATTAGTCTACAGTCACATGCATACAGTGCATTCATATATGTGGAAATGTGGTGATGTGAACAAACTGAAGATAAGCAATGCATACAATCAACAGTCACATAATTTTAACATAAAAGCCTACAGTCACATAAAAATGGTTGTTTCGTTCCAAAATGAGAAAAAAGAGCATTAATATCGGCCATGAATGCCACTGTGTTCAAGAAAAGCTTTACATGATTTTACTACACTCTTTTGTAAACCTCTTGTTGGCCACGAGCCCAAGAAATTCCTTAAACTGAATGGTCTTCGTTCCAAAGCCATCAGTCATGATCTAAGTCGGCGTTTTAGTCGTTTGTGCGGCGGGAATTCTAAAAGCAAGTGACATATGCCTTCATCTACAAAACCAAAATCACATTCAGAAGCTTCAACGTGCTCAATTTTGATCAATTATTAAGACCCTACTCATATTACAACTTCTGTTCTATTAGTCTACTTATTTTGAATTGCACGGCTAGTTTGGCTATTTTTACCTTGAGTCTTAGCTTCTTTTAAAGTTCACCCAACGGCAATCCTGACTAGCACGATGGTTCACAAAGGAAGTCTGAGAAAAGACGGGAAAGAGCGCTGTTGAGAGAACTTTTTTGTCCTTTAATTCTCCAAGTTTCTATGTCGATGGTCGGCTGCTAACAAGTGATGATGTAAATACAGGTGTGAGACCTTCTATAATATTTTTAAAGTCACTGTATAAATGTTCTGAAAATATCTGAAAACCTTTAGCTTGATCATGTCGAGACATCTTCTAGCCAGATTTGAGCAGCTAATATCCTCAACTGCCTTGAATGTCTTCACAAGGACAACTATTATACATGTTACTTATCCATTAAGGGCTAGGTGTTTTAGTAAACATGAAGTGGTTTCTTCAGCGCATGGTGCGTAAGCATTACCACGTCTCTGCTCAAGGATAACAAATCACTCATTCAACAAAGTTTATGCATTTAACCATATATTTATAACTTGTTGTTTAGAAACGTTGTGGGTATACAGTTCTGACATTCTTGCATTCTGGAAAACTTGCGAGAAATTTTCTATCTCAGAAGACGACTCGTGCTGCCCTAGAGGTTTCCACGTGTGCATTCTTCGTGTGGGGTTACTGTGCGAACCGGACGTGTATAATATGCAGCCATTTTGTGTAAGACGCATATAGGATTATGAAAACTACTCAGTTTGAATCACATTCGCTGATTGAATTGTTCCACCCATCCAAGCAGGCGCACACGTGTCGACGCGTCTGAGCGACCGTTTCGTTTGAGCGACCATGCAAACCTGGCCAACTCACGAAACCGGCCGATGCGCGACCGCCCCACGTATGCGGCTGACTTTTCCCTTCTTTCCGAAAGATGACGCCGCTGTCCCACGCACCAACCGACGCGAATAGCTTGCCCGCTGTTTTTTTTAGAAATTTAAAGGGAAACTTACATTGCTACCACAGTGAAACTTTATATAAATAAGTCGCGTTATTCCTTTGTAGAGGGTAATACAGTTGAACACATTTATAAGAGACCCTTATGTAAGAGACAAATGGATATATGAGACACCAGTGAACCTCATCGAAAGAGCAGTTGATCAGAGAAAAAGAACACTGAACCCTGCTAATAAGAGACCTCTTAGGCAAGAAACAAGAAACGCTCCCCTATGCATGTCGCCTATAAAGAGGTTGAACTCTTCACAAGTGACATGCACGGTATATTGCAACCATGTTGGCTTTCGCCGAACACTTCAACTTTTTTTTCTTCAACATTCAATGTCCTCTTCTCGGTAATTCTTGCGTGGCCTCCAAACTGACTAATCATGCGTATACAAACTTCGGAGGTCACTCCTTGGGAATGTAGCCTCGAGTTCCACCGCTTTTAAACGCAGCGCAGCAGTCCACATGACGAAATAATATTACTAAACGGAAGCTCCCTGCGTCTCTCGCAGTTTGATTTCAAACGGAAAATACACTTTGGGCAGCTCTCGCAATTTCCCCTATTATTAAATTGTTTAGTTGCGGCCATGGTTTGTACGCTTGCATGTTTCTCCAACTGCGTTAACGAGAATAACTTGTCTTCAACTAAGGCCAGCATCGTTAAACTACGCTCGAGATGCCGCTACATTCGCGTGTGCACAACGAGCTAAGTACCAAGACCAAGTCACACAGTATTTACTTGAAGTGCAGGTATAGCAATTATCATTCACCGTCATGATCATCAGCCTCACTGCGCCCACTGCAGAGCAAATGAGTCTCCCATGTTCCGCCAATCAACCCGATTCTGTTCTTACTGCGGCCAGGTTGAGTTTGAGTTTAGTTTATTTACCACGTACAGTTGTACAGTAAGTGGCTGGGACAGAGGAAAAAAAGCTGTATAAAACACCTTGATAAAGCCCCATATCCCCATGGCAACTGTGGCAACAAAAACGGCAAAATCAAATTAAACACAGGACAGTTTAAACCAACAATGCATACGCTTTGCATCAAAACAAAAAATGTAAACAAACTATAGTAACCAAAAAACGCACATGCCATACATCGAAAGAAGTAATCAAACAAAAATAATACTACACGCAAATCAATAAAGCATATTTAAAATAAAAATATTAGAGAGCATACGAACATTTTCATAATTAATTCCTAATTTATTTAGTATATTCGGGAAGCAATAACTCAAAGTCGGAAAGCCATACCTTGTGCGCGGTCTTGGTACGTGCCAATATTCAGTGTCGGTTTAGGCACGTTGAAGAATTTTATTGCAAGTTAGCTGAACTATGTATATAGCCGCGACCTTTTATGGTATCAGATCTAAAAGACACTGCTAAAGAATATTCGTAGAGCAGGTTTAATTTGATTATTTTGTATTTAGCAAATAATTGTTAAGTACGGGCATTAAAAGGTTGTGTTGTACCCGCAAACTCAATGTCATTGACCCACCCAACTTTGATTCGTCCTCTGCGTTTACCTTTCATTGGAAAACGCTCAATCACGCTTAATTAACAGCGGTTATCCTGCCTACGTGCCACGGGCCCGGCCCATGTCCATTTCTTCTTCTTGATTTCAACTATGACATAACCAGTTGAGTTGTAACTAGTAGCAGTTGCTAACTGGAACCTGTTACAACTGGAATCAACTGAGACCAGTTAAGTTGAACTGGTACCAGTTGCTAAAAGGAACCAGTTGCAACTGGTATCAACTGGGACCAGTTAGTTCCCAACAGGGACCACTAGCTAACTGGAACCAGTTTCAACTGGAATCAACTGGGACCAGTTAGTTCATAACTGGGACCGGCTTATACCAGTTATTACTTGTTTAATCTAGTTAGATTCCCAGTTACACGTTTTCACCTGGGAAATAACACCTATTTGGTCCTTGGCCAACTCGGCTTTCTTTCGGTCATTTGAAGAAAGACTAAAGGAAAACAATGTGTCGTTCTAGATTGATAAACTGCACTCTGAGAACTCTAATGTGATAAGTTTCACTGTCATCGTTTCATTATTAGCGGAAAGAATCAAACTTGAAGCTTATTTTTAATTTTTGTGCCATAATTGTCGCACATGACGTTAGAAATTCCACAATGTATTTTGGTATTTTCGCGACTTTGGCTTAATGAAATTTTTTTAGACTTCATATGCTAAGTCTATGGCAGCCACAGATTGCAATCTACTTCAATTTCATTGCTTAAAGCTACATAGCGCCTTCAAAAATTGACGACGTCACAGGGATTGTGTCAACGTGGCGTCTTCTCCATCCACAGTTTCTTTTCACGCGTTTTCTCGCTTGCCAAGTGTGGTGTACTGGTAGAAGCCGTGTTTTCAGCATTGCTAAATTGTACTTTGTGCAAAAAAGTTTTTTGCTCTTTTATGTCCCCTTGAAGTTAAACCTATCATTTTCGTTTCCGTTGCTCACTGCGTAATCCTCAATTTAAGTTGAACCCTTTTCGTAAGCCTCCAGGTTTCTACTCTGTAAGTAAGTGCTGGCACGATGAAGCTGTTATATTCCTTCTTCTTAAGGGATAGTGGTAAACTACCATTCAAGGTTTGACAAAGCTTGCCAAATGTGGCCTTGTCCAACACAACTCTATTGTCTAGTTGCTTCACTATCAAGGTTAGGCTTCATAGTCACTACCTGTCTGAAGTAAACATATTCCTTTACCACTTCAAGTGCTTAGCTATCTCAAAGCACTGTTCTGTTCCGAGAGTGTTGCACAATTTTGCAGCTTTCCTACAAAATACTGCTAAAAAGGAAAGCACTGTGAATTATACTGACAGAATCGGCATTTTGCACAGTACCACTTTATAGTTGGATTTATGGGGTTTAACGTCCCAAAACCACCATTTGATTATGAGAGATGCCGTAGTGGAGGGCTCCGGAAATTTTGACCACCTGGGGTTCTTTAACGTACCACTTTATGGTTATACAAACAAGGTGGAGATCATGGCGAAGGCGAACATGGAGCCTCAAGGAAAGTAATCTTTCTTAACAGAGGTTGTGGCAAGAGCAGCGCTTCAACAACTGCTCGTTTCTTCTTAAAGACAACAACTGTTTTTTTTTATACTGATACACAGCACAAACACGACGTGGACCAAAAAAAAAAGATAGGACAAACTACAGCGCGCTGATTCGCAATTGAATGCTTATCGGATGCGCATAACAGAAAAGATTACTACCACCCTCACACCCATGTTACCCCTTAAAAAAACGAAGCAACTTTCCCTTCAGTGACCACCAATATTCAATAAGATTCATCCCTCCATAATTAGACAATATATAACCGGTAAGTATAACAACTGCACTATAAAAAGAGGTACCGAAAGTTTGGATTTTGTTCCCTTTAAACAATGCCTATCCATCAGTAGACATACCAAGTAGATTAGTGGCTACGGCGCTTGGTTGCCGACACGAAGATCGCGAGTTCGATGGCGACGGCCACATTTCGATTGATTCGGAATGCTAGAGACCCGTTATCTGTGCGGTGTCGGCGCACATTAGCGAACACATTATTGTTAAAATTTCGGAAGCCCTCAACTACGGCGTCGCTCGTAACCATATAGTGGTTTTGGGGTGTAAAATCATAGATATCATTTTTATTATTCATCAGTAAAAGATTACGAATTGAACAACGAAAGTAGAAATGAACACGAAATCATTCGTAAATCATTTGCTTTTTTTTTTCGTTAAGCTTCTTGCGAGTATCAGAAACCTACTGCCTTCTGGAAGGCCTTTGAAAAGCAGGTTTGATCTTTTCAAAGCACTGCGGCTCGTTCAAAGACCACGTATCAGTGACGTAACCAGGGTATGCACGCACGGGCTGAGCACTGTGGTTTTGTAACGTTTTATTTCGCGCAAGCAAGGGCTTCCACGTAATCGAGGCGCATTAACGGAATGGGAAATCGATCACCAAATCTGTTTGATCTCCCAAGCACCCTCGACGTCCTTGCCGCTGTGCCCATGAACGCCTTTATCTTCACGTCAGCTGTAGGTCATCGCCGTTCCGCATCTTCGAAAGCGGTCGTTTAGAAATCGAGCGTCCGTGTGCGTTCGGGAGGCTTGTGTGCGTATAAGATGTGCTAACAATGCTTGATATGTCAGCGCGAACCACGTGCATGCCAGTGGCACAAGTGGTGAAAAGGGACGACCAGTCGGCTGGCCTGATAATAAATCGTCGTGGGAAACTAGAGCAACTAAGTGAACGTGCCTTGGCTGTAGAGAGTGCAAAACCACATCGCAGAATTCAACATGTCGCTTATGCATTCGTTTAAGATTACTCCGAAACGAAAGACGATTTCTGTTTATTCTAATTGAATGGAATCGAGCCTCTGCCTCTTCCCTCATGCAGTTTGATTGATTGATATGTGGGGTTTAACGTCCCAAAACCACTATATGATTATGAGAGACGCCGTAGTGGAGGGCTCCGGAAATTTAGACCACCTGGGGTTCTTTAACGTGCACCCAAATCCTCATGCAGTTTAGAGTTTATTACGTGGTATTTAATTTTCTCCGGGATCGCCCATCAATGACCTGGTGACGATGTCATCTGATGACGCCATTTGCGACGTCGTCGTAGAATCACTGGATTGCGTCATTGATGAGGATCATTGAGGTCGTGTGACAGCCAACCGATAGCCCTTATGTATTCACTAAAGTATATGTCTCCGTTGACTGACTTTTATATTTTATTAGCTTTTATTGCCCCTTGGGAAGTCTCGTGAAGAATCGTCCGATCTCATTAGATCTCACTGAATTGCGAAAAGTCTCTTGTGTCACAATCACATCAGGCTTTCGCTTCAGTACCTGCATAGCTGCGGCCCATTCTGCCAGAGCCGTCTGATGTTTGCTTAAACTGTCGGCTGTTTCATCCTTTTACAATCACTTTTACCCCCAACGAAAGTGCAGAAGCCTTCAGAAATAGACAGCAGGTGACCAAACGGGAGGCTTCGAGGAACAGTAGAACCTTTTCAGTATTATATTTTCCAAGTGTACTATGAGCCCGCAAATGAAATGGTGGAAGAAGCTTTTGCATGTTGGAAAAACATATAACAAAAATTAACTCGAGCAGAAGTGTGATAGCATGGGTAAGTGGTACTAAGAATATTCGTGGGGACGCTATCAAGACAACACAGAGAGAGAACAAGTAAACTTGTGTCAAGTTACCCTGCAGTCATAACAGCGCACTTTTTATTCGTCCATTCGTATGCAAGAATCGTCATATCAAAGCCGCCTTATCGATGTGCGCAGGCACTTCATGCCACAACAAAAATACGCGGCCGTGTCGAAACACGAAAAGCGGTGGTGGCTAAAGAATGCTTCAGCGCATCACTATTGGCCGGCATCTCTTTCACTTGAGCAGTCTTGCGATGTATGTAAGGGTCATCGCTACAGGAGGGCATAAAGACGATGATGTAACGAGAGCGGAATAAATGCTGTCTTCGCGGTGCCCATTTTATACAAGGTTGCATTTGCGTGGGCGAGCGCAAGCAGCCAACTATTTTTTTTTACGGCAATAGCAGCCCTTCGCACTGAATATGGATTGAGAGGGTGATCTCAATGACATCAACTTACAGCAATGCACACGTGCACGCACGACCGATACATCGCATCGCACCGTCTTTACTGCATGTGATGGGCACTGGAACAAAATTCCACAGCCTGAACGACTGCCTCCTGTGGGACTTCAGCTTTACGTTGTTTGTCTCTCTAAGCTCGCAACATCACGTTCTACACCCGTTATCGCGAAATTCTGCCATAATAAAGTGAAGAAAATTAGTTGTTATGGGTACGCCCCAATTACAGCGACTGTGCCTTCAACAGTTATTAATGCCCATGGCAAGAAAAGCGTCACAGCCGTCAAGTGGAAGGCCCGAGAGAAGGTAGATGCCATTCTGTGACCGTTCATTACTATTGCATAAAAGTTCGCGGTAATTAGGAAAAGAGTTGACGAGTGATTTGAACAGTCTTGACAGATTCATTTTTGTGTGATGCCCGAAATATTTCATTTTTTTGTGATGCCAGATTCATTTTTGTGTGATGCCTAAGTGACGTCTGAAATAATCAGTGCGACCAAAATCATGTGCGCGAATTAGGGACCTTATAAGCAAACTGTGCAACGTACTTTGCCTTTCACGAGACATTGCAGCCACCATATACACACTTATCCTTTCTGAAGGCCTTGTCAAGTACTGTAATCACAGATTGAAAAAGGGCTATTTATGGCTCAGAAATATTTATTTATTTATTCATTTATTATATAAATAGTTCTACTTCGTGGATTTTATTAAAAGTCCGGCAGTTTCGTTGGGTAAGGGGAAGACGGAATTGACCCGTGTCCCATTTCACCCTCTTTCAATGATAGTAGCGGTGACTCAGGAGACGGCTCGAAGTCTAACGCATATATTCTGTTTACACCGTGTTCAATTCGACTCGGAGCGGTGTAATTTTGACTCTAACGCGTAGATCATAGTGCACTTTGGCTTTAGAGACTGAACTCGTCGCGAGAGGATAAGGCCATCTCAAGCAACTATGCATACGAGTCGCTATACTAAATAATAAAGATGTCGCATTTGCATCCGTGAGTAATGAAAGACGTATTCCTAAAAGTTTTCATAGAAAAGACGTGTCTCTACCTTTTAAGGCTACAGGCTTCATACTACGTGAAAACTGACCAGCGTCCACACAAATGGGGCAAAAAGAACGATGCTAAGACGTCATCGTATACGGTTTCAATGTGACGTCACAGATCGCCACATTTGTGGCGTCATGATAGCAGAGGGACGTTAGAAAACATGACGTCACGCAATTTTGTCATGTAATGAAGTCAAGACATGATGTAACATCACGTGGTGATAATTGATTGTCCAAAGGTGGGTCCATGGCGGAGGCTGAGCAAAATGAGGTGAGGGGCAGAAAGCTTACAAAGCCTCCAAACCTTGAAGCATTGCGTTAGTTACAGAAAGTTTTCGGAGAGGAAGGGCGTGAGAGGGTTTGCTGGCCCCTATGGGTATTGGGTCCTACGTAGCTTATGATCGGTAAAAATGAAGATACATCGTCATGTGTGAGTGCCGTAGACCCAGCATACAAACTTTCGGAAAATATCATCGAGCCAGTGTGCAGAAAATACGAAAAATACGTTTTGAAACTTTTGACGTCCCGCGCAGAGGTTTCGGTACAAAACTTAAAGCTGAAACTTCAACCTTGATTTTTTCTGCTAATAGGGTACTTATATTAGTAAAACTTGCGGCCTTAGAGTTCACAGAGTGCAGCTTACTGATCTAAATCATGTGATCGTGTCTATTTAGCACACATTAAATTAGTTAAAGTGCAAGGAGTCTGCAAATATATTCATTTGGTTCATCTTACAGTGCTTTGCCCATCGTCGCAGCTTCCGCTGTCGCGTTTTTACATCGCTATAGTGCCGGAAAAAAGAAACGCTAGTTATATGCGGTTCGCGCATATGGGAGGATGGCAACCGATTCATGAACGAGCACCTTGAAGAATAAAATGTAAGCAAGGGAATACAGTTGCTATGGCGTAGATCTTGGCGATGCTCTAAAAATCTAAAGAACTGGTGCACGAAAGTAAAAGATGGAAGACCAAGAACTGGCAGGGTCTCTTATGCCTTTGCCCAAAGCTATCTTCTGTCGATGTATCGATCCACTACTGCACCTCCCCCCCCCCCCCCGTGAATGTTTAAGTTTTGTGCTTCAAATGGGGTTTTGCTTTGCACTGCCTACGTAAAATGCCGAGCGACAATGTCATGCAATAGCGTCATAGTGCCACCGTGACAACGTCACAAATGTTATCAATCAGTAACGCTATAAGAACGTCATATATATAGTCGCATCATCACACGATAACT
The DNA here is from genome assembly GCF_013339725.1 of Rhipicephalus microplus. Taxonomy (NCBI): domain Eukaryota; kingdom Metazoa; phylum Arthropoda; class Arachnida; order Ixodida; family Ixodidae; genus Rhipicephalus; species Rhipicephalus microplus. The sequence goes on along the minus strand of NC_051173.1, from coordinate 32,766,642 downwards.
GTTTTCACCACTGGTGCTGACGCCGACGCCACCAATGGTCCACTTTCCGTTTGATGAAGGATCCAATGATTTCACCTAAATAATGGCGGGTAATTTCTGTTTGCTTAGCGTTCGTTGTACGCCGTTGTAGGGGGGTGTATTTGTTTTACGTCTTAGTGATTCGTATGACAAATAATTCTTGAAACACCAATCAATTCTTTACTAGAGCACTTCATTCATATTCGATGATGTTATTTCACATGATCACACTTTGAAGTTTTTTCCCTATATTATTTTATTTTATTCCCAAACATGCGTAGCATACGTAAATTTCGTTGCTAAAGTTAGCTTCCACAAAGACATTCTGATGAGAAAGCATGGCAGGTGTACTCTTGGTTATTTCTTTATATGAGCAACAATTCATCGCTAGTAACACAGCACAAAGAGGTTATGCACAATCATTGAAGCATTTATAAAAAGTACCTAGGACGTCAGCGGAAATTCAGACTTATTTTACCACTGAGAAGAGGGAAGCCAGCGAAGCAGTCTGTGACGGTGGTGTACCTGCTCCAGTAAATTTATATATTTTCATGATTGACTATCTTGAGCGAATAGACACGCACTCAGAAATCGCTGAGTCTCTCTTGCATGCGCATGTCTCATCTCATGTGACGGTGATACCAAAATGAAATCCTGCAGTGTACATTTATAAAAATAATTCAAAAGTACAAAAACGGCATGACATTTGTTTCTAGAGTAAGTGGTCTTGTCTTTCAGGCAACTTTATTCGTGGACAAGTTCGCCACGTCGGTGAGATCACACGCTTTTATGTTTACTTTTACGCCGTGTTTATTATTTTTATGCCGCAAAAATTCTTAATTAGTCTATTCACTTGATCAGCTCAAACTTATTGTTCTACGCCTTTTTTTCTGTTTATTCCACGGATGCAATCCACCAGAACTTAGCCATATACAGATGCACCGTCGAAAAAATGTGCGAGCACGATATATAATAAAAACCCACATTTATTACGCATCTGATCACGGGAAGCTTATTTCGTTAAAAAGCATGCCCGTCTGCATGGCGCGCAATTTTGAAGAAAGTTCTCCCTTCTTCACTTGGCACGCATGTCAGTAGCTATGTAACTTCATTGTGCATATATCTCTATCCCCACACGAGATTTCTCCGCTTTCAAGGTAAGCCTATCGGAAGGTCACTTGTGATTCTATCACGTCACCTCGCCCATGGTAACTTATTCGAAGACGACCATGGCACCACTTCTGTCCTTGCCTTCACCTTCAGTGAACTGAAAGCCAGACGCAAGGACCGAATTCGACTTTTACTGTTAGCTATCCGTAGCCCGTGCAGGTCGTCACGTACATCTGGCAACTACTTTTCAGCGAGGGTGTGCGTACTGTTTTGTTCAACATGAAAACACTTTTTCAGGGACAAAAGTCTATTTGTAGACTCAAAGTGATCCCATATATCTAATTCGTTGTTCTCCCGTTCTGCAAAGACAGTGTAGACATATCTTTAATCTGCCTTTTTCGTCCACGCAAGATTGACATCTATGTTTGCCTCAGCCGCAACGTTTGCCCCTTTCATTACTCGGTGGCTTTATAGTAAGTGCAAGATTCTGTACTGTCTTCGGATATCGCTTAAACTGAGGGCCCTTTCAATGTAATCTATGGCATGTTGTAGGTGTATTGCTGTGTAATATAGGTCACAATCCCGAAAACCCACATGCAGTTTTTCGTGGCCTCGAACAGCTCACCTTGCACTGGGATCCTCTAGAAAGGGGTTATGAGCGCCGTACAAGCGAACAGTCGTATGTGCTAACTAATTATTTATGGTTATAATAAATCATAAAATAATTTAAATTTATTATGAATAAATAGGTACTTTGTTGGTTCTTTTTTTTATTTATTTATTTATTTATTTATTAGTTGGTCAATCGGTATAAAATATCATCATCAAACGCCGGAAGGAGAAGAAAGAAGACTGGTGCCTGGAGCGAGCGCGCGCTACTTCACTTCTTCCAATAAACCGAATTCGTTCGAAGCAGTCCCTGGTCTCGATCGTCTTAATAATGGTGCCGTGAACCAGGATACTACCTCCTCGCCAGCAAGAAAGGTCAACCTGCCACAGAGAAGCAGAGAAGAAAACGGCGGAGGAGCAGAGGATCGACCTGGATCGAGCTACGAGACCACGGTGGACAGTACGAGCACTGGAATGAACGAATGACAAGTAAGGAGTCATTGTTAACCGCCTAAATATGAGCAAGGAAGTGATAACGAAGAAAAGGAAAGCGCTGCGCTCCCAGATCACGCAACTGATTAACGCAGCCGAGCAGCAAGAGAATGACGGAGCTAACTGGGGGCAGCTGCTTACAACGCAGGCACAGATTAAAACAATAAGCGACAGTCTCAAGAGCGCAAACGAGCAAATGGAAAAGTTTCTAACAGAAGACAATGCCGAAGCTGAATTCGAAAGCGCCATACAGTACGACATGAAATTAACGACGATCTTATCTGCAATAGAAATCAGACTTCGACAGCCTGAACAATCGGATTCAACCGATAGGACAAGGCAGGTGACGCCCTCAAGTACGGGACAAGAAGCAACGGAACTAGTTAAGCTACCAAAGCTTGAAATGATAAAGTTTGGGGGGAAAACTTTAGAGTGGAACCGCTTTTGGTCTCAGTACGAGTCGGCAGTTCACCTGAGACCGAACATGAGCAAGGGACAGAAGTTCAATTACTTGTTAGCATCACTAACCGGAAAAGCTGCGGGTGCTATTGAAGGACTTATTCAGTACTCGGCAGAGGAAAATTATGATAACGCAATCAAAATACTGCAAAAAACATTCGGCAATCGAGAACATTTTATTGAAATGCACATGAATGAGCTATTGAGTTTGGAGAAAGTGAGGTCTGTTCAAGATACCGATGACTTAAATAGGCTAGTACAGAGAGTGCAAGTTAACATATTGGCACTCAAGTCACTAAAAGTGGAAACCGAGAGCTATGCGCCGATGTTGTTACCGGTATTGAAAAGAGCAATTCCACCTGAATTATCAGTGGAGTTCAAGTCAAAAGAGGCTATGAGAAACAGCTCAGCTTCAGAAAATGACGAGCAAAACAACGCAACGGGAAAAGCGTGCGAGGAAAAGCTGGACAGGCTTATGTTATTTTTAAGAGAGCAAGCGGCTTTTCGTGAAGAAACACAACGTGAACAAGAGAGGATAACTGCAAAACCAAGAAAGAACCGCGGACAGATGCGCACAACTTCAAGCTTCTATAGCTCAGCGGACAGAATATGCTTATTCTGCAAGCAGAAAACCCACGCAACCGAAAACTGTCGTAGAAGCATTCCAATGGATGAAAAGAAAGCTATGCTTACCGGAAATAGAGCATGCTTCAGATGCACGCGACCAAACCACACTGCACGCATTTGCAAGGCCCAAATAAAATGCAAGCAATGCAAGGGACGACATGCCACGTCAGTATGTAGAACGGTGATGCAGAAAACAAGAGCAGAGCTGGTCTCAACAGCGCAAGCCGAAGCGACGACGTCTTCGGTACAAGCAACCGAAAGTATCAAGCATAAGTTTGTGCTTTTGCAGACGGCTGTAGCGTGCGTAGAAGGAGAAACATGTAGCCGACATTGCCGTTTGTTATTAGACAGCGGAAGTCAACGTTCATTTATTGAAGCGGGATTAGCGAAAGAACTAGGTGCGAAAGTGTTGCGACAGGAAAGGCTGACGATTGGTTCATTTGGAGGAGACGAAAAGGTCAAACTAATGAACGTGGTGCAAGTGACTGAAGGATCACGAGAAACAAGCACGACAACAGTGATTGAAGCGTTACAAGTCGACGTTATCTCGCACAGTTGTATACCCACTCCAACTAAGAAACTCAGCGAGAAAATGAAACAGCTAAATATGCAAGTGGCTGATCACGGGACCAAGACGGCTGCAACAAATTCTGTACAACTACTGATCGGCTCAGACTAGTATTGGGAATTTTTTACTGGTAGAACTCAAAGAATCGAGGACAGACTGATGGCTGTAGAAACTATACTGGGATGGGTACTGCAAGGGCCGTCAGAACAGAGCAAGACAAAACTAACACATAATCAAGCAGTCATGGTTTTGAAGGTCGAAGCTGCGGAGACAGAACTCCAGCAAGAGCTACAGAAGTTCTGGAGCCTGGAGTCAATGGGGATAACAAGAAATAGTTTGGATAACACCGGAAATGAAGTGGTCGAAGAATTAGAGCGCAAGATTGTACAACAAAACGGTCGCTATCAAGTCAGCTTGCCATGGAAACAGGACGTAAACTTGGAAAGCAACAAGGAAAATGCGATAAAAAGACTACAGCAACTGACTAAAAGGCTGCAGACAAATGAAGACATGCTGTATCGCTACGACAAAGCTATATCAGAGTATATGACATTAGGAGTCGCAGAGGAGGTCCAAGAGACATCAGAACAGCCAAATGCACTTTGCTACTACATGCCACAGCATGCGATCATTAGAGAGGACCGAGCCACAACAAAGGTTCGAGCAGTGTTTGACGCCTCATCACATTCTCGAAAAGGCATGTCTTTAAACGAGAACCTAGAGGCAGGACCCAATTTGAATGAGGACATGCTATCGCTGCTCATTAATTTCCAAAAAGAAAAGGTGGCGTTAGTTGGAGATGTTGAAAAGGCATTTCTACAAATCTCTATACATGAAGAGGATAGAGATGCAATGAGATTTCTGTGGAGGAAGCATGACGCTGAAGGAAGGTTAATGAATGAAGTGCAAACATGGCGCATGACAAGAGTAACGTTCGGAACAACACCAAGCACGTTTATACTGACAGCTACAATTAAACACCATTTGAAACAAGTGGAAGACCAGTTTCCTGATACGACAAGACACTGCAGAAAGCGATCTACGTGGATGATGTCATTTTGGGAGCAGCAACGCTTGATGAAGCAGTCAAGTTGTACAAAGAGGCAAAGCAAGTGTTCAGAGAGGCAGCATACTTGATAGCAGTATACCACGATGGAAGCAAAGAATCAAGGCTAGTAACAGCAAAAAGCCGCGTAGCTCCAATTAAAGAGCTCACATTGGCGCGACTTGAATTGATGGCAGCGGTGGTAGCATCAAGATTATGCGACTACATCAAAGGTCACTTCAACGAAAGCTTTTAGGAAATACACTGCTGGACGGAATCGATGATTGTGCTGCACTGGATCAAGGGAACAAGCAAAAGAGATCCGTTTGTTGCCAACATAATCGCAGAAATTGGAGAAAAAACACTTCAAGCAAGCTGGTCATTCGTTCAAAGTGACGACAACCCTGCTGACCTACTTACACGAGGAATAAGCGCAAAAGCATTGATAACGTCAAAGTTATGGTGGAACGGTCCCGAATGGATAACATCACTGGAAAAGAACTTAGTAAGCATAATTGGCACAAATACAGACGTGGAAGACCAGCATAAAACACAATGCCACCAATGCATGGGAAGATCCGAAATTACGCCGATCTTGGAAATCGAAAGGTATTCATCATACGGACGGCTTATAAGAGTGACAGCATGGGTGTTCAGATTCATAAACAACACAAAAAAAGGAAAATCACAAAGGGCCGTTGACAGGAAAAGAGGTAACAAATGCAGAGAAATACTGGATAAGACAGGCACAAATATTACTGAGACAAACAAAGGGTGAGGCCTATTCAAACAATTGATCATTTGAAATTAATGGACACGAAGTCTACCTTGATGACGATGGAATCATCAGACAGAAAGGAAGATTGCAGTGCAGCCAAGAATTCAACAAGCACGTAATAGTAATTCCGAAGGATGAGCATTTCACGGAACTGCTAATACGTCACGTGCATAAAATGGTATCACACGGAGGAGTTCAAGTGACGCTAGCGCAACTTCGAACTAAGTTCTGGATATTGCAGGGTAGACAAGCAGTGAAAAGAGTGCTAAACAAATGTGTCGTCTGCAAGAGGCATAACTCCAGACCGGCGACTCAAGACATACCTCCACTTCCGGCAGACAGAGTCACTGAAGCAGAGCCATTCAAAGTTACGGGAGTTGACTTCAGAGGACCTCTTTACGCAAAGGACAAGTACTAGATTGTGAAGCAATATGTACTGATATTCACCTGCGCGGTAACAAGAGGAGTACACTTGGAAGTTACCAACGATTTGTCATCGTCGAGTTTTCTACAAGCATTCCGACGATTTACAGCTCGACGGGAATACCAGCAGTAATATACTCGGACAACGCCAAAACATTTATAAAAGCTGGAAAGGAAATCAACAGAATGCTCGAAACAATTAAAAACGAGGTCTTAAATAATTACTGCAGTGGCCAACAAATTCAATGGAAAATGATAGCCGAGTGCGCACCATGGTGGGAAGGATTTTACGAGCGCCTCATAAGAAGCTTGAAGACGTCGATGCGAAAAATAATATCGAAAAGCACAGCTTCAGTAGAGGAGCTACGCACTATTGTAGCAGAAGTTGAAGGAACACTCAACAATCGACCATTGACTTACGTATATGGAGAACCTGACGAGCCAATGCCACTAACGCCGGCAGACATCAAAGGTGGACGGCGACAGCTTCAAGACGGACAAACAAGACTGTACAACGGTGACATTGAAGACGCATGGCGACGCAGATGCAAACTCGTGTGCGCTTGGTAGAAAAGATGGCATCAAGAATATATCAAGAAAATAGGAGCTACGGTCAAAGCCAAGACACGGCAAGCAAAACCACTCTCACAGGGTGACATTGTGTTGGTTGAGGACAAGGCTCCAAGAACATTTTGGAAAATGTGCCGGATTGAAAAACTCTACCCTGGGCGAGACGGAATAGCAAGAACTTGTCTCCTTCACACAGGCAAAAAAGAGCTTCTAAGAAGATCGGTGAACAACATATACCCAATGGAAGGTTGTTTCAAATAGCCCGCGAGAGCTTATCACATTTCAACTTGGGCGGGCGGGAGCCTATAAAATATCATCATCCAACGCCGGAAGAAGAAGAAAGAAGACTGCTGCCTGGAGCGAGCGCGCGCTACTTCACTTCTTCCAATAAACCGAATTCGTTCGAAGCAGTCCCTGGTCTCGATCGTCATAATAGCCGGTCGGTCGGTCGGGCGGTCTGTCGGTCGGTCGGTCGGTCGGTTGGTCGTGTGTGTGTGTGTGCATATTCCTTTGCTTGATTGCTTGCTTGAGACGGCTTTTGAGTTGGTTCATAGTCGTGGTGCCTAGTTTATTTAATCGAACTATGCTTCACACGCTAGTGTTATAAAATCATCTCTTGAACTTCATCATTTATTATTAGGATAGAAAATCACCAGACTCGCCCTATTTCATATATTATATCATAACTTTCCCCACCTGCGTGGTACACTACTAGTTCTACCCACTCGAACTTCTCGCCACCTGTTCAATACCAACAGCGTTCAACGCCTGCACGGTTGCTTTTAAAACATAATTTCTCGCAGCTGCCATCGCTTACTGCAATTGCCTTCCTGAAGCTGTTGCCCTTGAGAGGAATTCTGGAAAATTCAAGAAACAATTAAGGACACTTTTTCCTGCAAAACTTTATGCAATTTTTATTTTTCTTGCAATCTATTTTCTTCTCATTACTACGCCATATATTTATTAGGCTGTATTTAATTTAGCTCTTGTATTAATTATGTTTTGTACACCACTAACACTTGCGTCTTGAAGTCTTTTTAACCTCTCTTACTTGTTCCTCAATATAATAATATAGTAATATAAATTTAATTATAGCTTCCGCATCATTATGCTCTACGCCTTCTCATCTCAGTGGTCATTGCTTGTTACGTATTGTTTTTTCTTGCGTGTTCTGTACGTTCTGTCAAGCTGAAAGTTTTGTTTTATAAGCAACTGTTCCATTATGCGTCATCTGCACTCTGTAACCTCCGCCCCCTTACGTAAATGTCCTGTTTAGGATGCTTAGGTGTTCATATATGATGATGGTTGGAATGCTCATGAAAGTAGCGTACAGGAAGCCACTCCATTATCAAGAATCTATGCAAAGCCAAAGATTCACTCGCACATTTATTGTGGAACACGCCAGGTTTTCTGCATACCTGCCATCACCGCTTGGATCCATCACTTGAAATCCCATCTGCGCTATCCTGATCCGAAACAACAGTCCTCTGCCACTTGTGGCTTGCAGTGTCATTGACGAACAACTTTGCTTATTGTATTGTAATGACAAAGAGTGCTGCGTGAGATCACTGTGGCAGTGAGGAAACCATTGTACGCGTTCTTTGTGATTGACTTTTTTACAGCTACCAGAGAAAGACAACAGCTTTCAGCAACGTTATCACGGCTCGATGACTAGTCTCTTTTCGGAGCAGTCAATTTCGGAGGGCTGGAACGTTGGAGCTTCCAACCAAAAGCTACGAATACGCTGCTAAGGTTTCTGCGGTCAATCGAACTAGCTAAACGATTATGACAGCGCCATACTTGAGTGCGTGTGCATTTTTTTTTGTTTTTATACATGTTTTCTTTTTCTTTTTTTTACCTATCTATTCCCCTTGCATTCCTCACTCCAGTGTAGCAAACCGTAAATTTTCTTTTGGTTAATCTCCGTGCATTTGACTTGACCTTTCTCTCTCTGTTTCTTTATCACCCTGTTCCTTTCTCACTGCGGCTTGAAATATGTGTTTCGGCCACCTGCAGATGACACCTGAATCTACCACCATTAAAGCGCGCATGTATTACACTTATTACGCACGCCGCCAGAAACCGGTGCAGTTATATTGAAATGATGCGGACGCCCCGCTTTAAAGACTCACGTCTGAGTGGCTCTTCCTTGAATCCAGCATACTAATCTTTTTTTTTCGTATACTACCCTTTCACGCGCTGCCTATAATCGGCGCCCGCTACCAGTGACGTGACCGAGTATTTATTCTGATGCAGCGTGACGTTAGCACTAGCCCAAGCTTTGGAGTAACAATTTTGAATATCTAGTAGTCGCGATAAAGTTGGATGGCGAACCACTTTCGCCGTCGTGTTCTAAGCCCAAAGCACATTTTCCACGACGCAAGCGGAAACTTTTTTTTTTTCAAAGTATACGCCTGGCATAGCATATATATATAGTTGCACTGGACGATCATCTATCACATGCCGGACAACTTGTAAAAGCCTTGGCTCTGGTCCGATCAGACTGCATACTGAACATTCAGGTATATGCAGAGATGATGAAGGATAAAGGGCGGCCAGCGATTGCATTCGATCTTGGCGCGCTCACAGGGCGCGTAAAGTGAGTCAGCCCAGTTATCCTGCCCCATACCACTCGCTCACCAACGCGTTTATCCAATGAGTTGCCCATTCGAGAAGCGTAAGCTGGCGCTTGTTTTTTTTTTTGTTTTTTTATTGCTTGGTAGTTTCAACGTCAAGGAAAACGAGCGCATATAAATAACGCGAAAACCTCTTCGCCGTGCAGGTGCCTTCAGAGACGTAAAGCCAGTTTTACTGACCCTGAACGCCGTTTATCGAAAAACAGTTCTCGAATGAACACTTCTTCACGCAACCCTACGTAACTATTTTGGAAAACGCACAAGTGAGCGCTGTGGCTTACTATGCCAAGATAATCAAGGCTGCGCTCTACGACGCTAGCTGCTGTCTGTGCTATATACACGGCATGTGATGTGCTCGTGATTACAGCAGCGGCCCGTCGCCAGGGGCACCATATACAAACAGTAGAATGAGATATTAGAGAGTTTTAGTACTGCGTACGCTGCGTACGTGGCGGCGTTGCGTACGTAAGGACGCCACGTTCTGCGTAGTGCGCATGCGCAGACCGCAACGCGCACGTATCGCATTACGTACGCAGCCGCTACGTACGCACGCATGAGATGCGTGCGTGCGTACGTATGAGGTGATCGCGCCGCTCTCGAACAAGTTCGCGACAGCGCGAGACTTCGTTTTGCAAAATGGCGGCATCGAAGGCAAGCACCGACCGGCTCTGTGGCTTAAAATATGGCCATAATCTGGCTATAACACTTGGATTGGCTCACATTGGCTGCCAACAACACGTGCTTCTATTTTGATACACCAGATGGCGCAACCAGCTTCACGCTCGTTACGTACGCGGGTACTACGGCGTACTAAAAGCCGATTAGTGGCAAAGGACGCCACGTAACGCAAGGCGCTTGCGTGATGGGTACGTAGCACCGTTCCGCAGTACTAAAACTCTCTATTCTGTCAAATTGCAATTATTGACAATTATTTGCCTCACAACGGTAAACAACCTTACCGTCATGTATATGGCCAACGCGTGCAGCGAGAATGATCGCAGTGTAGGAAGGCTGATGATAAGCAGGAATACGTTTGAGCTTAGCTTGTACGGCGGCTGAGTATGTTATGCACGTATACTTATAGTTTATTCATGGAGTTTTTCTGCCTCAGAAAACACAGAAGACACAAGCCAAACAGAGTACCATTTTATTTCGGACAAATCAGCGCTGAAAAAGTGGGCATCTGTGGCTCATCATCAAAATGAGCTATCATCGATAGAAAGCATCACCTTTCATAGCAAGTGTGGTCGACAGGCAGTATCGTCATCGACAAAAGAGGTATACCATGTCATATTTACTCAGTTAACTGTAGAGTTACCGTCTTCAAAAAATGAGTTGTCTCCTTTTCTCGGACGTTAATTTTGAATCTAGGGGCTATCGATAGTGTGGATGAATATCTTTATAAAAAATTAAAGGCGGCAGTGACAGAACAGTTTTATTCTCATTAAACACACTATTTCAGCAAAATTACCTTCCAGTATTCAGTCGAATCAGGTATTCACCTTCAGGCTACACTCGATCACTGATTTTAACCATTCGTCTGCTACGTCTCGTTTCTGAATTTGTGGATTCATAGTGAGAAACCTTAGTGCCACATTCATTCATAAAATGCAATAAATGCATAAGCTCCATAGAGAGATGAAGGATTACTTTCGTCATGGCACTAAGAGAGAGAGAGATTCGTTATAGAAAAACAGAGAGTTTTGCTGTCGTCTATATATCGCTGGCATGCTAATCTGTATAGGGATGGATAAACGGACTAAAATATTTTCGAAGAAAGGAAAAGAAAGTACGATGAAAAAGTAGTGGCAAAGTGAACCTGATAAAACTATATACATTTGCGGTATCAGGAACTGCATCTTAACTGATACAAATCAGCACTGGTATCTTGGCTTTACCCGGACTATTACTGCTGATGTCATGTACCTTCGTATTGTTAATGAGGCGTTGGGATATTCCACCGCTTCCACAACTGTTAAAACTGGGGTTGCATGGCCGGTACGAACGCGCGTGGCTTTCACGTTCGGAGCAGTCATAACTCGAGGAGGAGTCGAAGACAAATAAATACATTTTTTTGCATATTGACGGTCTTAACTCTCAAAGAACAGGCAGGGCGCTCTTCAGTGCACCCAATGAAATCTCAATAGTAGGGTCCATCCCTATTCTCCTCTCCACGTGGTGGCAAACGTCTACAAATCCAGCTGCCCCACCGCGGTGGTGTAGTGGCTAAGGTACTCGGCTGCTGACCCACAGGTTGTGGGATCGAATTCCTGCTGCGGCGGCTGAATTTACGATGGGAGCGGAAATGTTGTAGGGCCGTGTGCTCAGATTTGGGTGCATTGTATACGTATATATACATATACAAATCGCTTACTTGCTACCCTGCGATGGTATGTCGATGGAGAAGAACAGAAAGCAAAAGAGAGGGTAAAAAAGAAAAAACCAATAAAACAGAATAAAATATAAATAAAAAAGTCTTCTTTTTTTTCTCTTACGCGGGGACGTGCGCTGGTAGAATCTCTAATCGTATTCTCCCCATGTGCTATTACAGTTTATCCAGCGGATCAATGCCTTCTAAATATGTCAGTAGAAGTTTTATCACGCACCTCTGCTGTATAAGAAAGCCTAACAGGCCTAAGGTACACTAAAATGACAAAGTTCTTTGTATTATGGATGCACGCAATGTTCAAAAAGTGCACGCTCATCGTTATATCATGGCCTCCGAGAGGGTGAGCGCACCGGTAATCTCGGAGGTCGTGGTTATACGCTCGACCGCGAAAAAAAGAAAGAAAAAGAACACATGTTGAACTGTTTCGATGGAGGCACAATCGGTGAAGTGTTGGCTTACCGCTTGATCGAAGTGGTACCGTAAGCTCTTTCCACAAGTAGTTTTTGGACGAAAACAATGGTACAGAGTTTCCAGATGTCAAGAGATCCTGAAGTGGAGTCTTGTTCTCAGATGGAAGTCGACTGTGCAGAGGTAAGCGTGTTAATGTGTCGGAATGTTTCGGAGTGTCTTCTTCTCTTTAGAAATAAGTCTTTTAGCCTGCTGTGAAGCATCCCATTTAGTAAAATGGTTTCGCCTGTGATTTTTGTATTGAAGACAGTTGCATGCCCCTTCATCTGCTCATTCGTTGGCCAGCATACCGAAATTAAACGGTATACCCGCAGAATGTCATTAAGTGCTTTGTGGTAACAACAAAGTGGGGCAAATATACTATGTCGAATGAAACGCGTTGGTGATTTTTGTTTCTTTTTAAGACGGTGAATGATATCTGCAGTGCTTTCTCGAAGTTGAGGAAGATCACCCACTCCCCCTTCCACAAAGGCAGGGCCTGCAAACACGGACACAAGTGTACACCACAAACGCGGTTCCAGGCGTTCTGACTTTCTTGTGTCCGTGATTGGATGCCTTGTCTTTGATAATGAAGACTTGCTGTACCTAGCTCAGCTCTCAGCTCCCTGTGATTTCATCAGCCATCCTTCATTGCGCCTGATGCAGGATGTAGAGGACCACTTTTTTGACGCATTGAAGCTCTGCTACCACTGAGGAGGTCCTCCACTGTAGCCACAATACGACATTTGTCTTGTATGGAGGGGGCATGAAGGACACAATATCGCTAACATGCAGGTTATCATGGCACCATGGCGTCGGCATGAGTGTTGAGATAAAACAGCACCTAACACAATGAGCTACTTCAGAAATCTCTCTCTGTCATGAGGGGAAAAAAGCTACAGAAAATGCAGGGAGGCCAAACCACCACACGTCCGACCATAGCTATCTGCGCATAGAAAAGAAAAGAGTGAATGCACGCGGAGGTTATAGCAGAGGTTATAAGAAAACTTTAAAAGCGAGAACAGATTGGGCTGCCTGTTCAGTCAGTGAGCTGATTTCACTGATACATGTTTGTTGTGATAGCTTTTATAGAGGAAGGGATGCATGGGAAGTGAATAAATAAACTCGGCCGTGATCATGCATACTGATGACTGTATGTACAAAGCTGTGAATGAAATAATGTCGACGAGTACAGGACACTGAGATTGATTAATATGTGGGTTCAACGTTCCGAAACCACCACATGATTATGAGAGAAACTGTAGTGGAGGGCTCCGGAAATACGGGACACCAAGTGTGAGCTTGCAGAAAATAAACACGCGCCTGCAAACACGCGCCTGCAAACACGCGCCTGCAGGAGGAGGAGAAGGAAGGGAAGAAATGAAAGGCAGGGAGGTCAACCAGACGCACGTCCGGTTTGCTACCCTGCACTGAGGGAAGGGGTGAGGAGATTAAAGGAGAAGAGAGAGAGAAGTGAAGGGCAACGTGTGTGTAGATTTGACCTTGTCCATTGCACGCTTATAAGCGGTCGCGAAGTCCGGTCGTCTTTAGAAAACTTAGCAATGCCCGCGTCGCTTTGCTGGCCTGCGACGCGTAGAGCCATGAACCAAGGATCTTCTCTTCAGAAAAAGGTCTACTGCCTAATGTCCCTAACCTTTCACGTAGCAAGTTGCGTTCGCTCGCAAAACGTTCACATGAACGCAGTAGATGTTCTATTGTCTCGTCAGTGTCGCACGCTTCACATCGGGAGCTATCCGCCATTACTATGGGAAAGGAGTACGCCTTTGTAAAAGCCATTACTAACCACAGGCGCCACAGTAAAGTTGCATCCTGGCGGGAGAGGTGCGATAGAACTTGAAGCTTTCTCGATGGGTCCAATTTGAGTATAGGCGGCGGTTCCTGACATTGAGGTCACTCAGCCAAGTTTCCGACATTGTGTTAGCGAACGAGTGAAGGCCCCTTGCAGCGTCGGTTCTCAACAATGGGATTGGGGTTGTCTGGGCGTACGCGTGGGCGGATCGGGGCAGCATTATCAGCAAGGTCGTTACCGACAATACCACAATGTCCCGGTAACCACTGGAACACCACGTCATGTCCTTTCGATAAAACTTCGTGAATCACTTGTCTTATTTCGTTCACTAGTTGTTGATGCTTCCTTTGTCGTAAAGCTGATTGCAAGCTCTGAAGAGATGACTTGGGGTCGCAGAACACAGCCCATTTTGTAGGTCGGGCTCCCGCGATATAATAAATAGCAGCACGTAAGGCGGCAAGCTCCGCTGCTGTGGATGTTGTCCTATGCGACAGTTTGAACTTTATAGTGACCTGGTACGTCGGGATGACAACAGCACCTATGAAGCTGTCAGCCGAGACCGATCCATCGGTGTAAATGAGGGTCCTCTGGCCGTATTTTTCGTTCAGTAGTGACAATGTCACCTGTCGTAGGACCACTGTTGAATAACGGCTCTTGTTCGTTATTCCCGGAATAGTGAGGCACACCTCTGGTTGTTGTAGGCACCATGGAGGTGACGCTGGTCTTGTTGCTGGAGTGAAGCCAAAAGGAAGGCATTCTCTATGGGCAGAAATAATCTTTGAAAACATCGCTTGTGGTCTTTGAAGTGGCAACTTTAAGACATGGTGACGAGGAACTCGGCAGAGGTGTCTTATGTGGGCTCTCCAATTGTCAGTGATGATGCATGTTTGAATTGGATGCTCTCTTGCGATCATAATTGCCCCGTAGGTTGAGGTGCATCGCAGCAATCCTAAGCACACGAGTAGTGCTTGTCCTTGCAGACTTTCGAGGGTGCGGATGTTCGTCTTGCACGTACTTACCAGTAACGGCAAGCTGTAGCGCAAAAATCCCAGAAATAGTGCCCTGTATAGCTGCATCATTGACCTTATCGATGTGCCCCAAGATTTTCCGCAGAGGAACCGCATTATATGGACGATGGAAGTTAGCCTTCTCTTCAGGTAATTGCAATGGGCACTCCACGAAAGGTACCTGTCAATAATCAAACCCAGGAAGCGATGGTTCTTCTGGTATGGAATATTTTGTCCATTGATGGTAACGGGGTATTGTGTCATGGCTCTGCGAGTAAACGCAACCAATGCACATTTCTCCGTTGAGACGGAAAGACTTTGCTTGCGGAGATATGAGCATGTCCGTGTGGCAGCCTGCTGGACTCTTGCACGTACTTGTAGACGAGTTACAGCCGAAGTCCATAGACAAATATCGTCAGCATATATGGATATGAGGACAGTATTTGGAAAATTTTCACGAGGTCCTGCCATCACGAGATTAAATAAAGTGGTACTTAATACGGCACCCTGAGGGACGCCACGGGAGGTATAGTATTTGGTAGTAGGTCCATCTGAGGTTTGTACAAAAAAGGACCTTCTCGTCAAATAATCCTGGATCCATTGGAACATCCGACCACTGATTCCGACAGCTTCCAACGAGTCTAGGATGGCTTTATGTGTTACGTTATCATAAGCCCCTTTGGCGTCGAGGAAGAGTGCCAGTGGTATGCGCTTGAGGCTCTTCTGTTGCTGGATAAATGTTTTGAGATCAATCACGTTGTCAAGAGGTGGCCTACCTCAGCCGAAAACCCGTCATGCAGTTTGGGTATAAGCATGTATAAGTAAGTTTGGGTATAAGTAGGCGTGTAAGTATCATCCTTTCCATGACTTTTCCTACTAAACTTGCGAGCGCAACAGGGCGAAATGATGTCAAATCAAATGGTGACTTTCCTGCTTTGAGTAGTGGCACAAGTCGACTTATCTTCCTATCCTGGGGAAAAATGCCCGCCTGCCATGAGTGGTTGTAATAGCATAACAACTGTCCCGTTGTCTCCTGTTGAAGGTTGGCTAGAGCGGCGTAGGTGATGCCATCGGGTCCTGGTGAAGATGATCGTCGGGAAGCCGCCAAAGATGCGTCGAGTTCTTCTATGGTGAAAAGATTGTCCATTTCGGAGATGCGGGGTTCAGGGATAACACTCCCAATGGGGCCAGTGGACCAGGTGGACACACCAGCGATTCGCGTACAAAACTCATTTGCCACTTCAAGTTGGGTGCGGCCTAAATGCAGCGCTAAAGCCATGAAAGGATGTCTTTGTTGGGGAGTCGAGCGCAGGCCACGAATAGTGCTCCAGATGCGTGACAACGGCTTTCGGGGATCCTATGATTCGCAGAATGATTTCCAGCCTTCCTGTTCAAGTTTGTCTAAACGTCGTTGGACTTTTTTCTGTATGCGTCAGTGCCAGCCTCAAGTCGCATATTGCTTTTGTCCGCCTGTATCTTCTTTCCGCCCTTCGGCGAAGCGCGCACAGTTTTTCCAGTTGAACGTCGAAATCTCAACGCTTGCCGGTGAACGGGAGGAGACAGGAAGCTTCCCTCATTGCCTCTTTGATGACATCCTCCAAGTTCTGGTCAGGGTCTTCATGGCATGTATTTTCTATGAGTCGCTGAAATTTGGACCAATCAATTCTTCGTGTTGTGGTCCTAGGAGAGGAGTTAGTAAGACCCCTTATTCGCCTATAAAATGGAATGTGGTCACTCCCATGCGTTTAGATGTCTGCAAACCGTACCAACGTGACGCAGCACAGCTATGGACCACCTTTTCCGGCGCACCCGGTGCGCTCAGTTTCGGTTTCTCCCGTATCTCGGTCCGCAATTTCGGAGATGGACCTCTGAAAGTAAGCGCGACAATTTTAATTTTTGTAAAACCAGACTGGACAAAACTTGTGACGTAAAACAACTTTCCCATATAAACAACGACCCTACAATATTTATTAACAAAGTTCATGGAAATAATTTTGTAAATTATTCATTTGTGAGTAACCTAATTAGTGACACAATCTTTTCGCCTTGGCCTATAAATTGTCTGCGAAGACGGTACGAGCCTGATTATTATAGTATTTTAAATAAAGTATGTATGGCTTTTAAGAAACAGAAACACCCTTATAATATTTCACCTCCCACGAAGATTGGAGATTGAATACGTACTATCCGAATTTATTGTATTTTCTTTTGCTCATCGTTATTTTACTGCTCTGTCTTTCACTGCTCGGGCTGCATCTATGAGACACCAGTGTGCATAGCCCACACCTCCTACGCAAATGTATTATTATTGCATGCCACATATCATCATCATCATCATCATCATCATCATCATCGTCAGTCTGACTACGTTCACTACAGGAAAAAGGCCTCTCCTACGTTCCGCTAGTTAACTCGATCCTGTGCTTGCTGCTGCCAATTTATACCCGCAAACTTCTCATCTGCCCACCTAACCTTCTGTGTCCCCTAACCTGCTTGCCTTCTCTGGGAAGCCAGTTAGTTTCCCTTAATGACCAGCTGGTTATCCTGTCTACACGCTACGTGCCCGGCCCATGTCCATTTCCTCTTCTTGATTTCAACTATGATATCCTTAACCCCCGTTTGTTCCCTAATCAACTCTGCTCTCTTCTTGCCTGTCAAAGTTACACCTACCACTTTTCTTTCTATTGCTCGCTGCGTCATCCTCAGTTTAAGCTGAACCTTCTTTGTAAGTTTCCAGGTTTCCGCTCTGTATCCGGGTACCGGCAAGATACAGCTGTTATATACCTTCCTCTTGAGGGATAGTGGCAATCTACCTGTCATAATTTGAGAGTGCTTGCCAAATAAGCTCCGCCCCATTCTTACTCTTCTAGTTACTTCAATCTCGTGGTTCGGCTCCGCGGTTATTACCTGCCCTAAGTAGACATAGTCATTTATAACTTGAAGTGCACTATGGCCTATCTCGAAGCGCTGCTCTTTTCCGAGCATGCCAAATATTTGTGTGACCAAGATGGTTCGACCTGGTGTATATAGGCTGCAGACTCAATGACATTTTTACCACTGCTTCTGGTGCTACCCGGCAGTTTTGGGCTGATGTAAGTAAAAGAAAAAAATGGGCAGATCTCACGTACAGTGAGAATCAATGATATGCGAAGTACGAATGAGAAAGGTTTGTATGCCACTTTAAAGTCAGCAGAACATTACGAGGTGGATGTAAATGATGCCGCACATGACTTCCGTGTCATGATTATCATGTATGGATGTGTCGTTTACCTTCGTCATCTATCCACGTCTCGTGATACCAAATTTGGTATGTGGAGCTAGCGAAATGGCCGTAAGCACGCTATGAGCGTGGTATGTTGTCAAGTCCTTACATGGCACGCGTGTCAAGATTATCATGTTTGCACCTGTCATATACTTTCGTCATTCATTCACGTCACGTACACCGAAGTTGGCACATGTGGAGCTAGCAAAACGTTCGCGAGTGCATCATAAAGGGCCCAATATACTTCAATGTAGCGTCGACGCACGCGCACGCTGGGTACAGTGACACTATGTTGGCAAAACGCGAGCACTCTATAGTCTGACGCCAGGCGCGACCGGCGCGACCAGCGTCTGTCGGCGTGACCCGATGGCAACCAGCGCGAAATGCGACACGCTGCATTTCGCGCCGATGCGTTACCCAGACAACAATGCGTTTCCCTCTTTTCGTGATGGAGGGACGCCGAACGCACTGAAACGCACATGCGTCAAGTCAACGCAGCGCTGCGCGTGCCTGCGAGTGTACGGCAGGACCTGTGCCTCGCGTAGCAACGCCGGCGTGACTCAACGCAACGAACGCCAGCACGCACGCGCACCGGGTCACGTCATAATGTATTAGCGCCTTGACTGTGGTATGTAGTCATGTTCTCACATGACACGCATCTCATGAATACCATGTTTGCACCAGTCACATATCTTCCAACTGATGTCACGTAATACCAAATTTGGCATGTTTGAAGCTAGCGAAATGGCCTCGAGCGCATTATGAGTGTTGCATGTAGTCATAATTTTACATGACGCGCATGTATCATGTTTGGGTGTGTTATTTACTTATGTCGTCCGTTCGCGTCACGTAATACCGAGGTTGGTACATGTGAAGCTAGCGAAGCGGCCACGAGCGCATCATGAGCGTAGCAGTGTAGTCGTATTGTTTGTTACATGACACGCATATCATGTTTATCATGTTTGCACCAGTACCATACCTTCGTCATCCATTCACGTCCCGTAATACTAAACTTGGCATAAGTGAAGCTAGCGAAATGGCCGCCAGCGCATCATGAGTGTGGCATGTAGTCATGTTGTTACATTACACGTATCTCATGATTATCATATTTGCACCAGACACATACCTTCGTCATCCATTCACGTACTGTAATACCAAATTTGTTATATGTGACACTAGCAAAACGGCCACGAGCGCAACATGAGCGTGGCATGTAGTCATGTTGTTATATGGCACGCATGTCATGATTTTCATGTTAGGGTCTGTCGATTGAGCTTGCCATGCAATCATACCATACCATACCAGTTTTGCAACATACCATGTGAACGAAACCGCCGCAAGTTCTGCAGAAATATTAAATATAAATCATGACATTCATGACATACATATCATGATTTTGATGTTATGACTAATCAAATATGTTCTTCATACAGTGATGTTATGCCATAACAAGTTTAGTATTGATACCGTTATCTAAACGGCAAGGAGAGCCAAAAGTCGTAGGCGGCTAGATAGATAGATAGATAGATAGATAGATAGATAGATAGATAGATAGATAGATAGATAGATAGATAGATAGATAGATAGATAGTAGATAGATAGATAGATAGATAGATAGATAGATAGATAGATAGATAGATAGATAGATAGATAGATAGATAGATAGATAGATAGATAGATAGATAGATAGATAGATAAGATAGATAGATAGATAGATAGATAGATAGATAGATAGATAGATAGATAGATAGATAGATAGATAGATAGATAGATAGATAGATAGATAGATAGATAGATAGATTATGGAGTCTTGGTTGGAAGACCTTTATTAGGCCCGAGGAACCGGCAGCCGACAGCTGAGATAAACGAACCAAGATGATGATGCTACGTGACAACGATGAGGATGCATGAGCAACACATGATAATGATGATAATGTACAGATGAAGAGGATTGGTATACTAAATGCCCACACTAATTCCCCCCACGTGAAAGCGGCCAGCCTGGGCGCGGCAAGTCAAGGGGACAAAGAACGTCACATGAAGGGCTTCATACGGGAGACATGGACGACCTCAATAGTTCGATAACGGCGATCAGCTGGGGCTACAAGTGGCGTCACGCGATAATTCACTGGTGAAGTTTCTTCAAGAACTGTGTACGGCCCGATAAACCGTGGCTGGAATTTGTCGCACAAACCAGGTGTGCGAATAGGCGTCAAAAGAAGCACTTCGTCTCCAGGTTGAAAGGATACAGCACGATGGGATTCATCATAAACCAGCTTTCTGTCTTGCTGTCGGGCTTCAGTGTTTATACGAGCACGTTGGCGGCTCTCTGCGAGCCGTAAAATGTACTCCTCTGAAGAGGATGGAGATGAATTCACATGGCAGGTAAAGAAAGAGACGTCCAGGAGAGAAGTAGGGGAGCGTCCATAAAGTAGGTAAAATGGTGAGTAGCCGGTTGTCCGCTGAATAGCCGTATTGTAGGCGAAAGTGACGAATGGTAGGACTACATCCCAGTTCTTGTGGTCTGGTTGAATGTAGGCGGCGATCATGTCAGAAAGAGTGCGGTGAAATCGCTCAGTGAGGCCGTTAGTTTGGGGATGATAACTAGAGGCAGTCTTGTGAGTTGTGCCACAAGCGCGAAGAAGTTCGTTCACTAGTTGTGAAAGGAAGGCCCTTCCACGGTCACTGAGCAATACACGTGGAGCACCATGACGCAGTATAATGGCTCGGAGGATGAAATCGGCAATTTCCGAAGCTGAACCGGTAGTGACGGATGCCGTCTCGGCGTAGCGCGTCAAATGGTCAACGGCTGTTACTATCCATCGGTTTCCAGCAGCACTGACTGGAAGGGGGCCATAAAGATCGATGCCTACAACTTCGAAGGGTGTGGCTGGGCACGGAAGAGGCTGTAGTGTACCGGCTGGAGCAGATGTGGGTAGTTTTCTAGATTGACAGGTAGTGCAGGACCCAACGTACCAAGCTACACTAGTGGTAATACCTGGCCAATAAAACCGACTTCGAAGGCGATCGTAGGTTTTGTGATAACCAAGGTGACCTGCCGTCGGATGGTCATGAAGTGCTCTGAGGACTTCGGACCGAAGCAATCGGGGTAGAACGGGAACCCAGCGCTGACCGTCAGGATGGTAAATTTTGCGGTACAGTACCGAGTTGTCCAGCTTAAACTGCGAGAGTTGGCGACGGAGCCTCGCATTAGGTGGACGGGAACTGCCAGTGAGGTAGCTTATAATACGTCGACAGTATGGGTCAGCCAGCTGTCGAGAAGAAAAATCGTGCGGGTCGTCCGAAGGCAGCTGGTCCATAGAGGCGAGAGAGGAAACCGCCGTAGACGTGGTCTCCGAGGGCGTGTTGTGCAAAGTGATTGCGGAAACGCTGAGGGGAGCCGCTGGTAGTGGGCAGCGAGAGAGAGCATCGGCGTCGCTATGCTTTCTGCCACACTTGTATACGATGTCAAAATCATATTCTTGTAGGCGTAGAATCCAGCGGCCGAGGCGTCCCGACAAGTTCTTGAGTGTCGAAAGCCAACATAAAGCATGGTGGTCGGTCACGATGGTGAAATGGCGGCCATGAAGATAGGGACGAAATTTCTGTACTGACCAAACGATGGCGAGGCACTCCTTCTCGGTGATCGTGTAGTTCCTCTCGGCTGCGGAGATGACGCGGCTGGCGTACGCAACGACTCGCTCTCGCGAAGAGTTGTCGCGCTGAAGGAGCACGGCTCCTAAACCGTGGCCGCTAGCGTCTGTATGGAGGAAGGTCGGTGCACCATCGTGAAAGTGAGAAAGTACAGGATCGGTCGTGAGGGCACTCTTCAATTTGTCGAAAGCCGATTCACATTCCTGAGACCACTGAAAGGGCGTACCAGAAGCAAGTAGCTTATGTAGTGGTGCGGCTATGGAGGCAAAGTTTTGTATGAATCGCCGGAAGTAAGAGGCGAGACCAAGGAAACTTCGCAAATCTTTCGGCTTGTCAGGGCGAGGGAATCGAAGCACCGCAGCAGTTTTCTCAGGGTCTGGACGAATTCCGTCCTTGCTCACAACATGACCAAGGACCTTGATAGATCTGCTGGCGAAATGGCACTTCTTGGTGTTAATTTGAAGACCAGCGCCCGCAAGGCAAGTCAGGACCTCGTCCAAGCGTTGCAGATGTTGAGGAAACGTCGATGAAAATACAACAATGTCATCGAGGTAACATAGGCAAGTCTTCCATTTCAGGCCACGCAGTACGGTGTCAATCAAGCGCTCAAAAGTTGCGGGCGCATTGCATAGACCAAACGGCATAACATTGAATTCGTATAGGCCGTCCGGGGTTGCAAACGCAGTTTTTTCTTTGTCCTCTTCGTGCATGGGGATTTGCCAATAGCCGGAACGCAAGTCGAGGCTTGAAAAGAATTCAGCACCTTGTAAAGAATCGAGGGCGTCGTCGATACGTGGCATGGGGTATACGTCCTTCCTAGTGATCTTATTGAGTGCTCGGTAATCGACGCAAAATCGTACGGAACCGTCTTTTTTACGCACCAGAACCACTGGAGACGACCAAGGACTGGTTGAGGGTCGGATTATCTCCCGTTGCAGCATATCGTCTACGTTTTCCTCAATGATTTTTCGTTCGGCTAGGGAGACGCGGTACGGACGACGATGCACAATGGATGTTCCGTCGGTCTGAATACGATCTGCTGTAGCAGTTGTCTGACCCAGGCTGGATGAATGAACGTCAAAAGAGTTTGCATGCTTTTGCAACAAATCAAGCAGCTGCTGCTTCTGCGAGTCTGTCAAGTCCTTGTTGATGGCTGCTGTAAAGGCCGAGGAAGCAGCATGATCTCCAGGATGGCCTTTAGAGGAGGCAGGGGTAAGAGGCACGACGCACACAGGCTCCAGATCGGCAACGCAGGCGACAGTAGTGCCCCGCGGCAGTAAAATTTTATCTGGTGTGGTGTTCGTAGCAGCGAGGACAGCTGATCCATCGTTGAAGCGAGCCTCACCTGATGCGAGAGCTATGCCTTTATTAAGGCAACGGGGCGATGGAGTTACCAAAATGTCACCAGAGTCGACGTCGTTGGACAAAACTGTGACTAATTGATGTTCGTTCGGGGGTAACTCGATGTCTACAGCAGCGATGAGTCAAAGTGGCCTCTAGGTTTCGTCACTAAGCAAGTGGTCTGTGTCAGTGAGATGAACGACACGTTGTGCACAACAAATAGCCGCGGAAGCAGACGAAAGAAAGTCCCAGCCTAAAATGAGTTCGTGAGAGCACGGGGATAGCACAGCAAATTGTATGTGATGAAGAATGTCGTCGATTAGCACACGGGCAGTACAGAGAGCGGAAGGGCGAATCATCGTTCCCTGGGCTGTAACCAGTGTTGGTCCATCATAAGGCGTCGTGACTTTTCGAAGACGGGTACACAAATCAGCACGAATAATAGAAAACCCAGCCCCAGTGTCCACCAAAGCATCAACGTCTACTCCCTCAACTGAGACTGCAATCATATTGTAAGGGCGCGCTGGAGGAATTGGAGTACTGTGTAGGAATGCAGTTTGTCCTCCAAAAACTGCATTGCTTAGTTTTCCGGACGCCGATCAGAAGCGAGGGAAGCAGGCTGAAGAGGAGAAGAGGAGCGACGGTAGGGCGATGGTGAACGGCGTCTGGTTGATCGAAGACTACTGCGCAGTTCACCGGATGCTGGCGGAGATGGAGACCGACGCGGCGGTGACGAATAACGACAGCCCTGGTACAAGGCTCCTGCGATATAGTCTCGTTCGCGTATGTCGTACCCTCGGCGCTCATCTTGCTGGCGCTTGCGGCAAAAGCGTGAAATGTGACCACGATAGCCGCAATAATAGCACGTAGGGCGAGTCGATCGATAAGGAGGGTGGTAGCTTGTGTTAGATGCACCGGCAGAGAGAGCAGTGAGAGGGACAGATGATGGCTCAGGCGGTGGTGATGCAAAGCTCGTGGGAAAGCTTCTGGGAGGTGCGGCAGCAACCGACGCGTACGTTCGTGGTGGCGACGTCGAGCTGACGGTGCCTGATGGTGCGGCGACGGCATGCGAGAACGATGGGAGAGTACGATCGACAGTGGGCTGCAGGTGGGCCATATGGGTCATGGACGTAAGCTCCTCCGTGATGACATCCCGCAATGACGTTGAAGAAGGCTGAATGGTACATACTGAAGGTAGTGTGAATCCCATTGATTCTAATTCTTCGCGTATTATCACCCTTATCGTTTCTCGTAGGTTTGGATCAGTCGTAATACGGGCCGCGTCACTGTCCGGTTGTAGGCGCATCGACTCAAGTTCTTCGAGGCGCTGACAGGTTGTCGCAACGTCAGCAACGGTAGCCGGATTCCGGATTGCAAGGGCATTGAATGCGACGGGTCCAATGCCCTTAAGAAGCTGGCGTACCTTGTCTGACTCTGACATTGGGGTGTCAACCCGTCGGCAAAGTGAAAGGACATCCTCGATGTAGGATGTATACGACTCGCCGATGTGCTGTTTCTGAGTCGCAAGAGCTTTCTTTGCGAGAGCTGAACGGACAGCCGGTGTGCCAAAGACATGGCGAAGCTGATCTTTGAAGGCTGACCAGTCGGGGATGTCCATGAAGTGGTTGAGGAACCACGTCTTCGCGACACCCGTGAGGTAGAATGACACGTAAGCGAGTTTGTAGGTGTTATCCCACCGGTTAGCAGCGCCGACCCGTTCGAAATCGTCCAGCCATTCCTCCACATCTTCCCCGCGCATACCAGCGAAGGGATGGGGCTCACGCTGGAGGCTGTTAATGACGTGAAAAGGCGCGGCACGCGGTGGCGGAGTGGGAACGGCTGCAGCACCGACCTCTTCTTGGTGCGACATATTTCCGGACACCTGGCCCAAGCGGCGACCTGAACGTAGCTCCAAGGGGTAGAGTGGTCGAGAGGATGGCGGGGGATCCAACAGCACGCTCCACCACGTATGGAGTCTTGGTTTGGAAGACCTTTATTAGGCCCGAGGAACCGGCAGCCGACAGCTGAGATAAACGAACCAAGATGATGATGCTACGTGACAACGATGAGGATGCATGAGCAACACATGATAATGATGATAATGTACAGATGAAGAGGATTGGTATACTAAATGCCCACAATATAGATAGATAGATAGATAGATAGATAGATAGATAGATAGATAGATAGATAGATAGATAGATAGATAGATAGAATAGATAGATAGATAGATAGATAGATAGATAGATAGATAGATAGATAGATAGATAGATAGATAGATAGATAGATAGATAGATAGATAGATAGATAGATAGATAGATAGATAGATAGATAGATAGATAGATAGATAGATAGATAGATAGATAGATAGATAGATAGATAGATAGATAGATAGATAGATAGATAGATAGATAGATAGATAGATAGATAGATAGATAGATAGATAGATAGATAGATAGATAGATAGATAGATAGATAGATAGATAGATAGATAGATAGATAGATAGATAGATAGATAGATAGATACGCTCAATGTCGTCGAGGTTCGCTAAGAAATGCTTCGCATTTAAAAAATACACTCTAGTGAGTTTGAAACACCTCAAGCTTCCCTCGAGAACGCACCAACAGAGATAATAAGTAGAATATTTACACAGTGCCAATATACACCGCCTACAATTTGAAGCCAGTGTGCAGCTGCAGGCGAAATGCTGATAAACTGACGTCAGTTTGGCAGAGCAACATGCAGTGCATGCTTTTCCGGGAAATCGCTGCTCGGAATCTCCTCTCATTCTGCCATTTACGTCTAGCTCGCGTAGCTCTCCTGACCTGTGGCTGAAGTATGCGTTTCCAAAAGCAAACGTAATAAAGACGTCAGTCTGGGATACTGTTCAGAATCAACCACTGAAATAGCTTATTAAGTAAAGTGATCAAATTAGCGTTGGTGTGTTTCGTCTCCACTTGAAGTACATCGTACATCTTCCCTTGAAATACATCGGCATTGTTTTGACAAAGCATAGATAGATGATCCCCACAAATTTCAATAGCACATCGAAATATATTCATTAGTTTTGCCATCGCTCTTTGGCTTGCACCAGAAGCAGTATTTGCTTTCTTTCATGTTCTGTCTAAAAGCTACAATAAGTAAACGTCATCATTTCATCCACCAGCGCTGACAGCTTCAAGTTTACACCTTCGATGAGCATACGAATAAATAGCACGTGACAACAATATGGTTCACACCTTGGGCTTAGCGCTATTGTCCGCTATATACAGCAAAAGTGACGTAGTTAGCGCACCACGACAGAAACGCTATTTCATCTCTGATCAATCGAAAGATACGCTTTCGTATTCCGGTCACGGTCAGCCACTTTGTCGCGTCAAGAACACGAATATTATATCTTGATTGCGTAGTGTTGCGCTATCAAAAGCACTTCTCCGAAGATTAATATCACGTTGAAAGCTTCCTTCACACTGCCAGAGCACTGCTAAATGGTTACAGCGCCTAATCCCGAAACAGCTATCGAGTACATAAAAGAAAGCCATTTGTCCTCGTGAAAACTGCCGCATCATATTATAGCCCATTGCTGGGCTATATTATAGCCCATTGCTGGATTATAGCCCATATTATAGCCCATTGGATGGATGGATGGAAATAACTTTATTTATGCGTCTTGTACAGGGTGTAGCCACCGCTATGCTGCACAGGTATACAAGGTATACGCATTGGGATATTCAAATGAAGAGTACTAGAAAGTTATGTTCACCGGTGGTAGGTGAGTACGTACGTTGATCGTTGGTGCAATCAATTTGCCAGCTGCTGGTGGCAAAGTACTGGCAGTTCGTGATGATTTAGGTAATAATAACGTGAGCTCACTTCAAAAATATAATTAATTTTATTGCTCATTGACACTCGATAATCGGTGCTAAGTTGTAATAACGGGACGGACACCAAGAGGTGGGAAACACAACCGAAGATGGAGTGCAAGCATAAAATATAATCAGCAAACACATCATTGTCTTACAAAGGGCAAAAGAATCGACTGATGGTGATAATATTGGTGATGATGACGTAGTAACATCAACTACCTTTGTGCACGTTCACACTCGCAGGGTCATCAACAACACAGCTACATAATGGTCCGGACGAGCAAGTAGCATCAGAGCAGTCCAATATTTTTTAAGTGTAAATGCGGCACTGAATGGACAACCTTTGTTGGAAGGTCCGCAGATGGTTTCGCGAGGTTGTGTCTGGCATTCTCCTGAATTTTCTGTGAGAGACCATCTTAAAGTGTAGCTGAACAAGTTTCAGAGTTTAGGTAAGGGCCGACTTTATTGCCGAGAATGTCGAAATTTTTTCTATGGTTGTCGCAGCAAGAGCTTTAGAATATGCAAAAGAAAAGTTCCGTCTATAGGTCCCCCCACGCGAGCGTGCCGTATGTGTGGGCCTGAAAACGTACGCCACGTTCGGTTCCTTTGGCGGAAACGTGCCGCACTCTGACGGAAATTTCCATCCGCTCACTGATCCAATCTACTAGAGAACTGTTTATGTGACGAAGGCTCAGGTAGGTACAGCGAAGCTGAAGGGAGGGAGGAAAATAGGAGGAAAAAAATGGCAGAAAGGTTAACCAGCTTATAGGCAACTGATCTGCTACCCTGCGCATGTGAGGGGGATGGGGGAGATGAAAGATAGAGAGGAGAGAAGGAAGAGAGATAAACACAGCACATTAGGCAGCACACGCGCGCACACTCATTCATAGTCCAGTCTTGTCTTTCGTGGTGTGTGACGCTGGAGTTACAGCCGCTTGTTCAAGTCCGTGTCGCGTAGGAATTTCAACAGGGCTTTTTTGTCGCCTTCTGTTGCAGTGTCTTCTCTGGGGCACTTGAAAGAATAGCTGAAAGTTTTGCAGCTTGGTTGCGATATCTTGATTAAGATCAGACAGCTGAGCTACATGAACAGGCTTATCTCGTATTGTAAACTGTGACCACCATGACGCGTTTTTGCCGCAGTCAATCGAGAAGGCCAAACTTGAGCAGTGATGCTTTTGCAGGCAACGTGGCATACCGATAATGACGTCACATCGTTGTTTCAGCACCTCAAGAATCCCTGCGGCCACAGCCCCTGTTTTTTTTTTTTTTTTTGTTCTGAAGAGATGCTATAGTCGCATCTCCTTTTAAGAACTCCCACATCGCATTTCGAACTTAACTGCAATAAATTTATCCTCCTACGCTCTAAAGTCATTTGTGTAGATGATTCAACTTCCCTTTGAGTGGCACGTGGTTTGTCGACCATACCACAATCAAGCAGACGCAAGGATGGAGAAATAACGGTAATATCCGCCCGATAAACTCTATACTTTAGCGCCATCATCACCGCCATTTCATAATTTATATTTAATAAACAGGGTCCATGTAACCCGGTAGCGTGATATTCAGGTATACTGCTGACCCTCTCCGAATCAACTCTCTTTGGGGACGCCGTGGTTCAATGTACTATGGAATAAATTATGCACTCACTGTGTTCCCGCATGTAAAGGTAGCTAGTAATTATTGTTCTAATGTAATTCCCGTTTAACTCAGGTTCCTTGAATCGCGCTCCCATCGTCGAGATCAGCGGCGCTACACCTTGCCGCTAGGTGACCGTGGAAAGTAAGTCTTGTTAGTTATAAATTTTCTAAATGATGGGTAGTAGCTGGATTTGCCTGGTCTTTGTGCTTGCAGGCTTCGAGCACACTTGAAGCTTTGTTCAGTATTTTGATTCGGTTTTGTTTCTAATAAAATGACGAATCGTTATGAACTTCGAGACCCTATTCGAATTGGTGAGCCTAACAAGGTCAACACAGTCGAGCTCAGCTGCTAAAACATTGCTGACCTTCGTCTGGCGGCAAAGCGGATTCGGACCATACGAAGCCAAACAGAGCTGAAAGAATGAAGATTGGACAAATGTGTGTACTACCCAACATTCTCATGCTTGCTGAAACACCGTGAGTTGCAGCTTCCATAGACACTTGCGCCAGAGTTCCTTCTAGTGTATTTGTAGAAAACTCTATGATGCTATAGTGAGAAACTGTCGCGATTCGGATGTGTTGGGCGGCTAGCGACGATTAGCGAAGAAGCCATGATGCCTACAGCCCCTCGTCTAGGGTGATTAGGTGCTTCAGTCAGAGTATCCACTTCCAGTGCTTGTCGTAATCACCTGTCTAGAAGTGAGAAAGTAGACATTTCAGATTCTCTGCCTTCACAACACGGTACCTCACAGAGAGGAAAATAGTTGACATAAACCTACTGGGTGAAACTGAGCGGATTCTTCGGTATAATACGCAACGAAGCGCACTCATCGAAAGCCGATCGAACTCGCTGATAAGATGGACGTGCATGCGTTCGCTTGCGACGTGCACTGCATACATCCCGTTCTTCAAGTTTGGCCAGATGCACTATTAGCCACACTGCGTGCTCTATTGAGGATGTTTCGAAGAATAAAGTGTAGCTAGTTTGGGCCGGAGAAGCCTATCTTCCTTTAGCACCCATAATTCCGTATGACTATAAAAATGACGCGTTGGTCTCGTTTTAAGCACCGCGAATAGTTAATACAATAAAATTATGCGTCTATTGAAAAAAAACGGGACGAGGGGTGGAATGAAGACAAGCGCAGCAGCGTGGCGAACCTTTCACAAGGGCCAGATTGACGAACCTTTTCGTTCAGACGTGTTCTTTGCCGTTGGCTGGCTAATGTGACATTATAAATGATACTTACGTCATTAATGATGTGTGCAATATTAGGATAGGTTCAATATCCTTTGTAGATTAAAAAAATATCTATTGGTGAGCAGGTGACTCGATGTACTCATTACAAAGTATATGCAATTTTTTTTATTTGTTATAGCACTTGGTGATGAACTATTCGTGCATGCAACATGACAAGAGGTTCTTTTACCATAGTGTTATTCGATAACTAGCTCCACGGACGAATAAATAAGTTGAAGTAGCGAGGTGATGAGCCTGATAACTGTTTTCGGGTAATAACCATCAATACCTTGTGTACATAGCAATGTGCTGCTGCAGAGAGAGAGAGAGATGAATAGAGAGGAAAGGCAGGGAGGTTAACCAAGCTTGGCTCGGTTGGCTACCCTACACTTGGGGTGGGGAAAAGGGGAATAATAGAACGAAAAGAGACAGAAAAGAAGAGGAGTAAGAAAGAGAAGCAGAAATAGTCAGCTCGAAACTACACAGCACGGCCTCGCACAGTTCTTTCACAAGCGGTCGTGAAGTTTGGTGTTCCTTAAAAAGTACAAGAGGGCTTTCGTGGCTTTGCGCGTATGGGAAGCCGTCGGCCAAAGTCCCAGGATCTTCTCTTCTGTAAGCGGCCGTGAATCCAGCTGACAGAGCTTGGCTTCCATAATACGTCGTTTGGTCTGGTATGCTGGGCAATGACATAGAATGTGCTCAAGCGTTTCCTCGCAGGCGCAGATGTTGCATGCCGAAGTGCTCGCCATTCCAAGGAGACGAGAGTACGAATTCGTAAATGCCACGCCCAACCTCATGCGACACAGTAAAGTTTCAGCGCATCGTGGGAACCCGGATGGCAAACGAAGTTGCAAGTTTGGGTCGATCGAATACAGG
The DNA here is from genome assembly GCF_013339725.1 of Rhipicephalus microplus. NCBI lineage: Eukaryota > Metazoa > Arthropoda > Arachnida > Ixodida > Ixodidae > Rhipicephalus > Rhipicephalus microplus. The sequence goes on along the minus strand of NC_051173.1, from coordinate 32,735,780 downwards.
TGCGTGTTGGAGAAACCCTGCGTATTCCATTGTAGGAGAGATATATGGCGAGCAAGTGATTGTAGTAGCCTTGCAGCGTCCGTTCTCAAGAGTGGTATGGGCGTGCGCTGGTCTTGGTCATGAGCCGATCGAGCAGCTTCATCTGCGCGGTCATTGCCAACGATTCCGCAATGACTCGGCAGCCACTGAAATACAATATCGTGACCTTCCGCGAGCGCTTCGTGGTAGTCATGCCTTATCTGATATACTGATTGTTTATGTAGCCCGTGCTGCAGAACAAACCGTAGTGACTGTAAGGCTGACCTGGAGTCGCAAAAGATGGCCCATTGGTTAGGTTCCTGGTAAAGAATGTACTTTACTGCACCTTGAAGTGCTGCGAGCTCTGCTGCTGTCGACGTCGTGGTGTGAGAAAACTTGTACTGAAGCAACACATTGTCAGATGGAACAACCACTGCTCCTGTGGAGCTGTTGGAATTAGTGGAGCCATCGGTGTAAACATGTATGCGGTCGAAGTACCTTTCGTCCAACAGACGCAAAGTCAGTTGCTTCAGGGCTAGCGTTGACATGCGTGCCTTCTTAAAGATTCCAGGAACTGATAAGCGCACGTCAGGCTGACGAAGACTCCAAGGCGCAGTTGCTGGATGCATGGCAAGTTTGAAGCCAGGCGGTAGTATGTCCTGATGTTTTGTCACGATACCGCAGTACGAAGAATGGGACCTCCGAGCTGTCAAACACGCTAAATGATGTGACGGTAGCCGTGATAAATGCCGAATGTGCGCTCTCAGCGTCTCGACAATGATGTGCGTTGTGACCGGTTGTTTTTGTGCAATAACAATAGTTGACACTGTTGATGAGCATCTTGGAAGGCCAAGGCATGTCCGAAGTGCTTGGGCTTGTACGCTTTGCAGTGCACGGATGTTAGTCTTGCACGTGTTGGACAGGACCGGAAGGTTGTACCGGAGAGTTCCAAGAAAGAGGGCTGTATAAAGCTGCAACATGGAGTGCACGGATGGGCCCCATGATTTTCCGGCGACGAACTTGAATACATTCTCAATGCCAATGAGCTTTTTCTTCAGGTATGTGACATGTGGGCTCCAGGTTAGGTCACGATCTACGATGACGCCTAAGAATCTATGAGTGCTCTTATATGGGATTGATCTGCCATCGATGCACAATGAGTAGAAAGACATCGGTTTGCGTGTAAACGCCACCACTGCGCATTTTTCTGTGGCGATAGTCAAACCTTGCTGGCGAAGGTATGTCGATGTCATTGTTGCCGCTTTCTGTATTCTTGCGCGCACTTGAGGTCGTGTCACGCCGGATGCCCAAATGCAGATATCGTCAGCGTAGAGAGATACATAAGCCGTCTGTGGCAGCATTTCAGTGAGTCCCACGAGAACCAGGTTGAAAAGTGTAGGACTCAAAACACCGCCTTGTGGTACCCCACGACTTGTGAAATACTTATTCGTAGACCCATCTTCAGTTAAAACGAACATAGATCTCTTTGTGAGGTAGCTTCTTACCCATCAAAAGACACGACCTCCAAGTTCAGCTGCTTCAAGAGCATTGAGAACAGCCTGGTGGGTCACGTTGTCATAGGCACCCTTCACGTCTAATAACAGAGCTACCGACAGCCGCTTCTGAGCTTTCTGATGCTGAACAGAGGTCACTAAGTCAATAACGCTATCAACTGAGGACCGACCTCGTCGAAAACCAGTCATAGCATCAGGATAGATGTTATAATGTTCCAGGTACCATTCTATGCGTGTAAGCAGCATCCTCTCCATGACCTTGCCAACGCAGCTTGCTAGTGCTATAGGCCGGTATGATGCCAAATCGAATGGAGACTTTCCGGGCTTCAGCAAAGGCACCAGGCGACTACACTTCCACTCATCAGGCACCATTCCATCATGCCAAGACTTATTGAAAATGTCCAGGAGACAGCGCTGTGCCTTCGGGCCTAGGTGACGTAGGGCAGTATAGGTCACTCCATCCGGACCTGGGGAAATATGCATGGCTGCTGCAGAAATACTAGAATGATGGCGATGAGGTTACAGCAGCAATTACTAGGGATTTTTATGCAACCTACAAAAACCTTGTACTTGACTGACAAAAATTTACCAAGAACGCGGTGGCATACGTAGCAAGCGTATACTGCCATCGCGTTACTGACACCAACTTTCGTTCGGAATGCACTTGATTTAAAAAGGTAGGCGTACAGATGTGAACACAAGGCAAGAGGCATTACGAACACCGATCTCTTCTTCATAGCCACTTGTCAAACTTTTCATCTGTAAGTGTTGGTATGACTACCTCGTATAGTAATGAACTCGTACCAACTAGCTGGACTTTCTATTCATATAATAGATATTCTCGTCGTTGGTTCTGAAATTTAGCCAATGTACAAGGTGAATGTTCAAAAATAGTGGATGCAAAGACTTTTTTTTAATCACAATGCTCACTATTCTAACAATGGTGAGCTTCGTAAGAAATGTGCTGTCTTTTCTTTTTTTTCATTTACGGTAGCAAAATTTACGTCGACATCATCAAACGTGTCTTTAAATGACAATAAAGATATTGACGCATCTGCTGGCATTGTCAAATACGTGGTCGGCTATGTCATGTTATTCGCACTCAACGCGAAGCATGCGTGTTATTCCCTTCATACTTTACTTACAACGACTGGCCATGTACCAATGCGTAAGAAATTTTACAGACCAGCAGTAAATTCACTCACATCTTTCTTGTGCCCTTTTTGTTTATCTAGAATACCTTTGCAGACATAACTAATATCAGCGAATTCAGCTCTATAGTCATTTATAGATTGACGAATGAAATAAATGAATAAGAACAAAACTGCTACACTGCTTCATCGGCCGCACAAATCTTGGATAGGAATTCGGTCGCAGCTGTTCAGATTTCTTCCTGATGGAGTGAGCTTCCTCGACATTAAAACACGCGGCTTCACACAGAACGCTCGTCCGTTACACGCTACGCGGGCTTCTTGGAAGGCAGGAAGGTGGGCCCGACCCCTCCGCGGACGTGACTACTTTACTAACTCGCCGAACAACTGCTGCTTGGATCGGGACAACGCCAGTGGCAGCCGAAGACCAGTATCTTGCGGCCAGCGTGGTTGTTTTTCATACGCTGCTCACGCCGGTGGCGAGAGATTTCTTACAAAAGGAAAGACGGAGAAGACAATGACAAAGGCACAGCTCTCGCTTCCACGGTAGGCAGGGACGAATGTGGAAGAGGGGTGAGGTGCGCGCTTCGCGCGAAATGGTGTCTTTAGGTGCTCAGACGCGCCCGCGCAAGACGCTGGCGAGTATGTAGGGCGCGTGTCTGGCAAGCCTCCAGCAGGAGCAGCTATCCGCAGAACCAATCGGAGCCGGCCGAATTATGTCAATTACGCAAGCAGAGTGGCGATGGCGGACGGGGGAAGCGAGATTCGTTCTCAACCTTGACTGTAATCGCGAAACCATCTCCCTTTTCTCTCGAGACTGGCTTATTTTCTTGCTCTTGTCGCGAACTAACGTGGAAGCAGGAAACCATGGGAGAGAGTTACCCCTCGGCTTTCTCAACCTTCGGTGATTGCGCTGAGAGAGGGTACGACGGCAGTTCTCCTCCGTGATCAAAATACGCGGGGACCACGCGTCGTAGACACTCGTATATCTGGACGCGCCTGCCGTGAGCGGCTCACCAGTACCGGTACCGGCTCCGGCAGGACATCAGCAATGGAAGCATCCAGGGCTACGCTGCTTCTTGTGGCAACGCTGCTGCTCGGCTACATTTCCCACGCCAACGCGGCCAGATGCTCGATGCACGGTTTCTGCGACACTAAGAAGAAGCTGCCGTGCGTCTACAACAGCGTGCCCAAGCCGGTGACTGACCAGTCGGCGCGAGCCATCATGAAGGAGACGTGCGGCGACTACTTCCAGATCCACGGCGACTCCCTCTGTTGCGACGCAGCTCAAATCAAGCAGCTCGCAAATCAGGTTAAGGCTCTTGAAGGCCTCGGCCTGCGACGCTGCGAGGCCTGCTACGCGAACTTCCAGAAGCTCCTGTGCAACATGGCCTGCTCGCCGCACCAGGGAGACTTCCTGCAAGTCGTGCACTACGACGAGGGGCCACATGAGGTGGCTGAGATTGCCAACTTCTACGTAGACTACGCGACCATGCGTGACCTCTACGTTTCCTGCATCAACCCGAGAAGATTCGTCCGGTTCGCACCTCTGTCCTTCACCATCTGTGGCGAGGACTACCTGAACTGCACCATGAAGCTCTGGTACGGCGCCCTGGGCAAGAGGCGAGTGGGACTGACTTCCGTGGATGTGACGTACGAGCCTGTCACCAACGAGGCGGTCTTTATCGGTCTGCGTGAGTACAGGCCCTTCAAAGATTCCATGTACGGCTGCAACGAGACCGTCTCGGGCAAGACGTGCGTCTGCGAAGACTGTGAGGCGGTCTGCGAGAACACCGACGACGCCATGAAGCCTGTACCACTCAGCACATGAGGAATCGAAGTTGCCGAGGCAAGCAAGCAGAAGATACTGCTTTTCTCTCTCGCACTATTCGTTGTGCTGTTTCATGCCGAGGCGTACGTGGTGTTGAGTGAAGCCGTCTCTGCATCCCGAAGGTCTTGGTGACTTTGCTCCGAACCGGAGTACTCGAATCACACTGGTGTCTTGTGTCATTTGTCCATATGTCCTATCCTCCCCATCATTACTCATTTATTCCTTTTCTGTAGATTGATTCCACTTCTGCGTTCAGTCTACAGAAGACTCATGGTTCCTGAAAATGCATTGAACGTTTTGCCTCACCGCACCCTGCACAGGAAATGCTGAAACAATAAAAATTAAACATCGAATTGTTTTGAGTAATTACGGTTATGCGCCATATACGAAGAAATACTTCAAGGTATACACATAGCCGTCTAAATGGTGATCACGGTTCTTATGATTAGCCTTTCAAATTTCAAATGTTTACTAATCTACAGATACCAGTTGCGTAAATCGCACTCATATATGCAGACAAACCTGCCTTTGTGTTTACTGCGTGATTCTTAATATTGGAAAGTCTTGTCCTTGTATTTATATTTAGAAACGCATGCATTAAAATGTGCTAAAGCGAGGTATTACACACTGTTGTGTGATGCACACACCTTTTACACTACAATCTTTGCGAGAAATGAAGCAAGGTCATGTATATATATTTTGTCTCAACTAATTTCGTGCAACAACCTCTGCGTCCTTTCTCCGAATGCTCTAGAAAGATATAGAACAATGATTCACCGGTCACCGAGTTCACAGCACCACATTAAAATTATATTCCTCCTGCAACTCGACTGCTTCCCTGAGCAGCCTTTCATCTTATGATAGCTAGTTGTTATAGACAATGATCACATTCTTTATCTCATGTACATCCAAGGTAAGGAATAACATTTTTATTGGTTACTCTTGCTTTAATACTAAGCTCATGGGTATGAAGCGCTCATGATGATGATGAAGCGCTCATGATGATGATGAAGCGCTCAGGAAGAGAGCAACAGGATACGGGCAAGGCGTCTATTTAGCACTGCATGTGAGAAGAGAAAGAAACTGGTTGTTGAGATTTTTAGTCAGAATATAAAAGAATAAAAAGCAATCGAGTACTTCTTCTATCAGAAAGTTAGCATGCTCTGGGATCAAGAAACATGCTTCATTTCTAGGTAGGTTTGTTATTGTGCCTAGAACACTACAAAATATTTGTGTCTGTATTCTCCAGTCACAAAAAACAAGCAGATAGTCGGGTTAAGATGGAAGCTCGTGATGAAAAGTTTGAAAACGGGGGGGAGTGTATTCAAGCCGACATTTCGACAAGCCGACCTCTCATTTGACTAGCACGCTCTCCATTTACAAATTTTTCATAGTAAAATGAGAGGAGCACCGAATACGTTTTCAACGCGCTTATTCATACGCCCAGTCTCCGAGGACCTGGCGTAGCTTCGTATGTTCTCTGCAGCAGGATCGGTAGGTCAATACCCACCGACGTATGGACACACGCACTGTACAGTCGCGCCCAATATGCGCTGCGTTTCAGCGTGCTGCCCATGGTAAAAGCGGCATCAACACTGCCCTGTGGCGTCAAAATAAATAAACATCAGTGATTTAAACACTGTTTCGAATACTGGAACTTCCAAAACGAATTCCTTAATTGGCGTCGTTACAGTGTATAGGCTTAGGATCTTTTCAACCTCGGCCATAGTGTTTCAACTCACATTGAGCGCCACTGTACCCGGGCGTGCCCATGGTCCTCAATTAGTAAGTGTGGGGGCAAGCTTGACAACAATGCCACTCCCATTACCCTGCCTCAGTTGCTCAGAAAATGAGAAACGCGGGCTCCACAATGAATGCTAAAGTCAAAATGGGTTGGTGACATGATTCCTACAGGGGCCCTGCCTTTGGTTCACAATCTTCTGAGGCTAAAGGTTAAAGCTAAAGAGCCCTTGGAATGCAGCATCTTGGATATTCAGACGAATCATCGTCACAACCTTTCACAGCCGTAACCCCGCACTTTAATCAATGACAGGACAGGTATATAGCAAACGTATAAGGGGTTGAATTGGCGTCCTCCTTGAGTCCCTCTTAATCAGATCCTGGTTTTTGAACGCTGAACCACAAAAATGATTGATTATAGTCATCCTCTTTCAATAATTAGGGGAATAGAGAGGGATCCCACCAATGTACGCATTTATAAACACAATTGTACGCACCAGTGTTACCTGCACAGGGTTTTAATTTGGTGTGTCAGTTAAGTTTTGCTTCGGTACAATTCCAAGAACTGACTCGAACCTTCTTAATGCTTGTTTTCTAGACAAAAATTACTCGCTATTATGCCGAATACCTCACACGATCATTTGTAACAAGTTATACGGTATAGCAGCAGTTTTGAAAATTCGGTCTCACAGAGCGATTTAATATTATTGGGTCGCTTATTATGAGTGTATCTCCTTCGAATACATGTATTGCTGAAATACGCCACATATTTGGAAGAACAGCGCCCTTCACGTCCAAAACGCACACGTATAGGTAACCTTAGGTCAGCCACCGTAATAGCGGTAATAAATTTTGTACGATTATTTACAATGTATTTGGCGCTGTACCATGAAAACTACCAAAATATATTCAAGAGCGGGTGACTGCCAGTAGCAATGAGTGAAAGGACTTCCAATGCTACTAATACAGCGAAATAACAGCAGCGATGCTTAGCAAGTTCTCCAACTTTCTGCGAGGCCGTCTAATGTGCATATTGGAGTGCATTCCTATGCGTAACTTGCCTGAAGTTGTTTGGCGAGCGGAAGTTTATATAAACTCCCATCTCGTGCTTCGTTGAATGTTATTAAGTCAAAAGCCTTACACGCCTCATGGCAAGGGTCACTGTAGAAAAATCAATAAAGCACAGATAACTCACCCTTCCGTCCACACACACGGGCACACACAAAAAGAAACACGCCTGCTTTCGGATATATGCACTCGGTTGTCTTTGTTGATGCATCGCCGTATGAAAACAAGAGAATGTTCACGCTGTCACAGACGGGCGATGAGCGCTTCGATCCTCTGCCTTGGTGAGAGCGGCCACACCAGACATAGCTTAGGAAGTTGCGGTTGCGTTGGCTTTGTCAGACCCAGAACATTCGAACATTTACACCGACTCGAGGGAAGCAATTAGAGCTTTCGAATTGGGCCTCCGTTCTAGAGAATTATTTGTCCCGGCTCTCATTTCATTACTTCCTTCCCTGCACACATGGGAAGAACGATCTGGAGGGCTTCCTAAACCTCAAAAAGCTGGCCCACAATCGTGAGCGAGAATTCAGCACCGCGGCGGTCCGGAGGCTACACAGGGACCGGAAGATACTCAGCAGAACGATCCACTTCTAGCAATTCAATGAAATCACCAAGCATTACCAGCTTCACAGGAGAGTCCTCTTCCTCACCCGAAGCTCGGCAAAAGTCAGTCAGCAGATGGTGTCCATCCCGTCTTATGGATTCCTCGGTAAATTATACTCAAACGTTGACACTGGTTGCCCCGACTGCAGTGGAAGATTTCGTTTTTTTTTTGGCTCATGTGCGCTAGCGATGTCTCGCGTTGCCTAATAACCTTCCCTCCAGCGAAGCCGAATGGAAGCAGGTCATAAGAAGCACGCTACTGCGAAAGCAAATCCAGGCTATCCAGAGGACGTAATGGCGTTCGGTCCTTAATGTGGGCGCGGCCAGCGGTTACGACTGCCTCTCGTTAGGGGGTACTGTCAATAACTTCTCTGGATCGATTCAAGCTCATTGTCCGTCCGTCCGTCTGTCTGTCTGTCTGTCTGTCTGTCTGTATGTCCGTCTGTCTGTGGGTTTGCACAACTAAGAACGATTAAAAGGCAGTGCAGTGCTTAAAAACGGTTCGGAAAGAGGTCGGTCAGTACAAAGTACACAACCCACGATGCACGTGGGCGTTTTTGCAGCATTCACGTGATTCACAAACAAACAACAAAATTAAAACATGTCACTTGGGGATTGCGAAAGCGTGAAACCACTGTAATAAAGAAGATAAACAAGATGATCCCCTGACCCCTGACGTAACAAACGCCGCCGCAGTCTTCTGCAGAAACGCCACCGCAGTCTTCTGCGCTGGTCGCTTGTAGTGTGTGTGTGCGTGTGCGTGTGCGTGTGTGTGTGTGTGTGTGTGTGTGTGTGTGTGTGTGTGTGTGTGTGTGTGTGTGTGTGTGTGTGTGTGTGTTTCTGCATGTTTATTCAAAACGCGTTGCCATTGAATGCGGGAAAGTCCAAATAAAATGACGTAGTGAGATGCTTTTCATGCTTTTCAAAAAAAAAAAAAGAGAGCCGGGGATAGGTAATCACGCAAGCCTTGTGGATGCTATGGTTCCTGTACACAGGGAAAATGGAGCAGTGATGCTATCGTTATCAGTCGCAGAGGTTTTCCCCCACCTTAGTTGGCATAACTGCGACTATTATCCAGAGCATTCACGCAAACGTGATGATAGACTAAGATAGTAAGGGAGGTTATTCAGAGTATGAAACGACGCCCTGATAAAGTGTGGGTAGCTAATGCGTGTGATGTGGATGTCATAGAAACAGAGTTGCGCATGACAGTCACTAACTGAAGCAGATACGCACGAGTTTTTTTATTGGTCAATAGCCTATAATAATGCCCGGGTAGTGTTGTATCACTGTTGTGCACACAAAAATGGGCCACAATGTCTTGCATGTATGGGCATTCATTAAAGTAGTGCGGTCCGCTCAAGCAAGGTGCACCACACATACACCTGTCCGATGCAGTTATATTAAATCGATGAAGATAATACTGAAAGTGTCCATGACCAGACAATTAATGCGTTAGGCTTTTAGGAGGGGCGAACCATTGAGGAATTTTTACGGACTTGGGATCCAATGAAATAGCGTTTATTTATTTATTTATTTATTAGAATACCCTCAGGGCCCGTAGGGCATTACAGAGGGGGTGGGTACAACATATATAACACACAAGAAAAAAAGACAAAATAAAGAAACAAGTATCAGATGCGCAAATCAGGAAGGCAACATAAGTCAACTAAAAATGTATAAGAATTCAAGCACATACAAGACAAAGATAGATAGTGGAAACTGCGTATAGTTACAAGCATTGCTGAGAATTGCAGTCTTGAATAACAAAGGGTCTGTTATTGATACAACGGAAAGAGGGAAGGTGGTTCCAATCGGCGGCTGTTTTCGGTAAGAAGGCTCCTGAAAAGAATTTGGTGCGGCAAAACGAATGGCAACCTTATGCTGATGATCAATGCGCGACGAGTGTATGACGGTTGTGAAATGAGGTCTCGCTTCATTGATGGATTGTGAAAAATATCTTATGAAAAAAATGCAGTCGCGCCAGTTCCTCCTCGGACAGTTAAATTGGGTAGGTCAAGGTTAGATTTCATTTCTGATATGCTAGCAGTACGGGAATAATTAGAACAAATGAACCGAACTCAGCGGTTCTGAACAGATTCTAACGCGTTAATTAAATTTTGCTGCACGGGATCCCATATAGCGGACGCGTACCTCAAGCTTTGGGCGAATTAGTGATCGGTATAATAGAATTTTGAGGGACAGCGGAGCGCGAGAAAAGTTGCGGCGTAAGTATCCTAGCGTTCGTTAGCGTTATTACAGATGTAGGTAACATGCGTGTGCCAAGATAGATTGTTGGTAATGTAAACGCCGAGGTACTTATATGAAGAGACATGCTGGAGGGGAACGGCGTTAATTCTGTAGGTACAGGGGGGAGAAGTAGATCGCCGGGTTATTGACATGCATTTAGATTTGTTAGAGTTGAGTGTCATAAGCCATTTATTGCACCAGGTTGAGACAGTGTCAAGGTCTGACTGTAGAAATGGTTATCATATTCATTGTTTATTTCGCGGTAAATTACACAATCATCTGCAAATAACCTTATAGCGGAGTTAATGCTGTCTGGGAGATCATTAAATATATAAGAAAGAGCAAAGGGCCTAATACGGAACCTTGGGGTACGCCGGATGTTACTTTAGAAAGAGGTGAGTTATAGCCATTAGTTGTTACAAACTGAGTGCGATTAGTCAGAAAGCATTCAATCCATTTAAGAATGTTCGGGTCAATGTTTAAGGCACTAATTTCAGGAGGGTAATTGGTGAGGTACTTTATCGAAAGCTTTTTGAAAGTCAAGAAAAATGCAATGCACAAGTGAGCCGCGATCTAAAGCCGATCCTATGTCATTAGTAAAATAAAGAAGTTGAGTTTCACATGAGTAACTTTTTCGGAATCCGTGCTGGTAGGGAGTAAAAAAAGAATTTGATTCTAGGAATGAGACAAGGTTGGAGTAAATTATATGTTCTAACATTTTACAAGGAACACTGGTTAGGGAAATTGTCTGTAATTGAGAGGAGACTGTGTGTACCAGATTTGTGCAGAGGGACCACCTTCCCCACCTTCCAGTCAGCGGCAAAGTGGAGGTCTGAATAGATTGCGAAAAGATTAAGGACAAGTAAATTGATGAATACAATGCAGTGTTTTTTAGAAACTTTGAGTTGATTTCATCTACGCCACAAGAAGAGGATAACTTAAGCTTGTGAATTAAATTTTGCACTCCAACGGCATCAACGGTAACAGGATACATGGGTAAAAAATCACGACTAGGCATTTGCGGCAACGCAGAAGCAGAACAACTTGAAAAAGAAGTAACAAAAAAATCATTTAATGCAATGCAACACTCTTCACAGCGAACTGGCTGCCATCTGAGTTCGTAAGCGAAATGTTTATCTTTTCCCTAGGTTTAACAGTTTTCCAAAACTTAGAAGGGTTGGTTACAAGAATTGAAGGAAGGGTATCATTAAGAAAAACGCGCTTGGCTTCCCTGATAGCTGCTCTGTATTCGGAAAGGACAGATTTGTACACGTGCCAACGGGCTAACGAATTAGTCTGCTTTGCCTGACGGACAACACCGTTTCTTTTTATTCCGCAATTTTTTTAAGTCAGTTGAGAACCAAGGGGGGCGTTGGCGATAACGTATGTGGGAATGTATCGCGTGATTAAAGATTCAACTTTCATTTTGAACAAGTTCCAGTTTTGTTGAACGCTGCGATCAAAGAAGCCATCAGCAAAGCTCTCAAAATTCGATTCGAGTTCACTGTTGATTGAGTCATAATCGCCGCGTGAGTAGTCTCTTATTGTTTTACAATTGTTTGACCGACGCCTTAAAGAACCTGTTAGATTGAAGTGCACGAAACAATGGTCACTTATGCCTGGGATATATGAAATAGAATGGACAAGGTCAGGTACAGTGGTGAGAATCAGATCAAGAACATTTGATGAATTGGGGCCCATTCTTGTTGGTTGCGTTACGAGTTGGGTAAGGTTAAAGTCTTCGCACAGTTCCACGAAATGTAAACTGTCGGCTGAAAGTGAGCTTAATGAACAGGAAGGAAGTGACCAGTTTATTTTCGGGTAGTTAAAATCGCCTAGAATAAAAACAGCGTTGTCTCAGGTCCCTCAGTCTGCTGATGGGTGTGCCGATATGAGTTCAAGATTTTATGAAACTGAGTTCGTATTGACCGAATTGACATTTTGGCGTAACATAAGAAGCCTGATCTGCCTCTTTCCCTCTTAATGCAGCTGCTTAGTTCATTTCCCAAAATTACTATATGGCCAGGTGCATGATACAGTTTTATAATTTTGCCTGACAAGATTACATGGTTAAGAAGCAGCTTGATGTTCCAAATTATTTCGTCGTTATCAGTGAGACTTAAGAGTTTCCTTAAAAGTGACGGAGAGTCTAGGTGAATGTGGGCTGGCATGTTAAAGTTATTTGTGAAAACGAAATGGACGGCTTCTTGGATTGCAAATAATTCCGTGTCGTATGCGCTTGAAGCGTTGCGGATCTGAAGTTTCCTGGCAGTTATGATTTTTTAATCTTCTGTCAAAACAATATAGGCCGCTCCCGCCGCGTAGGACGTGTATGAGCCGTTATTGTATACGTGAATGGCTTTTGTTTTTTTAAAATAACCGCTTCTTGTGATAGTGAGAGCTTAGTGAAACTAAATATATTTTTTTTACCCAAGTGATGAGCCCACGGACTGCATGGATATAGTATGTCAGCCGGTTCGAACGTTTTTACACCATAGTAAGTTACGTTCAGGAGTATGAATAAGGAAAACTCTGCAGATAGTCAGTCCAACTCTAGTGGTAACGGAGGCGCTTTAGCGAGAATCTGTAGGGATGACGTACGTGTGGTGTAAAATGCACTTGTTAAAGAAATTAAGGCAGTTCGCTGAACTGATAAAACTGGCGCCCTAATGAATTTCGATGGGAACATAAGCCACCATACTGGAGATGCGTATGTGAGAGAAGGCAGTATCACTTGACGGTAGAGTCGTCTAATGAGTGTACTGTTTAGTGAACGGTGCGATTTAATAATGCAAAAAGGCGGGACGTGGACCCTTCAGCTTTTCCTTTAGTGAAATTAATGTGGGCATGAAAACTTGAAGAGGTGTCAAATAATATGCCTAGAATCTTAATTTCTTTGTTGTGTTTGAGAAAAACGCCATCCATGCGAATAGATGGGTGGCATTTTGGTGCACCCATGTGTCCGTTGTTAAAGAACACGAAGAAGTACTGCTCGGCGCTTACCGTAACTTTTTGTTTCCGTGCCCATCCGGATACTAAAGCCAGGACATGCTCAGTTTTTGTTTGTAACCGGAGTCTTAACGTATCTGTGATGACAATGATGGTATCGTCCACGTACGCCTGTATCTGTACGGCGGGTGGGACGGGGATATTGAGTAAGTTGCGTATTACTATGTTCCGCAGTAGCGGATTGATAGGGGATCCTTGCGGGCTGCCAATCGTTGTACGAACTGTCTCTTGTGTGACGTTGGTTGAAAAAGTTACAGTGCGGTTCGATAAAAAGGATTGAAGTAGGTAATACAAGTTTTGTGGACACCTGTACTTGCCTAAAAAGTTTAAGACTGCAGGATGACAAACGCTATCAAAAGATCCTACAAAATCAAGAGATGTGAGTATGGTAGGAAGTTTGGATGCCTTGTACGCAGCTGATTTTCTTCGGAGTGTGTAAAGTGCTAAAGTAGCCATTTTATCATGCGTAAAACCGTATTCATTATTGTGAAGAAGATGAATAATGTGCAGGAAACAATACAGACGAGCATTTATGAGTCTTACTAATACTTTACCGAAGACAGAGCTCATTACTATTGGTTTATATGCATTAGGCAAGTTGAGCGGACGTCCTGGCTTCGGTACGAATATTACTTTCCCTCTTCTCCAAGCCTGCGGGAAGTGTCCGATTCTTAAGGCGGTATTGAATATAAAATGAAAAATTGAGGATGGTATACAAATGATCCTTTCATGAACGGGTAGGTTAATCCGTCGTGTCCAGGAGCAGAGTGTGAATTGCCCTGTTTCATCGCGCACTCTATCTCAGATATTGAAAAAGGAGGGTCAGAAGTGTGCCATGGGTAAGGACTAGCCACAATGTCAAGCATGATTGTGTGGTGCATGCTGTCTTCAGAACACCTGTCCACTGCTACCAATTTATCCAATGTATCGAGTAGGAGCCGCACGGACTCCATTACAGAAGTTGTGCGAGTGCCGTTAGGTAAATCTAGAGGAGGTGGTGTTTTCGAAATGCTGTTTTGAAAACATCACCATAAAAACACATCTTAGTAAAAAAGTCACAAATGCCTTTATCAAACGATGATTTTGCTTTCTGGATTTTATCCCTGTAGGTGGAGAATACGTCAACGTACAATTTTCGATACGTCTCGAAGGAGGGGGAGGGGGGGGTTCGGCTGTTCGCTGATATCGTCGTCGCATAGCCCTCACACCTTACGTTCGATAGTCAATTCTAATGTCCACCAAACATTACCTAATTTACTACGCGATGTTATGCGTCATGAGTAACGTTTGCTTAAAGCGGAGTATATGGCATAAAACTTGTCTATACACCATGTTTAGCGCTTCAGGTGACCCAATGCTGCAGCCGAGTATCTTTGTGAACCAAGTATCATCATTCAATTTGTTAAGAATTTTCGCTCTTCCTAGATCAGTCAATCGTTTAGCACTGCTGGTATTTGCTTGCGAGAACGAGAATTCAATGTATTTGTGGTCCGAGAGGGTATGAATTTGGAGAATCTTCCAATGGCAAGCATCGCGAATGAGGTCATGCGAAACAATAGTTAAATATATCCATGAATCTGCATACGGAGTTGTGAAAGTTTGAGGGGTGGTGGGGTTGTTCAATATGACTAAGTCATTCGCCGTCACAATTCAGACTACTTGAGAGCCGCGAACATCCCCTACAGCTGGCCCCCACATTCCATGCTTAGAATGGAAATCTCCGGCTATGATGACAGTACATCCTGTGATTAATGAAACTACACATTGCAACTCATCCAGAACTAGATCAATAGGTCTTAGTGGCGGGGCATACATAGCTATCAGTATTAATGTTTGGTCACGGCTTTTACACTTTACTGCAACAACCAAATCTGTTACGTGTAATGGGAACAAGTCTAAGTTAGTGTTGCGTACTAGAAGCATGACGACAGGATTGTTGGGTGAGTGGAACTTTGGGAACTTTGTTATGGTGTGTGGTGTGCCTTGAACAGTGCCTGCACGAATGTGCGCCTCTCACACAAAGGCGAAATTGAAGTGTTGTTGCGTCATGTATTCTATCAGTAATTTCGTAGCATCACGCGTATGGTCCAGATTAGCATGTAAGAGTTTTAAGTTATTGCTGTGAGACATGATAGTTCTGATCAATTTTAAATTTTAGTGTTCGGATATCAGAACACCCCTGTACTATTTGTCGGAGCAAACCAATGATTTGAGACCTATGGGTATTATTTACCTTACATGAGGCATCGAATAAATATCGTGGATATGTTCGTGATGTGCTACTACGCGGTGGAAAGAAGCTTGCGTAATTTGATCACTTACGGCAGCCAGCCTTGCATTTTGCGCCATACCCGCTGCAGCAGGCAACTAAATGTCAGGAATGTCAGGGATTGCCGGAACGGAAGTAACTGGCACATTCTGCAAATCTACATCGACCAGTGCCACTTCGCCTTCCGGCGAAGACGCCGAACTATCGGATAGGGGTGAATCACCCGGACAAGGGTGACCACCTGCCATCGGAGGCTGCACGGAAACGGCCAGTGGCTCAGACATACCCGAGCGGGTATGAGCCAGCCATGTTGGAACCGGCAGCCGGCGCCATAATATACGACTAGTAATTGCAGCCACATGGCCACTGAGAGAGCCTCGAGTCCGTGTCGACAGAATCCCAAGGTGTTCGAAACCAACCCCTGAATAAATTCAGAGAGCCGAAAGAGAGAATAGCTGACCTTTTGGGGCGAAACAGCGAAACCTGCGCGCGTCAAGCCTCTTCGTTTTCTTCGCGTGTGTGTGTGTGTGTGTGTGTGTGTGTGTGTGTGTGTGTGTGTGTGTGTGTGTGTGTGTGTGTGTGTGTGTGTGTGTGTGTGTGTGTGTGTGTGTGTGTGTGTGTGTGTGTGTGTGTGTGTGTGTGTGTGGGTGGGTGTGTGTGTGTGCGTGTGTGTGTGTGCGTGTGCGTGTGTGTATGTCTGTGAGTGCCTGCGTGTGTGTGTGTGTGTGTGTGTGTGTGTGTGTGTGTGTGTGTGTGTGTGTGTGTGTGTGTTTGTGTGTGTGTGTATGTGTGTGGAGCAAAAACTACACAATATCAAGTGTAACCATTATTGTACATTAATATATAAAACAAGTAGGTGGACATGGAGGAGCCCTAATGGCGAAAATAAGAACAAAATAGACTTTATAATGAGTGCACAACCAGGCATCGTGCAGGATGTGGAAGTGGTTGGCAAGGTAAGATTCAGTGACCATAGAATGGTACGGTTTCGAATTCGCCTAGACTCTAAACGTACCTTAGCGTAGATACAATGAATGATAATCTGATGAGTATCATTACGGAGTGTGCAGTGGAAGTTAGAGGCAGGGTAGTTAGGCAGAACAGTGGCAAGCTTTCTCAGGAAACGAAAAATCTCATTAAGAAGCACCAAGGCATGAAAGTCTCAAGTACAACAGACAAAATAGAACTGGCAGAGCTTTCCAAGTTGATTATTAGGCGTAAGGTATCTGATGTAAGAAGGTATAACATGGAGAGAATTGAACAAGCTCTGAAAAATGGAGAAAGCGTCAAAGCAGTGAAGAGAAAACTTGGGATAGGCAAAAATCAGATGTATGCACTAAGGCACAAAGAAGGCAAAATAACTAAAAATATGGATAGAATAGTTAAAACAGTGGAGGAGTTTTACAGAGATCTGTACAGTAGCCGGGACAACCACGACCTTAATACAATAAGAAGTAGCAGTATCCCAAATGACACCCCGCCAGTAATCATAAAGAAGTCAGAAAAGCCTTGGAGAGCATGGAAAGAGGCGAAGCTGCTGGTGAGGATGAGGTAGCATAAAGACCTGCTGAAAGATGGAGGACAGATTGGGTTAGAAAAAATAGCCACCCTGCTTACGAGGTGTCTCCTGATGGAAAGAGTAGCAGAGTCTTGGAAGAATGCTAACATCATCTTAACACATAAGAAAGGAGATGACAAAGACTTGAAGAATTACAGGCCGATCAGCTTGCTCTCTGTAGTAAACAAACTATTTACAAAGGTAATTGCTAACATAGTAAAGAAAACATCAGAATTCAATCAACCAAAGGAACAAGCAGGATTTCGAACAGGCTACTCAACAATCTACCACATTTATACTATCAATCAGGTAATACAGAAATGCTCAGAATATAACCAACCACTATACATAGCCTTCATAGATTACGAGAAGGCGTTTGATTCAGTAGAAATATCAGCCGTCATGCAGACACTGCGGAATCAGGGCGTCGATGAAGTGTATATAAACATCCTGAAAGAAATCTACAGGGCATCAACTGCTACCATAGTGCTTCATAAAGAAAGCAACCGAATACCAATCAAGAAGGGTGTAAGGCAGGAAGATAGAATCTCCCCAATGCTATTTACCGCGTTCTTGGAGGACATTTGAGAGGCCTAGAATGGGAACAGTTAGGAATAAGAGTTAATGGAGAGTACCTTAGTAACCTGCGCCTGGCCGATGACATTGAAATGCTGAGTAATTCCGGGAACGAATTGCAACTCATGATTACGGAGTTAGACACGGAGAGCAGAAAGGTGGTTCTTAAAATTAATCTGCAGAAAACGAAAGAAATGTACAACAACCTCGGTAAAGAGCAGCGCTTCGAGATAGGTAATAGTGCACTTCAAGTTGTAAAAGACTATGTCTACATAGGGCAGGTAATGGCCACGGAGCCAAACCACGAGTTGAAGTAACTAGAAGAATAAGGATGGGGTGGAGCACATTTCGCAAGCACTCTCAAACTATGACAGATAGATTGCCACTATCCCTTAAGAAGCAGGTATAGAAAAGCTGTATCTTGCCGGTACTTAGCTACGGAGCAGAAACCTGGAGATCTACAAAGAGGGTTCAGCTTAAGTTGAGGACGACGCAGCGGGTGATGGAAAGGAAAATGGCAGGTGTAACCTTAAGGGACAAGAAGAGAGCAGAGTGGATTAGGAAACAAACGGGGGTTAAGGATATCATAGCT